>JAGFBZ010000892.1:67500-799928 GCA_018398805.1 Hirundichthys speculiger
AGGTCTGCTGGTGTCTGAGTCCACCGGAGTGTCTGCTGGAGAGTCGAACTCTCTGCTGCCACCAAGTGTCAAAAAACATCAACTGCAGCCTTAAAGGAGCCTCCAGGAAACAGCAGCAGAGCAGATGTCTGTCCAGCAGGAAGGAAAAACATGTGAAGACATTTCAAAATATAATGCTGGTCTGACTGGTGAACGGTCCAAGTCTGGTCTGACTGGTCTGACTGGTGACGGGTCCAGTCTGGTCTGACTGGTCTGACTGGTGACCGGTCCAGTCTGCTCTGACTGGTGACGGGTCCAGTCTGGTCTGACTGGTCCGAGTGGTGACTGGTCCAGTCTGGTCTGACGGGTCCAGTCTGGTCTGACTGGTCTGAGCGGGGACCAGTCCAGTCTAGTCTGCGTGGTGACAGCTCAGGTCTGGTCTGACTGGTGACTGGTCCAGACTGGTCTGACTGGTTTGACTGGTCTGAGCGATGACTGGTCCAGTCTGGTCTGACTGGTCTGAGCCATGACTGGTCCAGTCTGGTCTGACTGGTCTGAGCGGTGACTGGTCCAGTCTGGTCTGACTGGTCTGAGCGGTGACTGGTCCAGTCTGGTCTGACTGGTCTGACTGGTCCAGTCTGGTCTGATTGGTCTGACTGGTGACTGGTCCAGTCTGGTGTGACGACTCTGACTGGTGACGGGTCCAGTCTGGTCTGACTGGTCTGACCCGTGACTGATCCAGTCTGGTCTGACTGGTCTGAGCCGTGACTGGTCCAGTCTGGTCTGACTGGTCTGACTGGTCTGAGCGGTGACTGGTCCAGTCTGGTCTGATTGGTCTGAGCGGTGACTGGTCCAGTCTGGTCTGACTGGTCTGAGCAGTGACTGGTCCAGACTGGTCCAGTCTGGTCTGACTGGTCTGAGCGGTGACTGGTCCAGACTCGTCCAGTCTGGTCTGACTGGTCTGAGCGGTGACTGGTCCAGTCTGGTCTGAGCGGTGACTCGTCCAGTGTGGTCTGACTGGTCTGAGTGGTGACTGGTGCAGTCTGGTCTGACTGGTCTGAGCGGTGACTGGTCCAGTCTGGTCTGACTGGTCTGAGCAGTGACTGGTGCAGTCTGATCTTACTGGTCTGACCCGTGACTGGTCCAGTCTGGTCTGACTGGTCTGAGCTGTGACTGATCCAGTCTGGTCTCACTGGTCTGAGCGGTGACTGGTCCAGTCTGGTCTGACTGGTCTGAGCCGTTACTGGTCCAGTCTGGTCTGACTGGTCTGAGCAGTGACTGTTCCAGTCTGGTCTGACTGGTCTGAGCAGTGACTGGTCCAGTCTGGTCTGACTGGTCTGAGCCGTGACTGATCCAGTCTGGTCTCACTGGTCTGAGCGGTGACTGGTCCAGTCTGGTCTGAGCCGTTACTGGTCCAGTCTGGTCTGACTGGTCTGACCTGTGACTGGTCCAGTCTGGTCTGACTGGTCTGAGCCGTGACTGGTCCAGTCTGGTCTGACTGGTCTGAGCGGTAACTGGTCCAGTCTGGTCCAGTCTGGTCTGAGCGGTGACTGGTCCAGTCTGGTCTGACTGGTCTGAGCCGTGACTGGTCCAGTCTGGTCTGACTGGTCTGAGCGGTGACTGGTCCAGTCTGGTCCAGTCTGGTCTGAGCGGTGACTGGTCCAGTCTTTGACAGGAGTCTGTCTGCAGGATCTGAAGCCTTAATGACTGCAGCAGAGGGTCTCATCTGAAGCTCTGGACCAGACCTGCTGCCATCCTGACCGTCAGAGACCCAGTCAGGCTCAAGCTGCTGTGTGTCGGTCAAAATAATGATTCTCCTCTGAGACACCTTCATCCATGTAGTTGATTTTTAAGTATTTAATCTTGCACCCGCTGTTATTTCTCATCTGCTCATTCAACTCATTTGTTGGTACCATGTGGGTCTCAAAGTCGACCGACATCCTTATTTAGACGACTTTTATTGGAGACGAGATCATTTATTCATTCCCAGAGAGAACATTTCAGTTTCCAGCAGCTGGACCAGAGATGTACCAGTCTACCTTTTCACAGATCCGATCCAGTTCTGATGCTGATACTTTTCAGTAAAGTAACATTTTCAGGGGCTCCAGAGAAATCTGAGTGCAGGTGAAGGAGGCCGTTATTAAGCTTAAAAACATCATAAAACGATAAGAGAGACAGAAGAACCTCAGCTGTGTCCAAATCATTTGACTGGTAGAAAAGAAAGAAAACTCTGGAGAAGGCAGAGATGCTTTACTGAGGACATCTACAGCCAGGAGACACCTCCATGAACGTAAATACACCTTTACAAACCACTGGTGACGTTCAGGAACAAGATAGACGGATTAGACGTCACCAGAGAGCATCTACAAAGCCTCCTCTAAATATTAGGGGGTGAACTGTCTTACCAGAGGGGTGTACCACGAAGCAAGTTTGACACAGCCAGGCTTTCTTTGGGTGAGCTGGCTTAACAAACCTGAAACTCTCCATCAGAGATAACTGGTACCACGACGGTGATTATCAACTATCTTTGTTAACCGCGGCTTTCTGCTTTCTGCTCTGTGCGCGTTCACATAAAAGGGGGCGTTTGACGCGTCATTTGACGACTATTCCGGATCAAATGGATAGATGGCGGTCGGTATATTTCAGTCAGGAGGAGCAGGTTTTAATAAGGCAGGGCTATGAGGATTTCAAAGAAATCTTTACGGCCAAAAGCAATACTGTAGGTGCGAATAAAGCCAGAGAGGAGTGCTGGCAAAAAATTGCAGATCGTGTAAATTCGTAAGTTATATTTATTTCACCACTTAATGCACCTTAATTAATCTCCCTCCCTCTTTTAGAGTGCTTAAACTTTAAACTTAATGCAGCAGATTTAAACATTATGTAGGTCTGACTGTCCCATTATGAATGATAAATGAAAATCACTTGAGTTTTTTGCTAAATCTATATGAAACTAATTGAAGATATAATATTATCTGTGATACCAATATAAACTCACCGGCCACTTTAATACACTCAGAAAAATTTTACTATGCTCTACTCAATTTAATCTGTGTAACAATATTACACACAATATATTGAGTAAATTTGAAATCTGTGAAATCTGTTAGATTTACCTTATGAATTAAGTAAATGTACTTAAAAAATTTAAGCTGATCTGGATAACTACATTGAGTACCATGAAATCTAAAATGTATTTTATATAATTAAAATTCTAAGTCTATGCAATAGTAACCCCAAGTTCAAACCACTCAAAAAATTGAGTAAATAAAATTACAATGTTAGGTAGATGTAACTGAAAATGAGACTATTATTTAACAAAACAAATCTGCTACATTTACTTGATGTTTTTAACATAATGTAATTAATAATGGACTATCAAATATCAGAATAAATATGTTCTATTTACTTAATGTTTTAAAATGTATTTCTCTGTATTATGTATTTCTAATCTCTTTAATCTAGGAGTACTTCAGGTCAATATATGAAACAAAAAAAAAAAAAAAGCAATTCTACATGGCAACATTTTTCATTAAACATTTATTTGTCTACTTTGACAAATATAAAATATCAACTTTATCTCTGAACAAAGATACAGAATGAATGCAGCATATGTCTTAAATGCACCAAGAACATTTTGATGACATTAAGACTCTTATGTAAACATTAACACATTAAACCTCTACTTCGGACAGGTAAACCTTGCCAATGAAAAATTCCCTCAATCAGAGAACATCTTGCTGAACAGTATCCAGCAACTACATACAGTAATTCTTCAGTCTTTGAACTTTGTTGGAAAGGTTTCCAGAATCTAGCTCCAGCAGTACTTTCTGGAATACCTCAAAACTGTATTTGAGGTTCTTGGGGTATCGCAGATCTAATGCATAGGTCAGTCCCATCAGATAGCAGCAGGCTCTGCTAAGATCCCCAAGACTGCTGAGGACGGTGCTGCCCCCATCAACTGACTCATCTTTCTGCAGCAGGAAGATCGTCATCACTTCATCAGCCAACTGCTCTTGAATGCTGGCTGTTCCATCTGCAGCATCCTGCAGACATTGTAAAGATAACTGTTAAGATCTCACTTTCAACCTGCATGTCACAAGACAAATACCACCTACTAGCATAAAAGAGCATAGCAGAACATTAAGTGGAGAAAAACACACTAAAAACATGTCAGTTAGGTTAGTGGCAGCTGGTGGTGAAATTGATTGGTGGGGCTAACAAGTTATAGCCATATAATAAAATAAAAGTAACATCCTCTCTCTCTCACACGGCTGTTTGCAATGTTGTTCCGACGAATACGTCAATTTCGGTGCTACTCAAGCTAGTAGTGAGCAACACACTTCCTGTTATCTTCACAAAATAAAATAGTAAAATGTCCATGTCCACAGCTGCTTTATACATATGGAAAGTAGCTTCTTCTTTGTGTGTGGTAAGGAAAAAATTAACTGTACTGCAGCCGTGCACTCGAGATTACATTTGTTAAAACCTTAAAACCTTTAAAATCATGAAAACCACAGTATTATAGACCTTTTCGGGCCAGCCCCCTGGAAGTACCCCGTCCGCCATTACTGGAGTGTGCTACAGAGCGACACAGAGCGACGATTTCACAGATTTCGCAGATTAACCAGTGTTTTTGTCTTTATACAAATATATATTTTTATAATGTCGAGTCGGTCGAGTGGGAATACATGTTCCGCCATAAACTGTGCCAACAATGGGGTGAAAATTCAACAATGGAAGAAGAAAGTATGTGAAATACACAAGCCTTTACTGCACGAAGACTGCCTTGTTTGCAGAACAAGAAGTTAGGAAGACGTGGGTGAAAAATATCAACAGAAAGGACTTTGTTCCAAATGAATACAGCCGGGTGAGTTTTCGTTAACATTCAATCTCATACTACTCATAGTCTCGCTGAGAGTCCCGGACGATTCTGGCCGAAAGAACAGCAGTATGAGGCTACTGTAGCCCTCAGCACTAGCACAAGCCTATAAATGAATGAATGAATGAATGAATGAGTGACTTAGGAGAATGATCAAATAAACTAGAAAATTCCTCAAGAAATTTTGATATGTGCATGCCCGCTTGCAGCACACTTGAGTAAAATGGCCCTCTGCGAAGCAGAGGGCCATTTTACCCTCTGCTTCGCAGAGGGCCATTTTACTGCATAACAATAACTAGAAAATTTCGGAGAAATTTTGAGGCGTGGCCAATTAAGCCGCCCGTCAGCGGATAACCTGATAGAAGACTTCTGGGATATTGACCTTCTGGGCCAACATCGTGCCAAGTGGGATTCGTGGCGTGCGTGATGGCGAAACTCTGCCCCCAAAGGTCGAGGTCATCATAGGGAGGGTCAGTGATGTCAAGCCTACCCACCAGTAACCCACTAGTGAAAATAGCATGTCTCTAGCCCACACAGAGGCTGAGAAATGGGATTCGTGGCGTGCGTGATGGTGAAACTCCGCCCCCAAAGGTCGAGGTCATCATAGGGAGGGTCAGTGATGTCAAGGCTACCCACTAGTAACCCACTAGAGAAAAAGGCATGTCTCTAGCACACAGAGGCTGAGAAGTGGGATTCGTGGCGTGCGTGATGGTGAAACTCCGCCCCCAAAGGTCGAGGTCATCATAGGGAGGGTCAGTGATGTCAGGGCTACCCACTAGTAACCCAATAGAGTAAAAAGCATGTCTCTAGCACACAGAGGCTGAGAAGTGGGATTCGTGGCGTGCGTGATGGCGAAACTCTGCCCCCAAAGGTCGAGGTCATCATAGGGAGGGTCAGTGATGTCAAGGCTACCCACTAGTAACCCACTAGAGAAAAAAGCATGTCTCTAGCACACAGAGGCTGAGAAATGGGATTCGTGGCGTGCGTGATGGTGAAACTCCGCCCCCAAAGGTCGAGGTCATCATAGGGAGGGTCAGTGATGTCAAGGCTACCCACTAGTAACCCACTAGAGAAAAAAGCATTTCTCTAGCCCACACAGAGGCTGAGAAAAGGGATTTGTGGCGTGCGTGATGGCGAAACTCCGCCCCCAAAGGTCGAGGTCATCATAGGGAGGGTCAGTGAAGTTAAGGCTACCCACTAGTAATCCACTAGAGAAAATAGCATGTCTCTAGCCCACACAGAGGCTGAGAAATGGGATTAGTGGCGTGCATGATGTCGAAACTCCGCCCCCAAAGGTCGAGGTCATCATAGGGAGGGTCAGTGATGTCAAGGCTACCCACTAGTAACCCACTAGAGAAAAAAGCATGTCTCTAGCCCACACAGAGGCTGAGAAAAGGGATTCGTGGCGTGCGTGATGGCGAAACTCTGTCCCCAAAGGTCGAGGTCATAATAGGGAGGGTCAGTGATGTCAAGCCTACCCACCAGTATCCCACTAGTGAAAATAGCATGTCTCTAGCCCACACAGAGGCTGAGAAATGGGATTTGTGGCGTGCGTGATGGCGAAACTCCGCCCCCAAAGGTCGAGGTCATCATAGGGAGGGTCAGTGAAGTTAAGGCTACCCACCAGTAACCCACTAGAGAAAATAGCATGTCTCTAGCCCACACAGAGGCTGAGAAATGGGATTAGTGGCGTGCGTGATGGTGAAACTCCGCCCCCAAAGGTCGAGGTCATCATAGGGAGGGTCAGTGATGTCAAGGCTACCCACTAGTAACCCACTAGAGTAAAAAAGCATGTCTCTAGCCCACACAGAGGCTGAGAAATGGGATTCGTGGCGTGCGTGATGGTGAAACTCCGCCCCCAAAGGTCGAGGTCATCATAGGGAGGGTCAGTGATGTCAAGTCTACCCACCAAATATGGCTGAGCTATAGAGCTCCAAAGAGGGCTGGGTTTTGAGCTGATTTGCTGATAGAAGACGTTTGGGATATTGACCTTCTGGGCCAACATCAGTGTGTGACCTCAGAAATGCACTTCTGGAAGAATGGTCAAAAATCCCCAATAATCACACTTCCTAGAAGTGTTGAAGCTGTTAATGCTGCAAAGGGCGGAGCCACATCATATTGATTAGGAATGGGATGAACTAAAGCTCATATGTGAGTCAAGGTTGTGATCATTGTTATAATATATCATATTATGTTTTGATATACGTTTTGATATATTTCATGCATGTGTGCACCTTACGGAAGCGCCACAAGGCTTTCAGCTACCCACAGATATATTTGTTATTTGGTGAATGTTTCCCGATTTTAAACTAGAGCAGTTTTAAAAAGTCAAAATTCATCCACCGTAGCTGGCACGCAAACTTTGCCTTAAGCTGGGTTCAAACTCGCTATCTTACATTCATGGAGCGCCTGCCTTAACCACTGGAGTAATGTGGCACATGACATCATATGGTAGACAAGAGTATAAGTCTTTGTGTAAAAACAGGTGCTGATTCAGCCTGTGTTTTCTGTGAAAGTACGATTTTCCATGTCCCGAACAAACGGATCTCATTCAAAAGCTAAATAAGTTTTTGAAAAAAATTCTTGAACCGTGAGCGCCACAAGGCTTTCAGCATTACAGGGATATATTTTTTTTTTTCTCAAATGTCTACGGTTTTTAAATGACGGCAGTGTAAAAAACATGAAACTTTTTCTTGTCAGACGAGACTTTTGAAAAGAATTTCCCCCATAGAAATATATTGGAGCCGGGAAGGACCACCTTGAACTCTAGGTTGATTTGACGGAAAACTAAACACCACACAGACACAGAAGTCACATCATCTGAAAGAGGACAAAAATGCCTACGTTTTGATGTATAATTTATGTAGGTTGAGCAAAAGGAGTGGACGTGAAAAAGGAAAAGGCAGTTTTAATTTTTTTTTTCTTCTCTCCTCGGAGCTAGAGTGCGTGATGACATCACTAGAGTGAGGAGGGTTTTTTGAAGATCTTGAAAAAAATCATAAAACGTAAATCGCGATTTCTCAAAGACCGTAAATCACAACAATACACGGCTTCAGTATGTCATAGGTCAAAGTCTTGTGACCCGTTTAAACTTCGAATGGTGTCTCTGTGATGAAATATGGCTGAGCTATAGAGCTCCAAAGAGGGCTGGGTTTGAGCTGATTTGAGCAGATTTGCTCGGAATCCGGCAAAATCCCATTCATTTCTATGGGACAATTTTCGCCGTTTTTGGCGTCTAGCGTCGCCACGGTAACACTTTTGACGGAGAAAAGTAATAGCACCGCATCGCACGGTCGAGACCTACGTTTTGATATATTTCATGCATGTGTGCACCTTACGGTTATGCCCCTATTAACGGACAAAAAATGATGCGGAATAAGAAAAAAAAAAAAGGGAAACCCATCCTGGATACTAATATACGCCTTCAAAAACGCGTTTTTTGTCGTTTTCTCAGTCGTTTTTTTTTTTTTTTGGATTTTTTTCTTCCATAGCGAGGGCGGTAACCCATGATGCCCTCGCAGGGGCATTTTCGCAGAGGGCCATTTATGGCCTGCAGCGGGCCATTTTGGGCCATTTTACTGTAACAATATGTGCCTAATGCATTGGCAGGCCCTGTCTCTAATTCTCGTGGTCTGGTTTAATGTTTCTTACAGTATTATTCAGTGGTGGTCGTGTATTTGGTACCTGGGCCAGTGCGGGTTTAACTACTTAATCCACCATGACGTTATAATCATACAAGCCACCAATAAAAAAAAACACAATATAAAAAGAAGAGGGCGCTGCGTAATTTAAAGATTACACATCACTGTATTACTTGCAGACATTTTTATTCTCTTGAGGGCAGAGGATGTCCGGTCAGCATTTGCGGCAGATGTGGGAAAAGTCACGGCCAGGGTTGGATGGGGAATTTATTTCCGATATGTCTGAAACTGCTGGTGGTCGAGGAGGGACAGGAACATTAATTGTTCCTGATCTTTAGATCGGTTCCTTATCTGGCAGATAAGGTTTTCCAGAACACTGTTGTGGAGTTTATTGAACTATGCGCATATCTCTCTGTGCGCTGGCCCGCTACTTGCGCTCGGAGCACCTGAGATGCGCAATCTTGGGTGCAAAAAAAATATCAGCTGCGCCGCCTTACTGACATCCGTCGTCTCGTCTACCGCGACAAATGGAGTTATATACTTTATAGTTACTACGGCGCACACACACACACTAAAGAAATATATATATATACATATATATATATATATATATATATATATATATATATATATATATATATATATAAAACGCACAGCTGTCTCAGACTCCCAGCACCCCTCAGCACCCCCTGCTGAGAACATGTTCCCGCGGCTATGATTGGCATGCACATAAAAAGGGAAACCCATCCTGGATACTAATATTACGCCTTCAAAAACGCGTTTTTTGTCGTTTTCTCAGTTGTTTTTTTTGGGGGGGGGATTTTTTTCTTCCATAGCGAGGGCGGTTCGCAGGGGCATCTTGGGTAATAAGACAGTTGAGTAAAATCAACTGTCAACTTCGCAGAGGGCCATTTTACTGCATAACAATATGTGCATGCCAATGCATTGGCATGCACATAATTAAATATAACATTAACACATAGCCTAATTTACCGCTAGCGTTAACGTTACAGTAGCATAATCTTTATGGCTTGTTGACGTTAGTTATAGCAAGCATTGCAGCGTTCACAGTTTTTAGTGTTTGATTATGGGAATAGATCCTGCTATTTCCATAACCAATCATTAAAAACAGCCATAAACTACCTTCATCTGTAACTGGAGGCCACTGCCTAACATCATCAATCCAAGACATGTCTGCGTTATCCGTAACAAATGCTCCACGCTGCTGTGTTTGGGTTAGTTGGTGGAGCACCGCACCCTCCAGTTATGGCGGGGCCACTAGGGGGCGCATGTCCACAATTTTCAAGTCGAAAAGGTGTATACTAACCTCAAAGTCCTTGAATAGGGCACTAGCATCTTCTGCAAGATAGTCAATAAGGAATCGGATGACAACCTCCCTTGTCTGCTCAATGGGGATTCCACTCTGCCGAACAGAAAGTATTTCAACTAATAAAATGCAACACTACACACTGAAGCAGAGCTTTGATTCATTGGAAAAACTTCAGTGTCAAATCTTTCAATTAAATTTACATTAGGAAAATTTAACTGTATAACTGTGTAACTATAAAATTTAACATATGAAAAACATAAAATTCTTCTGTACATTATTAATAGATGTCATTTACCTTGTCTGTTATGTCTTTGTTCACCCTCTCTCCTTTAGCAGTTTTGGTGCTGCAGCAGTGTTGGTGCTGTATAGGAGACCAAGATTTTTAACATGCTTGACAAAATAATTCAACCTTTACCAGGGGCGGCGCTGGGGGGTAGCTTGCAGTTGCAAGCAACCCCAAAATATGGCTAAGCAACCTCAAGAATGGAGACTATTAAAAATGAAAAAATCTTAATTGTGTTAAATAAAATAAAAGGAAGACAATTAAAAACGATGAGAGAGAGACTCGTCTCGCGAGAGCTGGCCTGCAGCGGTCACGCGAAGTCAACTTGGGGAAAAAAAAAAAACTAAAACGGGCCGTGACATCAAAATGGAGGCTATCTGTTGAAGCTTGGCGGCTGAGATTGAGCCCGTGCAAATAGTTCACTTATGTGAATATTAACTGGTTAAAATATGATGAACAGGTTATTATTAAATTATTTGTAGTCTGGGCTGTTAATGTGCATTTCTCACTGCTGTGAAAAGCAGCATGACTATATGGTAAAATTATAATAATGAACTTCAAATTGATTTTTTTTTATCTGTTTCATGGCATGCGCGCTGATTTCAGATAGCGCTGATTAGAATGAGTAGGCCGGTAATAACATACATATCCATATTTATACTATTTAATTGGTATTGCAGTAAACTGTCCAGCAACTCCATACAATTGTTTAGCAACCCCTAAGCAACTGGAATGAAAATGTTTTGCTGCCACCACTGACCTTTACTTGTTCTAGGTATCAAGCGTTTCCCCCAAAATATCATTAAAAAGTCTCGACAGCTGAGAACCCCCGCAGCCCTCAAAAGGAGGCTGAAAACCTCTTCTATAATACCTATTAACACTATTTTAATACTTTTCACCATGCTAAATATAACTTTTAGCTGTGTAAATATCTAATGTTATCACAAGAAACTATAAAAATAGCTAACTTTCGTCTACCTACAACTTATATAAATTTGGTGACTAGCAAACTGTCAACAAAGTTAGCTTATGCACAACAGTATGGTGGTGACAGTATTTAAAAGAAAAAAAAACAACACCCAGCGTTATATGAGGCAGAAGACAGGATCTATTGATTTAAAAATTGCAAGTGCTCTACTCACCGACTTATAGTCCTCCAAATAAGTTCACCGTGGTCGTTTGTGAGATGTTGCTTGCCTCGTGTTGCTGCAAAACGCAGGATAGATTTCCCATGAATCCACTCTTTGCCCGCGAATGGGGCACGTCATGACGTTCTGCTTAACAAAACTTACTCATTTTCTTAAGTTGTTGTTAGATATGAAGACTACTGAGTTAGAATGAGAAATAATTAAAGTTCTTGAAACTGATCAGTATAATTGCTCCATACTCAAATATTTTCACTCATATTTACAGAAAATATTATGTATATATGAGAAATATAATGAGTTACTGAAACATTCATTTCTTTTTGGGAAATAAACTTAAAGAACACATGTAAATTTAAGACAAAATTAGCTGTTAGATTTTTAAGCATTTATTTTTGTATGTTCAACTCAAATAAGCACTTAAGTGATTTTCAGAGATATTATTAAGGTAGTATACCTTTTTATTATTGTGATATTTACTAAGGCCCTGGATTATTTTTCTGAGTGTAGGTACCCTATCACCCTGGGGAATCTTATGAATGAATTATATTAAAACATTTCACATGAAATTCCACGTCACACTGATTATCAATATAATGGACTATTAATTTATGTTACCTGCGATTTAGTAAAACACTTCTTTTATTTGAAGCGTGGGCAGATGGCCAGGGAATACTACAAACATATTCAGCAGTTCAGTTAGAGCAAGTACAGTATTCCAGTATTCTGGCTCAGATTTTCTGCATCACCAACTGAATGCATGTAGGTTCCCGCGGCAAAGAAACGCAAAGAAACACACACCATTTGCGCTACTGTGAGCGCACGGCTGCGTTTGGTGGCGCTGCCAATATCTGGCTCTAGCAGATTACAAATGTAACATATTCACTCAGCTGGAAATCTCTAGCGTTCATAGAGAATATGGTCATGGGAAGCCAGCGGATCAGTCCGGTCTCTGAATACTCTCCCTCCATAGACATCCTCGTACAATCCTGGCGCTAAAGTCAACGGGATTTCTCTAAAAAGGTGATGCCATCTCTGAAAGAGGTGGCAAGTGAAAGGGTGGCGCTTTTTATAGCCGATTTGAGCCTAAACTCTGCACATAACCTGCTCCGGACCAGGTTAAGCTTGCAGAGTAAGTTACCATGGTGATCTAGCCAGGTTAAAAGAGAGCCACCTTCGTGGTACCGGAAATCCTGGTTTTAGACTCAACATACCTCGCTAACCCTCTAATATCGCTCCGTAGTACACCTCTCTGATATCATAATATTCTGTTATCACCATTATTATTATTATTATTATTATTGTTGTTGTTGTTACTGACAAGCTGCAGTTTGATGTTTTCCCCACTTGAGGGCAGCATAGAGCAACACAGATCCTGTTGGAGCAGTGAGGTGGAGATAAACAGGTTTCTTTCTTTTTCTTTATATATGAAATGCATTTATATATATATATATATATATATATATATATATATATATATATATATATAATATATATATATATATATATATATATATATATATATATATATATATATATATATATATTATATATATATATATATGTATATATATAAACCTGTTAGTTGTCTTAAACTAAAACTCTGAAAATATAAGACAGACTTTTGATAAATAAGAAAAATGAGTCTTGAACACGTTGTCATTTTTCGTTGATGTAATATTATGCGTTTTTGGGCCTTTTTGTGTAAAGCTGGATCCATACGTCCATGACCGTTCCCCTAGATTCTGGTCTGTTGAGGGCCACGGCTTTGTTTAATCATTCTGGCTCCATCAAGTCTCTAAGTTTTGACACGTAGGTGTCTAGACAAACTTATCTCAAGGACTCCATGTTTTGTTCGTGATGCTTAAGACGAATTGTTTCCTGCTGGCAATTTGTCATTTATGATCATCCTTCGTTCTGTGATGTGAGTTAATGTGCGTCTCAGTTTTGTATACAAACTGGAAATTTAATCCACTTGCACCCTCTGTCCGACTGTCCAGTTAAGTGTTTAAGTGTTTCAACATTGTCTCATCAGAACTTATGGATAATTGATAAACTTATACCTTAGTAGTGAAAATTTATTCAACAGTTTTTCCGTCCCTGGGTGTTTTTATTAGCTTTTTGCTTGACGGATGCTGCGCTCCCCTCTCTGGTCCCGGGGTGAGGCGGTCTGGTTGTGGATGCGGTTGGTCTGGTCAGATGAGTCCAGAACTCAACTCCACAATACGCCCAGCATGTCTCATTCATGAAATCTCCATGAATCTGAGCGCAGATTTGTACATAAATCACTTCTTTACTCAAACTCTGGCATCTGCTGCCATCTGCCGGGATGACGGAGATGAAACGAGACAATGATCCCAAAAACGCAGCTGAGGAACGCTCAGCTGGTTTCAGAGAAAGCAAATGAAGTTGCTAGGAGACCTCCGCCGGTTACCTTTGCACATGTGGATGGTTTGGGTTGTTCCCAACATCAGTTGAACGTTTCGTGTCAAAGGCACCTACAGAGAAGAGCGGAGACGTGTTCAGTGCTAGCTTTAGCTTTAGCTTTAGCTGCTGTATCCAGTCAGTGTCCACAGATGTTAGTGAACAGTAGGGGTGTGAAAAAAAATCGATTTGGCAAAATATCGCGATTTTCGGCCGCCCAATATAATATCGATTTTTCAGCTCCTAATATCGATTTTTTCGATTTTTTCCAAAAACACTAATAATAAACAATAAAAAGGTTTTGAAGCAAATAGTTTTGACTCAGTTTGTCCTCTGAATGATCAATATCATCTGATGAACATATACAGCAACTTGGTTTTTCATCTCTACTTTTAATTTTGATATTAACTTGGTAGAATATCGCAATATATCGTGATATTGTGATAATATGTTACTGTGACCCGAGTATCATGATACATATCGTATTGCGAGGTCCTTGCCAATACTCATCCCTAGTGAATAGAGGCTAAAAGTGACACGCTAACAGCCCAGTGAAGGTGGGAACCGCAGCTCCAGACGTGTCAGTGGCTAATCCCTGATACCCAGCATGCTCTCTGCTGCAGCTCCAGGAACTTGTTCTTGCTCTGCAGCTCTGCAGCCCACTCGCTGATCAGAGGTCAGAGGTCTGCGAGCTCTCCTCCAACGCCGGGCAGACCATGTGCTCTCTAAAAACTCCCATCGTGGAGCATTTTCATCTGGATCAGGGGGACCCGAGAGGAGAACTCTGTGTTTTCAAAGTTTCAGAGTTCAGCACCTTCTTCATGACTTTTTAAAAACTGTATCCCCACTATTTTACTGGATTTCTGATCTCTGTAGGCGTGTTCGATTTCTTCAAACTTTTACTTTTTCTGCCTCCGGTGAGGAACAAAAGTACCAGCTGAGTGATTATGGAGACTCAACATGCTTAAAATAAGTGACATACTACAATTACTTGTAGAAAATAAAAAATATAGTTAGAATAAGCTGGAGTTTTCAGCAGGACTGGCCTGTTCAGGCTGAGCTGATGGGACCAGGTCTGTGAGATCACAGACATCTGACCTTATTATGCAGAAGGGAAAAGAAAAAAGAAAGCCCTCTAACTTCATCTGGAGGCATCTGGGAGTCATAGTGGAAACCTGAACAGGTCAGACAAACCAGTTTGTATACAAGTGTTGTGGAAATGGGAATATTACAACCTGGTACCAGTTTCACTGTGACGACTTTTTCGTGGAGAGGAATGTGTTGCTAAATTGGATCTACATAAAGGAATTTAAGCAGCCACTTTCAGCGCTCTGGCCCCCCCTGCAGGTGTAGGAGGTTCATTCAATTAAATTCAGTTTTATTTGTATAGCAACTAATAATAATAATAAAAATAATAATAATAATAAAAATAAAAATAATAACAATGATAATAATAATAATAATAATAATAATAATAATAATAATAATAATAATAATAATAAATCTTTATTGTCCACCGCGGTGGAAATTATCTTTGGCTCACCAGGATACATACAGACAAGACATTGTGGGGTACAATACAGCAGTAAAGATCACATCGTAGAATACAAGTTGACTCTAGGAGCTTTACAGAGAACCAGATCATGACCCCCAAGCAAATATCATTAAATAAGATTCTAATATTAAAATCAAAGAAAAATGGCAAGTAAAAAAAAGTCCCCCAGCAGGAGAAAAAAATCTTTGAGTCAAACATTGTCAAGTAAAAACTCCACTTTAAGAGGAAGAGACCTTGATCAGGACCTGGATTATAAGGTTGGACCTTCCTGCTGAAGACCAGCTGGGTAAAGAAAGAAAAGAGGAGAGAGAGGACAGAGAGAGGAGGGCAAATTCATCCTGGCAATACTATATTATACAAAATGCATCAACAATAATTATCCATTAAGTGGAGAACTAATAATCCCATGTTCTTCTATTCTGACTGGTTAATTGTTAGAACATGAACTACAGAGATGACTATATAAACAGATGTAGGCAGCAACACTGAGGTGGTCAGAGGATCAGACTGCAGGTCAGCAGGTTAGTTGATATCCCAGAGACGTCTATATACAGTGATCCCTTATTTTTCGCGGTTAATGGGGACCAGCGCCCCTCCCGTGTAAATCGAAATCCGTAAACTGGAGCCGGAGCCCCCCGAGCCTCAATAATGTGTTTAAAATATGTTTAAAAACCCCAAAAAAGTATCGAGGCACTGCAGCGAAACAAGACAAAGGCTCAACTGTGGTCTTTCTGTTACCTTCACAGCCTCTGGTCTCTGAACCGTAGTAAACAAACCGCTGCTATTGTGCTATTTTTGGCTCATAATTAGCGGCTAACAAGCTAACAACAACAAAAGAAACAGTCCGGTTTTCTCTGCATGGAACAAGCACTTTATTCTGGCACTGCAGGAACTTGTAACATCACACAGGTTGTATTGTTGGGCTCCTGTTGGTTAACAGAGAATGTAAATCTATACACGCTTGGCTGCTGTTGATGCTTATGGAGTAAGGTCGCTGTCAAAAAGATGTGTCCATGTTATAAGCATTCGTATTTGTAATGACAAACATTTGTGTGTAAATAAAAAAGTTGTACCCAAAATTCTGCTGTCACACACATGAGTCTGATAAATTATTAGGGTTATTAGGGCTTTTTTTTTTTTTGAGGGCACAAAGGCCAAATGCCATGGGGCAACAAGGCTATAATTAAAAAAACACAATATATGCTAATAAACAGCAGAACACAGTTTTTGAATTCAGAACCTTAGATATTTTTAATAGGCTACCACAACTTTTGGACTTTTATCAAAGGGAAACAGACAACAAAATAGGCAATGTCATTGACTTTTATCAGGTTATTACACATCCATAAATTTAATTTAAATGGCCATCTGATGATGGGGATGGAGAACCTGGGGTCTTCCTAGACACATAAGGAACAACGGTTGGCCTCCACCTCTCTATGCTCCCTCTGTCTTTTTTGCACTGGCTGAAAAATTTTAAAACAGTTTTATGATGAATCATAGTGGCACAACTAGTTAATATATTTCATTTCATTTTATTGATTCATTCCAGACATGTCAAAACAACCTTTTAAAGCATAGACAATTTTAACACTATCATGAATCTATGTATCTGAAAATAAATGTAATATAATATATTTATAAAATATATAATAATGCATAAATCAATATACACTGACACATGTGCATAACCATAATTTAGAAACATGTAGAACCTCTTGTAAATAAACCTAAATATTAAATGGACATATTCCCCCCAAAAAATAAAAAAATAAACAAAATTTATATTCAATGTATACACACGGATCTATATACATACATATACATACCAATATGCAAAACACATATCTGGTTTAACATGAAGAGCGACAGAAAAGGGGTATTAATTCCTTCCAAATGTTATATCCTAAATGTACCACATAAACTTAGGCTAAAATAAGAAGAATCTAACAATTAACTCTTCCATGATAACCCTTTGAAGTAGGTGTCCATTTTTTGGCAGTTTTTTGCTTCATCTTCCAGAGCTCTTTTGCGACTCATCTCGACTCGTTCCCGTCTTGGCTTCTTCTTTCTGAGGGAAAAAAATTTACAGTGAATATGTTAAATAATAATAAAAAAATTATCACGTTTTCATAGCCTACTGATTATTCAAGTGCTTAAACCACCCCGGAGCGTATTTCTGTAATGATACGTGTTAAAGAGTTTAGGTTTCACTTTCGCGCACCTGAAGTCTCAGAAGTGTATCGTGTATAGAACAGGAATGTCGGAGTTTGAATCAATCTATCTCAGCATCGTCATCCTGCCTGTAAATTCTTGTTGATTCATATATCAATCGTGAGTTTAAGATGTGTTTTCTAGTCACAGATGTTTTCTCTTTAATTGAATTCCATTTAATGGCATCCTGATTTTGGCGATGAAATGAAGACTAAGAAGCAAAGCTTTGCTGCACACATAGAAGAGAGACAGAGAAGTTGATTTGGCGAGAAAATGATTATTTGGAGGCTTTAGTTTACGATAAAACAGCTGATTGCAGGAGACCGTTTACTTGGGTTGCCTTAGCAACCATAGCTCAGAAGGCTACAGTAGCGAGACATGACAGTCTCCGTCTGATATTGAAACATTCAAAATTCTTAGTAGGCTATAGCAATAAGATATGACAAGAAAGATTTACAGAAGTGTTGATTTAGCTTGTTGGATAGCTAGGTCCCCCTCAGGGAGGCTAGTAGGCTACTGCTACAACCAAGTCTAACAACTCTTTATCGATTAAAAGTTGGGAGCGATTTATTACGATTTATAGTCCTGGGTTCAATCTTTAATGTCCTTATGCTCATTGACAAGCTATTTGATCCAGAAAACAGATGGCTTTTTGAACACTTACCTTTAATGTCGTCTTCGTGGTATCGTTGTGCTGTTTATCCCACAGACAGAACGTTAATGGAAATAGATGCTGTGCGGTAGAGTTATGGACGGATGCCGCAGTAGGACAAACCTCCGCTCCGGTTGTTTAGCTTTAATACAGGTAGGCCTACCGATGGGCACTACGGCGCAACTTGATGATAGCCGAAGGAAGGGGAGACAGCAGGGCACCAAGGCCACAGTGGCCGTTAAGCAACCAATTTTCGGAAGGGCATCACGGCCAAGATGAAGGGCTACGACGGCCATGGCTGCCGTGGCCGCTGTGAAATTCCTGCCCTGATGATGATGATGATGATGATGCTTCCCAGACGGTGTCCATGTTTTCAGCTATCCTTCGGCGCATTTTTCGGGGTTCGATTGCTTTCCCCTGTGACCTGCCTGTGACGTCATTTCAACAGTTTTTCGACTCGTACCCACAAACTTGAATTCATGTTCACAGTGAAGACTCGTAGTCGTAGAAATTAGAGTTGTATTCACAAGACTTTGCACTCACAGCTTTTAGATTCATACTCACATAAAATCAATCCTAACCCTAATAATTTTTCAGACTCATGTGTGTGACAGCAGAATTTTGGGTACAACTTTTTTATTTACACACAAATGTTTATCATCACAAATACGAATGCTTATAACATGGACGCTTCTTTTTGACAGCGACCTTACTCCATAGATGCTCACTACACTTTTCATCTAACCCTGTTTTCATTCTGCCGTCCCGCTACACACACACACTACATTACCCATAAGGCCACCTTCTTAAAGGGGCCAGGCTGGCTCACAACATTTCTTCACTGTGAGAGAACCCGCACAACATCCTGTGATGTTTCCGCGATTTTTCAAATGTTTTAAAATTATATTTTATATTTCTAAAAAAAGGGACAGATGATCGCTGCATCTTGGCACTGGCACCGGCTTTTTAATGTGACTTTTTATTTTAAATCTGGAATTCAACATTTGTCAACCTTAGTAAAGCTTAAAGTTTGTGGTCTGAGGTGAAGCTGTTGGGTGTTTTTGTGTTTCTAGAAACACTCCTGAATGTAAACTCGGAGCAAATGTTCCCGCCTCCCACACTCTCCACTCATGAATAATCTTTCTCAGTGCAGAATGTTGAGATCTGAATTTGTTCTCAGATGGTTTTAAAACACGGTCCAGACTGATGTGCAGAATTAGCTGCTTCACTGAGATCTTTGCTTATATCTTTCCCTCTTGGCCTTATGTTAACATACACCAGAATGCTACCAGGACGTCTGCTCATGTGACCTGCTGGTCATCAGTTTCATCCAGGGATGATGATGAGTGTTACCCCCATGATTGACCACAACACATTATATGATGAAATTTATTATGTCTTTACACAAAAAAAACTAGAATTAAAGGAGGGGTGAAACATCCTCCGACACAACTTTATTTGCCCAGATGTGTGGCTGGACGTTACCTCCCAGGGAGGTCTTAAAACTTTAAAGCTGCGCGTCCTGAAACAGAACTGATACACAGCTGGAACAGCAGCTGGTTGTCATAAATGCCTTATAAAATCAGAAACGCCGCACAGATAACAGACTGTTATCAGTCAGTGACTGACAGCCAGATGTAGTTTAGCAACGCTGCTGCAGAGACGGTCGTTAATTATCACCATCTGAGGACGAAAATCACGAGACAAAAGTAATTAGACCGCGTCAGATTATATGAAAACTGACGCGGAAAACAAGGGGAGACAGTTCAAAATTGTCGTTGTCTTCTCCTTTTTTTTTTTTTTTTTTTTTTTTTTTAATTTTGGAACCAGCTACCAGTTTGTGTTAAGGAGGCTGACACCCAAAGCCGGGCTGCACATTAAAGTGATCGGGAGCTTTCCCGGCCCAAACCATGTGGACCACGGGGACAACTAATTTTAACTATCTTTTTTGTCACTTCTTTTGTCTTATTCTTGCATTAATATCAATTAAGTTGCAACCGCCCGTTGCATCTTAGTGGATTAAATAGGTTCACAGGCCCTTTCTAGAAAATCTGTGGTTCTACTAACATGTAAGCAGCATAATTCCCCCCGACCCCTCCCACGTGTTTCAGGTGGTTTGGCCCAAGGCTCGTCTTTACTGTAAATCTTCGCGCCAGTGATGGAAAGCAGAAAGATGCTGGGCGGATCGGAGAGGGCTAAAATAAAAAAAGAAAGGAGGCGGCGGCCAAATGTGCCAAATTAACTGACATCTTCTCAAGACAAGCTGGTAGGTTACTGAAAGAGAGATGGATAATTGGCCTGGTTGTGAATTTTATCATATAACGTGGTGAGCGTTTGCAGCTGTCACAACTGTCAACTTAAAAATGTCACAATGTAGGTATAGGATTATCTATGCTTAAAGTGCATTCATATTTCCATAGTAGAACCGAAAACTTGTTGCTTTAAATGCCAGTTAACCATTTTGATGAACAGAGTTGCCAAACGCTTCATCACGCTTTATTTGTAGCCTGCCTGTATTAGCACCAACGTGCACAGGTTAACGCAATTAGACATATTAAACAGGCTGTGTAACAGGCTATTTGTTAGGGTATTAAATGCATGTCAAACGTGCTATTTAGGCTGCATTATTTAGAAGTGCTGTATACCAATATTGCGCTTGGTTCGTGGGTGTGGGGGCAGGTGTTATTAAAAAAATATATTCTTAATAATAATAGGCCTAATAATAAAATAGGCTACTCGAGAGTGTGCACGTTCTACATGCCTTAGCTTCTCTGCAACTGTAGCCTGTTTCGTCTCGCCGTTATATTGTGCATTTCCACAGGCGCGCAAACATGAACAACTCAATGTTAACTGTCTTTTTCATGGTTATGGAATGTTTTGTAGCATCAGCGCAGGATGCCAGAACCACTGATAATCCAGATGAGGGCAGGACTGCTGAAGGGCCAGGTAGAGGAAGACAGTTAGTCAAGATAGACGTTTAAGATGGAAAATATGGCATAGTCTACAGAAGAAAACCATGATATGTGTAGATTAAATAGTGCAGATAATTTAACAAAATCATAATTAAATATGCAAACAAATTAATAAGTGAATGAAAGGATAGGCTAGATAAATACATAAAGTGTGTTTTTCAGCAACATAAAGAACCCCCTAAATGAAATGTTTGTGTAGCCTCAGAAGATCAGGTGCCTGAAGGTGAATGCAGTCATGGAGAGGCCAGGACCACAGAGGAAAAAACAGGTAGCAGGATTTTAAATGAACTAATCGTTGAAAATGCATCAAAAAATAAGACCAAATGAAATAGGTAACCACTGTTTAATCAATAATTGTCTATGTAACCTACATTACTTTTTAATTGTTATTATAGGCCTATGAAGTCAGATGCTAAGAGGGAGGTGCACACACTGTTATCAACTCAATATAAAATATCTTTTTTATTGTTATGGAATGTTTTCTAGCGTTGAAGCAGCAGACCATTTCCACTACTGGTGATCCAGACGAGGGCAGGACTACTGAAGGGCCAGGTAGAGGAAGAGAGTTAGTCAAGATAGACGTTTATGATGTAAAATATGGCATACAGAAGAACAACAGAAGTTATGTAAAGGAACTTTGATTTGTGAGGACTTCTTTATCATTATCTTTATTTTATTTGAATTTCAATTATACATTGTTAAAGGGGGGTGAATAATTGTATGCCATAATCTAAATAAAATAAAAGGCATTGTGAGAGAATTGTTTTTTATTTTATCTTTTTCTATGTACTCAAATTTGTCCTCCGTATCAGAGTGGCCTGAATTTGAATTAAATTCCCGGACTGAGAAAAGGGCCCACTCCAGCACTGCTGACACCATCTCCATATATAAAACTAAATTGAAAACTTTTCTGTTCAGTAAAGCCTACAGTTAGTCTAATCTATAGTGTGTAGGGGCTAATAGTTATAACTATAGTTGTAGTAGCTCAGACTAGAGTAGCTCGTCGTAATCACAGCTTCGTCATAGTTATGCTGCTATAGGCCTACGCTACAGGGGGACACCAACATGATCTGCTGAGTGGTGTCTCCACTGCTCTTCTCCCTTTTCCTTCCCTTTCCTCCTCCCTTCCTCCTCCTCTAGCTCATTCATAATTAACTGGGAGCACCTTGTTACTGGAACTGTGCTACATATTCTTTACTTTCCTGTGGTTTGTTGTGCTGTTTTGCCCCCCTTTTGTTTTTCTGTGTATTTGCAGGCCAGAGTTTCCTGGGTTTCATGCTGACTTGCAGTTCCATTCTCTGTTCATCCCGGGGTTCTCCTCCACTTGTGTTTGGGTGCCGACTGGCGTGGTGATCGGTGACCTGGTCCTCTGGCCATCTCATCTCAGTGCTGCTACCTCCATCTGTTTATGTTTATATGCTCATTATATTTAGTCATTTGTGACTCTTAAAGTGGAGTTTTTTCTTGCCACTGTTTGGCTTGAAGGTTTTTTCTCCCTCTGTGGGAGTTTTTTACCTGCCATTATCATTGATTGGATTTAATATTATAATTTTAGTTAAAGATATTTGCTCAGGGGTCATGATCTGGGTCTCTATAAAGCGCCAAGAAACAATTGACATTGTAACAGAAGCTATACAAATAAAACTGAATTGAATTGAATGAATTGAATTGAATTGAATCGTATACGTGCACGGGACACGCAGTCATGTGACAGTCAGCTGCACATCAGCAAGGAGCTGACGGTGCAAAACCTCCATCTGCACATGCAAGAAACATAGTATATTTAATTAACAGCTGGGAGGATCTCAGTGGTCAGGATCCTGCAGGCAAACACACACACACACACACACATGCACGCACACACACACAGTAATATATAAACACGTTCCATCCCACGCACACACACACATAAATCAGGGCATCACATCCACCAGAACAGCTCGTCCTCCCACTAATTGACCCAGCTAATTATACTTCCCTGAACTCGGTGCTGCCATGAACACATACAGGGGAGGAAGGAGAGCAGCTCCCAGCTTCTCACTGTTCAGGAGACGTTCCAGCTCAGGAGCCCCTAACCCTAACCCCTAACCCTAACCCTAACACTAATCCCTAACCCTAACCCCTAACCCGAACCCGAACCCAACAACCGAACCGAACCCCCGAACCCCTAACCCGAACCCGAACCCAACACGAACCCTAACCCTAACCCCTAACCCTAACTCCTAACCCTAACACTAATCCCTAACCCTAACCCTAACCCCTAACCCCAACACCCTAACCCGAACCCTAACCCTAAACCCCTAACCCCTAACCCCTAACCTCCTAACCCTAACCCTAACCCTAACCCCGAAACCCCTAACCTCGAACCCTAACCCCTAACCCTAACACCCTAAACCCCTAACCCTAACCCCTAACCCCTAACCCTAACCCTAACAACCCTAACCTAACCCCCCTAACCCGAACCCTAACCCTAACCCCTAACCCAACCTCAAACCCTAACCCGAACCTAACCCAACCCCTAACCCTAACCCGAACCCTAACCCCCTAAACCCTAACCCTAACCCCTAACCCTACCCCTAACCCCCTAATCCTAATCCTAACCCCTAACCCCTAACCCTAACCCTAACCCACAGCAGCGGTTGGAGAAACACCTCAGCAGATTGCCAGGAGAATGAAACTGATGCAAATTCATCAGAATGAGCTAAATCACGCCCATGTTGAACAATTCTTCTTTATATGTGACTGCAGGAATGGAAAGACAACAACCAGTCTTTTCTCGACCACATGTTCATGAAGGAATAAAATGAATTCCCCGTTGGAAACACAGCTGCCAAAGTCACTAAACTCTTCTGAGATTGCTGGTGAATGAATGACGCTGGTGAATGCATGAGAACATTTATCTAAGTGTGATCTAGATAAGCAATAAGATGCTGAGTTTTACTGCTGACTCTGAGGTGAACAGACGACAGAACTGATTCCACCACCTGAGAGTTGCTGTAGTTTTCCTGCAGCGTAGAGGAAGCTGCATTTTTCTTTCTTTCCTCCCCATTTCTCTGCGTGGTTTTAGTCAGTCGCATCTGTTTGTCCATCATCAGGCCTCTGCAGGTGAACATCTCCAGGTGAACATCAGGCCTCCTCCAGGTGAACATCAGGCCTCCTCCAGGTGAACATCAGGCCTCCTCCAGGTGAACATCAGGCATCAGCTCCTCAGGTGAACAGGCCTCCAGGTGAACAGGTCAGGTGAACGTCAGGCCTCCTCCAGGTGAACGTCAGGCCTCCTCCAGGTGAACATCATCCTCCGGTGAACATCCTCCAGGTGAACATCAGGTCCGGTGAACATCAGGCATCAGGCCTCCTGCAGGTGAACATCAGAGGACATCAGGCCCTCCAGGTGAACCAGGTGAACATCAGGTCTCCTCCAGGTGAACATCAGGCCTCCTCCAGGTGAACATCAGGTCTCCTCGAGGTGAACATCAGGCCTCCTCAGGTGAACATCAGGTCTCCTCCAGGTGAACATCAGGCCTCCGCCAGGTGAACATCAGGCCTCCTCCAGGTGAACATCAGGCCTCCGCAGGTGAACATCAGGCCTCCGCAGGTGAACATCAGGTGAACATCAGGTGAACATCAGGCCTCCAGGTGAACATCTCCTCCAGGTGAAATCAGGTCCTCCTGGTCTCCTCCAGAGTGAAAGAGGTGAAGCAAGCAGGCTTCTTTTTTTTTTCTTTTCTTTTTCTTTCAAGCTCTCGGCCTGGAAACATTTCTTTGCCAATAAAACTGCATCTTGTTTTGGGGCTGACTGTTAGATTTTATTGATTTCTGCAGAGAAATATTCTTTTTCCAATAATTCTCTGCAGAGCGAGTAGGAGGCAGCGAGAGCAGAGAGCGCCGAGGAGGAGGTTATGAAAAGAAAAGATCCAAAGATAGAGGAGAGGAAAGCTGAATTACAGCGAGACATTCGTTCCAGAAACCACCGTGGTCATGATGGATCCTAAAAGATTCAACCTTCTGATTAGTTTCAAATGTTTCTTCATATTCTTGTCTGCACATTTATAAAATGGATTGATGCGTCTTCCGGCTCTTTTTTACGTTAACATAGACAGTAATCATGAATTTAGACTTTTTTATCATCAACATTAGTTTTTCCTAATTAATAAAGCCCCACATTTATTGACTCATTTTCCAATAATTACAATTACATTTCTCAGAACTTGTGTAATTTTGTCACATGAGCAGTTAGAAGATGTGATTCATTTATTTTTTTCTCTTTCAGTGTGATTATTATACCGTGTTTTTCTTCTTCATCAGTTTTAGCAGAGGTTCCTGCAGGAGGCTGACGGATGTGAGCAACAGAACCAGGGAGCTCTCACTCTGCTGCTTTTTTCATGATAAATGTAACCCAGATGGACTCATTCAGGCCTGGTACCGACTCCTTCCTGGTACCAGACTGAACCCAGTGCTCATGAACTGGCTCTTAGTTTCATACACTGACTTTAACAAGGTGATGGAGAGGAATAATGGGACTCAAAGGTCCAAAGAAAGTTCAGGTTTGGACCACATTTGGTGGACGTGGTCCATGTGAGCTGGATGGGTCGTATGTTCTGATGTTTAAATCTAATTTAGTTTAAACCCACATTTGTTTGATTTTTTTGGTGGATATAGGTGACTAAAATGTGACTTAAGAGCAAAGAAAAAAAAAGTAAATCAAGAGTAAAACGAACAAGACGAGTTGTTTTTTTTTTTTCTTTTTACCACATTACCAACCGATAATGTGTTATTTCTAGTGCTGGGCAAGTTAACGCGTTATTATCGCGTTAACTCATTAACTTATTAACTTATTATTTTATCGCGCGTTAACACATGTTGCTCGCATGCTTTATTTTGAAAAGTCTGTTTCTGGCTGCTGCAGAACCGGAAAACAGTAAACAAGCACCGTTGACTCCTGTCCATATGTTGTTGTTGTTTCTGTATGTTTCTCTTGGACGGTGTACTGGGAAGACAAATTTCACTGTGTTGGGACGCTGGCTCAGTGACAATAATAAATCTGATTCTGATTCTGATTCTGACATGCGGAAAAGCTAAAACAGACATGGAGAACAGTAAAAATCTGTGAACTTTACAGTTCAGGTAGCAACTCAGGTAGCAATATTAACAATTCTGTTTAAAAATAATAATTCTGGACTGCAACAAAACTTTGGTGTCATTCCTCCATGTTCCATCTGCTCCATGTGTTCACTGTCCTGCTGTTCTCTAGCTGGTTACTGCAGTGCGGCTCCATCTAGTGGCACAGATGTGTAATGACAACAGAAAGTCCAGTCCTCCATTATAAAACAAATTCAGTCTGTGGCCTGTTTTTTAATTTTGTAATTTTGATCCAAGTCTAAAATTGAAATATATAATATATATATATATATATATATATAGATATATATATATATATATATATATAGATATATATATATATATATATATATATATATATATATATATATATATATATATATATATATATATATATATATAAAGGCATTTTTTCTTTTTTTTGTGTTAGATTAAAAAACAAAAAACGTAATAAATTGTCACCTTTTAATTTTTTTTAATTTTTGATTGACAATTGAAAATGGAAAGTAAAGTTACTGAACTTTAACATGGACATTTTCATTTTAAAGTTCTCCCAGACGGAGGATTCAACAGAAACAAGGTTATTTGTAACAACTGACAAGTTGAACTCCCCGTTAAAAGTTTCTGCTGTTACCTCAGAAATTACCTGTTTTAATGTTCTGATTGTGCTGAGACACAATCATTTTGTTGGATTTTGTTTGTAGACTTTTTTTGATTTTTCATAAAAACAGGATGACATTAATGCCCTGGCAGTGGCAACAAGCTTTATTTTAGTTTACATTTTTTAAGATGAGATTTACACTAAATATGTGTTACTGACAAGTGCTGATGTTAAAAGTGTTTGAACAACAAATGTTATGGCACTTTAGTTCATATGGCAGCAGAACATTTAAATAAAAGTGACCTTTACACTACTTTTGAATTCATTATTTGATTTTCCGTATACAATGATTAATCTGTTGATTAATCGTGATTAATCAGGGAAATCATGCGATTAATCACGATTAAAAATTATTTCTTTGCTGCTACGTTGGGGTAGAGATTTCTTGGACTTTCTAAACTGTTACGTTCCATCTACCTCTGAAGTTGGAACTGGGAATGATGTCACACTCCAGTAGACTGTACACCAGCTGTAAAGTCTTAATAAAACATGGAAACTCCTTTCCGAAGATCAGAGTAGTCGCCAAAATTAATTTATATCTCACATTTAAAACGACAAGTTTACTATCTGACATTCTATTTAAACTTCCTACTTGGAACTCGGAAATCCCCAAACGGAACGCAGTGCAGTCGTCCAGCAGGCGGCTGCGGCTGCAGAGGAGGAGGCGGAGTGGAGCATCCTGTCACCGCCGCAGGATCTTCGGAGCGTCTGCGGCCGAGGCTCCGCAGCTCCGCAGCGGGTCGCGGCGACAGAAGGAGCCGGTGATGGGACTAGCTGCATCCACCTGACCGAGGAGAGGACGGAGGTGAGGCGCCTTCACACCTGCATGACCGCATCCGGCCGCGCGCCTGACGGACATGTATGTTCGCGCGCGCTGGTGTGTGTGTGTGTTTTCTCCGCGGATGTCTGCAGACACGCAGAAGCATCAACTTCAGCCACCGTGGCTTTCTTTCTTAAAAAAAAAAAAAAAAAATCTTATGCGCGTCTCTAAATTGAACCGATTCCGTTGTGACGCAGGATTTCAGGTTCGTGCGCGGTCGTGCAGCTGTCTTTAATCAGCGCGGACGCTTAATTGGTTTTCCTGGCACGCGGAGCGGAGGCGGACACGGTGAGATGTTAAAGATATAGACCCCCGGTACCGGGGGGCGCTCGGTCCAGGATCAGTTTGTTCCTCAGGTGTGACACGTGAAGGCCTGATGCAGCCTCTGCACGAGCTCCTGCGGGAGCGCAGGGACCGAGCAGCCTCCAGAAACTTCTGACTGGATGTAGTTCTGGGTGGTATGACCAAAAATTTATATCACGGTATTTTTCAAAATTATATCGGTTTCACAGTATTTTTTTTACAAGGCACAACTGGGTGTTAACCATATTTTCTAATCATTTAGAGGAATTGCTGCAGTAAATTAGCTTAGAATGACCTATTTTACTGTCATGAGGAGTGAATATTGTAGAAAAACATTCACATCTACACTAGTATTAATACAGGTTTGCATGGCCTCACAAAATGATACTATTTACAAAGAGGTGGCACTGGTAAGCACCGCCCCCTCCCTAGTTACTGTTGCTAGGTCGGAGATTCTTGCTACTCCTCCATTAAGGACAATGTTATTTTGCCATTTTTCCGATGCCTATCAACCGTATTTACATTACACTAGAATAACTCCATGGTGAAATATTGCTGCTGGGGACCTGCAACAGTGACTCGAGGTGTCCAGAACGTTTGGAGGGACATTTTATTCCCTTTAACAAGATAAAACAAACGCTGGAGAATGCAGGCTGTGGGTTAAGTTGTGTCTGTCCACACAAGCAACTGAACGTGGGGAAAGTTACAAAACACACCTACATTTACTCCAAGGTAAGTTTACTTTGTTTATTAGATGATTGATTTAACCACCATTTAGTAAAAGTAATATGATTTAGCAGCAGGGAGGGTAATGAGTGAAAACATCTCTCCGTTAGCATTCCGGCTAACTCGCTAGCCACCTATACGCCTGCCTCATTGTCTACAAATATATATGGCCCTGGATATTTATTTTGTTAGGTATAAGGTGAGGCTTGTGATGTTAACGTCTCTTTATTAATTATATTAATACAATGCTGCGACTGTCTGATGTTAACATAGCTCTGGTGTGGGACAGACCTATGGACCAGAGCTAATGCTAAAGCTAACAGAGAACTCATCAATCCAAAGAACTTCCACACGGCAGACACGGCTCCTCGTTTAGGAAGAAGTTCCTCAGTCTCATGTTGCCGATCTGGAGCTTCCACTTCAGGACTTTCGCTGTCTTGAACTAGTAGCGTGTTGTACCTCCAGTGCAGCTGCAAAACAGTCCCCTGTCAAACAATGTTCTACGGCACTTAAGTTCCGCTGCGCGGCGTTCCCAACGTTGTGTACGCTACAGTACATATTCACCGGTATTACGGTATATGAAAAATTAATATAAGAAAAATAAACACCGGTATTCGGTATGAACCGGTATACCGCCCAGCACTAGCTGGATGCGCTGAGCCTTTTGAGTTAAAGAAACTTTGCAGAGAGCATTTCTCTGGAGGATTGATCTGCCAGGCTCTGACCCCACCAGCTGCTGAACATGCTGTCAGACAAAATTAACAAAAAAGAGAAGAAGAAGAAGGTCCACGAAGTTGTGGAAACTAGAGAACAAGACAAAACAGAAGACTGTCCAGATGTCCTTGACGTTGGTGGCAGATGTTCTTCCTGTTTGGTCTAAAACTCTTCCACACCTGGTGAAGAGCTGGATGAGTGGAGGTCTGATGACGACGGATGAAGAGACCGCTAGAATGAAGTTAGATTGGTCCAAACGCTCTAAAACCCAAGGCTGAAAGGGTAGGAGGTCATGCATCAGCAGGCTTTTCTTTCTTCTCTTTTTCTCTTTTTCATCTTCACCGTTCATCAAAGCACAGTCAGGTTAGTTGTCATTAAAATGGATCAGACGTGTTTACAGGCATAGATGTAATTTATGGGGGGGGGGGGGTTGCAACCAACCCAATAATTTAAACCAGCCACCACAAACCCCCCCCCCCAATATCATATCATAATTATTTAAAATGAATGTTAGGTATTACAAACACGACAGTGTGGTAGATTTTCTCAATGGCGGTAAAAAAGAAAAAAAAGTGACATTGATCTGCGCCAATTTTAAATTAAAACAATTTTAAATGGTTGGCTGGGCATAAGAAGGAAATTGTCTTCCCATCAGGAGGTAGGATAATTGCCAGGGTTTCAGGGCCACCACCCATGAGTCGAATGTTAAATGAAGGAAAGTTAGTCCTCCTCTCTGCTGTCCCGAGTCTCTTAGCTGTTATTGAACTCATTGGGCGCCAAATGTCTTTTCACGGCAACGTTATCCTGTATGTCCTGCTCTGCTCCTCTGTGAATATCTGACATGTAACCAGGGTTATAATAGTTTTGGATTTTCCATTAGTTTTAGTTTTTATTTAGTTTTTAGTTTAGTTTTTCCAAATTCAGTTAGCTTTAATTCGTTTTTAGAGCAGTTTTGCTAGTTTTTATTCATTTTTGTTTTGAAATACTTAGTTTTAGTTTAGTTTTTATTAGTTTCAGTGTTAGTTTTAGTTTTATTTGTAAATTAGGGTTGTAATTTTGGTTGGAGTGAAGCACTGAACTTTTTTAAGGCTATTGAATCACATAGTTGTGTTTACATTCTGGTCTCAATAAACATATTTATCAATGCGTCTTTCCGCTTGTGGTGTTCCTGCGTATTTACTGACCAGCAGCTATCTGGTCTCCATGGAAACAGTCCATTATAGTTGCTGTTTTCTCCCGTTCCTTCCCAACGCTGACTGGCCTGCAGCTGTAGCTTCTCTTTCCAGGGGGCTAGCTTAGGCTAGCTTATCCAGGTAGTCTTGGTTAGCCTTCTTTCCAGGGAGCTAGCTTAGGCTAGCTTATCCAGCTAGTCTTGGTTAGCCTTCTGGTGTGAGCTTTACAAATGGACTTTCAGATTCGTGGGTTTTTTCCTCTTGAGAAGTATTCCACACATTGTATCACCTGCTTCTACAACAAGGCACTTATTTTTATCGTTAACACAGTCATAGTCAAAGAAATCCCAACATTTGCCGCAGCCATCACTGCTGATCACTTTTTTTTTTTTTTGTTTTTGCGGTTGTTGTTGTACGGCGGAGCAAAATTAATAGATTTCAAACGTTTATGAGAAAAAAAATTACAAAGACGAAAACGAAGGACGTTCAATTCAATTTCAATTCAATTGAACCTTGAGCAGGACCTGGATCATATGGGGGGACCTTCCTGATGAAGACCAGCCGGGTAGAGAAAGAAAAGAGGGGAGACAGGACAGAGAGAGGATGGAGGACAGAGGGAGGAGAGAGAGAGGAGAGCACAAAAATAACTAAATACAACGACCATATAAACATAAACAGATGGAGGTAGCAGCACTGGGATGAGATGGCCAGAGGACCAGGTCGCCGATCACCACACCAGTCGACACCCCAACACAAGTGGAGGAGAACCCCGGGATGGAATATAAAGTGAAAAGGATTGCTCCCAGAACTGAACCCTGTGGGACGCCATAGCAGACCCTCGTCCGTGTAGAAGAAACGTCATTAACATGGACGTTCTTGACATTATTATAGTTAATTTTAGTTCGTTTTATAAACACATAATACAGTTTCAGTTAGTTATCGTTTTTTTAAAAACTCGTTTTTATTTTATTTCAGTTAACGAAAATGTTTTTTCAATTTTTCAATCACGTTTTTGTTATTTCGTTCGTTTTCGTTAACGATAATAACCTTGCTTGTATCCACGAAATAAGGTATAGAAAACGCATTTTCAATTAGGGATGTAACTTATTCACCCCCCTACCCCCTCACCGGGTTTATGCCACTTATAATGCAGCGGGACAGTGCTGTTAGCAGCCTGGACCAAGCAGTGTTTTCGGTGCCTCGCTCAACTTTGTTGTTCACTTTGACAAGAAAGTTTAAATAAAAAAGTCTATAGCCTAAACAGTTATAGCCTAAACACACTCACACAGACACACATCACACACAAAAAAATGTAAACAACAAAAAAAAGACAAAACAATTCTGGGTCGTTTGTGTCAGTAAATAAGGTTAAGGGCTAAATCTTTTATCTTTTGTCATCAAAAGTCATTTATCAGTGTTTATTATGTTGTTTTTTTTTTACAAGAGAACAGCTGTACAGATGTTGAGGTATCACTAAAGTAAAATATAAATTAGCAAATTGCACGTATATACCTGAAAATGACAGCTGACGCAAAAACCTCTTTTTTTAAATTTTGGTTCAGAAATGGCACTTTGGACTGAATCCACCTATATTCAACAGCTAATTTCTCACGACTGGAAGTTAGAAACATCTTTTTTTTTCACATGACAAAAAAGGCTTTAAAGTTTCTTTTGAGGTATAGAATGTTTATATAGCCGAAACACACACACACAAAATCTATGGCTGTTTTCCTTATAATGAAGGTGATGCTGGCACAAGCTACTTCCCATTTTTGAAAAAACTTGGCACTCAATGTGTTAAACTAGTCAGTTAGCCAGATTTACTTCTCATTTAACAGGCGGATTTGTCATCATATAAGCCTAGAGGTCGTCAGGTTACCACTTTCAAGATGTCTTTAAATTATAATGAGTAATGTTTGGTGTTTTGTTTGAATGTGTACTGGATCAGATCAAAGAAGGTGAAGAGAGGCAGGCTGAGAGAAGCGAGAGAGAGGTTTCAGATGAGCAGGTATGAATTGTATTCTCTAAAAGGGCACAAAATTTAAATACAAAAAGTCAGAAAAGAAATGTCTCATCCTCTGAAGCAGAGAGGAACTTTAGTGCTCTTAGAAGGTTGAAGACTTGGCTACGTTCAGCCATCACTAGGGATGCACGATAACTGTTTTTTAAAACCGATAACCGATAACTTTCAGCTCCTAAAGGCCGATACCGATAACCGATAACACACACATATACCTAAGATCATTGCATCAATACTATGAACATAACCAAAAACAGTTTGGACTTTTTAAATGAACAGATATTTATTTTTTCCATTAAAAAACTATTGTCAAGCCTCTCAAACATTTTCATAAAGCTATCAAACAAACCTATTTGATATCTCACATCAACTTAAATAAGGTTCATTACTGACTGATATAAAAAATAAAGGCTCCTTGAACTGATGGAAATACATGCATCAGAATTACTAACTGAAAAAGATTAACATTTAAAGAATTTTGGCTTGTGGTTCCATTTAAATTAATACCTTTAATTAAAGTAAATGAGGTTCAGTAGTTTTTTTTTTAATCTCATGGAAGCTTTAGATGAGAGAGATGAGGGAGAGGGGAGGGGAGACTGCTGCTGGTTTGCGCACGTTAGCATTAGCTCACGTTAGCGCGATTTCAAAACTCCATGGAAGCGATTGTTATGTTGTAGGTGGCTGATCAGGTTTTACGTATTAAAGCTTGTTCTTCCCTTCTCGTAGAATTCACTTGGAGGATTCGTCACAAATAATCACCAAACTATCTTCTTCTGAAACTTTAACAAAGTTCCATACCATCGCCGCCATGTTTGTTGTGATCAGCGCTGTGCTGCAGGCTGCATTCAAGGTGTAACGTAAATTCCGACGTTCCCTCTTTTGCTAGTCGGTCTTTCAGCCTTTTCTATTTTTTTTTTCTTTTTTATGTGTAACATGTGGGAAAATACTGTAAATATCAATTAAAGTCAGCAACTACCAAAATTATGACCAAGTTAACAAGTTGTTTTCTGGCATGCGGGGGTATTCTTGATTTTCCTTATTGAGTAATCGTTTTTCTGATTATGCCGACGTCACTTGAACATAACATTCACTGCCGGTCATTAGAGGCTCAGAGGGAGCGAGACACTGCTGTGTTGACAAAAATATATATGTTATCGGGGCTATTCGTCGTTATATTAGACTTATCTGGATGACGTCATAATCTCCTGGTTTCGGCCCGATTGTTATCGTACACCCCTAACCATGACACAAAAAAGGCAGAACCATGTTGCTGTTTGCCACATACATCAAGATAAGTTGGACCTCTTAGACAGAAAGTCAGTGTGCAAACAGTTTATTTCTGTTTCACAGAGGCGTAAGCAAACCTTTGGTGCTTTTGGTGCTGAGATAAAACACACATTAGTAAAGCAAAGAATGCAAAATATAAAAATTTAGTTAGGAAGTTCAAAAAATATACAATCCTGTTGGATTGTAAGCTGTGTTGTATTGTAAAGTTGAGGTTTATGGTTAAAACCTTTGATACTCTATTATTCTGTGTGTTCTTTGGACAAATAAACCTAAACCTAGTTGTAAATGTGATTTATGCTATATTTTCACTATTGATCTGTCTCTACCTGAGTGGCTCATGCAGCCTGTGATGCACGGAGCCCTACGGTTCAGATTTGGTTCCCTGCATTTATGAACTCAAACCAGTTAATACACGAATTGATTATTGACGTCTAGTGGGTCTTAAAAGTAGCTGAAGTTTTACTGCACTTTTTAGGCAAGGCAAGTTTATTGTAGAGCTCAATTCATACACAAGGTAATTCAAAGTGCTTTACAAATACATAAAAAGACAGGAAGGCAAATAGAATCATTCCATACAAATATAAAAATAATCATTAATAAATTAAATTAAAGATTAATAAAAAGATAAGTTAATTAAATTAAAAATGAAGTGTGCAGATAAAATCCTTTCAGTTGTCATATTCACATCTAAACAGAACTGTTTTCAGTCTGGATCTGAACATTGTCAGAGTCCAGGTCTGTCTCACATCTTCTGGAAGACTGGTCCAGATTTTAGGAGCATAAAACTGAAATGCAGCTTTACCTTGTTTAGTCCTGACTCTGGACACCAGCAGGAGACCACTACCTGAGGTTCTCAGAGTCCAGGTTGGTTCATATGATTCTAACATGTCAGAGATGGACTTTGGAGCCATGAAGAGACTTGAACACAAGTAGAGCTGTTTTAAAGTCTATTCTCAGAGTGACAGGAAGCCAGAGACCTCAGGACTGGACTAATATGGTCGTATTTCCTGGTTCTAGTCAGGACCGGTGCAGAGACCTCAGGACTGGACTGATATGGTCGTATATCCTGGTTCTAGTCAGGACCAGTGCAGTGACCTCAGGACTGGACTAATACGGTCGTATCTCCTGGTCCTTGTCAGGACCAGTGCAGAGACCTCAGGACTGGACTAATATGGTCGTATTTCCTGGTTCTAGTCAGGACCAGTGCAGAGACTTCAGGACTGGACTAATATGGCCGTATCTCCTGGTTCTAGTCAGGACCAGTGCAGAGACCTCAGGACTGGACTAATATAGCCATAGCTCTTGGTCCTAGTCAGGACCAGTGCAGAGACCTCAGGCAGGACTGGACTAATATGGTCGTATTTCCTGGTTCTTGTCAGGACCAGTGCAATGACCTCAGGACTGGACTAATATGGTCGTATTTCCTGGTTCTAGTCAGGGCCAGTGCAGAGACCTCAGGACTGGACTAATGTGGTCTTATCTCCTGGTTCTAGTCAGGACCAGTGCAGCGATCTCAGGACTGGACTAATATGGTCGTATCTCCTGGTCCTAGTCAGGACCAGTGCAGAGACCTCAGGACTGAACTAATATGGTTGTATCTCCTGGTTCTAGTCAGGACCAGTGCAGAGACCTCAGGGGTTCTATTCAGGACCAGTGCAGAGACCGCAGGACTCGACTAATATGGTCCTCTCTCCTGGTTCTAGTCAGGACCAGTGCAGAGACCTCAGGGGTTCTAGTCAGGACCAGTGCAGAGACCTCAGGACTGGACTAATATGGCCATATCTCCTGGTCCTAGTCAGGACCAGTGCAGAGACCTCAGGCAGGACTGGACTAATATGGTCGTATTTCCTGGTTCTTGTCAGGACCAGTGCAATGACCTCAGGACTGGACTAATATGGTTGTATTTCCTGGTTCTAGTCAGGACCAGTGCAGAGACCTCAGGACTGGACTAATGTGGTCTTATCTCCTGGTTCTAGTCAGGACCAGTGCAGAGACCTCAGGACTGGACTAATACGGTCGTATCTCCTGGTCCTAGTCAGGACCAGTGCAGAGACCTCAGGCAGGACTGGACTAATATGGTCTTATTTCCTGGTTCTTGTCAGGACCAGTGCAATGACCTCAGGACTGGACTAATATGGTTGTATTTCCTGGTTCTAGTCAGGGCCAGTGCAGAGACCTCAGGACTGGACTAATGTGGTCTTATCTCCTGGTTCTAGTCAGGACCAGTGCAGAGACCTCAGGACTGGACTAATATGGTCGTATCTCCTGGTTCTAGTCAGGACCAGTGCAGAGACCTCAGGACTGGAACTAATATGGTCGTATCTCCTGGTTCTAGTCAGGACCAGTGCAGAGACCTCAGGGGTTCTATTCAGGACCAGTGCAGAGACCGCAGGACTGGACTAATATGGTCCTATCTCCTGGTTCTAGTCAGGACCAGTGCAGAGACCAGGGGTTCTCTCAGGACCAGTGCAGAGACCTCAGGACTGGACTAATACGGTCGTATCTCCTGGTTCTAGTCAGGACCAGTGCAGAGACCTCAGGACTGGACTAATATGGTCGTATCTCCTGGTTCTAGTCAGGACCAGTGCAGAGACCTCAGGACTGGACTAATATGGCCATATCTCCTGGTTCTAGTCAGGACCAGTGCAGAGACCTCAGGCAGGACTGGACTAATATGGTCGTATTTCCTGGTTCTTGTCAGGACCAGTGCAATGACCTCAGGACTGGACTAATATGGTTGTATTTCCTGGTTCTAGTCAGGACCAGTGCAGAGACCTCAGGACTGGACTAATGTGGTCGTATCTCCTGGTTCTAGTCAGGACCAGTGCAGAGACCTCAGGACTGGACTAATATGGTCGTATCTCCTGGTCCTAGTCAGGACCAGTGCAGAGACCTCAGGACTGGACTAATACGGTCGTATTTCCTGGTTCTAGTCAGGACCAGTGCAGAGACTTCAGGACTGGACTAATATGGCCGTATCTCCTGGTTCTAGTCAGGACCAGTGCAGAGACCTCAGGACTGGACTAATATGGCCATATCTCCTGGTCCTAGTCAGGACCAGTGCAGAGACCTCAGGCAGGACTGGACTAATATGGTCGTATTTCCTGGTTCTTGTCAGGACCAGTGCAATGACCTCAGGACTGGACTAATATGGTTGTATTTCCTGGTTCTAGTCAGGGCCAGTGCAGAGACCTCAGGACTGGACTAATGTGGTCTTATCTCCTGGTTCTAGTCAGGACCAGTGCAGAGACCTCAGGACTGGACTAATATGGTCGTATCTCCTGGTTCTAGTCAGGACCAGTGCAGAGACCTCAGGACTGGACTAATATGGTTGTATCTCCTGGTTCTAGTCAGGACCAGTGCAGAGACCTCAGAGACCTCAGGGGTCTATTCAGGACCAGTGCAGAGACCGCAGGACTCGACTAATATGGTCCTATCTCCTGGTTCTAGTCAGGACCAGTGCAGAGACCTCAGGGGTTCTAGTCAGGACCAGTGCAGAGACCTCAGGACTGGACTAATATGGTCGTATCTCCTGGTTCTAGTCAGGACCAGTGCAGAGACCTCAGGACTGGACTAATATGGTCGTATCTCCTGGTTCTAGTCAGGACCAGTGCAGAGACCTCAGGACTGGACTAATATGGTCGTATTTCCTGGTTCTAGTCAGGACCAGTGCAGAGACCTCAGGACTGGACTAATATGGTCGTATCTCCTGGTTCTAGTCAGGACCAGTGCAGAGACCTCAGGACTGGACTAATATGGCCATATCTCCTGGTCCTAGTCAGGACCAGTGCAGAGACCTCAGGCAGGACTGGACTAATATGGTCGTATTTCCTGGTTCTTGTCAGGACCAGTGCAATGACCTCAGGACTGGACTAATATGGTTGTATTTCCTGGTTCTAGTCAGGGCCAGTGCAGAGACCTCAGGACTGGACTAATGTGGTCTTATCTCCTGGTTCTAGTCAGGACCAGTGCAGCGATCTCAGGACTGGACTAATATGGTCGTATCTCCTGGTCCTAGTCAGGACCAGTGCAGAGACCTCAGGACTGAACTAATATGGTTGTATCTCCTGGTTCTAGTCAGGACCAGTGCAGAGACCTCAGGGGTTCTATTCAGGACCAGTGCAGAGACCGCAGGACTCGACTAATATGGTCCTCTCTCCTGGTTCTAGTCAGGACCAGTGCAGAGACCTCAGGGGTTCTAGTCAGGACCAGTGCAGAGACCGCAGGACTGGACTAGTATGGTCGTATCTCCTGGTTCTAGTCAGGACCAGTGCAGAGACCTCAGGACTGGACTAATATGGTCGTATTCCTGGTTCTAGTCAGGACCAGTGCAGAGACCTCAGGACTGGACTAATATGGTCGTATCTCCTGGTTCTAGTCAGGACCAGTGCAGAGACCTCAGGACTGGACTAATATGGCCATATCTCCTGGTTCTAGTCAGGACCAGTGCAGAGACCTCAGGACTGGACTAATATGGTCGTATCTCCTGGTTCTAGTCAGGACCAGTGCAGAGACCTCAGGACTGGACTAATATGGTCGTATTTCCTGGTTCTAGTCAGGACCAGTGCAGAGACCTCAGGACTGGACTAATATGGTCGTATTTCCTGGTTCTAGTCAGGACCAGTGCAGAGACCTCAGGACTGGACTAATGTGGTCGTATCTCCTGGTTCTAGTCAGGACCAGTGCAGAGACCTCAGGACTGGACTAATATGGTCGTATCTCCTGGTTCTAGTCAGGACCAGTGCAGAGACCTCAGGACTGGACTAATATGGTCGTATCTCCTGGTTCTAGTCAGGATCAGTGCAGAGACCTCAGGACTGGACTGATATGGTCGTATTTCCTGGTTCTAGTCAGGACCAGTGCAGAGACCTCAGGACTGGACTAATATGGTGGTATCTCCTGGTTCTAGTCAGGACCAGTGCAGAGACCTCAGGACTGGACTAATGTGGTCGTATCTCCTGGTTCTAGTCAGGACCAGTGCAGAGACCTCAGGACTGGACTAATATGGTCGTATCTCCTGGTTCTAGTCAGGACCAGTGCAGAGACCTCAGGACTGGACTAATATTGTTGAATCTCCTGGTTCTAGTCAGGACCAGTGCAGAGACCTCAGTACTGGACTTGACTGAATGAATGCATGGATGAATGAATTATGGATGAATGGATGGATGGATGAATGAATGGATGAATCAATGCGTGGATGAATGGATGAATGGATGGATGGATGGATGGATGAATTAATGATGGATGGATGGATGAATGAATGATGGATGCATGGATGGATGGATGAATGAATGAATTAATGGATGGATGAATAAATGAATGCATGGATGAATGAATGATGGATGAATGCATGGATGGATGGATGAATGAATGAATTAATGGATGGATGAATAAATGAATGCATGGACGAATGAATGATGGATGAATGCATGGATGGATGGATGGATGAATGAATGAATGATGGATGGATGGATGAATGAATGATGGATGCATGGATGGATGAATGAATGAATAAATGGATGGATGAATGAATAAATGAATGGATGAATGAATGTATGAATGGATGGATGAATGGATGGAATGAATGGATGCTCTCGGACAGGGCCATGTGACCTCAAATCAACACACAACACCCCTAATTAAAGACACAAATGAGTGATGTGTGGTCATTTACTGGACATTTAAATGACTGAAACAAGTGAGTAAGATTATGTTGGTTTCATGTTCTGAATGTTAGTTCTGATTAATTTTCAATGACTCACCCAATCATAGGATGCACTTTGAATTAACTGAAGGAAAAACAGGAAGACTTGACTGTAAACGGTCCAATCAGCTGCTGTGAGAGACCAGACGTCATTGTTGTAAAATGAGGTTAAAGTGAATCTGATTAATCACAGTTAATATGAGCTTCAGTTCCATGTGTCACGCTTTACAAGTAAGGTTTTTTTTTTTTTTGGAGGATTATGTGTGACCAGAAGTAAATTTTTTTAAGAAACAGGATAAAATGAGTTAACAGTTGGCTAATGTCATTTTATTCATAGAAACATTCTGACTCCAAATAATTGTTCAAATTAAATGACTTTATAATGACATTTCTATTCGCACCATGCTTCTTGAGGCTGATTCGTGCTTCTGCGTCAAACCCTGACATGCACCTCTCTTCAAATGTAACTGCACATCGTGCCAACGCGGACCGCAGGAAGTAATATAACTGGTCACCTGGGTTGATTTGTTCTTGTCAGTCTTGGCATTTCTCGCCGCTGCTTCTTTATCGTCTTCATGTCGGGTAGACCGATAGTTCGCTGCAGTGTCTGTTAAAACGACTGATGCTCAACATTTATCAGCTGCCCCTCACATAAAATGTACCTCATTGCTCCGTTGCTATTTCTGTACTACATACAGGAAGTAGAGAAAAGGAAACTCGGCACTGCAGAAAAAGAAGCCACACTGCCATCTAGTGGTTGGTGGTGGAATTACACAGCGACGTAAACAACAACTTGTTGCTTTGTTGCAAATCTCCTCTGCTTGTGTCTATGTGAGGAGAGGAGAGGAGAGGGGAGGGGAGGAGAGAGGGGAGGAAAGGAGAGGAGAGGGGAGGGGAGCGGAGCGAAGGGGTTGACTTGCTGCTGACTTCTTCATGTTAGCTCACGTTAGCGTGATTTCAAAACTCCATGGAAGCAATGGTTATGTTTTAGGTGGCTGATCGGGTTTGACGTATTAAAGCTTGTGCTATTTTTCCCTCCTTCGCTTGGAGCATTTGTCACTATAACCAGCAAACTATCTTCTTCTGAAACTTTAACAAAGTTCTATACAATCGCCGCCATGTTTTTTTAAAAAAAAATCAGTACGATATACTGCAGTCTGCATTCAACGAGTATTATTCAAGGCTCAGAGGGAGCGAGGCACTGCCGTGTTGACAAAAATATATATGTCATCGGAGCTATTCGTCATAATATCGGACTCATCGGGATGACGTCATCATTTTCTGTTATCGGCCTGATGAGTATCGGTCCGATTGTTATCAGGGTCGATAATTATCGTGCATCCCTACCACATCAGCATGTTAAGTTTAACCGACATGTGGTGGTGAGTTTTTACTCAATAGCCCTCATCCATCCAGGGATGCAGGAGGAACTATTCTGGTTGCTAAAAGTTACAGAGTTTTGAGAGACGGACATACTGTGACATCCCGTCAAGGTTTGTAAACTGCTGTTTTCTCAAGGTTAGCTGGTTCCCATTGTGCACCAGATGTTAACAATGTGACCGTATCTGGACACCAAGGCAGAGCTGGAGAGCTGCACTTGAAACCTGGCAGACATGGCTTCCTTTGAGGCCTAATGACTATGAAGTTATTTTCACCGGTGCCACCCGTACATCGGCCAAGAATAACGACAGCATCAGCATTATGACCTATAAATGATATGAAGCCAGAAACGTTTTCAATCCAGCAGATAGTGGTCATCAACCTTGTTGCAGGTCACAACAGCTCCTTGTTGGGTCAAGATCTCGGATCAGTTGGTAACGTAGCGTTCATGGCAGTTTGTTGGAGAGGTTCTCTATCATCTGTTGAGGTCTCATGCAACGATAACACAGAGGACAAGGACTATCCTGCTGAACCTGTTGTCACCATGACCCAGCGTCAGATTAGCAGAAGAAAATAGACAGGATGGATGCAAGGTTGGGTGGAAGGATGGAAGGACGTATGGGTGGTTAGAAGGAAATGGACTCAGCCACCATGAGATCATCCACTAGTTCATGGATTGTTGTTGGAAAGTGTCTAGTTTGGCATTTCAGCTGTTGCTGTCTTGGTTTTGTAAAACCAGTCGTTGTAGACCGGAGACAGTGGAAACTATTCTTGTCAATGTGGTGGTGATTTGTCATTTGTCTGCTAATCACATCCATCCATCCATCATCCAACAGTTTCTGCTTGTGTGGCTTGCAGGGCAGTAGCCATTAGCAGGCCCACATCTCCCTCTTCCCAGCCCCCTCCTCCAGCCCTTCCAGGGTAATACCGAGGTCTTCCTGGACAAGCTGAGAGACCTGATCTCTCCAGCAAATCCTCGGTCTTTCTCCTCCTAGTTGGGACTTGCCTGAAACACCTCCCTAAGGAGTATCCAAGAAACATCCTAACAGCAACACCTCAGGTGTCTCCCTGTCAGTTTGAAGGAGAAGGGACCACTTTAAATCACTCTGGAACGACTGAACTTCTAACCCAGGAGACCAGCTTCAACCGCTCGTATCCATGATCTCATTCTTTCAGTCACTGCTCACAGTTTGGGACCACAGGAGACGGTAGGAACAAAGATCGGCTGGTAAACGGAGAGCTTTGGCTCAGCTATCTTCTCATCACACCAGGATGTGGCACTGTTCCACCCGTCGATCTGCTGTTCCAGTCTTCCCTCAGTCGTGAACAAAACCCCAAGATACTGGAGCCCCATTACCTGAGACAAAACTCCCGACCGAGAAAGGGCATCCACCCTGTTCTGATAGAGAACCATGGTTTTGTGGCACAAGAGCAAATCTTGCTCTGATATAGATGGTCGGAAGTCTGTATTGTAGCAGTTCGGCATCCAAAACACTTAAAGTGGCATGTCTCGCAAACTTGGAAGCCTTCCTGGTACGATAACCAGCAATCCTCCGGTAATCCTCCAGTAAGAGAGCGCTGGGTCCAGTCGGACGTAGCACTGACACACAAGAGCACGACGGTCCATTATAGCACTCATTCAGGAATGTGGCAAATTTAGAAAAAAAGATGGCTGGAAACTGGAACATGATCAAGGAACTGCTGGTTGGTTGTACTGATGAAACTGTTGGAACTATCTGCAATAGAAGTGTCTGCAGAAGCAAGTGGTTAATTACAAGTGGTTAATGAACCGGTTGTATGTTGTTATGCGTGGCTCCATATAAGCTGCCAGGTGGTCAACAAGTTCTGCAAATTACAGGTAAAAAGCAGCAGCTTTTTGATGGAGAACGAAGAATATTCTGGAGGTTCTGAAGTATCCTGTTTAGTCGAATCAGAGCTGGGTATTAGTTGAATTGTTCGATATCACTAAATATCGAAAAACTCCTCATCATGAAACCACCAACAATCCACTCTTTAACTCGGTGAAGTGCCATTAATGTCGAATGTAACTTCCCACATGCTGAAATTTTGTTCTATTGATGTCAAAATAAGTGTTGTTCAAGAATCTGTATTTAATATGAAGGTTTTGGTACTGAAGCAGTAAAAGCATCATTGAAGAGTACTGAGAAATACTGAAAAGTACTGGTTCATGACAGTTACTCGGAGACATGTCTTCATGTGGAAGTTTTTCACTTTGCGTATGTAGTACCCAAGCTCAGTGATTTTTTTATGTATGTGAAAATTAAAAAAAAATGTGGAGGAATTACAACCAAAACATTTAGGACCTTTTACTTAATCCAAAATTTAAAAAAAAGCATCATCCTGGACCCCAATGCTACGAAGCTAACAAAGGCTCAGAGGCTAAAAGAGCACAGAGCCTGCACCCTCTGCTCTCCAGTTTATCACGGGTGGGTTTCCTGTTAGTGGTGGTCCGGTAAAGCCTAGAAGACTGGAACTGGGACATTTATGACCCCCTCCGGCCTTTAAGCTGTTGTGTGTCAACTGCAGAGTCGGACCCGGTAGGATCCTAACCCCTAACCCTAATCCTAACCCTAACCCTAACCCCTAACCCCTGCCAGCTGTAAACAGCAGTGCAACACTTTTACTGTCTGTCAACTGACCACACAAGGACAGGAGAAGAAAAGACAGCCAAGAAAAAGAAGAAGGAAAGCAAACTACAATGAGGAGCTCAACATGGATGGAGCAGAGGTTGCTGCGTTGGCGTGGATGGCAGTGGATGGCGAATGAGAACAAACTCAAACCTAACATTGTTCAGTCCTCTTGATATCCCTTTCATCTCCTACCTACAGTGTACCCACTCAGTTTTGGGTCACCTCCCGTTAGCTTTGTGGTGCCCCGCTGAAGTCTCTGACCAAAGGCAGGGACTCGTCTCAGCTCTGTAGAAGTTCCTGAAAGCTCTCACTGGCCGTTCATCGTAATGGAGACATGTGCCAACAGTTTAAAACCAACCCGGACCCCAGCCGGTGAAAACCTGCCTTGTGTTACTGCATGTGATTGGTTGTCAATCTTTGAAACCAGAATCAGCCAAAACTGGTACCGGCATGTCAGGGATTTGTGCCAAGGAGAGTGCAGTTGGTGCATCTCTATGAATTTAGCAGGACATTTTTTCTGGCGCTTTGCTTGAATAATTAGCTGTTGAAGTGAAAACATAATGGCCAAATTAATAATCAATGTAATTATTGTTTAACTCCAAGACCACCCAGCTGTTAAATGTTTGCCCAATGGATTGCTGACACGTTAATTCCTGTAATGAGTGCATCACGTTCAACATCCCTCCGATATTCTCCACATATACGGAAACTGTTGACCTAAATTCAGCACCGTCTCTGATGTTCCTCTAATGTTGCAGCTTGTGTGGTGAACTCGTTCTTTCTCTCTCCCTTCTCCTCGCTGTTTCTGCCTCCTCCATCCATCCATCCATCCATCCATCCATCCTGGCAGTCGGTCTGGACGCAACACCTCCTCCTCCTCTCCTTTCTATGGCAATGTAGCGGAGGAGGGAAAAAAAAAAAAAAGCAACCGAAGCAGCGTCCGTTGATACGCTGGTGCGGACGGAGGAGAGGGATCATCGGCGCTGCAGCAACGGACTGTTGGGCTTTCAGACGCAGAGGAATGATAATTAGAAAGACACTGAATCGGCAGCAGGAAGAAAAGGAAGGAGGAGAGAAGGAGATGAGGGTGGCCTGCAGCAGTGGGGCGAGCAGAAGAATACACGAGGAGAGAGAGAAGGAGGGACTGAATTGATCACAATCTGATCAAGAAGAAGAAGAAGAGGAAGAGAGGAAAACCACGGAGAGGCAGCAGCAGTTCTCTTCTTCTTTTTTTTCCTCTGGAGATGATGATGATGATGATGATGGTGACAGCAGCAGCAGTGAAGGAGGGGAGAGAGGGATGAGCTTGGATCAATAACCCCTCACCCCCCTCCCCCTCCTCCTCCTCTTCTACCTTCCTCCCTCCATCACCTCTGCGGGAGCCGCTGAAACCTGTGAGACTTCGCTGCCTGTTTTTTTTTCTTTTATTCCGTGTTGCCTTTTTCTGAATGCTGCATCGCGTCTGCGTGTGAGTTTGAGCGCGTGCGCGCTCATCTGTGTGTCACGTATGTGCAGCTGTTGGTTATATAGGCCACGAGGACCGCCGTGTTACTGTGTGTGTGTGCGCGTGTTCGGTGTTTCAGCGTGCTCTGCGTGCATGTGTGCGTGCGTGACACGTGTGTGGGTTGTATGAGCTCCTGCAGGTGTGTGCGGGTGATAACGTAACGACAGCTGAACTACATGGACGTTAGTGGGAAGATCATGAGGAGAACATGGCTGTTGGCCCCGCCCACACAGATATGAGAGCATGTGAGAGCAGGGAGCGTGTCAGTTTCAAACCACAGGATGTAATAGGGATGCACGATAACCGATAACCGATAACTTTCAGCTCCTAAACGCCGATACCGATAACCAATAACACACACATATACCTAAGATCAATACATCAATACTATGAACAAAATCAAAAATAGTTTTGATTCTTTAAATGAACAGATATTTATTTTTTCCAATGAAAAATTATTGGCAAGCCTTTCAAACATTTTCATAAAGCTATCAAACAAACCTATTTGATATCTCACATTAACTTAAATAGCCAGCAGACTTGCTGCTGGCTTGCTCATTTTAGCTCACGTTAGCTCATGTTAGCTCATGTTAGCTCATGTTAGCTCATGTTAGCACGATTTCCAAACTCCATGGAAGCGACGGTTATGTTTCTGGTGGCTGATCAGGTTTGACGTATTAAAACTTGTGCCATTTTTTCCTCCTTCGCTTGGAGCATTTGTCACAAATAACCAGCAAACTATCTTCCTCTGAAACTTTAACGAAGCTCTACACTATCGCCGCCATGTTTTTTTTTTTTTTTTCAGCGCACTGTTCCGCAAGGTGTAACGTAAATTCCTCCGTTACCTCGTTTGCTAGTCGTTCTTTCGGCCTTTTCTATTATTTCTATTTTTTATGTGTAACATGTGGGAAAATACTGAGAATATCAATTCAAGTCAGCAACTACTAAAATTATGACCGAGTTAACAAGTTGTTTTCTGGCATGTGGGGGTATTCTTGATTTTCCTTACTGAGTAATCATTTTTCTGATTATTCCGACGTCACTTGAACATAACATTCACTGCCCCTCATTCAAGACTCAGAGGGAGCGAGGCTCATCATGGTCCATTTCTTCCAAAGGTCTGGAAAGCTGATCTGACGATCCAACACAGATGGCTCTGAGCCAGAGATGTCGGTGGACGAGGTTAGCTACTGTTCTACCCGTTAAAGCAGCCGTTCCCAAACTTCAGAATACCAAGGCCCAAATTGAAATTTGAAAAATCTCCACAGCCCACCGAAACCTTTAATCACAACTGTGATCAACATACAGGACAAGGAACCATGATCCGATATTAATGTGAGGGGTCAACAAATAAGGTGACACTTGTCATATTAAGTTAAGATGACAGTAGAATAACATAACTGGTTTGTTTTATTACTTCTTAATAGTTTTTTTAAATCATGTCAGGAATATTTTACAGTAATTAAAAACATATTTTAAAAAGATCGAGGATTTAAAACATATTTGTTCAATTCTAATGACCTCACGGCCCACCTGCAGTACCACGACGGCCCACCAGGGGGCCGCGTACCACACTTTGGGAATCTCTGCGTTAAAGTTTTAAGTGGCATTTGTTAATGTTTCTGTGGTGTTTGTTAAGGTTTGCATGTATGTGGTGACGTGGTCATGTCACGTGTCTAGCTCAGGCTCGTCCCCGTACGTGTTACGTACTCTCACCGTTTACACGTCAAAAATCCCTCCAGATGTCTTGAAGCGTTTAATGGTGTTATTTCACTACAGAAGGAGACATGCACAATCCCAGAAACATTGTTTTTAAACATTTCAGTTATTTTCTTGCGCTTTTTTTTTTTTTGACATAGCGGACATTGCAGACTCTCTTCAGGATCTAAGTTCTGTATTGTTGCAGTCCGCTGATGGCTGATGGACAATAAAAGAGCTTGATACCCGGAGCCATCGCTAAGCTTAATGCTAATGAAAGATCAATGCAGTCAGTCGGGCGAGGTCACCGTGAGGTCACCGCGAGGTCAGGGAAGACGCAGACGCCGTGCCATACCACAGTACAAGCAGGCGCCTACTTTTTCATGAAAGATTTTTTACTCTCTTTCTGAAGCTCAGACAGTCCCCGCTCGCCTCGTGCGCTATTGCATTTGTTTGTTGATTAGAAACCAGTCGGGTGACCGAGTCGTTGTCAGATCGTGTCGTGTGTGATCCTCCCTGAGTCCTGTAGTGTGAACAGACCAGCAGTCTGTCAGTGCTGAAAGTCCTGATAACAGCTTCATGATACTGGTCCCCAGTACTCCCATCACTGTCACCTGCTGACGTCTATTTCAAATAACACCTGATTATAAGCACTAAAATGCCCCATTGCAAATATCTTTTTAGTTGTGTTTCAAGGCTGAGGTGTCACAAAGTTTTGCTAAAAGAAAAACCATTTAACACAGTTTTTCTGCTGTAAGCAAAGAAGTCAGTAAAAAATATTAATTGTAAGCGAAGCATTCAGAGGTTTGCTTCATAAGAATGTAGATGTGACAGTTAAAGCCGGGCATACACTGTGCGATATTTTAAATCATTTGATTCAGCCCTATCTCAAACTGCACGACTAGATCGCTGAGTTCAAAAGTTCGCAGCCCACAAGTAATGCTCTCACACTGTACGGCCCGATGCTCTGATGCGACTTGACTGCTTACACTATACGTTCAGAATAGGTGCGTTCGAGATGAATGCAGGTGCGTTCGAGATGAGCCAGGCCTGCGCAGAATCGATCACCGGTGGTCGGCGCTCAATGCATGCCGGTTATTTTAACTTCAATCAGCGAGCGAGGACACTTTATCTTAGAACGTGGTCTGCAAACTACAGGTAACATACAGGTGATCTAACGGGAAGTGTCTCCTCCTGTATGTGCTGGAAACTGTCCAACTTGACTGCAGCTTTTTGTCTCCACCTCCTGCTGCAGCCGCCTGATCTCGTCTACTCGCCAGGCGAGGCGCAGTTCATCTCAAACGCACCTACTGCTTCTACTGTGCGATACCTTCACGAGGAGCGACCAGGATTTCAAACAAGTTTGATTTCCTTGCGAGCACACGACTTGTGATCGGGAGCTCGTCGGGAGGTGTTGATCTCTCGTCGTTACCCCACGTATACTGCATGAAGCACGACCCACGATAGGGTCGAAATTCGGGCCGATCCAAAAAATACTCGCACGACTGGAAAATCGGCTCAAAACGAGCCGACAGTCGCACAGTGTATGCCAGGCTTAAATCAAGGTCCTTGTGGGAAAAAAATCTATTATTAATAACAAGGTGTCATCAACATCTTCTTTGGTATAACTTCCTCCATAAAGAAAACTGAGCAACGTTGTTTTATTTATTTATTTATAAATACATTTTTAAATTGTAGCATGGTAAAAAAAGGTGTTGGGCTTTTGTCTTATTGAACTTATTTTAAGATGAACATTGCGTTAGCTAAGCCAAGCTTGCCAAGGCGAAAGCCCAACAGTGTCTAGATGATATGCAGTCACACAACTGGGTCTAAAACACTCTTTAGAAAACGTACGTGTGACATCACAGTTCTTATACGCTCTGTGATGTTGACCCCGGTTGTTAAAATGCTACAAAGGAATGCTGAAGCAACGTAACAGCATGAGTCAGAAATCATCCATTGATTTTTATGTCTTCAGTCACAAAGAATAAACCAGATATTTATCCGTCCCTGAAGTTTTGAGATGTCAGCAATAAGACTGCTGTTTACATGTCCAACGTGTTATCTGTTTTAACGTTCATAATGGAAAGTAGCACTGTTATGTTCTGAATTCAGGAGCAACTGGAATGTTAGAGCTTCCAATATCTGACTGTGGGAAAAAGAAAAAAGAAAAGACGCTGATGAGAAGTCATGTTTCCAAGTTGGGATATAAACCATTGGACAAAGGATTGGTTGAGCAGCTGCTTTCGTTCCTAAATTAAGTGGGTGACAGTTGTGTCGTGCAACTGCAGGGAGACTCACAGATGGAGAGAGAGGGCGAGAGACCCTGGCAGGGACAGCAGGAGAGAGAGGGAGGCAGAGAGGGATGGTGGTCAGTTAGTGAGTCATGAATAATTAAATGCGCCTAATGGAAACAGATATAAAAACTGAAATGGTTTGGCTGGTTTGGCAATGGAGAGTAGAAGGCTCGCCTGTTGGTGTGTGTGTGTGTGTGTGTTGACTGTGACGGAGCAGCATCTTCAGCTGTATTTTCTTCTAAAGTGCTAACTTTGCACATTAGTGGCACCGCATGGTTAATGCTAACGACTGTGGGCCTTTTAACGGTGTGAAGTTTTTCATTACCCAGAAGCCCTTGGAGGAGATCGTCAGTAAATGCAGTCAAAGTGAGAAAACTTTGTAGTTTTTAAACTCTAGTTTGCAGATCACAGGTCATGATACGGCGTCGATGCAACTGGCTGAGTCAAGGTTCGGCACTGTCAATTGTCCAAAAAAATTGAGGTCATCTGAGTATCAGGAGAGAGTGGTGATTTCTAACAGTAGATGTTTTCTCCCCTGATGGCGCTGCCATATCCCAAGATGACAGCGCCGGCATCACTTTCACATGCAAACCAGCCACAGCACCGTCTAGACCTTAATGTCACTGAGATAAGACTTTAGGCGGGACTACGACTCCCACCATCAACGCGAGATCTTGGCGAAAGATCACAGCAGCTAAAAGTTTTATTACAGCATGTGACTTTTGTTTTTGGCCTGTCAGTATTGGTGAATAATATATTTCATCCCTGCCAACAGATCGCTGTAAATGTCACACGAAGTAGCTTAATAAACTGCACATGGGTGCACATGGTGAACTTGTTGGCGAGGGGCTCGTTAATTTTTCCATTGTTGTCTGAGAAATATTGACCAGCAACGTTTAAACAGGCTTTGGATGGTGAACAAGGGACAAAAAAACAAACTTGTGTGGATAATGAAGTTGTCTTACGGCAGCTGATAGTTTCCTGTAGGGGTGGACGATGATTATCGACCCAATAACTATCGGGCCGATAACAGGAAATTATGACGTCATCCCGATAGGTCCGATATCACAATGAATAGCCCCGATAACATATATTTTTGTCAACACGGCAGTGCCTCGCTCCCTCTGAGCCTTGAATGACTGGCAGTGAATGTTATGTTCAAGTGACGTCGGCATAATCAGAAAAACGATTTCTCAGTAAATCAAGAATACCCCCTCATGCCAGAAAACAACTCGTTAACTCGGTCATAATTTTAGTAGTTGCTGACTTTAATTGATATTCGCAGAATTTTCCACATGTTACACATAAAAAATAGAAAAGGCTAAAAGAACGACTAGAAAACAAGGGAACGGAGGAATTTACGTTACGCCTCGAATGCAGCCTGCAGCACAGCGTGCTGATGAAAACAAACAACATGGTGGTGATTGTATGGAACTTCTTTAAAGTTTCTGGAGAAGATAGTTCGCTGGTTATTTGGGACAAATGCTCCAAGCGAATTCTACGAGGAGGAAAAATAGACCAAGCTTTATTACGTCAACCCTGATCAGCCACCTGAAACATAACCATCACTCTAATGGAGTTTTGAAATCGTGCTAACATGAGCTAACGCTAACATTAGCTAGCCAGCAGCAGAGAATTCACCGGGACTTACACACATCAGCGAGGCTTTTGAAAAATCCAAGAATTCCAAGAAATTTGCCAAAGATGACCCACGGGCAAAGATCAAATGGGTAGAAGGTAGAAATCTTTGAATCTAACTTGTGTCAGTGCAATAATTTTCTATGTATATTTATTTTTTGTTAACTTCTGGAATACACTTTTTCAGTTAGTAATTCTGATGCATTTATTTCCATCAGTTCAAGAAAACTTTATTTTTTATATCAGTCAGTAATGAACCTTATTAAGTTGATGTGAGATATCAAATAGGTTTGTTTGATAGCTTTATGAAAATGTTTGAGAGGCTTGACAATAGTTTTTCAATGGAAAAAATAAAAAAATATAAAAGTCAAAACTATTTTTGATTTTGTTCATAGTATTGATGTAATGATCTTAGGTATATGTGTGTGTTATTGGTTATCAATATTGGCCTTTAGGAACTGAAAGTTATCGGTTATCGGTATCGGTTTTAAAAAAAACAGTTATCGTGCATCCCTAGTTTACTAGACAGTTTTCTGAGGAGAAAGGGCTCCATAATGCTGAAGATCAGGCAGAAAAACACAGTTTGATATGTTTTTTTCGCTTCCTAGGCTGTATTTCTGCTCAAAACAACCTTGAACTGAAAACTGCATCTACCAAGACCATCACTCATCTAAAGTACCGCTCCGTTCATCTAACAGGTCTCCCACCACACACAGTGGAGCCCCCTACAGATCCCTAATGCAGCAGCGCGTCTGGTGTACAGCTCCTCATCTGGCTGTGGTTGCACGCCTGTTGCTTATGTCACGAAACGGAATAAGTTCACCAGGATGGTTTTTAGTCGTACGTTCCACCTTTCAACAAAAACAGTTAGTTCATAGCCTGTAAACGATGTCAGGCGATTAACTCGCTGTAAACCAAGATAGAAAACAAATTATTTATATCGCAAACTCAGATATTCCATCCATCCATCACCCATGCCTGATTAGTCCTATTCATGGTCACAGGGATCCGCTGGAGTCTATCCCAGTTCTCTTCAGGTGAAACACAGGAGTCCACCTGGACAGGTCGAATTCAGATATTCCTCATATGGAAACTTAGATCAATGAGTGTGCTTTGAGTAAGACTTTATAACAGTTACAATGGGCTTATGGGGCTTATGGGTTTTATTATCAGGTACCTGGACTTATTTCAAGTACCTCAACAGACATTTTTGTTTTTTTTAGCAGTTTCAGGTCTCAAGACGTCTGCCAGAGCCTCAGTTTGAACAACGATGAATCCAGATCCCGATCCAGACCCAGATCCAGTTCAAGTCACTATTGCTGTCTGCAGAGTTACTTCTGTGTCACCAGAAGCAATTTAAACTCAGCCATGCAGACTTCTGCTACCGACTCTGTTGTTCCCTTCAGTTACGTGGTCTTGTTCTGCCAACCCGACACACCGGGGCTACGCGGTCTTGGTCTACACTGTTCTTATTTCTTTATGAAAGAGGTTGCTGGATTAGACATATTGAAACTTGTTGGCATTCAGGGCCAAATCTCATTTGGAAATGCCAGTGAACAAAGGACTGGTGCTTCTGACAATCCTCTGTAAACACCGACGTACAAAGACATGAGTCCTGAGGGGAAACGATCAAACCGTTGATGGTTTAGACCGAAAGAGGGCAGATCAGAGGAGAAAGCGGCCATTGCTGTGAGTGGTCGGCCCAACGTCTGTGAGCAGGCTTTGATGTCACACCACGACATGAGCCTGGAGGGAAGCGGCATCTACAGCGGGTAAATCTCGTACAGGGGTGGCCTACCCTGGTCCTCGAGAGTCTGCATGTCCTAGATGTTTCCCTGCTTCAGCGCACCTGATGCACATGAACTGTCATGGTTTGCAGAGGGATGGAGGGCCAGGAGGGCAGCTGCAGCACCTGACGGAGGCCCGAAGCAGTCCAGGGGCCGGCCTCAGCGCCTGACGGGGGCCCGAAGCAGTCCAGGGAGCCGACCTAGGTGCCTGACGGAGGCCCTAAACAGTCCAGGGGGCCGGCCTCGGCGCCAGACGGAGGCCCAAAGCAATCCAGGGGGCCGGCCTCGGCACCTGACGGAGGCCCAAACCAGTCCAGGGGGCCGGCTTCGGCACCTGACAGAGGCCCTAAACAGTCCAGGGGGCCGGCTTCGGCACCTGACAGAGGCCCTAAACAGTCTAGGGGGGCGGCCTCGGCACCTGACGAAGGCCCTAAACAGTCCAGGAGGTCGGCCTCGGCGCCTGACGGAGGCCCAACACAGTCCAGGAGGTCGGCCTCGGTGCCGGAAGGAGGCCCAAAACAGTCCAGGAGGTCGACCTCGGCACCTGACAAAGGCCCCAAACAGTCCAGGAGGTCGGCCTCGGCGCCGGGCAGACGGCAGAGACAGTTCAGGCGGACGGCCACCGCGCCAGCGGACTGGAACCAGGAACTGATGAGGCAGGCAGCGCCGGCGGACAGGGACCAGGAACTGGCAAGGCCGACGACCACGGCGTCGGCGGACAGGGACCAGGAACAGACGAGGCAGACGGCATCGGCAGACAGGAACCGACGAGGCGGACGACCACGGTGTCGGCGAACAGGAGACAGGAGCTGACGAGGCGGACGACCACTGTGTTGGCGAGCAGGAGCCAGGAACTGACGAGGTGGAGTCTCGGTTGGCTGTAGCTCCTGCTGCAGCAGCGTTGGCGGAGTCTCGGTCGGCTGCAAATCCTGCTGCAGCGGCGTTGGCAGAGTTTCAGTCTGCGGCGTCGGCAGAGTCTCGGTCGGCTGCAGCGGTGACGGAAGAATCTGGACCTGCTGCAGCGGCGACGGAAGAGTCTGGACCTGCTGCAGCTCCTGCTGCAGCGGAGACAGAAGAATCTGGACCTGCTGCAGCTCCTGCTGCAGCTCCTGCTGCAGCGGCGACGGAAGAAGCTGGACCTGCTGCAGCTCCAGCTGCAGCGGCGACGGAAGAGGCTGGACCTGCAGCGGTGCTGGCTGGGTCGGGACCGCCTGCAGCTCCAGCTGCAGGGGCCCAGGCCGGGTTGGGACCACCTGCAGCTCCAGCCGCAGGGGCGCAGGCTGGGTCGGTACCGCCTGGACCGGCGACGGAAGAGGCTGGACCTGCAGTGGTGCTGGCTGGGCCTGGACCCCTGCAGCTGGAGCTGCAGGGGTCCAGGCCGGGTCGGGACCGCCTGCAGTTCCAGCTGCAGGGGCGCAGTTTCAGTCTGCGGCGTCGGCAGAGTCTCGGTCGGCTGCAGCGGTGACGGAAGAATCTGGACCTGCTGCAGCGGCGACGGAAGAGTCTGGACCTGCTGCAGCTCCTGCTGCAGCGGAGACAGAAGAATCTGGACCTGCTGCAGCTCCTGCTGCAGCTCCTGCTGCAGCGGCGACGGAAGAAGCTGGACCTGCTGCAGCTCCAGCTGCAGCGGCGACGGAAGAGGCTGGACCTGCAGCGGTGCTGGCTGGGTCGGGACCGCCTGCAGCTCCAGCTGCAGGGGCCCAGGCCGGGTTGGGACCACCTGCAGCTCCAGCCGCAGGGGCGCAGGCTGGGTCGGTACCGCCTGGACCGGCGACGGAAGAGGCTGGACCTGCAGTGGTGCTGGCTGGGCCTGGACCCCTGCAGCTGGAGCTGCAGGGGTCCAGGCCGGGTCGGGACCGCCTGCAGTTCCAGCTGCAGGGGCGCAGGAAGAGTCTCGGCCGCCGGCAGCTCCAGCTGCAGGGGCAACGGCTGGTTCTGGGCCTTGGGGACACATGAAGGCACGTCGACCGCCGCACAGGCGAGTTGAGGCGCGTCGACCACCTCGGGAACGGAATCTGGCGAGCGTTCGTCGACCACCTCGGGAATGGAATCTGGCGAGCGTGCATCGACCCCTGCAGAAACACGGGGAGGTGCATCAACCACCTCGGGAGCGGAATCTGGCGAGCGTGCGTCGACCACCTCGGGAACGGAATCTGGCAAGTGTGCGTCGACCACCTCGGGAAGGAAATCGTGCGAGCGTGCGTCGACCACCTTGGGAACGAAATTGGGTGAGTGGGTGTCGACGGCCACAGAGACGGGGACGGCACCAGGGACCGCCTTGGACATAGATGTTAAGGCCACCAGCTCCCCCCTATACCTCATCAGGTCGGCCTGAAGTGCCCCGATGGTCGGCAGGGTGAGGAGCTGGGGATGGGCGGTGAGGTCTTTCAGGAGAAGGTCATAGACGAATATCCACCGCCTCACATCGGTGGTCCCCAATATGGAGGACGTGGGACGGTGGTAGAGGTCATAGAAGGTCTTGACCTCCTCCTGAATCACCTGTAAAAAGTCCAAAGACACTGTGGAGACGGGACTTGGCAGTGGCGACTGGGTCCATGGAGCGGGAATCGGGAATGCTAGAGGAGATGTGGCCCGGACCACCTCAGGAAAGGACGGAGGAGGTGCATCCTGGACCATCTCATAACGTGACGGGGGAGGCGCATCCAGGACCACCTCAGGAAACAACTGACGAGGTGCGTCTGGGACCGTCTCTGAGACTGGAGAGGAAGGAGTGTCCATAGGGACCGCCACAGAGGAGGGAGCCGGAGAAAACACAGCGGAGGAGGGCTGTCTTCCTCGCCTCCTCCGGGCGGATCCCCCGCGCGCCCAACTGGAGCCCCTAAACATATAAAGTTCCTCGTCCTCCGGCTCCTCCGCACAGGAGGAGCTCTGGGCAGCCTCGCTGCGGAGATATTCCCATAGCGTGATCCTGTCGGGATCGGCCGGATTCACCTCACCGCCAGATTGTTCAGTCATAGCCCCCAAAGTCACCACACCGACATGAATCCCTGGAGGACTGGCCATCCGTGGAGCCGCCCGAGAGTGTGAGCGTCTGGCTCGCCTTCTCTGAGGCGTCTCATCCTCTGCCTCAGAAGCGAACACAAACAGGTTCAAACAGGAACAACAAAAAGTCCAACTGATCGAAAACTAGTGATGTTATGAGAGAGCCGAAGCTCCGAAGCGCGTATCGAGAAATGAGGGGGGCGTGTCCGCGAAGCACGTATCGGGGCTTGCTTCATTTAGGGGAGGAGCCAAAAGTGATGACGTCCGAAGCTTCACCGCCTGGCTGTACCACGTGACTGCTTCGGGAAATGGTTCATTTCTTGTCTCAAGAAATGGGGTTTGACAGCTTTATAAACGCCACAGGCTCCATTCAAAATGTGGGTGTTTGTAGGCGAGTTGTGGTCAGTTCAGAGATTGGATAGAGTTTGGATAGCTTGGATACTAGAATTTGGATAGCGTTTATATAGTTTGTGGTAGTTCAGTACATAGTTTGTACATGATGGCACAAACATTTTTATGCAGCCCAGCATCCTCTGTGCCATGTGAAAGGGTGTTCTCCAAGGCTGGAGAGATTGTGTCTAAAAAAAGGAAGCGGTTAAAACCAAAAACGTTGGAAAATTGCTATTTCTGAATAAATATACATAAAATCACCGCTTTAATGGTCAACATTGAGTATATTGAATGCGCCCTCTCCGTAATTCCACAAACACTTTCATTGTTCTCTGCCCAAATAAGCTCAGGTGCCCCGGTAGTGCAGTGGTTAGGGCAGGTGGCCCATGTACAGAGGCTACAGTCCTCGTGTGGCTGGCTGTGAGTTCGACTCCCGGCTCGTTGACCCTTTTAACGTGTGTCTTCCCTGTTCTTATGATACTACTTTGGGAAACATTAAACAGCGATTACATTCAAACAATATTTTATTATGCATTTGATCATTTATGTAGACCAATTATTTGGTCATACACATTTTGTTATTCACAGTCATTCGCAAGAGCCATAACTGATACATAAATTCAATGCATCACAACTGAAGATTCAGCTGGCTGCGATTATAAACCTGACCAGTAGGTGGTGTCATGTGCATATGAAGCAGCAAGAAATGTACCATTTCTCGAACCATTTGGCCAATGTGTGACACTGTTTATGAGGCTTCATCTCACCATCACTATCGAAAACACAAAAGGTCCAACATGCCAAAATGATCAAAATGCAAAACATAAACTTATCTCAATCCTGGAAGGTGACGAGAGGGAAAACGAACATGACCTTGCAATCGTAACTCCCGGTGATAGCCCCCCCACTTCTGAAAAATGAAATGCACCCCAAAATGATGAATTGCATGTCACCCGTACAAAGTTAACAATAGCTGCGGCCGTCATAGCAAAACAGCCATCCATTATCACAGAAGGCAGCGTGTCAGAGCTGCGTCAGACGCTTTCTCATGCGCTGAACTGGAAGAAGGAAGACATCTTTCATTGACGGTGTGATGACGGCGGCAGCGAAGGACGGCCCGTCTGTGAGTCTGCTGCCACCGGAGGTTGAAACCAAACTGGACAGATGCAGTGATGTGGTTATGGCTCTGTGCATGTGGAGGAGTGAACCAGCTCTTGAGATGATCCAGAGCCGGACCGGCTCTGAACCGGCTCCAGCAAACACCTGGAACCAGCGCCTGGTCCCAGTTAGCCTGAGGACGGTACTAGAGACTGTTGTCAGGAAGACCCAGGCGCACCAACACCTCACTATCACATCAACACAGATGCTTCCCTCATCACCAGTTCTCAGTTCATTTATAGGCCATTAACATCGACAGAAAATGTGACTCTCATAGAAGCAAAGCTCATATCACACTTCAGTTTACCTTCACTTCTCACAATGATGAAGCTGAAATGTTATTCCTCACTTGATATTTGATTAAAGTCTGTTGAATGAGTAAATAGATCCCCGTGACCCGAATATAGGACTGAGCAGGGATGGATGGATGGATGGATGAGTGAATGGATGTATGGATGGATGAGTGAATGGATGGATGGATGGATGGATGGATGGATGGATGAGCGAATGGATGGATGAGTCAATGAATGGATGGATGGATGGATGGATGGATGGATGGATGGATGGATGAGTGGATGAGTGAATGGATGGATGGATGGATGAGTGGATGAGTGGATGGATGGATGAGTGGATGGATGGATGGATAATGGAATGATGGATGAGTGAATGGATAGATGGATGAATGGATGAGTGAATGGGGAGTGACATACATTCAGATGCATGTATATCCAAGGCGTTTTGGTACCCGATGTGCCATCCAGCAGTTGCTGAGCTTGGAGCAGATATGATGTTAAAACAGTTGTTATTGCAGTGAGAACATTAGTGAACACCTCAAAGGGATGCACAAGTTCTCTAAGTTTTAACTAGGGATGCACGATATGAAAAATTTCAACCGATACCGATAACCGATAATTTCCTGCTTCTCACAGCCGATGCCGATGCCGATACCGATACCCGATAAATTCATATTTTTATATCTAATATAATTTATGATGGAAACACAGTCAGTGATGCTTCTTTGGCTGAGCACAGCCTCTTTCACAGCGAGCTGTAAAGTGTGTGCCATACAGCCCAAGCTTGCAAGCCCACAGTCCTCCATAGCCTTAGTCATATTTCGTGCATTATCCCTGACCACAATATGCACTTGATCTTTTGTAATACCCCACTGTGCGAGCATTGTTTCAAAAGCCTGGCATATCATTGTCGCTGTATGTGACCCGGAGCACTCCTGTGCATGCAGCATTGTTTTTTGCATGTTAAAATCGTGGTCCAGCCACTGACCCATTAAGCTTCGCATGCTGACCGGACTAACATCAGATGTCCATATATTTGTGGTAAAACTTACATGCAGTCCGTTCTTGTCGATCAAGTTGTGGATGTTATGTTACCATAGAGGGCAGGGAGGGACACATCCGAGAAAAAGCGACGGCTTGGGAGGGTGTAATGTGGCTCCAAATGTGCTAATAGCTTGCGAAAACCTGGGTTCTCAACGACAGAGAAAGGATGGTCGTCGAGCGCTATGAATTCCATCACCCTGTTGTTAATGGCTTTAGCCTTTTCACTGTCTCTTGAAAAGTTCTTGCTGTTTTCAAACGCTTGCTGAATGGGGACATCCACACTCCGTGTTGTTGCTTTAACCTTCGCACTGCTAGCTGCTTCCGCGGCTGCCTCGTATTCTTTCAATACCGCTTCGCCGCGATGACAACTTTTCAGATGAGCTGCAAAATCCGTAGTGTTGAAACTTGAAGTCTTTTTTCCTCCTCTTGGAACCCTCGCTGAGCAGATTTTTGCAAACGGCAATGCTGTTGTTATCTTCTGTTAACCACACTGGTGAAGACATGTTCAATTTAGTCTGGCAGAGATGAGGCCAGGCTGGGGTCCTGCGTGTAAGGCGCGGCAGAGAACGTAATCAGTGTATCACGGCCTGTTTTGGCCTGCAAAGAATTTCCCGCAGTTCATTAATTTATCGGATATTTTTATCGGATAAAATACACCTATCGGAGTGATAAAAAATTACGTAATTTTCCCCCAAATCGGCTGATATTTTATCGGTCAGATAAATATCGTGCATCTCTAGTTTTAACCAAGTGAGATTGTCCTTCACAGAGGATGCCCATGCAGACGGGAAGCCAAACCGCTCAGATGCTGTAAATGGAAAGAGATACGAACCTCAGAGGGGCTCAGTTTCCTGACGCAGGTGTCATTGAGCATAAATCTAAGTTGTGTTTGGTGATCCAGAGGCAGCCGACTGCGGTACGATTAAAAGACGCCGGTAGCTGAGACGTGGAGCTGTGAGCTAAGACAAGCTGTGACTTTGAGCTCAGACTGGAACTAGAAGAAGTTTGCAAAGGTGAACATGGAAGGATAGAAGCGAGAGAGAGAAGGATAGTGATGGAGCGCAGGGAGAAAGGATGACGGCGTGTGATGGTTTTCTAGTCTCTGATGGCCGAGGCAGAGCACGCCGTTGATATTTATGGGCTGAGAGACTTCGCAGTCCCTGTGACCGGTGAGATGGAGATGAGACAGACAGCAGCAGGTGGAGGAGCAGGTAAAGAAGATGAAGTTGAAAAGGGAGAACAGAGAGAGACAGATGAAAGAAGGAGAGGACGCAGGCGTTGGTTCCAGAGACAACACAGAGACAGTGTCCTGTTGACTCTGCTTCTCATCTGCTTCTCTTTCTTCTTTTTACATGTAAAGAACAGTCCGGAGCGCCGTCCAGGCGGAACGATCGCCACGCTGAATCCTAGACGCCTCGCCGCATCCGTGACGAGGACCGTCTGACATGAAGTTACGCCTCTGGGGATCACCTCCGGTATCCGACCAGGATGGCGGGCTGAGTCCTGCTCACAAGCCCACGGACCACGAAGACATGGAACCTTCCTCTTGGACATTTTTCAGAAGATGATTTTTGACCACTTCTCTTTTCGTCAAGCGTTGTGTTGTTCGGTCACAGATGAAGGGGTCCGAGCCGAGCTAGTTTGATCACTTTTGGACTGTTGGAGAGTCACAGCTGGGAGTCTGATCCCGGGATTTTATTGTGAGGCTCTGGAGGGAAGCCAGTGATTAGTGAACTCTGGAGCCGTGCATGCTGGGACACTTAATTCTGATGCTGGCCGAAAAGAAATATAAAAACATTGTATCGGCAGTCGAGCGATGACACGGCGCTGCATCTCTGACACAGAAGGACAGGTGCATCCTCCTCCAGCTCCGCCCTCCACCTCTGTCTCCTGGAAACCGATGTTCTGAATGGAGTGCGGGGAGAGGATACAGCCGGCTAACTGACAAACAGGAAAATACACCCGTTCTGACTGCCGGGGGGAGACGTGAACGGTCCGTTGTCAGCGAGTCGTCGGCCTGGTTTTAACTGCCATGGGTGGGAGGTCCAGCAGGAAGACCTGAGCGACCCAGGGAATGGTCATCCGCTCGGTGGAGCCTCCCGACTGGATCACGCGAAGCCGGGATCCATCTTGATTTTCGATTCAGAACTTCTACGAGGAGAAGTCCTCTCCCCCCCACTTACCTCTGGTGGGGGGGAGGGTGAAGGGTACTTTAAGGTGTAGGACTTTGGATCTCGGGGTGTAGTTTTTAGTCAGTAGGTCTTAGATCGTAGTCTAGACTCTGGAGTCTGTTGTACCCAGATCTGACCAACCGTGACACCGCAGGAGTATCGAGACTCTTCAGTTTAGGGTTTAGTTCAGGTCGGTCTTGGCCTCCTGGCGTTTCCCAGGTGTCATAAAGGCCTCCTCGCCATTCGCCAGTTATGGATGCCAATCAAGGACCAGGCCAAGGTAGTCCTGAAAGCCCCAACCGGGCCGTGGAGTACCTCCTGGAACTGAACAACATCATTGAGAGCCAACAGAAGCTTCTGGAAACCCAGCGGCGCAGAATTGAGGAGCTGGAGGTCCAACTGGACCGCCTCAGCCAAGAGAACAAAGACCTGCGCTTGGACCGGCAGCCCGTCGCTCCCCCTCCACCCGCCCCGCCTCCCGAGCCTCCTCTGCCCCCACCTCCCCCGCCGCCTCCTCCGACTCAGATGGCGTCGGTGTCCATTTCCACCAGGAACCACCACCACCACCAGAACAGCCAACACCAGGCGCCGCCCCAGCCTCCCCTCTCCATCCCCCTCCACCACAGCCACCATGTGCAGCATCACCATCAGCAGCAGCACCACCACCACCACCACTACTCCTCCACCCACCACTACAACAGCACCGCCACGGCTGCCATCCCGGTTCCTGCTCCGACTTCACCCAACCCGGCCATCTCGGTCCCGACCCAGATCCCGACTCCGGTCTCCCCCTCAGCCCCGGCTCCTCCACCACCCCCTCCTCCGATCCCACCCAGAGATCAGCCACGGGCCCACAGCCGGCTGACCCGGGCGCCCTCCACCAGCACCGGCACCAACACCAATTTTGTGGAGAAGGAGAAGGAGCGACTTGAGCGCCTGCATCGGGCCAACGCCTCCAACAACCACCACGCTCACACCCTCCATCACCACAAACCGTAAGTCCTTATGTGTTTTTACTACAACTGAAGCCAAAGGAAGCGCGAAAAGAAGGCAAACCAGACCATGTTGCTCTGTAAAGGTTGAGACACTATTTTTTTTATACTTATTTACTTTGTAAAATTGATTCAGGATGCCATATTCAACAGGATGCATCTGCTTTCAGAAGGAGCCTTTTATGGCTCCAGAAACGTTTATTTGTTGGTACGTTTAAAGGCCTAAGTGATAATAAGGATCTGATGTTTCTTATCAATTAATCCATATTTTTAAAACTGATATTATTGAATGGTTATGAATCAGAGGTAATATGGCATCCTTTCTCTGCGTCATCTAAAAAAAATCCACCTGGCTCGTCACCACATCGTCTGGTTTTCTGGAACTCACGCTAATCTTTGACTCCGATCGCTACTAACTTTGCAGCTTCTCTCACACAGGTTTTGTGCAGGTTTAGTGATGTTGCATTGATCGTTTTTGCCAGATCTGGCCCGGAAGGGTCTATCTGGGCCGATGCGGATGCGTTGTGATGTTTGTGGACCCAAGCAGGTTGAACGTCAAAGCTCTTTGTAGAAACCTGAAGGATGAGCTGACGTGTCTGTGGCCGGACTCTGCAGAGAAGCTGCGTCTGGTTTGTTGGCTCAGTCACTCGCGGCATCGTGTTCACTGTATGGAGGAATCGCTGCATGTTAGCCAGATATGACCCCAACTCAGAATAAAAGAAGAAAAAGAAAACTGCACATTTCAAATCCATATTTTATTTATAACAGGACATAGAAACATATTAAGTGATTAAAGTGAGAAAATGTCCCACCTGGAGAAAACAGTCTAAATCCATTGTGAGTTTGATGGCAGCAGGGTTAGGGTTAGGGGTTAGGGTTAAGGGTTAGGGTGGGGGTTAGGGGTTAGGGTTAAGGGTTAGGGTTGGGGTAAGGGTTAGGGTTAGGGGTTAGGGTTAGGGGTTAGGGTTAGGAGTTAGGGTTAGGTGTTAGGGTAGGGGTTAGGGTTAAGGGTTAGGGTTGGGGTTTAAGGTTAGGGGTTAGGGTTAGAGGTTAGGGGATAGGGTTAAGGGTTAGGGTTAAGGGTTAGGGGTTAGGGTTTAGGGTCAGGAGTTAGGGTTAGGGGTTAGGGGTTAGGGTTAAGGGTTAGGGGTTAGGGGTTTGGGTTAAGGGTTATGGTTAGGGGTTAGGTTAGGGGTTTGGGTTAAGGGTTATGGTTCGGGTTAGGGATTAGGGATTAGAGTTAGGGTTAAGGGTTAGGGGTAAGGGGTTACATTATGGTTAGGGGTTATGGTTAGGGGTTAGGATTAGGGTTAGGAGTTAGGGTTAGGAGTTAGAGTTAGGGGTTAGGGTTAGGTTGGTTAAGAGTAAGGACAGGGTGGTGTCCACCTTCCTCTTTTAAGAGCAGCTCATTGACGTCTTTGAACTGCATTTCTGGAGTTTTGGGAGACGAATGTTGTCCCTTTCTTGTCTGGAACATTATCAGGAGCTGCTCTTTGTCGCATTTGTCTTCCACGATGCTCCAGATGTCTCTTTTAGTTGATGAACCAGACCAGTCCAGCATCTGGACTCTTCGGTGAAGACGTGCTTTTTTTTAAAAGTTGTTCGGACGGCAGCATGTGCTGCTGTAGACGATGGTGTTTCTGGATCATATTGCTGCTTCTTTCCTTCACACCTCCACCTTGTGTTTGTCGATGTCATGGCGGGATCTTTGAATGAGTTTTGGGTGCATGAGGTTTGCAGATCTGTGCTCTGTTGTCACGAACCGCATTTTCTGGACTATAAAGCGCACCTGAATATAAGCCGCACCCACTAAAATTTAAACGAAATATATATTTTGTCACATAAAAGCCACACCGGACTATAAGCCGCCGGTATCCAGGCTGAGAAATAAGATATTTACATTGAAAGATTTTGTACCATAAGTGTTTATTCACATACCTGAGCTGATTTTTCCTCCTCCTGTGTACTGAAACCCCCCCCCACACAGCAAAGATATCCGGAACGGACCTGCGAAATGGACCCGTATCAGGGTCCACTTGCACTCAGTGCCAGATCTGCTTTGGAACCGGATCGCGGACCTGCTGCCTCCACGCTGCATCCGGTCCGTGTCTGCGATTAAAACTTTACCTCCGCGGCGGGTCCACTCAGAACCCTGAAATCCACTGGGGAACCAACAAACTGACTGGACAAACTGATAAATCCAGTTGTGTCCGAGTAGCTACAACGGTCAGACACGCCTGGATTAATCAGTTTGTCCATTAATAACAGGTATTGATGCTCACAAAATGAATGTAGAGTAGCATAGCCAACATAGGCTACTGAACAAAAACAGAATAACGTGGTTTGTTTTTTGGTTTTTGCACTTCCTGCTAGACTGCCCCCTGAGGGCTGAAGAAAAACTCATAGAAACGATTAGGGTTAGGGTTAGGGGGTTAGGGTCAGGGTATAAGCATCATGGTTTAAAGCCTGGGACATAAGTAGCGGCCTATATTTCGGAAAATACTGTAAATGTTTCCCGGCTCCTCTGGGAGGAAGCTCCTCCTCTGGTCGCAGGTTGCAGAAGGCTCGCGTCCACTTTGAATACGCTTGGACGGGTTGGAGATCCGTCGCTGGCCACGCCCGCTCACCCATCAGCCCAGAAACAGGAAGTGCTAAACAGCCGACTCAAGTCACAGCGGGCCGAGCTGCAGACGCGCCAACAGTGAGGTTGGGACTGATAAATATTCATCCTTTCATGAGCTACCAGGCTGGAGGGAGTCTAGAGGTGGATGAGGGAAACGACTGCAGCAGCACCGCTAACTGCTGAGCAAAGGGTTAGGGTTAGGGTTAGACTAGAGACTAGACTGCTAAGCAAAGACTCAGTGATGTCGTGTAACAGATGTCTTTATGAAGCGACAGAAGTGGTCTTGTTTCATGCTCTTATTTTGTTACCCTGAATGTGTTTTTTTTTTGCTCAGGACTGTATTGAACTGGGTTTGTTGCCTGGCAACGCTATCTTAGGAGCATCCTACTCCGGGTCCACAGTGGGCCCGTTTGTCGCACGGTGCTGCAGGGTTGCGGTCGTCCCGTTCCTTGGTCGTTGCTCAGAGCTTTCATGAGATCACACCGCTGTTTGAAGCATGCAGCGTCCCCGCAGACACGGGCACACATGAATGCTGGGAAACGCAGTGATGACTCACGCTGGCCGATTAAACACTACTATCCTTTTCTCTGAGAAGCTCTTATACGCTTCGTCAGAAAAGTGAAGCAGATTGTACTCAGAAGGCACGCTGAGTGTGACTCAGACTTCCAGATCTGGATCCGTCCGAGGCGCCTCGCTGCATCAGAGTCCTGAGTCATGGAGCGTTCAGGTGTCGCGTGGAAAAGCTGACCGCCGGCTTGAGAGCGATGTAACGGAGGCAGAGCGGGTTCTGACCTTAACCCTAACAGCGGCGGAGGTAAGGCCGGCTCAGCTGCTTGCTGCCTCCTCAACCAACTGAGCACGATCCAAGACATCCCACACTGCACCGGGGCCCGCGATGGCACGCTGCAGCGCTGCCCACACCGGCCTCTGACTAATTTCAAATAAGCCGTGATGCAGCAATATGCAAAACACGTTTATCTTGCATCCCCTCGGGCCAAAGCAGGAGTGACACGAGCGCACGGGTGAAAGCCTGCATGAGCCGCTTAAACGACTTCATCCGGCGTGAGCCGAGACCGGGGACGCCAACTCAAGTGTGAGCCGAGACCGGGGACGCCAACTCCAGCGTGAGCCCAGACCGGGGACGCCAACTCAAGTGTGAGCCGAGACCAGGGACGCCAACTCCAGCGTGAGCCCAGACCGGGGACGCCAACTCAAGTGTGAGCCGAGACCGGGGACGCCAACTCCAGCGTGAGCCCAGACCGGGGACGCCAACTCCAGCGTGAGCCCAGACCGGGGACGCCAACTCCAGCGTGAGCCCAGACCGGGGACGCCAACTCCAGAGGGAGCCCAGACTGGGGACGCCAACTCCAGCGTGAGCCCAGACCGGGGACGCAGACTCCAGCGTGAGCCCAGACCGGGGACGCCGACTCCAGCGTGAGCCCAGACCGGGGACGCCGACTCCAGCGTGAGCCCAGACCGGGGACGCCAACTCCAGAGGGAGCCCAGACCGGGGACGCCGACTCCAGCGCGAGCCCAGACTTTGGACGCCGACTCCAGCGTGAGCCCAGACCGGGGACGCCACTCCAGCGCGAGCCCAGACCGGGGACGCCGACTCCAGCGTGAGCCCAGACCGGGGACGCCGACTCCAGCGTGAGCCCAGACCGGGGACGCCGACTCCAGCGTGAGCCCAGACCGGGGACGCGACTCCAGCGTGAGCCCAGACCGGGGACGCCGACTCCAGCGTGAGCCCAGACCGGGGACGCCGACTCCAGCGTGAGCCCAGACCGGGGACGCCGACTCCAGCGTGAGCCCAGACCGGGGACGCGACTCCAGCGTGAGCCCAGACCGTGGACGCCGACTCCAGCGTGAGCCCAGACCGGGGACGCCGACTCCAGCGTGAGCCCAGACCGGGGACGCCGACTCCAGCGTGAGCCCAGACCGGGGGACGCCGACCCAGCGTGAGCCCAGACCGGGGACGCCGACTCCAGCGTAAGCCCAGACTGGGGACTCCAGCATGAGCCCAGACCGGGGACGCCTACTCCAGCGTGAGCCCAGACCGGAGACGCCGACCGACGCCGACTCCAGCGTGAGCCCAGACCGGAGACGCCGACTCTAGCGTGAGCCCAGACCGGAGACGTGACTCCAGCGTGAGCCCAGACCGGGGACGTGACTCCAGCGTGAGCCCAGACCGGGGACGCCGACTCCAGCGTGAGCCCAGACCGGAGACGTGACTCCAGCGTGAGCCCAGACCGGGGACGCCCACTCCAGCGTTAGCCCAGACCGGGGACGCCGACTCCAGCGTGAGCCCTGACCGTGGACGCCGACTCCAGCGTGAGCCCAGACCGGGGACGCCGACTCCAGCGTGAGCCCAGACCGGGGACGCCGACTCCAGCGTGAGCCCAGACCGGGGACGCCGACTCCAGCGTGAGCCCAGACCGGGGACGCCGACTCCAGCGTAAGCCCAGACTGGGGACTCCAGCATGAGCCCAGACCGGGGACGCCTACTCCAGCGTGAGCCCAGACCGGAGACGCCGACTCCAGCGTGAGCCCAGACCGGAGACGCCGACTCTAGCGTGAGCCCAGACCGGAGACGTGACTCCAGCGTGAGCCCAGACCGGAGACGTGACTCCAGCGTGAGCCCAGACCGGGGACGCAGACTCCAGCGTGAGCCCAGACCGGGGACGCCGACTCCAGCGTGAGCCCAGACCGGGGACGCCGACTACAGGGTGACTTTACCAGTCGTGTCACAAGAACAGACGTGCACATGTTCTGATTAAAGTCCAGGCAGTTACCGATCAAACATGTCTAACGTCTCTGATTACGACTGTTTGATCTACAATGAGAGTAAATGTGAGAGCACAGCTGTTTAAGCGGGTTTTTTATTATTAAATACACCCGTATATATGAGTTTGTACGGTTTTAGGAGGTCAGGAAACATCACTGATCCAGGAGAGACTGATGGAGGACGGTAGCAGTCATGAACAGAAAGAGTGGTGCTGTTTCTGCAGCGTGGGTGGGGAGGAGTCAGGAGTCAAATCTGTAGGATTCAGATGGATGAGAAGAGGGGGGAGTGAAGGAAAAAGGAATGAAAATAGGATGCGAGTGTGTTCACGCGCACCGAATGAAGTCCACATGCACGTGTGCGAGTGAGAGGAGTCCGCGACACCGAGCGAGTGTGGCGCACACGGCGACAGATGGCGTGCTCGCTGGAACGTGAGTTTGAAATGAAAACAGAAATGTTTTCTAGGAATGAATGTGGGATGAGTTTAAAATGTGATGTCACTGAGGTCTCCTGTGGTTTAACAGTAAAATGACTGGAGGCTTCGTGTGAGGTGGCGTTCAGGGCTGTTGGGGGCAGGGTTATAATAGTTTTGGATTTTCCATTAGTTTTAGTTTTTTAGTTTTTAGTTTAGTTTTTCAAATTCAGTTCGTTTTAATTCGTTTTTAGAGCAGTTTTGCTAGTTTTTATTCGTTTTTTATTTTTTTTGAAATGCTTAGTTTTAGTTTAGTTTTTATTAGTTTCAATGTTAGTGTTAGTTTTATTTTGTAAATTAGGGTTGTAATTTTGGTTGGAGTGAAGCACTGAACGTTTTGAAGGCTATTGAATCACATAGTCGTGTTTACATTCCGGTCTCAACAAACATATTTATTAATGCGTCTTCCCTCTTGTGGTGTTCCTGCGTATTTACTGACCAGCAGCTATCTGGTCTCCATGGAAACAGTCCATTATAGTTGCTGTTTTCTCCCGTTCCTTCCCAACGCTGACTGACCTGCAGCTGCAGCTTCTCTTTCCAGGGGGCTAGCTTAGGCTAGCTTATCCAGCTAGTCTTGGTTAGCCTTCTTTCCGGGGGGCTAGCTTAGGCTAGCTTATCCAGCTAGTCTTGGTTAGCCTTCTTTCCAGGGGGCTAGCTTAGGCTAGCTTATCCAGCTTGTCTTGGTTAGTCTTCTTGTGCTAGCTTTTCAAATGGACCTTCAGATTCATGTTTTTTTTTTCTCCTTGAGAAGTATTCCACACATTGTATCACCTGCTTCTACAACAATCATTAACACAGTCATAGTCAAAGAAATCCCAAATAGGACTGCGCCGCTTTCTCCCAACTTTTGCCGCAGCCATCACTGCTGATCACTTTTTTTTTTTTTTTTTTTTTTTTTTTTTGCGCTTGTTTTTGTACGGCGGAGCGAAGTTAATAGATTTCAAATGTTTATGACAAAAAAATTACGAAAACGAGGGACGTTCTTGATAATATTATAGTTAATTTATTTGTAAGGAAATAAAGACAAACCAATTCTGGGTTGTTTGTGTCAGTAAATAAGGTTAGGGGCTAAATATTTTATCTTTTGTCATCAAAAGTAATTTATCAATGTTTATTATGTTGTTTTTTACAAGAGAACAGCTGTACAGATGTTGAGGTATCACTAAAGTAAAATATAAATTAGCAAATTGTACGTATACACCTGAAAATGACAGCTGACACAAAAACATCTTTTTTAAGATTTTGGTTCAGAAATGGCACTTTGGACTGAATCCACCTATATTTTTGCAGTTGTACGGCAGAGTGAAATTAATAGATTTCAAATGTTTATGAGAAAAAAAATACAAATATGAAAACAAAGGACGTTCTTGACATTACTATAGTTAATTTTAGTTTGTTTTATAAACACATCATACAGTTTCAGTTAGTTATCGTTTTTATTTTATTTCAGTTAACGAAAATGTTTTTTTTAATTTTAGTTTTCGTTATTTCGTCCGTTTTCGTTAACGATAATAACCTTGGTTGGGGGGGCGGAGCGCTGCAGCCCCACCAGCGCTGACATAACTGGGCTTGAGGAACCTCTGTCCAGTTCTCCTCATACGCTCTGTTGGTTCGTGGTGGCTGTTCAGCCAGAGTTCGTCGGGTCTTAGTGGAGAAAGCAGTCCAAACTCTCCACATAACGAGACCTCAGCTGTTCTGTTGGGCTCATCTCAGATATGTCAGCTACCTGGGTTTGTTCCAGCTGACTCTCTTGATGCGGCGGTTTGTTGCAGGTGGACTCTTCCCCCACCGTCCTGCAGCAGCTGCAGTGGTTTAAACAGGTCAGGTCAGGCAGGAGGCTCCACAAAGATGAACATGCATGCTTCTTTTCTTTTTCTGTTGTTTTTTTTTTTTTTATTATTATAATAATGAGGTCACCTCAGACAAGTCACCAGGTGCTCTGCAGTATTCATACATGCCCAGAGATGTGCAGCAGCCAGTGCTTATTTTACTTTTTAGACTCTGGTCATCAGATGCAGATATGCATCTGATTTGTGTAAACTCTGCATTTATCAGTGAAGTCCTGTGATTAATGGATTGGATGGATCCAGAAAGTAGTTTTAATACAACTTTCCAGAAAGTTGATACTGTATATTATTGGCTTCTTCATGAATTATTTAATGTTATTATTAATTAACGGTGGATTCACACGCACCGGGGGGGGTGAAGTTGTTGCAGTTTCTCCGTCATACCCAGAACCAATCAAATTTCTACCTGACCACCAGGTGATTCACATGATCTCCTCACCTATAGGTCAAACTCGTAGCCTCACGAATCCAGGCGAGGGGGCGGCGCTGGCAACAGCTCCACCTTTGAAATGTTCCCAGTGAAACCTGACGTCGGAGGAAAAAAAGCACGGTTCTTCTGGTCCCTGTGTGATCAAGACTTGATGTTTCTTTGGCTCCAGCTGTGTAGCTGCGACCTGATTGGCTGACGTGTGGGTTGAACACAACACCACTGGCGTGACACATTGGCCCTAAAATTCAGTTCAGCAACGGATGATGTCACCAGTAGGGGTGTGAAAAAAAAATTGTTAATATATCGCGATTTTCGGCCGCCCAGTATAATATCGATTTTTCGGCTCCTAATATCGAATTTTTTTTGGGGGAAATTTTATTCTATTTATTTTATTTTATTTATTTATTAAATGTGCAAAAACACCAATAATAAACAATAAATAGGTTGTTTTGAAGCAAATAGTTTTGACTCAGTGTGTCCTCTGAATGATCAATATCATCTGATGAACATATACAGCAACTTGATTTTGCATCTCTACTTTTAATTTTGATATTAACTGGGTAGAATATCACAATATGTTGTGATATCGCGATATCTTTATAATATCGCATCGTGACCCAAGTATCATGATACCTATCGTATTGCGAGGTCCTTGCCAATACTCACCTCTAGTCACCAGCATTCCATTTGTCAATATGTTGCTCAGAACTGAAGTGATTCAGCTCCTTTAGTGGTTCTGGTTCTGTGTGGCTGAACCTTTATGGGTTCTTTCACAACAACCAGGTTTGTTTTCACGCTCGGTGCGGCTCATTTTGAGAGGTGGACCTGCGGTGAAAGATCCAGACGGAGACCCCATAAAAGAGGTGGTCCCGGTTCGAGTCTGGTGAGTAAGCCTGCTGAACCAAAACAGAACCAACAAAGCGAACACTGCATTGTTTGGTGCATTGAATGAAGTTTGGACTTTAATCTCTGCAGGATTAACGGTGAGCTCGTCACGTATTTCTCACTTGTGGATCGTTAATGCAGCTACGCACCTTTGGCAACTCCAGCGCACCGAAACATTCGTCCTCCTATGAAACATGAACTTGGTCCTTTTAAAACTTATGAAACCTTTCAGGTGATCATTTTATAGCTGAAGGTAGATTCCAGTTGCACCTCATAATTCCTTAAATCACCTAGAGTCCAGAAAAAATTAACGGACCTCATTTATGAGGCGTAACAGATCGGATTCACACGTAAAGTTTCGGCATATACCTAAGCCTTTCAAAGATACGATCAAAATCTCCTCCTCTCTCATCACTAGAGCTGAGCAATTTTATCGATTCTGCGATATAAAGCGATATATATCGCAGAATTGATATATAACGATATTTTATCGAGTATCGAGAATTGATTTTTCAGCCGTGGGTATCAATATTCTAAGCTTTTTCCAGACCCCGTGTCCCACCTTTAAAAGCTTGCAAGCAATAATTTGCACAGTTTAAATAAATGAAACTATTTTTCTCAACAAATCTTTTATTCATTTTGTCCAGCATTTGCAAGCTGCCTGTCAGCCATATAATGTGTAATTGATGCTTTCAGTTCAGTTAATTCAAACAAAGTCATTGGAACACTCACATGATGTCACCAAAATCACTTTGTCCCTTTAAAATCTTTCAGAAAACGATGTAAATGTATTGTAAGATGAATATCGATATGTATCACATCGTGAGCCGAATATCGTGCATCGTATCGTATCGCGAGATAAGTGTATTGCTACATCCCTACACATCACAGGGAAACGTGCTCACGTGAAGAAATGTGTCAAATAGTCGGGTTTTTTTCTCTGCATCCACAATCACATCGGCAGGTTTTCGCTTCACTACTTGACTGTCTTGTTGGACCAAAGACGTGGCGGCAGGAAACACCTGCATCAAGTCTGGGTCACACAGGGACATGACGGGCCGCGGGCCGGGATTTATTCCTTCAACCCCGGGTCTCGCTAGGAGCATTTTCAAAGGTGGAGCCGTTGCCAGCGCCACCTCCTTGGCTGGATTCGTGAGGTTACGACTTTGACCCAACCAGACGCGCTGGTCGGCGCCTCCTCGTGTGGCGCTCCCTGGCTGGGGTTCATGCTCTGGTACCGGAGCAGATTCTCAGGTCATTAATGTGCAAATCTGCTCACTAATTTAAGAAGATTTCATGAAGGAGAGCCTGTTGGTGATGCTCAGCATCCACACCCAGAAACCGGCTCCGTCTCATTAGAGAGTCGGATGATATCGTTGTGGTCGACTGATGGTGCGGCCTGCTCATTAACACACACACACACAGCGTCATGTGTCCCCCTCCCCCGTCAGTCTGTCTGTCTGCTATATTTGGCAACATGGAAATGAGAGATGCAGCCTGCAGGTGGGTGGAGGTGGGGTGAGGAAGGGAAGGGGGGAAGCAATAAATGTTCAGTTGTCACGGCAACAGTTCTTAGGAGGAGCAGGAGGCGGTTTGATGACGGCAGGAGCGCCGCTTACCCTCCATCACGCACACGCGTTTCTGCTTTCAGCTGAGTCGCCGCGATCCAGGGTGACATCACTGCAGGGGAGCAGGGGCGGGCTCGGGAGCAGGGGCGGGCTCGGGAGCAGGGGCGGGCCCCTGAGCAGGGGCGGGCTCGGGAGCAGGGGCGGGCTCGGGAGCAGGGGCGGGCTCGGGAGCAGGGGCAGGGCCGTGCGCAGGTGCGGGGCCGTGAGCAGGTGCGGGCACGTGAGCAGGGGTGGGTACGGGAGCAGGTGCGGGCACGTGAGCAGGGGCGAGCCCGTGAGCACGGACTAGACTAGATTAGATCAGACTAGACTAGATTATATTAGATTAGACTAGACTAGATCAGACTAGACTAGACTAGACTAGATTAGACCAGACTAGACTAGACTAGACTACACAAGATTAGACTAGACTAGATAAGACTAGAGTAGAAAAGATTAGAATAGACTAGACTAGACTATATCACGGGCACGTGAGCAGGGGCAGGCCCGTGAGTAGGGACGGGGCCGTGAGCAGGGACGGGCACATGAGCAGGGGCGGGCCCGCACATGTTTCTGCACAAACCTGCATGCTTATTTGCTTTTAGCTGAGTTGTCACAATCCAGGGTGACATCACTGCAGGGGAGCAGGGGCGGGCTCGGGAGCAGGGGCAGGGCCGTGCGCAGGTGCGGGGCCGTGAGCAGGTGCGGGCACGTGAGCAGGGGTGGGTACGGGAGCAGGTGCGGGCACATGAGCCGGGGCTAGCCCGTGAGCACGGACTAGACTAGATTAGATCAGACTAGACTAGATTATATTAGATTAGACTAGACTAGACTAGATTAGATTAGACTAGACTAGATTAGACTAGACTAGATTAGATCAGACTAGACTATATTAGATTAGACTAGAACAGACTAGACTAGACTAGATCAGACTAGACTAGACTAGATTAGACCAGACTAGACTAGACCAGACTACACTAGACTAGATTAGACTAGACTAGATTAGACTAGAGTAGAAAAGATTAGACTAGACTAGACTAGACTATATCACGGGCACGTGAGCAGGGGCAGGCCCGTGAGTAGGGACAGGGCCGTGAGCAGGGACGGGCCCATGAGCAGGGGCGGGCCCGCACGTGTTTCTGCACAAACCTGCATGCTTATTTGCTTTTAGCTGAGTTGTCAAAATCCAGGGTGACATCACTGCAGGGGAGAAGGGGCGGGCCCGTGAGCAGGGGCGGGCCCGTGAGCATAGGGGTGGGCCCGTGAGCAGGGGCGGACATGTGAGCAGGGGCGAGCCCGTGAGCAGGGGCGAGCCCGGGAGCAGGGGCGGGCCCGTGAGCAGGGGCGGGCCCGTGAGCAGGGGCGGCCCGGGAGCAGGGGTGGGCATGTGAGCAGGGTGGGGCCCGTGAGCAGGGTGGGGCCCGGGAGCAGGGGTGAGCCCGGGAGCAGGGGAGGACTCTCAGGGTCCCCTGCAGTCAATCCAGGGACCAGCATCTGCAGGTCCATTTACTAGTCACTCATCCTCCTGCTAAATCTGAGTTGTCTTGAATCAATAAAAACCAGCAGGAGAAATGTTTTTACTTTTAATTTAACTGACTGGTGTAACAAAAAAAAGGCACAGAAAGTGAGAAAAGCTCAGATGTCCTGTGACTATGACGTCATTTTATATCCTGTATTAACAGGTTTATATTCCTCACAGGCAGAAACATGTGTTCCTTATAAAGTACGTTAAGACTCAAATAAAAAAAAAGGCATGTAGTCTGTTTTTATTTCTTTTAAAATCCAGTTGGACTTGTGAGCCTCGTCATCAGCTTCCATCCAGCTTCATCTGCATCACCTGACGTAAACGGTTCTGATGTAAACGTTTAGTTACACAAATGCACGTTAAACGGTGTTTGACATCCCGTCGTAAAGGCAGATTTTTTGGCAGCAACGTCTCACTGGACACAGATGGCACAGAGACGGATCTGGCAGCCAGCTGACGTGAAAGAGTTGGGAGTTTTTATTTTTCAGCATTTCTGTCCGGCTTTGTACCGAACAGCAGATTCAGAAGACGCACTTTCTGCCCTTCTGCTAATAAAAAAAGCTGACAACATTTCCTGAGGTCAAAAGAAAGAGCTCTGTGTTCAACCGGTGTCTGCACAGCTCTTAGGACAGCAGATGGTCACGGGGGGGGGGCTGGAGTCACATGGTCCTTTCATTCCTCTGTCTTTAGGGTGTCAGCCTTGATCAACGTTCACACCCTCCAATCTAATCTAGTCTAGTCTAGTCTAATATAATCTAGTCTAGTCTAATCTAATTTAGTCTAGTCTAATCTAATCTAATCTAGTCTAGTCTAGTCTAATATAATCTAGTCTAATCTAATCTAATCTAATTTAGTCTAGTCTAGTCTAATATAATCTAGTCTAGTCTAATCTAATTTAGTCTAGTCTAGTCTACTCTAATCTAATCTAGTCTAGTCTAGTCTAATATAGTCTAGTCTAATCTAATTTAGTCTAGTCTAGTCTTATATAATCTAGTCTAGTCTAATCTAATTTAGTCTAGTCTAGTCTACTCTAATCTAATCTAATCTAGTCTAGTCTAGTCTAATATAGTCTAGTCTAATCTAATCTAATCTAATTTAGTCTAGTCTAGTCTAATCTAATATAATCTAGATTAGTCTAATCTAATCTAGTCTAATATAATCTAATCTAGTCTAGTCTGATCTAATCTAGTCTAGTCTAATCTAGTCTAGTCTAGTCCAGTCTAATCTAGTCTAGTCTAGTCTAGTCTGATCTAATCTAGTCTAGTCTAGTCCAGTCTAACCTAGTCTAGTCTAGTCTAATCTAGTCTACTCTGATCTAATCTAGTCTAGTCTAGTCTGATCTAATCTAATCTAATCTAATCTAGTCTAGTCTAGTCTAGATTCTGCTTCATTCAGTTGGTGTTGAGGAAGGTGCAGCTCTGAATAAAGGCCACTGAAAACAGATAAATGAGTAAAGTTTCCACCCGGTTGTGTCGGTGGGACACACAGCGATGCCGTCACCGCCGGCGTTGATGCGGCTGCAGGAGGATGATGTCCCAGCTTTCATGTTTTCAGGCCGTAGCGAGCGCTCCGAGTGGACTGGCGAGCTTCGTGATGAGGACCTCCAGCAAGATTGTTGCTCGGCTCAGTACTCCCACGGTGGATTTCGAAGGCGCTGCCAGATAACCCGTCAGGCCCGTCCGTCACCACCTCTGTGGCAGACTGATTTGATCCCCTGTGACGAGTTTGTGACCAGTTACGGCAGGTCTCCCAGCACTCATTTTGGCCCCGTTTCAGCTACGTTGCTTCCCTGGGGAGGCGGACCGGGGCGCTAACGCCTCTGTGCAGGTCACCCGGAGCTCACAGACTTGCACACCACAAGCTGAGCTCACACGAGACATACCAAACTGATAAAAATACTTGACTGGAAGTTTTATTTCAGGTGCAGTTCTACTGAGAGTCACATTTCAAACTGGTCCAGTTTGCAGATAGGAATGCTGAAGTAATGTAACAGCCAGCTAGTGGTAAACACACTGGTTAGAAATCATGTCGTAATTCAGTCCTGGACTTGACTGTCGCTCCTTTCCTTCGAGTTTTCTTTACTTCTGTATCACCAACCCAAGATGCAGCACTGCTGATGCGTTCAAAAATAAAATAAATAGGAATTCTGAAAGAAAAGTATGGAAAACTAAAAACGTTCATGGCAAAGCAGAAGGCAAGAACTAATGACCTTCCCTCTCTGAGAAAGAACCACGACGTGATGTTGTGGGTCGGGGTGCACGATGATTATTGACCCGATAACTATCGGGGCAATAACAGGAAATTATGACGTCATCCTGATAACTCCGATATCATGACAAATATCCCAGATAACATATATATTTTTATCAACACAGCAGTGCCTCGCTCCCTCTGAGCCTTGAATGACGGCAGTAAATGTTATGTTCAAGTGACGTCGGCATAATCAGGAAAACGATTACTCAATAAGGAAAATCAAGAATACCCCCTCATGCCAGAAAACAACTCGTTAACTCGCTCATAATTTTAGTAGTTGCTGACTTTAATTGATATTTGCAGAATTTTCCACATGTTACACATAAAAAATAGAAAAAATAGAAAGGCTGAAAGAACGACTAGAAAATGGGGGAACAGGGGAATTTCCGTTACACCTTGAATGCAGCCTGCAGCACAGCGTGCTGATCACAACAAACATGGCGAATTCTAAGAGGAGGGAAGCACAAGCTTTAATACGTAAAACTGGATCAGCCACCTACAACATAACAATCACTTCCATGGAGTTTTGAAATTGCGCTAATGTGAGCTAACGGAAGCTAATGCTAACATGCGCAAACCAGCAGCAGTCTCTCCTCTCCCTAATCTCTCTCACCTAAAGCTTCCATGAGATTGAAAAATAAAAAAACAAAAACTACTGAACCTCATTTACTTTAATTAAAGGTATTAATTTAAATGGAACCACAAGCCAAAATCCTTTAAATGTTAATCTTTTTCAGTTTGTAATTCTGATGCATGTAACGGAGGAATTTACGTTCCACCTTGAATGCAGCCTGCACAGCGCTGATTAAAAAAAAAAAAAAACATGGCGGTGATTGTATGGAACTTTGTTAAAGTTTCTGAAAAACATAGTTCGCTGGTTATTTGTGACAAATGCTCCAGTGAAGGGGGGAAAAATAGCACAAGCTTTAATACGTAAAACCCGATCAGCCACCTGAAACATAACCATCGCTTCCATGGAGTTTTGAAATAACGTTAACGTGAGCTAACATGAGCTAACGTGAGCAAGCCAGCAGCAAGTCATTGTGCATTATTTTTTATTGTCATTTAGGAATGTATTTTTTCAGTTAGTAATTTTGATGCATGTATTTCCATCAGTTCAAGGAGCTTTTATTTTTTATATCAGTCAGTGATGAACCTTATTTAAGTTGATGTGAGATATCAAATAGGTTTGTTTGATAGCTTTATGAAAATGTTTGCAAGGCTTGACAATAGTTTTCAATGGAAAAAAAAATGTTCATTTAAAGAGTCAAAACTGCTTTTGGTTTTGTTCATAGTATTGATGTAATGATTTTAGGTATATGTGTGTGTTATCGGTTACTGGTATCGGTTTTAAAAAGCAGTTATTGGGCATCCCTGGATAATTCTACCTCCATCTGGGTCTGTGATGTCACAGGACCTTGAACGTCTGAATGATGTTTTCAGACCCAAACAAGAGATAACGTTGTGTTTTTGAGTTGCTGTTTTATTATTGAGTCACTTCAGGCACACAGTTACATGCTTTTAAAAGTTTTTTTTCTCCTTTTTGCCCTCTTTATTATTATGAAATTATATTTATTGAGTTTTCTCAGGTCTGCATATGAATCAAAAGTTGACTTACAATCGTTACATTCAAGGAGTGCCCACGAAGATACATCAAACAAACATCAGACACACCAAGAACTGCCCAACGTGCTTAACAAAACAGGTCAACAGTGAGGACCTCATTGAAGAAGTTACACAAAAAGCTCCAAACACAGAAAAAAAAATGATATCATTTATCATAAAATTATATCCTAAAATTAAGAAGAAAAAAAAAAGGTAATAACCATAATAATAATAATAACAATCATAATAAAATAACACTAATAATGAAGACATAAATGGGGTGGGGGGGTGGTTGCAATAATTACTTTACATTGTACATTCCAGAACTATATAATAGGTCTGAAATTATCTTCCACATACAATGACCTCTGACTGTGAAGCTGTAAATGACGATCCCTGAGGTGTTATTCCAAAAACGCCAATCAAAGGTTCAGGATCTACCTTTCTACTAAAGACCTGGGTGTAGGTGTCAAAAACGCCATACCAAAATGGTTGCAATTTAGAACAAGACCAGAACATGTGAAACAATGTTCCCGGGGCAAGGTGGCACAGAGGGCAAGTGACATCAGTATTTGGGTATATCTTTGCCAGTCTCGCCCTTGATAAGTGGACCCTATGAATAACCTTAAACTGCATTAAACTATCTCTGATACATATAGAGGAAGAGTGTATTCTCTCAATCGCATATTGCCAATCTACATCCAATATCTCTGTTCCCATTTCCTCTTGCCACTTTTCTTTAATATGGTCAAGTGTAGGTGTGTTGACACTCTGGATTGCTTGATACAGCCTAGAAACAGATCCCCTCCATGATGGGTCATTGTGGAGGCACTCATCTAGCCAATCTTTATCTGGCTGGTCTGGGAATGAAGGGAGGTTTTTCCTAATATAATCTCTCACCTGTAAATACCTAAAGAAATGTGAATGTGGGATTGAATATTGCTGAGTTACTTGGTGAAAAGTCAGAAATGTGCCATTGACAAAAAAATCCTTCACACTAGTTAAGCCTCCCACGCTCCACCTCATGAAGGCTGTGTCCAACAAAGATGGTGGAAAAAAATGGATTTGCTGTTATGGTACTAGATGGTAATTAAGTCTTGTGCTTACAATGTAACCTAAACTGAGACCATATTCTAAGTGTAGCACTCACTAGTGGATTAGTAGTTAAATATTTCTTACTAAGAGGTGCTGGGTCCACATATTAGTGCAGCCAGGCTCCCAGGGGAACTCACACTCCACGCCATCAATGCCCACAATGGTTGGTCTTTAGTTGGCCTAGATGACATCCAAAACTGAATTTTGTGTACATTGGCGGCCCAGTAGTAATTAATGAAGTTTGGTAATCCCAAACCTCCTTCATGTTTATGTCTTTGTAAGAACTCTTTCCTGATTCGTGGAATAGTTTTGTTCCATATAAAAGAAGATACCAATTGATCTAATTCTTTAAAGTATGCTCTGGGAATAAACACAGGTAATGTCGGAAACAAAAACAGAAATCTTGGTAGGATAGTCATTTTCACAGAATTTACCCGTCCTGCCAGTGACAGCGGTAAGGTTGCCCATCTGGACAAGTCACTTCTCGTCTGATCCAATAAGACCTTAAAATTTCTAGTAAAGAGATCTTTAAAGTGACCTGTTACTGTAACCCCTAAGTAAGTGAAGCTATCTCGTACAACTGGAATGGATACGAGTTAAAAGACATCTGTTCAGCCTGTTTGTTCATGGGAAAAATCAAACTCTTGGTCAGATTCACTTAATAACCAGAAATCCGTCCAAAATCTGATATTATTCGTAGTACTTCAGGCTGTGAGTTATTTGGGTTTGAAAGAAAAAACATTGAGTCATCTGCATACATTGAAACTTTATGTATATAATCCCCTCTTTTAACCCCTGAGATTAAAGGAGAACTCCTAATAGCCATAGCAAGTGGCTCAATGGCAATGTAAAAAAGCAGAGGAGATAGTGGGCATCCCTGCCTGGTGCCTCTTCCAATGGGGAAGTAATCTGATGTGACCCTATCAGTGCGTACAGCTGCTTGAGGGGCAGCATGTTTGAAATTTAGATCCTAATCCAAACCTATTTAGGACCTTATATAGGTAATTGTGGCTTATTCGGTCAAAGGCCTTCATTGCATCCAAAGAAATAAGAATTTCAGGGACAGGTGATGCCTCTGATGAATAAAGTAAATTAAACAATCTTCGCAGGTTGCTGAACAACTGTCTGCCTACTACAAAACCAGTGTGATCTGTGCGTATAAACTTGGGTAAAACAGATTCAAGTCTAGAGGCCAATATTTTAGTCAGTATTTTATAATCGCATCCCAGTAGACTTACTGGTCTGTAAGAGCCACACTGTAAAGGATCCTTATCCTTCTTGAGCAGCACAGATATTATTGCTTAGGTCATTGTAGGAGGTATAATTTTCATTACTAAAACATTCCTCATACACTTCTAATAAAATTGGGGCCAATTTTGTAGAGAACTTCTTATAGAACTCAATAGGGTAACCATCCGGGCCTGGGGCTTTCCCAGATTTTAGACGCATTATAACTTTAACTATTTCCTCTAGGGTGATTGGTTTGTCAAAAGCCATCTTGTCAGACTCTTCAATGTCTTTAAATTCCAGTCCATCTAAAATCTTGTTTATGGAGTCATCACTAGTAGTTTCACCAGTATACAAATTCTCATAGAACTGCTCTGATCACACGTAACTGGCCCATCGTCCAATCTTATTTCTGTAATTTGGTTTGCAGATGCGGATTTCTTAAGCTGATGACTTAACAGTTTCCCTGCTCGTTCCCCATGCTCATAATGGTCACAGCGGGACCGCACATATAGGTCCTGCATTTGGCTCGTTGTTGAAATATCATACTCAGTTTTTAACAAAAGCCTTTCCTTGTAAAGGTCAGGGGAGGGTGCAGATGCATGCTGTTTATCAATTTCTTTTATTTTGTCCTGTAATTCTTTCTGCCGTGTAGATAGTTTCTTATTTTCATTTGCAGCATATGAAATAATCATACCTCTAATATAAGTGTACATCTACTCACTGTTGGAGAGTTGTTAGTCAGCAGGAAAAAATCAATCTGCTTACACAAATATGTCACAAAATTCTCGTTTGAAAGCAGTCATGGGTTTAAGCGCCAAACTAACTGAGATGGAACCTGTCCAGGGAAGCTAAGTACCAAATTAACCGGGCCATGACCAGAGATAACAATGGCGTCATAAGTAATTGATCTAAACAAGGGCAATATGGCATCATCTATAAGAAAATGATCTATCCTGGAATATGATTGGTACACATGTGAGAAAAAAAGAAAAGGCTTTAGAATGTGGGTTGTGATGCCTCCAAGGATCAATCACTCCATATGCTTGCATAAAAGAGTTCACTGTCTGGGTTGCTTTACTAACCATGTTGGTGGTAGGGTTTGAGCGGTCTAATTTTGGACACAAAACACAATTCAGATCGCCCCCCAGTATCAACTTGTGTGAGTCCATAGCTGGAAGGAAAGAGAAAAATTGTTGGAAGAAACCTGGATCCTCCCAGCTAGGTGCATATATATTAGCTAACACCACTGGCAAGCCAAATAGTCTCCCTTTAATTATGACAAATCTACCATTTCTGTCTGAAATAACTTCACTTTCTGAGAATTGGACCCCTGTACGTATTAAAATAGCTACCCCTCGAGATTTGCAATTAAATTTAGAATGATATACCCATGAATAGCCTTTCTTATGTAGTCTACCATGGTCTTTAAGACATAAATTAGTTTCTTGCAAATATACTATATCTGCAGACATTTTTCTTAAATGTGAAAATACTTTACTACATTTAACCGGGTGGTTAAGCCCACGAACATTCCGAGTGACCAACCTTGTCTTTGGCTCGGCCATATTACTAGGACCAGATGATGTCATAGAGATGAGTTAAAATACTAATGTATCGCATGGACATAATCCACAAGTCGTTTTCTGTAAAAAAGGGCAGTCACTGCAAAAATAATAGTTTGAGGGAGATTGATACAAGCATAAAAAAAACAAAAATAATAATAGTAATAGACAAATACAGAACAACATAAAATAAGAACACAGAGAGAAACTAAACGTTTCTCTGCATGATATGCTTCATAAATCCCAAATGCAGTACTCACACCAACTAAAAGCATTCAGAGAAGGAAAAAAAGCTTCCCATGTCTCATGCTAGAACTGACTGACAGACTTAAGATAACGTTAAGAATGTCCACGATGTTAGTGTAATTTTACAAAACTGTCATTATATAGCACCAGCTTAAGGGAACCTTGTAGCTACTGTATTATTGCTGTCAGACCCATCACAAGACTCGCTGTGCTTTTTGCCCTCTTTAAAGGCAGTGACGGATGTGTTCACATTGATCAAAAGAGGAGATTTAATGGAAAATAGATCTTTTTTTCTCCTGACCACGTTTTTTCTGTTTGCCTGCTGTTTCTGTCAACAGCAAACGTCTATGGTACATTAAGCAGAAAGTGTGTAAGTGTGATGTTTTCTGTCTTTCACGATAACAACTGAATCTGCAGAGCGCCACCTGCAGTCTCAGAAAGGCAGCGGCAGCTAACTTGTGAACGCCTACATACTTGCTTTGATATTTTTGGAAGGAAACATTCATCTAGTTTGAATATGAATCCATTTAATGAAGTGGAAGAACCTGAAACCAACTGTAAAGCACGGTAGTGGCGCTGTGGTGGTCTGGGATTGCATTCATTAGCTCTCTTCAAACAACCACCACTTCAATCGATATGTTGAAGGAAGACGTTAATTTCTTTGAATTTTTCATTTTCATTTTTTCCCGCCAGTGCAGAGGCGCTTTCTTAAAGCTCCTGATGGACGAATCAACAATCCTGTAGCTGGTTGGAGATGTCGAACCAGAGACCGGAGTTTGAACCCGTCTGGGAACAAAAGCACTTGGAGACAGGAAATGTGTGTCTGCGGTCGCTTTTCTCTCCTCCAACCTGAACCGAGCCGCGACGGCATCCAGACGTCCGTAAAGCAGCTGAGCGGCGCCGCCGTCACCGCCGGTCGGTGTCGTAGAGCAGGAAAAGGGAGGAAAATGAGGCCATGCGGCGTGTGCAGATGAGCGTGTGCAGATCCAGGCCAGCAGTGCAGCATATCCCGTGTCGCTGCCGCGCGTCTCGGTCTGATGACATCTGCGGTAATCCATCTACTGCAAAGCCCGAGAGGACTGTCGCAGTGCATGCTGGGAAATGAGCCTGCTGTTCACTATCGTGCCGATTCCAGGAGTGAGAGGTTGCTTTCCCGTGAAGCTCTCCGCCCTTGGCTTCCTCTTTTGTTTTGTGCATTTCCCAGAATACTGAGGGAGGGACCGGTGGCGCCGCGGTGCTGAGTGGCGCCAGACAGAGGAGTGACGTGGGAGTGGGAGTGTTTCCCACGTGGATTTCTTACCTAACATTATTCATGATTTATATTATAATTTTCTGGCACACAATTTCACCCCAGGATACGTCTTTTTTTTTTCTTCTTCTTTGTTGTGTCAGTTTTATGGTATTTATTCATAGACAGGCAGGCAGTGGTTGGCAAGGATTAGAATTATACTGAATTCATTTTAAACTGGTGATCCAACAGGTGACAGTGATAATGATGTAATAACTATTATAACTTAATGATGAGTCACTGAGGAGCATTGGGGGGAAGGATGGAGGACAGAGGGAAGGGAGGACAGTGAGGATGAAGGACAGAGAGGATGGAGGAGAGAGGGAAGGGAGGACAGAGAGGATGGAGGACAGAGAGGATGGAGGACAGAGGATGGAGGACAGAGGGAAGGGAGGACAGAGAGGATGGAGGACAGAGGATGGAGGACAGAAGGAAGGGAGAACAGGGAGGATGGAGGACAGAGGGAAGGGAGAACAGGGAGGATGGAGGACAGAGGGAAGGGAGAACAGAGGGAAGGGAGGACAGAGAGGATGGAGGACAGAGAGGATGGAGGACAGAGGGAAGGGAGGACAGAGAGGATGGAGGACAGAGAGAAGAGAGGACAGAGAGGATGGAGGACAGAGGGAAGGGAGGACAGAGAGGATGAGGGACAGAGGATGGAGGACAGAGGGAAGGGAGGACAGAGAGGATGGAGGACAGAGGATGGAGGACAGAGGGAAGGGAGGACATAGAGGATGGAGGACAGAGGGAAGGGAGAACAGGGAGGATGGAGGACAGAGGGAAGGGAGAACAGAGAGGATGGAGGACAGAGGGAAGGGAGGAGAGAGGGAATGGATAAAAAAAATGATAAAATAAAACCTTTTTTTTCTTCTTTATAAACTCTGCATCAAATTTGTAATTTCTGTTGAGTAATTAAAAAATAATAATTAATTCAGATTAAATTTAATTAAATTAAAGCTACAGAAAACAAAGGAACAAAGGAATTTTTCAAATAAGTAGTTTTATTCCAAAGATAAATAAATGGTTAGTTTAAAGATGACTTCCACTATTAAGGAATAAATTAAATATGTTTGAAAAATAATTAATAAAGTGTATTTATTGAAGATTAAATCAAGTGCAATATTAACTTTAATAATTAGTTGTAAAGTTTTGTGTCGGGGTGGATGAATCCAGGTGTTTCACCTGTAAATTGGTGCTGTAGTTTCAGGAAACTCCTCCACATCTGGATGGTCTCTGCAGCAGATCTCCTCATCATCTGGATATATGATGCTGCTGTTAGACGCCGCTGCCGTTACAGGCTGCTGCCGTTACAGGCCGCTGCCGTTAGACGCCGCTGCCGTTACAGGCTGCTGCCGTGACAGGCCGCTGCCGTTAGACGCCGCTGCCGTTACAGGCTGCTGCCGTGACAGGCCGCTGCCGTTAGACGCCGCTGCCATTAGATGCCGCTGCCGTTACAGGCCGCTGCCGTTAGACGCCGCTGCCGTTACAGGCCGCCGCCGTTACAGGCCGCCGCCGTTACAGGCCGCCGCCGTTACAGGCCGCTGCCGTTAGGCGCCGCTGCCGTTACAGGCTGCTGCCGTTACAGGCTGCTTCCGTTACAGGCTGCTGCCGTTAGACGCCGCTGCCGTTACAGGCTGCTGCCGTTATAGGCCGCTGCCGTTAGACACCGCTGCCGTTAGATGCCGCTGCTGTTACAGGCTGCTGCCGTTACAGGCTGCTGCAGTTATAGGCCGCTGCCGTTATAGGCCGCTGCCGTTAGACGCTGCTGCCGTTAGACGCCACTGCCGTTACAGGCCGCTGCCGTTACAGGCCGCTGCCGTTAAAGGTCGCTGCCGTTAGACGCTGCTGCCGTTACAGGCTGCTGCCGTTACAGGCCGCTGCCGTTAGACGCCGCTGCCGTTGCAGGCTGCCGCCGTTACAGGCCGCTGCCGTTAGACGCCGCTGCCGTTAGACGCCGCTGCCGTTACAGGCGGCTGCCGTTAGATGCCGCTGCCGTTAGATGCCGCTGCCGTTAGATGCCGCTGCCCTTACAGGCCGCTGCCGTTACAGGCCGCCGCCGTTACAGGCCGCTGCCGTTAGACACCGCTGCCCTTACAGGCCGCTGCCGTTAGATGCCGCTGCCGTTAGACGCTGCTGCCGTTACAGGCCGCTGCCGTTAGATGCAGCTGCCGTTACAGGCCGCTGCCTTTAGACGCCGCTGCCGTTACAGGCCGCTGCAGTTAGACACCGCTGCCTTTAGACGCCGCCACCGTTACAGGCTGCTGCCGTTAGACGCCACTGCCGTTAGACGCCACTGCCGTTAGACAGCCGTTACAGCCGCTGCCGTTACAGGCCGCTGCCGTTACAGGCCGCTGCCGTTATAGGCCGCTGCCGTTAGATGCCCCTGCCGTTATAGGTCGCTGCCGTTATAGGCCGCTGCCGTTAGACGCCGCTGCCGTTATAGGCCGCTGCCGTTATAGGCCGCTGCCGTTAGACGCCGCTGCCGTTATAGGCCGCTGCCGTTATAGGCCACTGCCGTTATAGGCCGCTGCCATTAGACGCCGCTGCCGTTACAGGCCGCCGCCGTTACAGGCAGCCGCCATTACAGGCCGCCACCGTTACAGGCCGCCGCCGTTAGACACCGCTGCCGTTACAGGCTGCTGCCATTACAGGCCGCTGCCGTTAGATGCCGCTGCCGTTAGACGCCGCTGCCGTTGCAGGCTGCTGCCGTTACAGGCCGCTGCTGTTAGACGCCACTGCCGTTATAGGCCGCTGCCGTTATAGGCCGCTGCCGTTAGACACCGCTGCCATTACAGGCGCTCTGCACAGAGACACATGTCACAGATCAGATCTTTCTGGGAACCAACCATGTTTAACAGCCCAGCGAGCTCCACATCTGTCTAGAAGAAACTCTGAAGGTGCTGCTGAACCAGGTGGTGCTGAACCAGGCGGTGCTGAACCAGGCGTTGCTGAACCAGGTAGAGCTGAACCAGGCGGTGCTGAACCAGGTAGAGCTGAACCAGGCGGTGCTGAACCAGGTGTTGCTGAACCAGGCGTTGCTGAACCAGGTGTTGCTGAACCAGGCGTTGCTGAACCAGGTGAAGCTGAACCAGGCGTTGCTGAACCAGGTGTTGCTGAACCAGGCGGTGCAGAACCAGGTAGAGCTGAACCAGGTGCTGAACCAGAGCTTAACCAGGCTTTGCTGAACCAGGCTTTGCTGAACCAGGTGTTGCTGAACCAGGTAGAGCTGAACCAGGCGTTGCTGAACCAGGTAGAGCTGAAACAGGCGTTGCTGATCCAGGTGTTTCTGAACCAGGTAGAGCTGAACCAGGCGTTGCTGAACCAGGCAGTGCTGAACCAGGTAGACCTGAACCAGGCGGTGCTGAACCAGGTAGACCTGAACCTGGCGGTGCTGAACCAGGTAGAGCTGAAACAGGCGTTGCTGAACCAGGTGTTTCTGAACCAGGTGTTTCTGAACCAGGTAGAGCTGAACCAGGCAGTGCTGAACAAGGCGGTGCTGAACCAGGCGGTGCTGAACCAGGTGTTGCTGAACCAGGAGGTGCTGAACCAGGTAGAGCTGAACCAGGTGTTGCTGAACCAGGTAGAGCTGAACCAGGTGTTTCTGAACCAGGTAGAGCTGAACCAGGTAGAGCTGAACCAGGTAGAGCTGAACCAGGCGGTGCTGAACCAGGCGGTGCTGAACCAGGTAGACCTGAACCTGGCGGTGCTGAACCAGGTGTTTCTGAACCAGGTAGAGCTGAACCAGGCGGTGCTGAACAAGGCGGTGCTGAACCAGGCGGTGCTGGAACCAGGTGTTGCTGAACCAGGAGGTGCTGAACCAGGTAGAGCTGAACCAGGTGTTGCTGAACCAGATAGAGCTGAACCAGGCGGTGCTGAACCAGCGGTGCTGAACCAGGTGTTGCTGAACCAGGCCGTGCTGAACCAGGCCGTGCTGAACCAGGCCGTGCTGAACCAGGTGGTGCTGAACCAGGAGGTGCTGAACCAGGTAGAGCTGAACCAGGTGTGGCTGAACCAGGTAGAGCTGAACCAGGCGTTGCTGAACCAGGTGTTGCTGAACCAGGTGTTGCTGAACCAGGCATTGCTGAACCAGGTAGAGCTGAACCAGGCGTTGCTGAACCAGGTGTTGCTGAACCAGGTAGAGCTGAACCAGGCGGTGCTGAACCAGGAGGTGCTGAACCAGGTAGAGCTGAACCAGGTGTTGCTGAACCAGGTAGAGCTGAACCAGGCGTTGCTTAACCAGGTAAAGCTGAACCAGGCGTTGCTGAACCAGGTGTTGCTGAACCAGGCGGTGCTGAACCAGGAGGTGCTGAACCAGGTAGAGCTGAACCAGGTGTTGCTGAACCAGGTGTTGCTTAACCAGGCGTTGCTTAACCAGGTAAAGCTGAACCAGGGGGTGCTGAACCAGGTGTTGCTGAACCAGGTGTTGCTTAACCATGGCGTTGCTTAACCAGGTAAAGCTGAACCAGGCGGTGCTGAACCAGGTGTTGCTGAACCAGGTGTTGCTGAACTGGACCGCAGCACCATAAACCATCAACGTTTTTTCTCTGTGACGCCCAAGACGACGTCCTTCTCTGAGGGAGGGCTGCTATCAGCACTTGAACCATCTACCAGACGGTAACAGGCCTGTTTAAACACAAAGACCGCCAACCGTGCAGAAAGCACAGCTTTGTATTCTGCGTTGTGACTTAGCGCAGCTCCAGTAAACCCTTTAGACGGTGAAATTGACCAAAGAAGCGGGACATTTCCCCCAGGAGCAGAGGTGGTTTCTTCCTGTTTGTGCTGCGCAGAAATGAGAATCTACTTTCTGATGATTACTGAGATCATTCATTATTACATTAAACCCATAAGGTGCTTTAGAGATTAGATGCTTTTCTGACAGAATAAGAGACGAGATAAGAATCAGTTTAATTTGCCAGTGACAGGAGGAACACATGCACATGCACGCGCACATGCACGCACTGCTCAGATGAAGCGCATTACAGAACTATTATTACCTGAGATCAGGAGAATCTGGGAGCAGGAACTCAACAGGAGCTACGTAACCAACAAAAACTAACCATTAGATTAGATTAGATTAGAGAAGATTACATTAGATCAGCCGTTCCCAAACTTCAGAATACCAAGGCCCAATTTGAAATGTGAAAAATATCTGCAGCCCACCGAAACCTTTAATCACAACTGTGATCAACATACAGTTGATCACAGGGAACCATGATCCGATATTAATGTGAGGGGTCAACAAATAAGGTGACACTTGTCATATTAAGTTAAGAATGACAGTAGAATAACACTTAACTGGTTTGTTTTATTACTTCTTAATGGTTTTTTTAATCATGTCATGAATATTTAACAGTAATTAAAAACATCTTTTAAAAAGATCGAGGATTTAAAATTTTAATTTTTTTTAAATTAAATGTTTAATTTTAATGACCTCTCAAGGCCCACCTGCAGTCCCTCGACGGGCCACCAGGGGGCCGCGGCCCACACTTTGGGAATCTCTGGATTAGGTGAAAGAGAAACTCATCATCTGTGGGGGAAGTGGGTCGCTGCTGTTGCTGCTTCACATTTGTATGTGGGAAATGAGTGGAGAGCACGTCAGCGCCCCCTGGAGGCTGCAGCGATGCTCATGCACAGTGATCAGTTAGCAGTCGGGGGGTGAGGGTTCATTTGTTTTACGCAGAAATAACCGCCGTCGTTGTGAAAGTGGTGCCTGGACGGTCAGGTGACACCGGGAGGTCATGTGATCATGCAGGTGATGCAGGGGTTTCTGTCTACAGACGCGTTGCCAGATTTCCTTTTAGAAACGATCATCAGCCAGACGCCGTGACGATGTAATCGATGCAGTCGCCAGGACCGATTCTCCAGGCGGCGTTTCACTTCGCCGTAGCCGTTAACTCACCGGGATCCTTCCACTGCACTGATACACTGCAGCCGTGACGCACAGACAGTGAAACCTGGAACAGGTGATTCACGGCAGAGACGGCAGATCCCGCTGCTCAGCTTCAGGACCCGCTGGTTCCAGGTCCAGTTCACCTGAGTCCAGCGTCAGGACCCACTGGTTCCAGGTCCAGTTCACCTGAGTCCAGCGTCAGGACCCGCTGGTTCCAGGTCCAGTTCACCTGAGTCCAGCTGGGTCCTCTGGGCTGCTCTCACTGTGTTTCTGGTGTCCTCTGTTATATAATGCAGATGTGTTGGGGTGCGTGTTTGTGTGTGTGTGGGGGGGGGGGGCGTGCAGCTGCAGCAGGGGAAACTAGGCTAGCTCATATGAATAGAGAGGTGATGAATTACCCACCAGAACCGAGCCGCAGGACGACACCCTCAGGTCCATCTGTGTGTGTGAGCGTGAAAGTTATTCTCTGTGTTCTTTTATCTGGTGCCATTGACAAGACTAGAAACAAAGGTCAATTAAAGAGTATAATATATAATCATGAATACAAAGATTCAATATGCCATGCAAAATATTTTAATCGGCTGATGATGCATTGCCTTAAAGGTGGGGTAGGTGTTCTTTTTTTGCAGCATTTTTTACAATATTGCCTGAAAACCTTTTCACATTCCCATTTCACCCACTGAAATAGAACGTTTGCAAAAAAAAAACCAAAACGTTTTGGTCCAGTCTAGAGGGTATAATCAGAGGAAAAGTCTGACCAATCAATGTACTGATCATCTTTACATTTATTGGCTGCCTAATACGTCCATCAAATATCAATGCTATCTTGCGCGTTCACAGTTTTGTTACTCGAGGACCTCCCTCAGCTCTGGCAATCAGGTGAGCAGACACAGCGTTGCTATTTGAAAGCCAGAAATCAAGTTAGCTCACACAGATCATTTCGTTGCAACAATGGCAGAGAAGAAGATGTCAACCGGCAGCAAAATCAAAGAGAAAACTGTTGTTGAAAAAGCAACAGCCATGCAGAAGCTAACTGAAGAACGAAACAGAACAAGAGTGTTTATCAGTACGGCTTTCCAGCGCTGGCGCCAGCTAAAAGATGAAAAGAGGCTCCAGACCGACGCCAAGGTGGCCCAGTTTCTACTGGATAGGTATGACAAAATTATTGTTCATCGAATGACGTGACGAACATATTCCAGCATGTTTCACTAAGCTACCAACTCTGTCAACTAGGCTACAGTACTATATGTGACACCGTTAGCTAGGCTGTTGTTATCCTTGACGGAGAAGACGCCATGGCTTGAAGTTAGCCAGCCACTCTGATGCTACTTGTTGTTGGCGAATCGACGTGAGTGCTTGCGAACTTCCATGACCGCTCGAGACAGCGTGGGCTTTCATGTAGTCGTGAATCGTGTGAAGGCGTGGTTTCGAGGGGTGGGCTGAAGAGGAGGAGGCGGAGCCTTTGGGAGGAGGGAGGGAGTGTATATTTTCAAAATCTCACTTGAGTTGGATTGCTGGAACCGTTTTTTCAAACCTTTAACAACACAGAGATGCCAGGAGATGCACACAGAATATCAGATTGTGTCCGTTCTTATAGTCACAGAAAAGGCGGATCCTTGTTCTTCTGAGCTTTATGGCTCTTTGTCTTCGAGTCCAGATGGTAAACAGATCTTCAGTCCACAGTTCAGGAATGGGATGTCCTAAATTGTGTTTATCTTTGCTGTCACAGACTTCCTTAGAAAACAGCAGGTCAGGAAGTCAGGAGATCCCAGTCGTTAGGTCATAAAACAACAAAACTGAGGACTCACCATCATAAAAAGAGACTACACCCTTACATGCCATAAAGTTTAGTTTTAACAGTTAACTATTCTGAGTCCCTATATTCCTTACATGCGCGTGTGTCCTGCACGGACAGAAAAGACAAAACTTGGGACGTTGTGTTGCTGTAGAGGTGTTAAATTAGGGAAATGAGTCTTTATCTCGTCGCCTGTGAGACGGTCAGATCCAGATATTTGTTCACAGAGATTACGTTCACCGGTTGTCTGCCAGTCACACGGTGACTGGACGTGGTTCTTCTTGCATGTCGTGAGTGTAGGATCCCTCTTCGGACTTTAGTCTATTAAATTGAAGCCTCTGCAGCCCTGACAACTTTTCAACCTCTGGTACCAACCGGACCGAGCACCAAGGCATGTCGATAAACTCAAGAATGCTGTTGTCATGGCAAACTCTTGCCCAGGACCATCTGGGAACCATAAAACCCACGTTGCCATGACAACGCTCAGCCGAAGGTTAGCAAAAGCTTATAACTTTCGTACAGATGACACCCGGAATGCAAGACCCTCACAAAGAGCAATAAAACCCCCAAGCACGCTGCCTTGTGAAAGAAGACCAGACAGAAATCTCTCTCTCCCGTCTTCTGAAACAGACGATAAAAAGTATATATATATAAACAATTTTCTTACAGGACAAACAAAACTATCACTGATTTCCTTAAAATGTTATAACTCAAGATCATATAACGAAGACTGTGAGTTAAGCTGGTTAATTTTGTGTGTTAAAATTCCCGTCATTTATAACTCTCTCTTCCACAGGACAGTTTGTTAAATGAAAGGTTAAAGTTATTATTCTGTGACATAACTGTGATATGTTATTTCATCCTGATAATTAAGTTAGTACGGCTTAAATGTGTTTAAAACTTTGTTGGACTACGCATGCCGAGGAGACAGAGGATGAAGACTCCGTCTCCCAGAATTCAGTGCGCCTGATTCCGGCGGGAAAATTCCCCATCTTCTGATTGGACAATATGGATCCTACCCCATTTATTTGCATAAACGCTCATGAAATATTCGGGGAGTATTAAAGCCGGATCAGTCCTTTTGTCCGCTCTCTTACCCTTTTTCTTTTCTCTCCGACACCGTGCTTCTTCCTCTTTTAACTCTGAAACTTTCCCTCTTTTATTTTATTTTATTTGAAACTTTGGTGGTGCGGATAAAGACTCTGAAATCATTTTTGGTTGCTTAATTTTATTTTTCTTAAGTTATTATTTTGTTCCGTCACCCTTTTTTTTCAGCCCTCATTTTTACAAAAGCTTTATAGTCGTGCCCATCGACTGTAATAGAACGATCACTGCATAATTGCAACTAACAAACGTTAGTTGTAAGTTGAGAACAAGTTTTCTTTTGTAAGACTTCACGTCAGTTTTCTCGACGGGCAATCGAACTGTTAACTGCCGGCTCCTGTCGACCGAAGTCAGAGGCCACGGGACCAACTCGCCTGCCAGACGGGAGAAAGCGGTACGACCCGCCGAGTCACGCGCTACGTCCGGAGACCTGACTCCAGGGACTTCAAAGAGAGCCATCGACCAGACACGGTTTCCGGAGGACACCACTGCGAACCGTGCCAAAACCGATGCGCCTACGACAGTAAGCCGCCAGACTCGCCCAGGGTAAGGCTGACAGAGAATCAGATGTGGTGTCTCCCAGTGTTGACGGTTCCGACCGGTCCGTGCGTCACGGACCACGTCCGGACTACACATCCCCATTATTCGGCAGCTAATTAGTTCGAGAATTGCCCCTCTTTATTAATTTGTTCACTTTGATAACAGATTAGCTGTTAGCAACCCGTGCGTACCCGCCATCTTTTTTGTTATGATTCTCTCTTCCTTCCTATTCCTCTCTATCGTCACTTCCTGTCATGCGCTATAGCCAAATATGAAGAATTCGCGATGTTGATGTGCCTGTTTGTAGATATATATATATATGAATGTCTTATATGTTTTGCGTTCTTGTCTGTGTCTAAATAAATGTTGTACAACGTATTAGCGACTCTGATGATTGATTTTCCACGGCCAATCCAACTCGTTCAAGAACCCACTATAAATTGTGACTCATTTGTTCTTTTAAGTTTTCCGTCTTTTTAACAAAAGCCGGTGGCACCCTAGGTAATTATTAAAATATTAATAAAGTCACACGAGTACCCCTACATGAGTAAATTTCTTCAGGTTTGCTGCTGGAGTTGACGCAGATGAAGGACCAGCACATTTTCGGCCAGAATCAGCCGTCCTTCGTCTGACAGTCTGAGCGGTGTGATGACGGCCGTCTCGCTGCTCTGGACACCAACCTGAGGTGGTGAGCGGACATCCTGTGACTCTGTCTATGTACCAGCCAGTTAGAGCACAGCTAGTAATGACAGATTCATTCATGCAACCCAGCGACATCCCCAACGGACTCCTGGATCACATCCTTCTCCTTCGCCGCCAGTCTCTCTGGCAGACATAGCCGTTCATTTTCACGAGTTACTTGTTTGCTGTCGCCGTGCTGATTGTACAATTGACCTTTCGGTAAGCACCGCCCCCTCCCTAGTTACTGTTGCTAGGTCAGACATTCTCGCTGCTCCTTCATTAAGGACAATGTTATTTTGCCATTTTTCCGATGCCTATCAACCATATTTACATTACACTAGAATAACGCCGTGGTTAAATATTGCTACTGGGGACCTGCAACAGTGACTCGAGGTGTCCAGAACGTTTGTAGGGACATTTTTATTCTCTTTCCCAAGATGAAACAAACGCTGGAGAATGCAGCTGTGGGTTTAGTTGTGTCCGTCCACACAATCAACTGAACGTGGGGAAAGTTACAAAACACACCTACATTTGCTCCAAGGTAAGTTAGCTTTGTTTATTAGATGATTGATTTAACCACCGTTTAGTAAAAGTAATATGATTTAGCAGCAGGGAGGGTGATGAGTGAAAACATCTCTCCGTTAGCATTCCGGCTAGCTTGCTAGCCACCTATAAGCCTGCCTTGTTGTCTACAAATATATGTGGCCCTGGATATTTATTTTGTTAGGTATAAGATGAGGCTAGTGATGTTAAAGTCACTTTATTAATTATATTAATACAATGCTGCGACTGTCTGATGTTAACATAGCTCTGGTGTGGGATAGACCTATGGACCAGAGCTAATGCTAATGCTAACAGAGAACTCATCATCCTCCTTGCCGCTAAATCACATCATTACTTTTAGTAAACAGTGGTTAAATCAATCAAGTACGAGTAGATACGCATCTTCATTTGATCCCATCAAGGAGGCATCTAATTGGACAGCAGGGCAGCGAGTCCAAATGTACCGTCAATGTCATTATGAACATAAAAAAGAACCAAGAGTCCTCATAGATGTCCATTAGGACTGTAGCGATACACCAATCTCACGATACGATACGATGCACGATATTCGGCTCACGGTACGATATATATATATATATATATATATATATATATATATATATATATATATATATATATATATATACAGTAGTCGAGTTGTAAAAAAAATTCAAGGGGGGATGGTCAATGTTTTTCACTAAAAAAAAAAAAAAGTGGCAGGGGCAGGGCTGTAAATTCATTATCAAAACGAAACACTGTAAATAAGACTTCTGAATCCTCTCAAATCAAGTCAAGCTAAGTTTATTTTAAGTGCAAAATCATAACAATTATCTCTTTTTTGTGTTATTAAAGACAGTACAGAAGTACAGAAAAACTCTATCAACATTTTACAATACTTTTCCTTTTCTCCCCTCTGGTGCACAGTTTTAAGTTTCTCAGTTTCAAGTCTCAGTATCTCATAGCAGTTTCCAAAGACTGTCGTAATCATGTTTTTTGTCGACAATTTTTCGTGTTCTTGCTTTCTGGTTGTTAGCTAAGCAGTGACTTTGAAGATTAATAGATTAATGTGCCTTATAGCCACTGAAATAATGAGCTACATACTAATAGGCCTACATATGAATTGAAAAGGGTAAGTGTAAACTAGAGATTGCACTAGACTTTTTTTGCAATTGGTCATTTTGACAGTCATGAAAATTTTGTTATCAGTTTCTACATTAACAATTATTTAATTACATTAAAAGATTACTAACAGTCTTCAGATTTTTCAATTATTGTGAGGGAAAAAAAGTCAATTACAGGGAATCCCCAGTTAAAATAACCCCTGGTCTAAACCCTAAAGGTTTAATAATCAAACCTGTACCTTCTGCTCTTGATCCTCCTGCTTCCTGGCCATGGCTTTCCTCTATGTGAAGAAAATAGCATTATAGGGTTTGATAGAATGTGCAGACATGTCATGCTAAAAGCACATGAACTTGCTCTTGGATAATAGACAGAATGTACAGTATAGGTTAAAATCACATTTATCATATTCACTGTAATTATTGTATTAAATTACAGGCCACAGCAACAGGCCCCAGGAGGGGGGAAAACTCGTTGGAGATACTCTTTAATGTCACCTTCCTTGAACATCTGAATTTTAGCTAACATCTTCACTTATTTTTGTTGCCTTACAAGTCCTATTGATGAAAATAATATAGCCGTGTGAAGAATATTTCATCATTAATTCTGGTCAAATATTTGAGATAAACTCTCGTCTAACGCTAACAGTAAATATCTGTTTTACGTTTGCCACGCTCATAAACCAGAATCTAACGTGACTGAATGACAAGTCCTGTGTTTCATCAAGCTAGTTAACAAGAGAGATGAACGTTAACATGAGTTCATCTCAGCTAGTTTGCAGGCTACACAGCAAGCTTGGAAAACTAGCTGTGTTGTTATTGTGCAACCTGTATAGATTTGTATAGATTATTAAAAAGTAATGATTGAGATTCTTGATTTATAGCTCACCTGTAATTTTAGTCTTTTTAAAAAACTCCCTGACATCTCGTTGTCCAGCCGCTCGTTTCCTCATGCTCACATTGCAGTGCAGTTAATCCTCAAGATGTCGCTCTGCGCAGCAGCTCGTGCCGCTCCCTCTGGCATCAATTAACCAATTATAAATAAAAATCATGTTGCGTCATTGCATGCCCCTGTGCCCTCAGATTTTATTATTTCTTTTACTCAACATGCGTACTACTTTCTAATGATGAAATAATTAGTTATATTCCCAACATTTACTGTAAAAAGGGGAGGGATGGAAAGGGGGGATGGCAGTTTTACAGGGGGGATGATTTTTGATCGTTTTTATTTCAGGGGGGATGCCATCCGCCCTCATCCCCCCTCAACTCGAGTACTGTATATACACACGTGGACAAAATTGTTGGTACCCCTCAGTTAAAGAAGGAAAAACCCACAATTCTCACTGAAATCACTTGAAACTTACAAAAGTAACAATAAATAAAAATTTATTGAAAATCAAATAATCAAAATCAGCCATCACTTTTGAATTGTTGATTAACATAATTATTTAAAAAAACAAACTAATGAAATAGGCCTGGACAAAAATGATGGTACCCATAACTTAATATTTTGTTGCACAACCTTTTGAGGCAATTAAACGATTTCTGTATTTGTCAATGAGCGTTCTGCAGCTGTCAACAGGTATTTTGGCCCACTCCTCATGAGCAAACTGCTCCAGTTGTCTCAGGTTTGATGGGTGTCTTCTCCAAATGGCATGTTTCAGCTCCTTCCACAGATGATCAATGGGATTCAGATCTGGGCTCATGGAAGGCCACTTTAGAATAGTCCAACGCTTTTCTCTCAGCCATTCTTGGGTGTTTTTGGCTGTGTGTTTTGGATCGTTGTCCTGTTGGAAGACCCATGACCTGCGACTGAGACCAAGCTTTCTGACACTAGGCAGCACATATCTCTCCAGAATGCCTTGATAGTCTTCAGATTTCATTTTACCTTGCACACATTCAAGACACCCTGTGCCAGATGCAGCAAAGCAGCCCCAAAACGTTACTGAGCCTCCTCCATGTTTCACCGTAGGGACAGTGTTCTTTTCTTCGTATGCTTGGTTTTTGAGTCTATGAACATAGAGTTGATGTGCCTTACCAAAAAGCTCCAGTTTGGTCTCATCTGTCCAAAGGACATTCTCCCAGAAGCTTTGTGGCTTGTCAACATGCATTTTTGCAAATTCCAGTCTCGCTTTTTTATGATTTTTTTCAGCAGTGGTGTCGTGTCCCATGAAGTCCACTTTGACTCAAACAACGACGAATGGTGCGATCTGACACTGATGTACCTTGGCCTTGGAGTTCACCTTTAATTTCTTTGGAGGTTGTTCTGGGCTCTTTGGATACAATTCGAACGATCCGTCTCTTCAATTTGTCATCAATTTTCCTTTTGCGGCCACGTCCAGGGAGGTTGGCTACTGTCCCGTGGGTCTTGAACTTCTGAATAATATGAGCCACTGTTGTCACAGGAACTTCAAGCTGTTTAGAGATGGTCTTATAGCCTTTACCTTTAAGATGTTTGTCTATAATTTTTTTTCGGATGTCCTGGGACAATTCTCTCCTTCGCTTTCTGTTGTCCATGTTCAGTGTGGTACACACCTTTTCACCAAACAGCAGAGTGACTACTTGTCTGCCTTTAAATAGGCAGACTGACTGATTATGAGTTTGGAAACACCTGTGATGTCAATTAAAGGACACACCTGAGTTAATCAGGTGTGTCCTTTAATCATGTCACTCTGGTCAAATAGTTTTCAATCTTTTATAGAGGTACCATCATTTTTGTCCAGGCCTATTTCATTAGTTTGTTTTTTTAAATAATTATGTTAATCAACAATTCAAAAGTGATGGCTGATTTTGATTATTTGATTTTCAATAAATTTTTATTTATTGTTACTTTTGTAAGTCTCAAGTGATTTCAGTGAGAATTGTGGGTTTTTCCTTCTTTAACTGAGGGGTACCAACAATTTTGTCCACGTGTGTATGTATATATGTATATATATATACATATATATATACATGGACCTGGACCAGGTCTGGTGTTACCATATATATGTGTATATATATATATATATATATATATATATATATATATATATATATATATATATATATATATATAAGATATTCATCTTACAATACATTTACATCATTTTCTGAAAGATTTCAAAGGGACAAAGTGTTTTGGTGACATCTTGTGAGTGTTCCAATGACTTTGTTTGAATTAATTGAACTGAAAGCATCAATTACACATTATATGGCTGACAGGCAGCTTGCAAATGCTAAAAAAAATGAATAAAAGATTTGTTGGGAAAAATAGTTTCATTTATTTAAACAGTGCAAATTGTTGCTTGTAAGCTTTTAAAGTTGGGACACGGGGGTTTTGAAAGAAGCTTAGAATATTGATACCCGTGGCTGAAAAATGGATACTCTCTGGGGAGATAAAATATCGATATATATCGCAGAATCGATAAAATCGCTCAGCTCTAATGTTCATATTATCTCGTTTGTCTATGGTGACAGGAAGACACAGAAGGATTGAGGCCCACATCCACAGAAGATCTGTGGACCTCGTAGATGTTTGGACCAACCAACCTGCTCGGTTCCTTCAGAAACTGTGCGTCTGTCAGAACCAGTGCCGTTTTCAAGGCGAACAGTGACCACAGCAGATACTGATTTGATTGGGATTTTTCAGGTGTTCGCTCACTTCATTTTTTGTTATTTGATTCTTAAAAAAAAAAAAAAAAAAAAAAAAAAAAACTCAAACATTTTATATATTTGGGGGGTTGAAATATTGAAATGGGGAGAAAAAACATTTGCACCTTAAGGACCTGTTTTTGTCTGATAATAAAGACCATTTGGCAGCAAGTTTTTCCTCATATTTTTAACATACAGTAGTCCAGTGATTCCCAAAGTGTGGGCCGCGCCCCCTGGTGAGCCATCGTGGTACTGCAGGTGGGCCGTGAGAGGTCATTAAAATTAAACAAATGTGTTTTAAATCCTCTATCTTTTTAAATACGTTTTTAATGACTGTAAAATATTCATGACATGATAAAAAAAAACATTAAGAAGTAATAAAACAAACCAGTTAAGTGTTATTCTACTGTCATCTTAACCTAATATGACAAGTGTCACCTTATTTGTTGACCCCTTACATTAATATCGAATCATGGTTCCTTGTCCTGTATGTTGAAACCGATCAACTGGTGCCTACCTGTTTAATTTTCAGATAGGTAATAAAAATGCAATGAAGGAGCAGACTTTTGACTTTAAATTGAGGGTGTTAATGTCTGCAATGAAGTAAAGGTTGAGCACTTACAGCTCTAAAACAAGAACCATGTTTTCTTTTTTCTCTTTCAAAATTCTTGTCTGAACGCTCACTTTGCAGCTCACAGATGAGTTATGCAGAGAATAAGGAAGCGGCTGGATGCAACCCTGCACCGTATATTTCCAGCAGACAGATATACTGTTGTCCATTAGCGGTGCTGCAGGGGCATAAAACACTGGCTCGTTGGGGATTTGCCTCCAGGTCGGGTTTACATCAGTTGTAGTTTCAGGCTCCACAGCAGCGGCTGTGCTTGATGTAAAACTACGAGCTGTGTGTGCACGTGTGTGCGCATGCATGTGCATTCGCGTGTGTGTATAAGGGATCTTGGACACTTTGCAGACGCAGCCCGTTAAAAACAGTAAATTGCAGCAGCAACTGTGGAGGAGCTATTTCAGCCACACACACACACTTTCAGGCGGCCTTGTTACCTTGACAACATGTTTCTTCATTTGCTACGGTTGCCCTTAACAACACTGTTGGCATGGCCTCCTTTCTGTGGCAGCTCTCACTCTGCTGATTCCTGCCTCTCATCCCTCCACATTTGTTCTCTGCACCTTCGCCTCGCTCTGACTCTGCAGATGGAGAGTTTCAGATCGTTACGTTACATCAGAAGCTCCTGAACACACGAACGACGAGGAGGAAGAACTTTAAAATACTGAAAATGAACAGTTTTAGCCTTTGATGAGTCATTTGAAGAGTCACATGAAGTCTGAACTAGAGGTCTTCGGAACAACCCGACAACCCGAAAACCCAAGGTTCTGACCCGACCCGAATCAGGTCTCGGGTCCATTTAAAAGACGTGACTCCGGTTTCAGTTCTGAATCAGTACAGTTAGTCTTGGGTCCGGTCGGTGCTCTCTGACAGGCTGGGTCCGCGTTTACTCCAGAGAGTTAAAGATATTGGCGGTGGCAGCTAATGTCAGGACTCAGGGCCAGTTAAATTAATTATTCATTAACGTGGCGTGTTTGTCATGAAACAATCGTGTTGCCGTAGCGTGTTATTAGCAGTTTGCCCGGCAGCTGTAAAGCACAACGGATCGCCAACATGACAACGTTGGATGAGCGAACATATTTACAACACGTCCTGACCGGTGTAGGCTATTAGCGTTAGCAGTTGCTACCAATAGCATCTGTAACCACAAAGAAAATAACGATGTGGATTTATCGTTGTTTACATCACGAAGCCTATGTAGCAACTGAACCGGTAGAAGAAGATAACTTTAGGAAAACGTTCTGATATGTCGAATTTTAGATTTTTTTTTTTCCACATTGCTGCGTAGATAAAACTTTACTGCATCTCCTCCTCCTCTTCCTCCTCCTCCTTTTCTTCCTCTCCTCTTCCTCCTCCTCTTTTTCTTCCTCTCCTCTTCCTCAGAAGAAGAGGAGAAGAGAAGAGGAAGAAGAGGAAGAGGAAGAAGAAGAAAAAGAGAGAGAAGAGGAGGGAAGAGGAAAGGAGGAAGAGGAGGAGGAAGAAGAAGAAGAAGGGGAAAGAAGAGAAGGAAGAAGAAGAAGGGGGAGGAAGAGCCTCCTGAGAAGAAGAAGAGGAAGAAGGGGAGAGAAGGAAGAAGAAAGAAGAAGGGGAGGTCCTCAGAAGACCTCCTCTCTCTCCCTCCTCATCTTCCTCCTTGTCCTCATCCTCATCCTCTTCCTCCTTTTCTTCCCCTACCTCCTCCTCCTCTTCCTCCTCTTCTTCCTCCTCCTCCCCCTCCACCTCCTGCTTCTCTTCCTCTCCCCCCTCATCCTCCTCCTCCTCCTCCTCGAAGTGCAGTGAGAACAGAGGAATATGAATTTTGACTGTTTCTTTAAACACATCCTCGTGTGGAAAGAAGAACCCGGTTTCTTCGACATGTTAATTAACACGCATCTGCAGTGACGTACGTGACGGCCATCTGACGTGGCTGATGACTCAGCGACAGGCCGGCGTTCGATCTAATGAGATTGTGATGAAATTAGATCGGCCCCTTATCTGACAGAGCGGGGCGGCAGCAGACGGGAGGCATGATGGGTAACGAGGGGACGAGCCCCCGCTGTTTCCAGACCGCTGATGTAACGACTGTCACTGCAGCTGCTGCACCGAAGGGCCGCTGCAGGTGTGCTGGGAAGTTTTACCTTCATACTTTAAGACCGTTGGGGCTGTAAAACGCTCACGTGGACGTCAACAATCTGACCCAAAGTGCTGGGACATCAGTGAGATCCAGACTCATCCATGCAGGAGAAAAACGTTGCAGCGTCAGAATACTGTACGCCTTCAAAAACAAGGTCAGCTGTGATGCTGAAGAGACTGAAAATGTAAACGAGCACAACAGACCACAGCCTTTAAGGTCTGAGCCCAGCATGCATCAGAGCGGCCCGGCGGTGACGAGAGAAGAAATACGGTCCATTAGTGTGATTAGTGTTGATTAGTGTTGTGGAGAAGCAGAGAGCCGAGGCAGGGAGCTGGTGAGTTACCGATGCTGGTTAACGGCTGCTGACGTTGCTGTCGCACCGACGCAACAGTTGTCGTCACAGTCCAGCGAACCTGGAGGTGACATTTTGATAACAGACTTAAAAGGCACAAAGCAGAACCTGATGCCAGCAGATCAGCAGGTGGGATCCTAATCTGATCACATGACAAAGCAACGCTATGGTTTACGGCGCTGGAGAGGGGAATTGTGGGTAGAGCAAGAGATAAATCAGAGATTGACTATTAAATTAGAAAGGAAGAAAGGCACAGTTCCCATCACTGTTGATCTCTCCGTCTGGGTACCCCGGCACCTCCGTCTGCTGCCAGTCTGACACAGTTATGGCTCCGTCTGGATCTCTGCCCAGGTTTCGAGGACACAGTCGACCCGTCTGAAACCACCACCGCACATGGTCACCTTTGTTATCTTCTTGTTAGGGGTGTGAAAAAAAATTTTGATTTGCCTCTACAGTGATCCCTTATTTTTCAAGGTTAATGGGGACCAGCGCCCCCCTGTGAAAATTTAAATCCACGAACTGGAGCTGGAGCCCCCCGAGCCTCAATAATGTGTTTAAAATATATTTAAAAACCCCCAAAAAGTAGCGAGACACTGCAGCGAAACAAGACAAAGGCTCAACTGTGGTCTTTCTGTTACCTTCACAGCCTCTGGTCTCTGAACCGTAGTAAAGAAAATGCTGCTATTGTGCTATTTTTGGCTTGTAATTAGCAGCTAACATGCTAACAACAACAAAACATAACATCTGGTTTTCTCTGCATGGAACGGGAACTTTATTCTGGTGCTGCAGGAACTTGTAACATCACACAGGTTGTATTGTTGGGCTCCTGTCAGGTTAACAGAGAATGTAAATCTATACACGCTGGGCTGCTGTTGATGCTCACTACACTTTTCATCTAACCCCGTTTTCATTCTGCCGTCCCACAACACACACACTACATTACCCATAAGGCCACACCATTACCCATAAGGCTATTTTCTTAAAGGGGCCAGGCTGGCTCACAGTATTTCTTCACTGTGAGAGAACGCGCACAACATCCTGTGATGTTTCCGTGATTTTTAAAAATTTTTTTAATTATATTATATATTTCTGAAAAATCCGCCAATAACTAAAACCACGGAACTTAAACTGCGAATTGGTGAGGGATCACTGTATATCGCAATTTTCGGCCGCCCAATATAATATCAATTTTTCAGCCCCTAATATTGATTTTTTTACTATGCTGTCAGTGTGTTGTAATGGTTACTTAAATTGATTTGAGGCAAATACCTTTGACTCAATTTGTCCTCTAAATTATCAATATCATCTGATGAACATATACAGAAACTTGATTTTTCATCTCTACTTTTAATTTTGATATTAACAGGGTAGAATATCGCAATATATCGCGATATCAGGATATCTTGCTAATATTGCATCGTGACCCAAGTGACCCAATCAAATTTCTTCCTGACCACCGAGTTATTCACGTGATCTCCTCACCTATAGGTCAAACTCATAACCTCATGAATCCAGGCGAGGGGGCGGCGCTGGCAACAGCTCCACCTTTAAAATGTTCCCAGTGAAACCTGACGTCAGAGGAAAAAAAAACACGGTTCTTCTGGTCCTTGTGTGATCAAGACTTGATGTTTCTTTGGCTCCAGCTGTGTAGCTGCGACCTGATTGGCTGACGTGTGGGTTGAAGCGGGAAAAGTTGAAAATCCCACAACGCCACTGGCGTGACACATGGACCCATAATTCAGTTCAGCAATGGGTAATGTCACCAATAGGGGTGTGAAAAAAAATCTATTTGGCAATATATTGCAATTTTCGGCTGCCCAATATAATATTGATTTTTCAGCTCCTAATATCGATTTTTTTTAGGAAAAATTTTATTCTATTTATTTTATTTTATTTATTTATTTAATGTGCAAAAACACTAATAATAAACAATAAATAGGTTGTTTTGAAGCAAATAGTTTTGACTCAATTTGTCCTCTGAATGATCAATATCATCTGATGAACATATACAGCAACTTGATTTTTCATCTCTACTTTTAATTTTGATATTAACTGGGTAGAATATTGCAATATATCGTGATATTGTAATATAATGCTAATATCGTATCGTGACCCAAGTATCATTATACATATCGTATTGCGAGGTCCTTGCCAATACTCACCCCTACTTCTTATCCAAAAATGCACCCAGACGTGGACGAGGGTTGAAAATCTAAAAACACAACAACAACAACAACAACCCGCCCCTCCTCCACATTGTGTGATGTAACACGTTTGTGGAAAAATAAGCATTTGTTAGAGAGAAAGCTGTGGACATTTCATCTTCTCGGTCTCCAGTAATACCATTTCACCACAGTCAGAAAAGTGCTTCAGAGCCTTGCAGAACATCTACGAAGCCTGCAGAGAAGCCAAAGATTTCATGCTATTAGGGTGTAGTGGTCCCTTCTTCTTCTCTGGTAGAGATTCTGCTGAAGCAGCTGTCTGTGAAGATGGTTTGGTTGGTCAAGGAACCGAGGCAGTGCTGCTCTCAATAAAATATCGATATATATCACTAGGGATGTCCCGATCACGTTTTTTGGGTCCCGATCCGATCCCGATCTTTTAATTTTGATGATCGGCCGATTTCTGATTTTTCCGATCCGATTTCACTTTTTTTGAGTGGGCAAACAGAGTTTAATTTCCCATGCATTTTATTTCTTATGTACATTAATAAATAGGCCTGCATCCAAGCAGAGATTAATAGCTTTTATCATCTCATAAATCTCATAAATATCTTCTTTCTTAACAGTGACTGTTCAACAGTCTCAGTACCAAAGAACATAGCACTTCCATTTAAATAGCAGCAGGTGAACTTGGCTAGCAGTTTAAGGCAATGAAAACACTAGCAGAAGTCTTTGCAATCAATGAAATCACATCAGAATAAAAATAACATCAAATATTAACTTCACTTCTTTCAAGACCCGCTCCACCTTTGTGTCCTTTGTCGTTCATGTAATGACGGGAACGAGGCTCGAGGTAATTATTGAGCCGGTTAAATGCCTTGTAAATGGGCTGGTCGTCCTCAGTACATTCCGCGATTAGCTCGGTGATTTTTCTGTATTTCTCCGAGTCTTTCGGGAGTTTCTTTCTTTTAAAAGTTTCACAGAGCGTTTGCTGCCGAAGCTGGTGCCGACGGCAGCAGCTCTGAAGCTGCAGCCGTCGGCACCACGGCACCTGACAGAAGGCTGCGGTGATCGGTGCTGCGTGCTTTTTTAAGTGTCTGATTAAATTGGTGGTATTGTAAACTCTCTTTTTACCTAACCCTCATGATATATCAGCCTTCCACACGTTGCAAGTCGCAGTTGAAGCGTCGGTCTTTGTAATTTTATAGTGCTGCCACTTTTGCTAAAGTTTAGCCTGATGCCACCAGTCTTAAAACTTTTAAGGTGGATACAAGACAGCGCTGCTGGGAAACCTCATTTCAGTGCAAATTATTAAATGTATATAGTTTAAAAAATATTGTTGTTTGTGCAATATGATTACTTTATTAATTTGTGTTAATCAGGATCACTTTTTGAGGAAAAAAATAATGAAAAAAAGATCGGCGTGTTATAATAATGTTGATCGATCCGATCCGATCCACCTTAAATTTTTAAGATCGAAGGCCGATCGCGATCGGGATCGGGACACCCCTATATATCACAGAATCGATAAACTCGTTCAGCTCTAGCCTTAATGTCCATGCACCAGTGTCTCTGTCTTCCTGTAGAGACTCAAGGCTGTTTTTACAGGTGCTGATCGCTCATCTTGAAGCACCTCCTGGAGCAGGAGATGCTCCGATACACTCCCCAGTAAGAAGAAAACCATCTTTGTGACTCCGTTTTTTCCTGCGTTAAATGTAAATTTCACCCAGATAAAAACGAGGAGCACATCTGGACAGATCCGGTGGGCAGCAGCAGTGATATCACAGTTTTCAAATGTCACAAATGAAGAGGAAGGGGATTTAGAAAGGGGCTGTGTGAGAGAATAAATAAAGAGGAGAGAGGCAGCGTGAGCGATGAGAAGGTCAAGGACAGCGAGTGTGTTGTTCTATTGTGTTGCTTGTCTGCATGTCTCTGTTTGGGGAACACGAAGCGAGTTTCCAAAGCGTAAATCATTTCCATCTGAGACTCATTTCAGGGTTAATGTAGGTGCAAGTGTCCAGGAAATGAGCGAAAGACAACACAGTGTCCTCTGAAGTTTGGAAAACACAACCGTGTCTGCGAGTGAGTGTTTCTGATGATGTTTTCTGACGGAGAAATTAATCTGCAGGATTTATGACGCTGCTGGTTCAAAAAAAAGATGACCTGCTAAGACAGCTTTCCCAGGATTAAAGAGAACATACTGGGGGGGGTGATAGATGAATAAATCTGTGCGTGGACCGGTCGAGCACCAACATCATGACCACAGACTGGCGACATGAGGGAACAGCGCTCATGCTGGTCTGCTGGGAAAACCTTCACAGCGTTCACATGAATCCTGGTTTGGCTCCATTTTTGGTCGGCGCCAAAACAACCTGAGGTGTTCATTTGTCCTTCAGACTCCACGGTAGGGTTGGCCACCGAAAAATGATTCCTAGTAGGAATTGGTTTCTAACGTCCGGTTCTGGAATCGTTTAGAAGATTTTTGAATTTCCGATTCCTTTTTTCGGTTCCTAAATGTCCGCGCTATTTTATTTTTTTTTTCATTTACTGCACTAGTTTGTTAATGTTACTCCGCCCGGCATACTCAACTCCGCGCTAGTGGCAACGTCACGTCCGTCACCGACGGGACTTCACTCGCCACAACATGGATCCCAAGAGACGCTCTGGAGTTTGGCTGCATTTCAGTCCGGGAAATGACGGCTACCTGGCGCAGTGCAACATCTGCGGGAAGCGTGTTACTGCCAAAGGAGGGAGCACGACTAATATGGCAAAACACCTTCACCTGCATGACATCAGAAAAATAAACGAGTGTAGCGTATTTAATTCACTGCGTTGCTCCCCCGCTCATCCAGTCTTCATCCAGAAACTCTTTCATTCCCATATACAGTGGTACCTCTACTTACGAACGTTTCTACATACGAAGTTTTCCGGTTACAAAACGCATCAACGGGAAAAGGTTACCTCTAGTTACGAAAGAAATTTCAGGATAATTTCAGGCAAAAATACAGAGCTACTCGCAGCTCCCAGAGTTTACCGAACGTAAACATACTTTAGCTGCTCTGCCATTGGCTATCGGCTAGCATCTTCCTGGCATCCCATTGGCTAGGAGGGCCCCTTGTCTGTATGAGCGTAACCCAGCAACCCAGGTAAACGAACAATTTTTACCTCCGCAGAGGAGGTTATGTTTTTGTCTGCGTTTATCTGTCTGTTTCTGAAAGAGCAGATATGGTCATCTTCCTAAACAAAAACTGTTGATTTTGTTTTTTTGTTGGGCAAAATGTATTTTAGAAGGCAACTGCCAACTGTAAGTTGTTAAACATTTAGGCTGTAAGTGAATTATGTGTATGCAAGCATGTGAAAGAATAAAAATGGCCTGTCGCCTGTGTAAATGTGTCACAGTTTTAATGAAAAAATTATACCATTAGATAAGTCGCGATCTGTTGACCTACACATCAAAGAATCGGAATCCAGAATTATTTTAAACAGGAATGGAAACAGAGAATCGGAATCGGAATCAGAATCAGAATCGTTAAAATCCAAATGATGCCCAACCCTACTCCACAGACAGCAAACCGATGGGACCTGATGGCATCTGAGACTCCACCACAGAACCCACTGGGCCCGAATGATGTGTCGATCACATCCCGGTCCCAGACTCTCCAGGACACCCTCAGACGTTCTTTGTCCAGACCCGGACTGCTCAGAGCCCTTTTAAGACAACAGGGGTGACTAATTCCTCGCTTGATTCCTCGATTCTGTCATTTTATTCCCAGCTGGAAGTTGAAACGTAGTTTTCTCATTTGTTTTTGAATGCAGCATCAGGAGCAGCGGGATTTCTTCTTTTAAATGTTGGTGAAATGTCTCTTATGTAACGGTGAAACTGGAGTTTATGGAGCCGCCGTGTGACGCAGGAACAATGACATCATTCCAACCACTGACTGATGTTATGTTGCTTCAGCCTCCCTATCTTTGGTACAGGGTCGTTGCAGTCCGGTCCAGTTTAAAGCAGAGACATCAGCACCAGCAGTCTGAGGCTGAACTGCAGATGAGAGAAATGTAAAGTGTGTTGTGTGGTGATGTGAGCGTTGAGGTTAACTCTGGTAAGATCTCTCACATGCATTACTAACCTGATCAAAGGGTCACACAGAGCAGTTTCTGTGTTTTTATTTTAGCACAGATCTCTGATCAGGCACAGTCTGTGGAAACAAGAACTGGAATGGAGCGTCAGACTCCGCCCCCTGAAACCAGTTGCTCTGAACAGAGCTGTGAGGACATTAAGGGTGCACGATAACTATCGGGCCGATAACAGGAAATTATGACGTCATCCCGATAACTCCGATATCACGACAAATAGCCCTGATAACATATATATTTCTGTCAACACAGCAGTGCCTCGCTCCCTCTGAGCCTTGAATGACCGGCAGTGAATGTTATGTTCAAGTGACGTCGGCATAATCAGAAAAATGATTACTCAGTAAGGAAAATCAAGAATACCCCCTCATACCAGAAAACAACTCGTTAACTCGGTCATAATTTTGGTAGTTGCTGACTTCAATTGATATTTGCAGTATTTTCCCACATGTTACACATACAAAATAGAAAAATACAAAAGGTCAAAAGAATGACTAGAAAATGGGGGAACAGGGGAATTTCCGTTACACCTTGAATGCAGCCTGCAGCACAGCGTGCTGATCACAACAAACATGGCGAATTCTAAGAGGAGGGAAGCACAAGCTTTAATACGTAAAACTGGATCAGCCACCTACAACATAACAATCACTTCCATGGAGTTTTGAAATTGCGCTAATGTGAGCTAACGGAAGCTAATGCTAACATGCGCAAACCAGCAGCAGTCTCTCCTCTCCCTAATCTCTCTCACCTAAAGCTTCCATGAGATTGAAAAATAAAAAAACAAAAACTACTGAACCTCATTTACTTTAATTAAAGGTATTAATTTAAATGGAACCACAAGCCAAAATCCTTTAAATGTTAATCTTTTTCAGTTTGTAATTCTGATGCATGTATTTCCATCAGTTCAAGGAGCCTTTATTTTTTATATCAGTCAGTAATGAACCTTATTTAAGTTGATGTGAGATATCAAATAGGTTTGTTTGATGGCTTTACAAGGCTTGACAATAGTTTTTCAATGGAAAAAATAAATATCTGTTCATTTAAAGAGTCAAAACTATTTTTAGTTTTGTTCATAGTATTAGTGTAATGATCTTAGGTATATGTGTTTGTTATCGGTATTGGTTATCGGCCTTTAGGAGCTGAAAGTTATTGGTTATCGATATGGTTTTAAAAACAGTTATCATGCATCCGTAGAGGACATTGTTGAAAAAAGGAGCTGTTGTACTGCGTCTCTGTGGGTGTTTTGACAAGAACACATCAGAGATGTTGCATCATGACCTCATAAAACTGTCATTGAAAGGACTCACAGACGTATCCATCATGAATTTATTACTGTTGACCCCAAACTCTAAGATATACTTTATTTTCTTAAATAATGGGGCTGTTGGCATCGTTTTTCATACCAAAACCATCCTTAGATCTGGCAGCGTGTCTTGGCTTCAGGATAAATATTTTTAGGTGGCTGATATCAGGAACTCAGCAAATCTGTGGGTCAACGTGTAAGACGAGACCTCCTACCGCCTTCCCTTCTTCTTATTGAATTTGAACTCTTTAATAAAAAGAAATGGGAGTTAATAAAGGTCAAGATGTAACTTTTAATATGGTAGAATATTAGTTATTACAATGCTTTAATGTACGTAATTATCCTATCAAGTTAGGTCTTAAACTTAATGGGTTCCTCTGTTCTGCAGCAACCGATGTCCGTCTGATCTGACAAACCCTCAACACAGAGTATCGCAGGAGCATGTTTGTTTTTTTTTAAGGTAAAGATCACATCTCTGCCGGCCCGTGACCGTCTGGGACACCTCTGAAAGGTGTCGGGTTGAAAACCGTTGGAAACAGCTCCCGTGCAGGGCTCAGGAGTATTCCAGGGCTAGATAGCAGGTTATTATTACTGAGAACAGGTTTATTACTGGATGGTGATGAGTGTCAGCTTTCATCGGGGACCAAAACAAAGCAGTTTTATAATCAGAACAGAACACACGTTTGGCTGCTGTTTTGAGTCCAGACGTCACAATAAAGGACTATTTTCTGTCCAACTCAGTGATGGTGTGTAGAGGGTCCCCACTGACAAACTGAGGTCACTTTGACTTTGTATGTGTACAAAAAGTGAACTGAAAGGACTGTTAGTACAAGAATGTCCTTCCCATGTGCTGCTACGTCGTCATAAGACTTCCTTTTCTGGAAGAGCGTCTGATTCTCAGTCCCTGTTGTTCTGTGATAATTACAAGCTTCTGCAGTCCAGCAGGGTGCAGCGCTGTTCTGGAGATACCAGAGACTGAAACCAGGTGGCTGACATGAGAGTTCACTTTAACTTTATTAAAAAAAAAAGCTCATTTTACAAGGAGACAGACTGTCCAGTTCAGCATCCAAACAGTAGGATACACCATGTTAGGGAGCAGTTTCAGAGACGGAAGTCAAGCTTCTCAAAAATAACATCTGATCCGTTCCTCATTCGAGAATCGGGTCAGTCCCAGTGAGAGATGTCCAAACCCCATGAGCCACGAAACTGTCAGACATGTTGTGTTTTAGGGAATTTGGTTCATTGGTCACCACACAAACACACACACAAACCACACACACACTCACATTTCTTTCATGCTTACATAAGCCCTTTGACATTTTGAAATTGTACTTGTACTGAACACATTTTTGTAGCTCATATGTTCAAGCAGCAGCTCGCATTTGTCCGTCTAGAAGAGGAAGTCGAAATTTGCTTTAAAGTTCAGAAAAATATAAGAAAACTCAAAAATGAAAAAATAAAACATCTCAATTAATTTTGTTTTAAATATGGCCATAGTAGTTGAAATCTGTTTTGAAGTGAAAGTTTAACATTTAAGATCTGTTGTTCAACATTTAGGATTATTGATGTGATTTAATAATGTGGCTGTGATTGTATTCATTTTTTATTTTCAACTGCATCTTTCCAGTTTTAGAAAATGTCATGGAAAATACTTTGATTTTAATTATTCAACCATAGCTGGTACACCAAAATTCAACAAGTACCATATTTTCAAGACACTCAGACTTGTTTTTAGTAGTGTGTCTGGTCCTGTGACTTTTATTTTGAAATGACTTATATGTCAAAAATATCCTCCATGTCTCCATGACAACAACAGGACATCATCTACACTCACGACAACTGAACACTGATACTGAAAAAATGAAAAGAGTAAACCGTAAAGACTGAGAAAATACAGATATGAGACCAAAAATAAAAAGCTCCACTGCAGAATTTAAAATAAAGATGATAAAATCTGCAGCTGAAAACAATAATGGAGCAGCAGAAAGTTTGGAGAGATGGGAAACTAGTCAGAGACTGAAGAAAAGCAGAGGAACCTCTGACAGCTATGAACCAATCAGAGAAGGAGAACCATTGACTGAAAGATGGACAGAGATGGAGGAACGATTCCACAGATGGAGGAACGATTCCACAGATGGTGGAACGATTCCACAGATGGAAGAACGAGTCCACAGATGGTGGAACAAGTCCACAGATGGAGGAACGAGTCCACAGATGGTGGAACGATTCCACAGATGGAGGAACGATTCCACAGATGGAGGAACGAGTCCACAGATGGAGCAACGAGTCCACAGATGGAGGAACGAGTCCACAGATGGAGGAACGAGTCCACAGATGGAGGAACGAGTCCACAGATGGAGGAACAAGTCCACAGATGGTGGAACGAGTCCACAGATGGTGGAACGAGTCCACAGATGGTGGAACAAGTCCACAGATGGAGGAACGAGTCCACAGATGGAGGAACGAGTCCACAGATGGAGGAACGAGTCCACAGATGGTGGAACAAGTCCACAGATGGAGGAACGAGTCCACAGATGGTGGAACAAGTCCACAGATGGAGGAACGAGTCCACAGATGGTGGAACGAGTCCACAGATGGAGGAACCAGTCCACAGATGGAGGAACGAGTCCACAGATGGTGGAACGATTCCAAAGATGGAGAACGAGTCCAAAGATGGAGAACGAGTCCACAGATGGAGGAACGAGTCCACAGATGGAGGAACGAGTCCACAGATGGAGGAAAGAGTCCAGAGATGGAGGAACGAGTCCACAGATGGTGGAACGAGTCCACAGATGGTGGAACAAGTCCACAGATGGTGGAACGAGTCCACAGATGGTGGAACAAGTCCACAGATGGTGGAACAAGTCCACAGATGGAGGAACGAGTCCACAGATGGTGGAACAAGTCCACAGATGGGTCCCTGAATAGCTGCTGCTGGAAGGGGCTCATCAACGGTCCTATTATCACCCGCTGTTATTGATTGATTAGACTTGTATATATTTATTTGCTCTTCACAACGTATTTTTTTTGACAGATGCGACTAATACTCTGCTTTGCCTTATAGTCTGGAAAATACAGAAGTCACTTTTTTCTTTCTTTTTAGAATATGTCATTTTTCATCGTTCTGTCGTTAAAACATACGTTGATGCTGTAAATGAATTAGTGATGAATTTAGTCGACTCCAGTGACTGATGAACATGTCCAGCTGTGGACAGGAAGACAACCAGAGACAGAGTTAGACCCAGAGGTATGTTAGAGGAGTTTTCTCAACCTTATCCCGTTAGCTTTGTGCTTTAGAACATAACAGCTGTGAAACAACAGCTTTATTACATTTGTTTTTTTTTATTTACGTCTTTGTTCTGCTGGTAACTGCAGCTGAAAGGCTGCATTTGATGGCAGCTGGAAGCTCAGGGCTTCTGATCCCAAACTTCCAAAAATCAGAGAAAACATTAAATGGAACTTGCTTCTCAGTGACCTGATTAGCGTTTTCCAGAAAGACAGCACAGGGGACACAAGGTTCTCTCGGTTCATCTTTAAGTTTATCAGTTTCTTTCAAAAAGTGAATCTTTTCAGAGCCGACCCTTCTTCTTCAAAGGTTCTGTTGTTCATTCTGGCATGTTGGATCAATCGATTTCTGGGCCAAATCCCCGCTGGAGTTCCATTTTTGGTACATTGGTTTGAGTTTCCTGGCTAAAAATCTAAATTTTCACCACCATGGCCTCTGAGCCACCGGTGCCATGGTGGAAAACACGCGGTATATCACCTTATTGCTCTTTGATTGCTGGGAGAAGTTGCTCTTGTAGGGCAATGTGCTGCCGTTGGTTGTCCATGGTGGTGTTTCTGTGGAGAGCTAGCCCACCCCCTGCGATGAGAAACAACCCCAAACAAGGACGGTCTCAGGACGTTTGGCTGGTGACCTGATACAGGCCTACAGAGAAAATAACATTGCTCCAGTGATGTGGTGTCCAAGTTTTGCTCCCGTTTATACCTTCAGCAGACCATGGAAACACAGAAAACAAGATGATCTAAGAATACTGGAGCAGGGATCAAACTTTGGCTCACTGCCAGAAGCTTTTGGTTGTGACTGTATAATGAATGCAGCACGACCCTGCTTGGAAGGAGAGGAAAAGCCATGTTAGACCTTAAACACATCATGACAGCTACATGTTCGATGCAATGATGTGTTACACCGTATATAGACTTGATTTTGCAAACTGTCTTTTTGCTATTCTTACTCATTTTTGATTGTGATCTTCTGTCAAATAAGCCTGAATAATTCATCAACAGGGCAGCATGTATGTTAATTTGAAAAGGCATTAGGAGCCGTTATAGCATGGCTGTAAAATGACGGCGATCAGTTACTGCCACGATGACGTCAGTCCGGATTAATGAGGACGAAGTTGCACTTTCTCTGACAGAGATATATGGATTATTGATTGTGGGATAAGTGATGATAGCAGGCGGAGCTGTGTCACATTCTGCAGTGCCGGTCTCCCTCCGACTCTGTGTAGGTGTCTCTGCAGTGTGGTAACAGCATGGTAATGAATGGATCCAGCCTGCGCTGCAGTGGGAGCAGTTCACTCGCTCCATACTAATACCACTGCTGCCTAGATGGAGAGAAAGTTGGTGGGAGGGGAGGAAAAAGGAGGAGAGGATAGAGAAGGAGAAGGAAGCTATAAAAAAAAAAAAAAAAACATATAACTTCCCCGGGAAAAGCTGTAAGAAATATCTTCTTTTTGGTTTTAAAAGGATTTATTTGTTTCATCGTGTTAACTGTGTGGAATTAAAGGCCCCATGTCACCCTTTCCCTGAATTTCAAAGGTTCAGAATTCACTTTAACTGCTATGCGCACAGTTTTCGGGCCATTTAGCTTTCATTTTAAGAGGTGAGCAGTTAATTTAGCAGTTATTAATAGTCTAAAGTAGTGCTGGGCGGTATACCGGTTCATACCGAACACCGGTGTTTATTTTTCTTATGATATGAATTTTTCATATACCGTAATACCGGTGAGTATGTACTGTAGCATACACAATGTTGAGAACACCGCGCGGCGGAACGTAAGTGCCACAGATCATTGTTTGACAGGGGACTGTTTTGCAGTTGCACTGGAGGCACAACACGCTACTAGTTTATGGTTAAACGGTGATGGCTGCAAACAGCAAAAGTCCCGAAGTGGAAGCTCCAGAATGGCAACATGAGACTGAGGAACTTCTTCCTAAACAAGGAGCTGTGTCTGTCGGGTGAAAGTTCTTTGGATTTAAAAAAGACGACGTCCACCAAACTACAATAATCTGCAAATGTTGCCGAGCTAAAGTTGTAGACGTGGGAGGAAACACCAGGCTGGTGTTCTTTAATGACAGAGTTCAAGGTATTAAAAATTCAATAATTTCCACAACACAAACAATTACTCTTCTGCCAACTAGATACCTAGAGCTGACACATTTCTCACCTGTAACTGACAAAACAGTCAAAGAGATCATCTGCAGTCTGAGTCCATCAACGTGCTGCCTTGATGAGTTGCCCACTTGATTTCTAAAGTCTGTGCTGAGCAGTTTGTTACCACAGCTCACTGAATTAACCAACATCTCACTTCAGACTGGAACATTCCCCCCCCCCCCCCCCCCCCCCCCACAGCACTGAGACAGTCCTGATCAAGGTGATAAATGATATTCGCCTGAACACAGATGCAGGGAAAGTCTCAGTCTTAGTTCTTTTGGACCTAAGCGCTGCCTTTGACACAGTTGACCATGTGATCTTATTACAGCGATTAGAAGACTGGGTGGGAATCTCTGAAACTGCTTTAAACTGGTTCGGGTCCTATCTCAGGGACAGGAGATACTTTGTTGAAATTGGTAACTGTGTTTTAGACCAAATGGCCATGACCTGTGGGGTTCCCCAGGGGTCAGTCCTGGGACCCCTGTTGTTCAATCTGTCCATGCTTCCATTAGTCCAGCTAATACGCAGCTTTAATGTGTCCTACCACAACTATGCAGATGATACTCAGATCTATGTGTCACTGACAGCAGGAGAACATGGGCCTGTAGATTCATTCTGTCACTGCATCGAACAGATCAGTGTGTGGATGCAAAACAACTTTCTCCAGCTAAACTCAGACAAAACTGAAATCATTAATTTATTAATGATTATTTTTATGCTTGTATGATTCTATTTGCCTTCTTGTGATTTTATGCATCTGTAAAGCACTATGAATTGCCTTGTGTACGAATTGTGCTCTACAAATAAACTTGCCTTGGCTTACCTTGCCTTTTTTGGCCATTTCCAGGCCTCATATTTAACAAACTCCTCCTAGAGATTTGGTCAGATTTTTTTTTCTTTTGTTTAAATCTAGACACATAGCTGATGCAGGTTTGTGAAACTTATATTTTTTTACCAGAGGGCTTGAACGTAGAGACTCAGCGAAGTTTGATGTCATTTCAAAGACTCGCAATGAAAGAGAAATGGGCTGTAACTCGGCCATACATTGTTTAAACTGGGCTGAAATTGCTGAGTATGATTGTAGACCCATCCTGAACACATTTCCAGTGTAATATTCAGGAACGGTTGTAGCACCACCTATTGGCAACAGGAAATGTCATGTTTTGTATTAGGCATTCCAGCTCCTAATGGGATGAGTCGACACACCTCAAACCAGTTCAAATCAGTAGTAAACACATTGAAGATTACTGACAGTGAAAACTGTAACTTTTTATCAAAGGGCGTCGCTGTCAGAGTATGGCCATGAATGGAAAAGTTGTTTTAACTTGCACATGTGTTGTCCAATCTGTCCCAAAATCCAGACGTTTGATGATTCTTCCACTCTGAACAAGTGTATATGACAATCTTGGATGAACTCCATAGCACCACCACCTGGACAAAGGAATATACAAAATATACTCATAAGTGTTGTAATGCGGGCAGCACTGTGTCTTGGTGGTTAGCACTGTTGCCTCACAGCAAGAAGGTTCCTCGTTCGAACCTTGGCAGGGATGTGGAGTAGAGGTCTTTGGAACTACCCGACAACCCGAAAACCCGGGGTCCCAACCCGACCCGAATCAGGTCTCTGGTCCATTCAAAAGACGTGACTTCGGGGTCGGGTCTGAATCGGTACAGTTGGTCTCGGGTCCGGTCGGTGCTTTCTGACAGGCTGGGTCCGCGTTTACTCAAGAGAGGTAAGGATACCTGCGGTAGCAGCCAATGTCAGGACTTGGTGCAGTTTAATTAATTATTCATTAACGTTGCATGTTTATCATGAAACAATCGTGTTGCCGTAGCGTGTTATTACCGTTTTGCCCGACAGCTGTAACGCACAATGGATCACCAACATGACAACGTTGGATGAGAGAACATATTTACGACACATCCAAACCGGTGTAGGCTATCAGCGTTAGCAGTTGCTACCAATAGCATCTGTATTCACAAAGAATACAGATTCGGTTCCATTCGGGTAAGTGTCGTGATCGAAAAACTAAAGACTCGGGTCGGGCCGGTTCCGGGTCCATTTGGGTTCGGACTCCCAAACTCATGATAATAGCTCGGGTTGGGTCATTTTCGGGTCGAATTTTTACGGGTTCATTTGGGTTTGGGTCCATGAAAGTGGACCCGTAAAGACCTCTAGTGTGGAGTTTCCATGTTCTCCCCATGCTTGCATGGGTTTCCTCCAGGTTCTCCAGCTTCCTCCCACAGCCCAAAAACATGCATGTCAGTTTAATTGGTGGTTCCAAATTACCCGTAGGAGTGAATGTGAATCTGCGTGGTTGTCCATCTACATGTGGCCCTGCGATGGACGGGCGACCTGTCCAGGTGGACCCCTGCCTTTCGCCCGAAGAGAGCTGGGATAGGCTCCAGCAGATCCCCGTGACCCTGCAGAGGATTATAGATAATGGATGGATGGATGGAGTTCTAATGCACCATATAAAGCTTTGTGTACGGACATCCAATGCTGCCTGCGGTTATTCACCGTGAAACAGGAAGTGGATGGTTTTGTCACATATAAATGAAAGGATTTAATTTAAAATCACTCGTTTGTCCTTAGGAGGTGAGCTCGAAGGATCACATGCCTTTTACTAAAGTAAACATTTCATTCACTGCAACATATGGTCTATTCAGAAGTCCACCACTCTATATTTTTCAAAATATGAAATCATAACCGATGATCATATTTCTGGCATACTTTGATAAAATTCAAACTGCCCACAAACATCGTCCACCCTCAACTCATAAATTCCTGTGCGTGCCATTTAGATCGGTCAGACAGTAAACTAAGGACACTAAACTTTTTTTTTTCTGACACCTAAGTTTTCAAACAGTCACCAAACATAGCAGTAATATAAATGTTTGTGTCAGCATGATTCATGATTTTTTTTTCCGGACTTTTTTTCAGTTAATGGCTGAATTTAAGTGAATTGTTTTTCAAGCACTTGTGTAACACTGACTTTATAAACAGTATTTCTTTCTCATCGAAAACATCAATGAAATGCCCAAAATTTGATGCAGGTAGACAGCTTAAGATATGAGAAATTTGCTGTATTCTTTTTTAGAATTTCAAGAGAAATTGCATTTTTTTTTTAAAGGAGCAATAAGTGGAAATCCATTATTTAAGACTGAAGGAATTAAAAAATCGCTACATGGAGAACGAGAGGTGTAATTTCATCTGGAGTATAGGATGACGTCACACACCCGCTCTCTGTGTTGATCTCCAGCCTCAAGTTTACAAGCCGGTCCGGCCGCGCGTTCATGTGCGTTCATGTGAAACTTCGCCTCCTCCCTCCTCCCCCCTCCCTCTCTATAAAACGCGACAGCCAGTGAGTAGTGAGTACTTGGCTGAATTCACATATATTAGCAGAACACACGTAGCCTACGTCTTAGTCTGGTCATATTTTCAATGTAACGCTAGTTTTAGCAAATGTTGGAAGGTAAATAAATAAGTTATAGGCATAAATAAATAGAAACGGACAAAACTACTACAACCGTTGCCTTTTTTATTTTTATTTAGACAGTTTTAGCAACTATTACGATATCCACAAAATTACTTTTCAGCTATTAGCGGCTAATTTACCGGTAGATTGTATTTGCAGGAAAGCTATTCACTGCCGTCATATTGTTACTAACGTTGAACTGTCTGCTAACGCAATTAGCGGCGAATAGATAACGTTTGATGCTAATGGTGACTCACTAAATTAGTGACATAAAGATTAATTTACGGACAAACCAGTATAAACATTATAATGTTATAAATGACTTACTTTGTTACTCGCCATGGTGATGTTTTGCTCGGTGTAGGTAGATCTTCGAAGCGAGCGGGGGGTGTAGTGGGGGAGTGTGTGGAGGGGAGGGGGGAGGGGGGGAGGGGGGTTGGTGGCGAGCAGAGGCAGAGGGAGGTGTGGCTAATGGCACACTTTGTTTTGGTCTACAGGCAGTGCTCAACAGCAAACCTAGCGGTGAAATGATTTCGCTTTTTGCTCCTTTATTGAATATTTTTGATTATCAAATATCAACCTATCAACAGTAAGGTACTTCCGCGTTATGACTCAGTGGCAGACAGTTGTTAAATTACAACTAGAAAAGCACTCGGAGAGCACAGACCTCCACTAAACGCAACAATTATCGAAAATTTGAAAGTGATCCAGAATCCAGGATTTCTTCCGGATCAAACCCAAAATGAAATCGGTTCTTCCTTTTCACATTTCTGACAACTCCTGAAAATTTCATCAAAATCCATCCATAACTTTTTGAGTTATCTTGAACACAGACAGACAAACGCCGGCAAAAACATCAACCTTCCTTGGCGGAGGTAACAATGTGAAGGAGAGAGTGGTGAACTGTTGGGAGGGGGAGGTGTGTACTGTTTTTAAGCCATTAACTGGTTTATGGCGCCATCTGCTGGTAGGAAGAAATTTGCATGATTATTCCAAGATTACAATCTGTGCAGATTAGCAGCGTTGATTCTAGCGTACTTGGGGCCCAGGAGTAATGGGACCTTATTATTCTCAGAAACACACATAAATTTGCATCACATCAGGTCTGGAGTAAAACTACATATTTTATTGGTTCTGAGCATTGGTGTACAAAAATGGGCTCACTAGCACCCCCTGCTTCAAGTTTATTGACAAGCCCCAGTATACGGTTTCACCTACAACGATCAAAGTTGTGTGACTGATGGATCTGAGTAAGACCTACAAAAAACTCTTGAAACCAAGCTCTAACTCCAAGAAAAAGTCCAGAATTTTCAGTTGACTTTGCAATTTTTTCAGTATTTTGATCATTTGCAGGTGTCAAATGTTAACAAAAATCTCCAAGAGATTTGGTCAAATTCCTTTCAAATTGTTTTTTGTTCTCTCTGGACATGTGGTCCAAGCTAAACAGCTAAATTTACGACTTTATTACAAATCAAAACCAAAATTCACATATTCTCATAACACTTTTTGCAACAGATTTCTGTAGAAAACGGGGTTGTCTGAAAAGAAAGATTGTCTTTTATCTGGGTCATTTTAGTTTATGTTTTAAGAACAAGATCATTACATGATGCAGGAAAAGAAACTATGTGTATACTAAATGAATGTAGCTCTTTGAGAGTAAATGTGAAAGGATCTCATAAGAGCAGTTATGTGTTCAGTTTTCCTGGATCTTGTTCGGACTCTGGCACCATTCTTCTTCATGAGTTGAAGCTGTCTAATCAGACAGAAAAGAATTGCAGAAGTTAAGTCCTCAGTAAACGAAGGGTGGATGAGCTTCTGTAAATCTGCTCTGGACATCAGATCTCTGACTTTTTATATCTGTTTGAGATGATAAAAAGCTGTTTTAGTGATGGTCTTGATGTGGCAGCTTAGAGCTCGGCTCTGAGTAGATCCCTAACCTGTTTTTTTGCCTTCATACCTGTGAATTCAAGTTGGACAGCAACTTTTATTCTTTAATGCCAAGTGGAACTATCTCTGTATTGTCTTTATTCCCGACTGGCTTGGGAAGGCGATGGGCACCTGGGGAGGTGGTGGCGTTGGGTGGGTGGGCCCGAGCAGCTTTAATTCTGATTGAATCTGCTCATCCATCCCCATTTCCAATGTCATTTAGATAGCAACGTCTGAAACCAGGACTGCTGGAGCAGAAACGAGAACTGATGAAGCTCTGTCTGATCCACTGTGCTCATGTGGCCTCCAGCCAGATGGATGAAGCTGTGAAAATTATATATGTTATTGGTTTCAGGCATGGGCATACAAATATAGGCTCAATAGCACTTTAAACTTATCGACGAGCACCACCGTACGCTTTCACTTACATAGATGAACGTTGTGTGACTGATGTATCAGCCTCAGACTTAAAAACAAGTCTCTTGGACCCATGCTCTAACTACCACAGTAAGTCCACTATATTGAATGGAATATGCAGTTTTTCTAGTTTTTTTGTCCATTTCCAGGCCTCATATTTTAAAAAACTCCTAGAGATTTGGTCAGATTTTTTTTTTTTTTACTTTTGTTCAAATCTAGACACATGGCTGATGCAGGTTTGTGAAACTTATATTTTTTTTACCAGAGGGCTTGAACGTAGCGACTTAGCAAAGTTTGATGTCATTTCAAAGACTCTCAATGAAAGAGAAATGGGTTGTAACTCTGCTATACATTGTTTAAACTGGTCTGAAATTGCTGAGTATGATTGTAGTCCCATCCTTAACACATTTCCAGTGTAATATTCAGGAACGGTTGTAGCGCCACCTATTGGCAACAGGAAATGTCATGTTTTGTATTAGGCATTCCAGCTCCTAATGGGATGAGTCGACACACCTCAAACCAGTTCAAATCAGTAGTAAACACATTGAAGATGACTGACAGTGAAAACTGTAACTTTTTATCAAAAAAATTCAAAATCTCACCATGAATGGAAAATGAATCTGGATAGCTAAACAGGATGGGTTGCCATTGGACCCTAACAGATTGGTCTGGAATGGTCCAGAGGTAAAGGTGGCTTGGCCAGAGGATGAACGAGCTACAGGCTGAGTTGCTGGCCATCTTCGGGCTTGTACTGGCTAACTCCAGGACCCTTCCTGGCCAACCCAGTCCCAGAGCCCATTCTGGCAGTCCGTTAGTACAATTAACCACACAACAGACTATATTTTCTTCTACAAAGCATCAGGATTTATACATCGCTTAGAAGTCAAGTTTATCAGAAATGCTAAAGAGATGACTGAGCGTGATCGACTGCAATTTAGCTGTCACTCATAAAACCACACCCGTAATTATGCATGAATTTGTGGTTTAATATTATTTCAACTGATGAGGTAAATAAAATTCAAACTTCATACTGTGGTCATGGGTGACAGGGCCATGAAGATGTGAATGATACTTAACTAACGGCTGGAGCCAGCCATTGGTCAGCCTTCCCTTACTTTAATTTAAAAAAAAAAAAAACAGCTGTTGGTCCTTGGTTGGTTGGCAGTAAAGCTTTTTCAACAGAAACTTTCCATGTGTGTATGTTTGCTGTTCTAGGTTGATCTGGATACTGCAGCAAGAAAACATCCAGGCAATCCTTGACTGAATGAACCAGGTTCTAGGGATAAAAGAAAAAGCCTACAAAAAGAGGGATAAGACCACGCGACTCTTCTTATTCCTGTTATCTGAGCTTTTGAGTTTGTTTCAACATTTTTCTCTTGTGGTGCAGAACTTTTAGTATTGTGTCAAATAATGGACATTTATAAACAGACTTAGCATGTGTTTCATATCCTGCTGCCTGTTTATACAGTTCACTCTCTTCACCCTGCTCATTCAAGTAGGGACTGAAGCCGCTTTGTTGTGCATCACGGTCCAGAGATGCAGAGACGGGGGATGGAGATGAATGTGTTTCCTAGCCAACAGCACCGCTCTAACCAGTGACGCTCTTACAAACGGTGGATTCTGCGAGACAAGTTTGCAGCCTCTGTTCTGTCAATACGAAAAGCCAAAAAGCAACAGGACCGTCTTATGGAATACAGATGGGTTTTTTTGTGACGATTTAATGCAAAGAATGGCTCACAAGAGTTACCCAACTCATTGAGTAAGAAATACGTTGTGGAAAATCATCATCATCGATGCGTCTCGATTTCTGCGATTTGTTGTTTGAAATGTTGAAGTGGTCTTTTATACAAATGTTTCAAGAAAGTAGTAACAGAGAAGAAATTGAGGACAGAGGAAGACATGAAAACAAAACTAAATCTTAACTAGAAAAGCACTCGGAGAGCTCAGACCTCCGCCAAGCGCAACAATTCCCCCATATAGCGATCGATTTACAGATTGCGATAAAATTCGTCTTCTGGATCAGATCTGGATCAGCTTCTGAAATTTGATAGAAGTTCCTAATGTCAATCCCTGAGTCAAATTCCATGAGTTTGGGGCAATAATTAACGGAGATATTGAGAAACAAAATTTTCGGCCCCATTGACCGCAATATTATCGAAAATTTGAAAGTGATCCAGAATCCAGGATTTCTTCTGGATCACATCCAAAATGAAATCAGTTCTTCCTTTTCACATTTCTGACAACTCCTAAAAAATTTCATCAAAATCCATCCATAACTTTTTGAGTTATCTTGAACACAGACAGACAGACAGACAGATAAACGCCAGCAAAAACACAACCTCCTTGGCGGAGGTAAAAAGTGACTTAACCTCCACCGCCTGTAGGGGGACCCAGAGTGTTAAACATGTCAAAGGTTCCTCTGTGCTGCTTTAAATGTTTCTGTGTCGAAATTCAGTGTGACCGCACACAGAATCGGATCATTGATTCTGTCAAGTTGGGTGAATGAAGCTGAACAAGCAGCAAACGAGTTGTGTATTATTGTTACATTATGTGGTGTTCGGAACTTCACAGTCTCCGTCCAATTTTGTGTTCATGTCTCAATGTTCCAGCATATCCAAAAGAAGTTGTTGTCAGAACTTAGAATATAGCTCTCTTGCCTTTTCATGACTGTTTTATCCTTCACTCTTCAGTTCTGTGATGCCTTAAGGAGCCATGTAAGTGTGCACACAAACGAGTCACAAACTACAGTCTTTAAGAATCATTCACGGCCGACACAAGTGTTGCTACAGATCTGATGATTCTGACTAGGGATGCACGATAACTGTTTTTTAAAACCGAAAAACAATAACTTTCAGCTCCTAAAGGCCGATACCGATAACCGATAACACACACATATACCTAAGATCATTACATCAATACTAGGAACAAAATCAAAAATAGTTTTGACTTTTTAAATGAACAGATATTTATTTTTTCCAATGAAAAACTATTGGCAAGCCTCTCAAACATTTTCATAAAGCTATCAAACAAACCTATTTGATATCTCACATTAACTTAAATAAGGTTCATTACTGAACTGATATAAAAAAATAAAGGGTCCTTGAACTGATGGAAATACATGCATCAAAATTACTAACTGACAAAAATGCATTTGACAATAAAAATAATGCACAGTGCATAATGTACTGACACAAGTTAGTCTGTAAATAAACTGAAAAAGTGCACTCCATAGTAACAAAAAATTACATTTAAAGGATTTTGGCTTGTGGTTCCATTCAAATTAATACCTTTAATTAAAGTAATTGAGGTTCAGTAGTTTTTATTTTTTAATCTCATGGAAGCTTTAGATGAGAGGAATGAGGGAGAGGAGAGGAGAGACTGCTGCTGGCTTGTGCATGTTAGCATTAGCTTCCGTTAGCTCACGTTAGCGCGATTTCAAAACTCCATGGAAGCGATTGTTATGTTGTAGGTGGCTGATCAGGTTTTACGTATTAAAGCTTGTGCTTCCCTCCTCGTAGAATTTACTCAGAGGATTTGTCACAAATAACCACCAAACTATCTTCTTCTGAAACTTGAACGAAGTACCACGCCGCCATGTTTGTTGTGATCAGCACAATGCATGCTGCATTCAAGGTGTAACGTAAATTCCAACGTTTCCTCGTTTGCTAGTCGTTTTTTCAGTCTTTTTCTATTTTTTCTTATTTTATGTGTAACATGTGGGAGAATACTGAGAATAATAATTAAAGTCAGGAACTACCAAAATTATGACCGAGTTAACGGTCATAAGCCGTTTCAAAGCCGTGCAAAGCACCAGTGTGGACGGTGAACAATGCAAGAACCCTAACTGATTAAAACTTAATATGTTGCTTTGACAGGAATCCTGCAGCCCAAAGACCCTTTCAGAGTCATTAATCATGGTTTAGGTGGTTCTGCTTGATCATTATTGTTTGTTGAAGTGAATTCAGAGTTTGAAAGGATTCAAAGCTGTTGTTTTGTCTTGTACATCACAATCATTTTATATTCATGGGGCCAGCGGGATGTGACTTACAGAGGTCTGTTTGTATCTGCCTGGATTTCCATTGTAGACCCATGGCAGTCACAGTGCGCCTCTGGCAGCGTGCTGCACATCATGCCTGCAGTTACAGAGGGGGACGGTGAGATTGCAGCCATGCAGCAAACCAGCAAACTGTCACATCACAACGAGTAAGAAGTAATGTGAGGAGGAAGGTCTGCTGCTGGGTGAAGCGAGGGTCTAGATGCTGCAGCAGCCATCAGGTTTTTACAGCATTGGGAGTCAAACATTCATGAACAAAGAACATTAACATCAGGAGATTTTCTTTTTAAGTCACGGGAAACTCCAGGCTGCCTTGTTTCATACTTTTCATTGACAGGAAGAGTTGAATACTGATATTTTTTGGTTGCATTTTGGTTGTAAATATTCTGTAGGTTTTGCTTTGAAAAGCCTGCAGGGTCTTGGTGCAGTGACGTGTCCGTGTTAGCTGAGATGGAGGTTACTGATGAGCTGCTAACTCCTGATGACACACAAACTGGAAAGATGGACTGCCAAACCAGAATAATCACTAACCCCAAGAAAAATCAAACAAGTCTGGTAAGGAAAGAGAGGAGGAGCACAAGAGAACAGATCAAGAACACAGGAAGCACCACGGACTGCAACAAACGGACTGGCAAGGGAAAACACAGGCCTATGCACACACACATGCACACACAGAAACTGACAAGACACAGGTGCAGATAAAACAGCAGCCGCCCGACAAAGGAACCAACATACCGGAAACACTTTCAAAATAAAACAGGAGATCAAGCAAAACACAAAACAGAAGTCCAAAAGCAAACCGACACCAGTAAGCTCAACTCACTCCTGGAAATTGAAGACACTTTTTCAGCTATTCTGTTTATTAGCACTTCTTTATTGTTTGTTTTTTTTTTACTGCTGAATTTCCTGTCGCAAAAGAAAATTAACTGGATTTTATCGATTCAGAGGCAAATGAATTGTTCCTTCAGTAGTTTTGCTTCAGTGTGTTTATTCGTCTACCAGAAATCCATTCATTTCTATGGAGATCAACACAACCTCTGATAGTCAAACTCCACCTTCACTTATTTACCAACCCAGAATTCACGAGTGGACACTGAAAAATGTGAAGTTTTGAAGGAGAATTTGAAGACACAGAAGTCAAGAAAGCTGACCTATATGCTAAACACCCAAGGTTGAGGCAGGAATGAACATACTTTTAGGGTTTTTGTTTCTACTGAAAGTAATTCTCCGTGTTCTTTTATCTGGTGCCATTGACAAGACTAGAAACAAAGGTCAATTAAAGAGTTTAATACAATCATGAATATAAAGATTCGATATGCCATGCAGAATATTTTAATCGGCCGATGATGCATTGCCTTAACACCACAGAGAGATGCCAGGAAATGCACACTGGATGTCAGGAGATGTCCGTTCTTATAGTCACAGAAAAAGGCGTATCCTCTCGTTCTCCTGAGTTTTATGGCCCTTTGTCTTTGAAAATCCAGATGGCCACCAGCTCTCCAGTCTTACAGTCCAGGTTAATAAACGAACTGTTTATCTGGGGGTCGCAAACTGTTGGAAGTCAGTGAGGATGTTCCAGTCATTAGGTCATAAAGCAGCAAAACTGAGGACTCACCATCATAAAAGAAACTGCATTCTTACATGCCATAAAGTTTAGTTTTTACAGTTAAACAGTGCTCTAAATTAATCTTAATCCTAACACTACTGCTAGATTTTACATCCATGGCAACTACATGAGGGGGTGAAATATTTACTTTAAACATTAAATAAAGTAATGCAATTTTATGACAGCCAGTTTGCATGATCAGATAATTTTTAATTGTCCATGCTATCAGTAGCTCATCTGTGAATAAAGGTAGAGCTTTTAGACGACACATATGGCCAAACAGCCTCTGCTGAGCATTATTAGCTTTCTTTCTGCTAATCTTAGCAGAAGATTAGCCATGGGTTTCGCCAGCGTTGAATACTTGGGTGCCATACCTGTCCATGAACTGGAGTCACGAACTCTACGGATGTTGAAATGAGTTGTAACCGTGTCCTTGTTTCAGTCCCGTTAACCGTCTGCTCAGCTGGAAGTCACCAGTAGCTCTTTGAAAGCGAAGAGTGCGTGGTGAGGAACTAGCTTTGCCACGAGCAGCTGATCGGTGACATGAGCGGTGCTACTTTGAACAAAATCAGTCCTCGTGCTTCATCTTCCCTCTCTTGACTCACTGTATTCGTGTAAAGCTGTGATGCTAACTGCTAGTGCTACTGGCTGAGACTGACTGTGTGCTAACCATTAGCTGAGACTGCTAAGCTAACACCCGTGGTTGTATGTTATCGCTCTGTGCTCATGAAACGATGACCGTAGATCTGATACTAACTGCTGTATGCTGCCAGTGATATTGTGTGCTAAGGTATTGCTAATATGGTAAGATAAAGTATGCTAACTATGCTAAGGTTGTTTGTCGTACGTGTGCGCTAATGTGGCTGCTGTATACTGTGTGCTAAGCTAATGCTTTAACACTGTTAGCTGTACTTGTTTGTTAATGCTGCTGTATAAATTCTGTGCTGAGCTGTTGCTAATGCTGTGCTAATGTTTGTTTACGTGTGCTCGTCTGTTGTTGTTGTTGTTGTCTATCTTTCTCTGTTTCTCTCTTGACTTTATTTTTCTCTCTTTTTTCTCCCTCTCTATCTTTCTATCTCTCTCTGTCAGGTCTTATTCCACCTCCTCCACCTGTTCTACTACCACCACCTCTTGTCGTACCTCCAACAACCCTACTAGCATCACCACTCCTTCTTCCACCTCCTCCTCCTCCTCCTCCTCTCTCTACTCCTCCAGCCTACCTCCTAACAGCCACGCCACCTACCATCAGTACTGCTGTCCCGCGCGCCTCCGCCTGCCAAAGCCTCCCTGCGCCCTGCCCCCCGCCAAGCACCACGAGCAGGCAAGGTAAGGGCCAGAGTCCCCACCCCGCCCCCCCACAACACTCCCCTTTCCTCCCACGTCTCCTGAACACTCTGCCACACACACTTGGTCCGGCACTGCCTCCACTTATGGCTCCACATTTATGTCGAATCATGCTCAGACGAAGTCACATTATTCCCTTGAACAAACTCCTAACTCATTTTAAGTGGCCCAAGAGCAAAAAAAAACAGTCACACATGCAAAATGGATCCTGTTTTGCACACCGACGACTTCTTCGTGCACGTTGCTGGAGGGCGTCTGCAACCTTCTGGGTAATTCTGCTCTAGAAGTTGATTTATTCAGATTTCTGGCGTTTAGGGTGGAGACCAATGAGTGCCTTGACCAGATCATGATTTGCTGCCGCCACATCATCCCACGGCGCCCCACAGCGCCCCACAGCGCCCCACATCGTCCCACATCGCCCAACAGCACCGTGGTTTGATTTTGGAGCAGCTTTGCTCCGACCTCAGGCTCCACTGGCAGCGATTTCAGAGCGGAGCCGGATTCAGATTCAAATTCAAATTCAAATTCAAATTCAAATTCAAATATACTTTATTAATCCCCCCAAGGGGGAAATTCAAGTTTCAGTACACCAGTCTGGTGTACTAGAGGAGCTGCCGGCATCCAGCGCTCCTTTTCATGCCCGGTCCCGTGGTCCGAGTGCTAACTCTAGTTAACAGCCGTTAAAACAGTTAACAGCCGATAAAACAGTTAACAGCCGTTAGAACCAGTATATCTCCATAATGATAACAAGTGAGATATCTCCAGGTCAGAGGAGGAAACACCGATGAACCAAACCGTCTCCTTTGGGAAGACTGAGCTCCTTCAGTCCGGCGAGCGACGGAGCCGACCGTCCCAGAGCCCGGTTCATTACGCGGACCAGACCAGGCCGTTGTCGTCTCCCCCGGCGGTGCCGGGGGAGACGGCCCCTGCCAGGTCAGCTGACCCATCCGGTGTGTAGACTGCTGGACAGAGGCAGCAGCTGTTTGCTGGTCACGGCCACGCCGCCGCTGCTACGTCGGGGGCTCCCGTCCCGGCTCAGTGACGCTGCAGCCCGGATCCAGTGGCGGTGGTTGCCATGGGTAGCAGTTCAGGACTACTTAGCTTTCCCGAACCGGCCTCCAGCGACACCGTCCACTTCCACGGCGGCAGGTCTCCACCAGCCGCAAGAGGACCGATCCGCCCCCTGCAGACAGTATGTAGACATCTGACCGCAGATCACCACAAACCGGGCACAAAGTGGAACACCCAGCCTCCAGCGTCCAGCATCGCAGGGATAAGTCCCCAGAGCAGCAGCGAGTAGCCTCCATGCCAGGCATCGAATTCATTATATTTCATGAGGGATAACAAATATACCCGAAGGTTTCAAGACCGTTGCGTGGGACTGAACATTTGAAAGGGCTCAGTGCTGCCAAGTAAAACATTTTTTGAGTTATAGACCGACCCTTTCCTCATATGTGGTTCAAATCTCTAATAAAACTCTGAAATGTTTAGCCTCCACTGGCTAACATAATGTCGATGTACGTGGCGTTTTGTTTTGAAATTTCACCAGACTCTCACTGCCATTCTGCCGTCTGACACCCTGCCGACATATGCGTTGTGTGTAAACTGACGTAGCCAACCAGCCACGTAGACTAGAAGCGTATCTCTGGTAGAGCAGCAGAGGGTTGCTTCTGCTGCGACTTCTGTCATTGGCTTGAATGGCCTCCAGCCTCTACAGCGGCTGGCGCCATTCTGCAGGAGTTGAGCTTTACTCTCGAAGAAGTGGCTTATAAACGCACAAGTTGAAAGAGTCACACTTGAGTTTACTGATCATGAGCTGCTCATGGGTCTCCATCCTCAAACTATCAAAAGTCAAGTTTTCATCATTTCCAGGAGCAGAGGAACCCAAGAGGGTGCCAACGCCTTCCAACGGAGGCCAAGAACGATGCGCGCATTGGTTGTTTTTTTTGCACTTGAATTGCTTAAGTATGCAACTGCAAACTTACGAATTTGTTCGTGAGAATAATCTCAATGTTTGACACAAGTGTGACGCCATATGGGCCACCTCACTGCCTCCAGCAGCACCGCCCCGACCACATCCAGCTGAGATGCATTCAGAGCGAATTTCACTTGTTTTCATACTCCCACGTCAGGACGTCCTGCAGAGATATTTGGGTTTTACTGATAAGTAGAGTCGTACTCGTGCTCTCACAGATCTGGGAGGAAATGTGATGGGGAGTTACTCAGTATAACGTTCATTCAGGGCCCGGTTAGGGTTGGGGTTAGGGTTAGGGGGTTAGGGTTAGGTTTAGGGTTAGGGTTAGGGTTAGGGTTCAGGTTAGGGTTAGGGTTAGGGGTTAAGGTTAGGGTTAGGGGTTAGGGGTTAGGGTTAGGGTTCAGGTTAGGGTTAGGGTTAGGGGTTAGGGTTAGGAGTTCAGGTTAGGGGTTAGGGGTTAGGGTTAGGAGTTCGGGTTAGGGTTAGGGTTAGGGTTAGGGTTAGGGTTAGGGTTAGGGGTTAGGGTTAGGGTTAGGGTTAGGGTTAGGGGTTAGGGTTAGGAGTTCGGGTTAGGGGTTAGGGTTAGGGTTCAGGTTAGGGTTAGGGGTTAAGGTTAGGGTTAGGGTTAGGGTTAGGGGTTAGGGGTTAGGGTTAGGGTTCAGGTTAGGGTTAGGGGTTAGGGTTAGGGGTTAGGGGTTAGGGTTAGGGTTAGACTGTTTAATACAACCCAAACCTTGCTAATTTCATTGATCAATGGAACACTATTCTAAGATGTATTTCCAATCCTTCACTTTTGCACCAAACCGTTATGTCTGTGCATTTCGTCACCGCTTCCTCAACTGAGGAACATCCTTGCTGTTCAGGGTCAGCTCACTCTGAGAACATTCTCCCAGTTTGATCCCAAAACAGCAACTATAAGACAGCACAAATGGTGACAAATTAAGTAGCTGTCTGGTGCAATAGTTGTGAGTTGTGAGATACGACATTCACATGAACCGCAATGAAATTTATGAAGCTTGAGTTGTCTTAGATGGTGAATTGTCTCCAAGGCCTCATTCTGATCTTTAGGATTTTCCAACTATCCATAAGAACTTTACACAACCATGTAAAAAAAAAAAAAAAAAAAGAAAAGAAAATCTGAGGTCTGCACACTTGTTCCATCCAAATGTGCTGCAGCCACAAAGAAATAACTAGTAAATCGTTATGTTCCATCTCGCCAGCTCAACAGCCGAGTTGTCTGCTTCCTTTCATTATCATAATAACCGGAATTCCTGAAGCTCTGGAGACGAGACAGGAGATCAAATAGTAATGTGTTACCTGTGAGATTAGGCAGCAGATTGGCTGATTATTAAATAATCCGTGTCAGCGTGTTGTTTATGAGGCTGGAGACAAAACTCCAGGAGCTGAGCTCAGTTATGTGAGATAAAAATGAAAGTATCAGAGGGAACCGTTTAGATTCTCCAGGTCCTTAAAGACATGGAAGAGTTTGATGGTCCAGCGTCAGACATTACGATTACTGAAAGGAGAACATTATATCGGGATTGTTTTTTAATCGGAGCTGCTCCATTCAGTCTGAGATATTCAGAAATGTAATTAATATTTGATGCTGTGATTTCTGCAGGCTGGTAGGTTTGTGGACGGTGGAGTTCAAATTCGCTGTAAATGCATCATCACTGAGAGCCTCACCTGCCGCCCCCCCCCACCCCCCCACCCCCCACCCTACAGTGTTTTCCTCACCTGTAATGATGACCTGCAGCAGCCCCGACTCACACACATATGCACAAACGCACACCCTGCTGACGGTGAAGCAGCCCCTCCCCCCATCTGTCTCCTCCCCAGAACTCCATTAGCACTCTTTCTCTTTCTCCTCACCCTCCTCCACCCCCCCAGCATTCTCCATGCTGCTCTGAAACCGCCGATCGGGAAGCCGGGCGCCACTAAAGATTCAAAAGAACCTCCGACCCGCCAAGCAAACACATCCGTTTCTTCTGGGCTTTTCGACTCACATTTCTACAGAAACGCTCCTCGATTCTTCAGTCTGGTTGTGATTTGTCAGCACAGTAACTTACCGAGGTCATGTGATCATATTACATGATAACAAAAACAGTTTAAAACATAATCGTACCAGGATAACTCTAAAAAAACAAGAGTACAACAACTTTATGGACTGAAGACACCGTTTCATCTTATGTGATGTAAAATACTGAACTTCACACAAAAAATTAGACATTTTTAAAATCTGATTAAAGATTTTATTGTTCTGCGTTCAGGGTGAAAAGAACAATAAAGTTTTGATTGTGGATGGGTGCCAGTTTTGGCTGCAAGCTTTAAAACGTATTGTAAGAAGTGATTATACCTATGAACTTAGGGATTTGAAAACGTTTTCCAAAAAAAAGGTTTTACAGCGTTTCACGCTGGTCAGTCGTTCTCTGAAGAAGACTGGAGCTCCCGCTGTCGATGCAGCCTGGCCTGCTTGATGTTGTGGCTTCAGCCGAGGCTCAAATTGTGACATCTTACTGTAAAATCATTTTAAAGACACGTGAAGGAAGGTTTTCAAAGCGCTGCCTTGAGTTCTCTGTCTGCTGGTGGCGTTTTTCTGAGACATTTTAGATGCATGCGAGGACTTCCATTCCTCCACTGCACCCACAAGTGAAGATATCCTTTGAGACAAACGAAGCCTGAATGGTCATGAGTAGAGCTGAGCAATTTTATCAATTCTACGATATATATCGATATTTTATTTCCCCAGAGAGTATCGATTTTTCAGTCGCGGGTATCGATATTCTAAGCTCCTTTCAAACGCCCCGTGTCCCACAGGGGTGCTCTTCCTGCACTTTACTGAACCTGGTGGCTAGAATGGCTAGTAGCTACCAGAGCATTGGAGCGGAGCAGAGCGGAGCGGCGAGCGGATGGATTTTTACGTGAGCACAGAGCGGGTTTTAAAATTGGTTGGGGCGTGCTCGGTAACGGCAATTATGTCCGCTCCTAGCCGCTCGGTGCACACGGCACTGCGCGGCAAATCAAAGTCATGTTTACATTTGAGCATACACCAGTCCACAATGCACTTGTGCTTTGTATACAACCAACAACACAGCCAGTAATCCACTGCACTGAATCACGTGAAAACATGGAGTATGCTACGTATTTCAAGAAACTATCAGAGAAAAAGTTCCAATGTATTGTTAAAACACCAAATGGTGACGGTAAAGAGACGAAGTGTGCCGAATGTGTTACCGTCGGCAAAGATTCTTTATGGAATTTGAAGAGACACGTTGTAAGTAAGCATGAGCACATACATCGTGAACGCACTGAGAAGAAATCTAAAGGTTTGTTGCCATTATTAGCCATTTGAAACTGGTAGCCTAATTTACTAAATACAGCTTAATGTTGCCTACTAGATCTAATATAAAGCATATAAAGCAACAGCAACAAAAAGAGAAACCGTGAACTGGGTCTGTTTACATTATTCTATTACAGACAAATACTGAGAGGAAGGCCTTCCGAAAAAAAAAGCATGTGTTTAATTAGCAAATTTCAGGAATTGACCTTTCGGTAAGCACCGCCCCCTCCCTAGTTACTGTTGCTAGGTCGGACATTCTCGCTGCTCCTCCATTAAGGACAATGTTATTTTGCCATTTTTCCGATGCCTATCAACCGTATTTACATTACACTATAATAACTCCATGGTAAAATATTGCTTCTGGGGACCTGCAACAGTGACTCGAGGTGTCCAGAACGTTTGGAGGGACATTTTTATTCTCTTTAACAAGATAAAACAAATGGTGGAAAAATGTAGCTGTGGGTTCAGTTGTGTCCGTCCACACAATCAACTGAACGTGGGGAAAGTTACAAAACACACCTAACATTTACTCCGAGGTAAGTTTACTTTGTTTATTAGATGATTGATTTAACCACCATTTAGTAAAAGTAATATGATTTAGCAGCAGGGAGGGTGAATGAGTGAAAACATCTCTGTTAGCATTAGCTCTGGTCCATAGGTCTGTCCCACACCAGAGCTATGTTAACATCAGACAGTCGCAGCATTGTATTAATATAATTAATAAAGTGACGTTAACATCACTAGCCTTACCTTATAGCTAACAAAATAAATATCCAGGGCCATATATATTTGTAGACAACGAGGCAGGCTTATAGCTGGCTAGCGAGCTAGCCGGAATGCTAACGGAGAGATGTTTTCACTCATTACCCTCCTTGCTGCTAAACAGAGCATGTGAGCGGAGCGTGAGCGAGCGAGGAGCGGAGCGGACGAATTTTGAAAGGAGCGCAGAGCGGGAGTTTTTTTTCTAGGATGATTCGGGTGGAGCGGGACGTCATCCCACTCCAGTTTCGCTCCGTTACCGCTCATATCACGGTCTTCAAGTATAACAATAGGAGGAGAACAGTGAATGAAAAATAGCTTTCGGGAAAGGTTAATAACAAACAAAAGTGTATTAAACCAGCTAATTCCGTTAGGTGAAATTATTTTCTTATTTTTTCTTGTCAGTAAATATCTATTTTTTGGACTTTAAAACGGCTGTCGGCTCTGCGGGCCGGGCATACACTGTGCGACTGTCGGCTCGTTTTGAGCCGATTTTCCAGTCGTGCGAGTATTTTTTGGATCGGGCCGAATTTTGACCCTATCGTGGGTCGTGCTTCGTGCAGTATACGTGGTAACGACGAGAGATCAACACCTCCCGACGAGCTCCCGATCACAAGTCGTGTGCTCGCAAGGAAATCAAACTTGTTTGAAATCCTGGTCGCTCCTCGTGAAGGTATCTCACAGTAGAAGCAGTAGGTGCGTTTGAGATGAACCGCGCCTCGCCTGGCGAGTAGACGAGATCAGGCGGCCGCAGCAGGAGGTGGAGACAAAAAGCTGCAGTCACGTCGGACAGTTTCCAGCATACAGGAGGAGACACTTACTTCCTGTTAGATCACCTAGTTTGCAGACCACGTTCTTAGATAAAGTGTCCTCGATCGCTGATTGAAGTTAAAATAAAAGTGATCCTCCTGTTGCATGAAACGTGTTCTTATCTGCATTGTGCGCCGACCGCCGGTGATCGATTCTGCGCAGGCCTGGGTCATTTCAAACGCACCCTTAGGTGCGTTATGAACGTATAGTGTAAGCAGTCAAGTCGCATCAGAGCATCGGGCTGTACAGTGTGAGAGCATTACTCGTGGGCTGCGAACTTTTGAACTCAAATCATCACTCAAAAAACATCTGTTCACTCTGGCATTTGGTCTGGATTAGCTAGGCCGAGTTTTCCCGTAGCCTGTGTTGTTGTCCTTTGTCTTTGTCTTCTGTTCTGTGTGTTGCTACTCTGTAAAGCGTCCTTGGGTGTTCTGAAAGGCGCTATATAAATTGAATCTATTATTATTATTATTATTAACTCAGCGATCTAGTCGTGCAGTTTGAGATAGGGCTGAATCAAACGATTTAAAATATCGCACAGTGTATGCCCGGCCTTAGGCTTCAGGTAAACATGTACATTTTATATGCATGCAAACATTTTTGGAGCGGAGCGGGGTGCAGTGTTACTGGAGCGGTGAGCGGTTATGGGTGGAGCGGCGATTTTCCGACTTTGAGGGAAGAGCGGAGCGGTGACAACCTTTGTGAGCGAGGAGCGGAAATTATTGCCGCTCCACTCCGCTCACATGCTCTGCTGCTAAATCATATTACTTTTACTAAACGGTGGTTAAATCAGTCATCTAATAAACAAAGCAAACTTACCTTGTAGAAAATGTAGGTGTGTTTTGTAACTTTCCCCACGTTCAGTTGATCGTGTGGGCGGACACAACTGAACCCACAGCCTGCAGATTTCCACTGTTTGTTTTATCTTGTTACAGGGAATAAAAATGTCCCTCCAAACGTTCTGGACACCTCGAGTCACTGTTGCAGGTCCCCATTAGCAATATTTTTATTATTACGTTATTCTAGTGTAATGTAAATACGGTTGATAGGCATCAGAAAAATGGCAAAATAACATTGTCCTTAATGGAGGAGCAGCAAGAATGTCCGACCTAGCAACAGTAACTAGGGAGGAGGCGGTGCTTACCGAAAGGTCAATTAAGTTGAGTGCGGAGCGAGCGAGGAGCGGTGGGGGAGGGGTCCACGTGAGCGAATTGCGAGCGGAACAAAAGCCATCCAGAGCGAAGAGCGAGTTTTTCACTCGCTGCGCTCCAATGCTCTGGTAGCTACCTCATATGTTCAGTATCAAGCCAAAAAAAGCTGCCAAAGAAGGACACTTGCTGTATTTTACCTCTCCACTGTGCCCTTACCTTTAAAAGCTTGGAAGCAACAATTTGCACTGTTTAAATAAATGAAACTATTTTTCTCAACACATCTTTTATTCATTTTGTCCAGCATTTGCAAGCTGCCTGTCAGCCATATAATGTGTAATTGATGCTTTCAGTTCAATTAATTCAAACAAAGTCATTAGAACACTCACAAGATGTCACCAAAACACTTTGTCCCTTTAAAATATTTCAGAAAATGATGTAAATGTATCTTAAGATGAATATTGATATATATCGTATCATGACTCGAATATCGTGTATCGTATCGCAAGATTAGTGTATCGCTACAACCCTAGTGATGAGTAAACACAGCTTTAACGTGTCGACAAACTCAGTTTCACAGCAGAAAATCAAAGTGTTCAGTTCTGTAAAACAGGATCTTTGTGCTGCAGAGATCATTCTTACATATTTTTAGTCGCACTGCATCCAAGTTCATCTGGAGGTGGACTGACGCCCACTTAACCCAGGCTCTCGGGTCTGCTTGTTCAGTGGACAGCAGTTAATGCTGCTTCAAGCGCTCCATGATAAGAGAAAAGGCTGAACACACGCCAGAACAATTTTGGCATCATCATCACCTGAAGTTGCTCATCGTCCTGGTGGATCAGTGGTTGTGCTGTCATCTGCCACCTGGCAGGTCCAGGTTTAAGTCCCTGTTGCATCAGGAAGGCCGTCTGGTGTAAAACCTGTATCGGATCACTTAGCTGACCTGCAGCAGGAACCAGCTGAAAGATCACTTCAAGTTCCAAATCACATTGATTTCATTAAACATTTTGCTTCACTCAATTTGCAGTTGAACAAATTAGGAAAAGGAGTTGGAGCTTGAGAGGGATTTTAGAAAGAGGATTTGATAAAAGTGTGTTTCATTTGAAGAAATATCTGTAAAATAAGGAATTTATTTTGAGAAGGAGCAACCGGATGAACAGGAGTCAATCAAACTAATGACACAACATCGGCTCTGTGAACATTCACTGACTTCTTAGAGAGAAGGCGGTGTGTTTTTAATGGTAGTCCTTTTTTGTCTACAGTCTGTCAGGTGTGCACTGCCTTTGCAGTCCAAAATACGTTCTGAACTGAAAATAGAAACAAAGGAAACAGAACACAAAAAAAAACTCTTAAAGGTTAAAACTAGGGCTGGGCAACGATTTAAATTTTCAATCGCGATTAATGGCATTATTTCCCTGATTAATCACGATTAATCGCATTGTATACTCAAAATCAAATAATGAATTCAAAAGTAGTGTAAAGGTCACTTTTATTTAAATGTTCTGCTGCCATATGAACTAAAGTGTCATAACATTTGTTGTTCAAACACTTTTAACATCAGCACTTGTCAGTAATACATATTTAGTGTAAATCTCATCTTAAAAAATGTAAAAATAAAATAAAGCTTATTGCCACTGCCAGGCCATTAATGTCATCCTGTTTTAATAAAAAATTAAAAAAAGGCTAAAAATTAAATCCAACAAAATGATTGTGTCTCAGCACAATCAGAACATTAAAACAGGTAATTTCTGAGGTAACAGCAGAAACTTTTAACGGGGAGTTCAACTTGTCAGTTGTTACAAATAACCTTGTTTCTTTAAAATGAAAATGTCCATGTTAAAGTTCAGTAACTTTACCAATCCGTGTTATCATTCATTCTTTCCATTTTCAATTATCAATCAAAAATTAAAAAAAATTTAAAAAGTGACATTTTATTACATTTTTTGGTTTTTTAAATCTAACACAAAAAAATGAAAAAATGCCTGTGTTTTTCATATTTCAATTTTAGACGGATCAAAAATACGAAATTAAAAAACAGGCAACAGAACTGAATTTGTTTTATAATGGAGGACTGGACTTTCTGTTGTCATTACACATCTGTGCCACTAGATGGAGCTGCACTGCAGTAACCAGCTAGAGAACAGCAGGACAGTGAACACATGGAGCAGATCTGATGGAACATGGAGGAATGACGACAAAGTTTTGTTGCAGTCCAGAATTTCTTTAGACAGAATTGTTAATATTGCTACCTGAGTTGCTACCTGAACTGTAAAGTTCACAGATTTTTACCGTTCTCCACGTCTGTTTTAGCTTTTCTGCATGTTTACGGTTTTCCGGTTCCACAGCAGCCAGAAACAGACTTTTCAAAACAAAAGCATGTGAGCAACATGCGTTAACGCGCGATAAAATAAATGTCGGCGTTAATAAATTAATGCGTTAACGCAGTATTAACACGTTAACTTGCCCAGCCCTAATTAAAACAGATGTTTTTCTCCAGATAGTTTTTCTGATTTTGTTCTTAAATTGAAGTATGAACAACAGATTCTTACTCTGTTACATCATGAAGCCCTGACTCAACTCCGTTGGGCGGTCACTGGTTTGAAGCTGTAGTTCAGACATCAGGTGGCAATATAGACTTTATTCTGCGCAGCTGTAATAATCACAGTCGTGATCACTAACAGTAGACTAAATGTGGAGGTTGATATAAACTTTTTGACCTGATAAAGACTACAAGAGAAAACTGGAGAAACTTCTTATTGAATTCTACATTTCAACACATCAGCAAATATCTGTTATATTTATGTTCTAGGAGCAGAAACAGCTATTTACTCATGTCGTCATAATTCTTTGAGAACAGGTTTACAGGCTAATTACACCTCATTAACAAATCTGGATTAAAATCAGGACTCAGAAGAAAGGCTGCAGCTCTCCTGGTGGATTTAGCTTTGTTGCATTGGCATTCCTGTGTGAAGGTTTATGAAGGTCCCATATTATTCTCTTCCTGACTCTCAAGGGTTCAAAATTGGCTTAAACTGTAATAAACCCAGTTTTCAGGTCTCCAGCAATCACGCCATGACTAAGCAGCAAATAGAAATTTTGAAAGGCCATATATATCAGAAGTTTCCACATTTTTCTTTTTTCCCCAAAAAATAATTTCTCTTTACACCAGCAAAATTTGCTCTAAATTAATTACCAAAAAAATATATCCAAAGACTGTTGGACTGGTGACCTGTCCAGGTTGTACCCCTGCCAAGAGAGCTGGGATCCTCCAGCGGATCCCCGTGACCCTAAATAGGACTAAACGGGTATGGATGATGGATGATGGATGGATGGATGGATGGATGGATGGATGGATGGATAGATGAATGGATGTGTTCAAAGACTGATGGCGGCTCTCAGAAATTTAAAAAACCCCAGTGGTCAGGCTTTAAGACCAGTTTTCCTGCAGCCACCAGCTCGTGTCAGTTTTTTTTTTAAGCTGGCTTGATCCATGACATCTATGAAGTGCATTATCCCTGGATGCTGGATGCTAGGGAGAGCCAACCTCATTTATTTACCTTCTTTACTTGTCAGTCATGGTTTCCATTCACAAATCAGAGGCAAGGATTAAATCAACCAATCAGAGGCCAGGATAAAAAAGACCGATAATCGGCCAAGATTAAATCGACCAATCAGACGCCATGATTGAATCAACCAATCAGAGGCTAGTATTTAAACGACCAATCAGAGGCCAGGATAAAATCGGCCAATCACAAGCAAGGATTATATTCACCAGTCAGAGGCCAGCATTAAATCAACTAATAGAGAACAGGTTTACATCGGCCAGAGGCCAGAATTAAATCGACCAATCAGAGAACAGGTTTACATCGACCAATCAGAGGCCAGGATTAAATCGAATAATCAGAGGCTAAAAAAAAAAAATCGACCAATCAGAATATAATATTAAATTGACCATCAGATAACAGGTTTACATCAGCCAATCGGAGGCTTGTATTTAATTGTCCAATCGGAGGCCAAATTAAAATCAACCAATCAGAGGCCAGGATTAAATCGAATAATCAGAGGCTAAAAAAAAAAAATCGACCAATCAGAATATAATATTAAATTGACCATCAGATAACAGGTTTACATCAGCCAATCGGAGGCTTGTATTTAATTGTCCAATCGGAGGCCAAATTAAAATCAACCAATCAGAGGCCAGGATTAAATCGAATAATCAGAGGCTAAAAAAAAAAATCGACCAATCAGAATATAATATTAAATTGACCATCAGATAACAGGTTTACATCAGCCAATCGGAGGCTTGTATTTAATTGTACAATCAGAGGCCAGGTTAAAATCGACCAATCAGAGGCCAGGATTAAATCGAATAGTCAGAGGCTAAAACAAATCGACCAATCAGAATATAATATTAAATTGACCATAAGAGAAAAGGGTTTACATCAGCTAATTGGAGGCTTGTATTCAATTTTCCAATCGGAGGCCAAATTAAAATCGACCAATCAGAGGCCAGGATTAAGTCAACCAATGAGAGCAAGGATTTAATCATCGGCTAGGAAAAAATCGACCAATTCTAGGCCAATATTAAATTGACCAATCAGACACCAGGATTAAATCGACCAATCAGATGGTTTATTTCGATTTATCTCATATCAGATTTAAATTGGCCAAACAGAACTCTGGTTTAAATCCACCAATCAGAGAACATTTTAAATCCACTCATTTTATGCCAGGTTAAAATCAGCGAATCAGACGGCAGATTTAAATCAATCAATCAATCAGACCACATGCGTAAACAAAACAATCAAAGATAGGTTTAAATCTTCCAGTCAGAGAACAGGTTTAACTCGGCCTGGCAGAAAGTAGTTTTATGTTGACCAATAAGAAGGCAGGTTTGAATCAACCAATCAGAGAACACGTTGAAATCCACCAATCAGGTGCTGGGTTTGAACAGAACACTCAGATGGCAGATTTAAATCCTCCAATCAGAGAACATGATTTAATCTGCCAATCAGACACCAGATTTAAATCAGCCATCATCTTGGCACATACCATCATCAAGGTGAAAATTAATTAATTTAATTAACTAATTTAAAATCACAAAGAACATTGTGCAGCTCTGATCCAGATACTGAACTTGCTTGAAGTCATCTGACGAAAGAAGTTCAACCCGCTTTTAATGCCAAGGATTCACTTCCTCTTTCCTCCAGCTCTGTGAGGGTGTCATGGGGGATTTCAGTCAAAAGAAATGAGAGGATATCTTTGTGTTTGTATATTATTGCGCTTTAGAGGAGGATCTGACCCTTTCTTGTTCTTGGATCTCATCCACTCCAATGATTTTCACTGTTCCAGGTTGTCGGGTCGACCCTAACAACATCATCTTCGTATCTTTGCGTCTTCTGCTTTGATTTCCACTAAAAGGCCGTTCAGAGGAACGATCTCACTTCTCACATCTGGGTTTGTGTGGGTCACCAGATTTTCTCGACCTCCCGTCACCGTTTGCTCTGCGTTTGTGCGGAAGCCTCGATACTATGAGCCGTTTAAAGATGCAGCGCGAGCGTGATGAGGATGCGTCATCAGCAGGGGAGGGAGGGTGAACACAGCTGAGGGATCCACCGGAGGAGTCTGCCGGCGTGACAGGATGAGTTAACGTGACCTTGTTCAGCTCCCATTCATCATCTGTCTGCAGCAGCTTTTACTGTACGTGAACGCGGCGACCGCGTTAAAAAAAAGAGCTCGCTCTGCAGACTTTTCTGTAAAACATGCTTTAAACACAGGATTATCAAAAACCGAGCACCTGCAGATTTTATTTCAAACATGTGCAGTATAAGCTCTATTATTGAATGAACGATTGCATTGGATGGATGTACAGCTGCAGCCCCTGAAGTCAGTAAAGAAAATGAAATAAGCACCATCTGTGGAGAGCAGTTATGTCAAAATTGCTGAAACATGTCCATCATCCATCCCTAGTTGGTCCTCTGCAGGGTCTCAGGGATCTGCTGGAGTCTATCCCAGATCCCTTCAGGTCTACAGGCAGGGGTCCACCTGGACAGGTCTCCAGTCCATCACAGGACCACATGAACACTCACACTCACTCCTACAGGTGATCTATCCCAGCCTTTCTCAACCTGTTTTCAGTCACGACACCTTTCAAAAGTGAATAAAATCTCAAGCCACCCCAGAGTAAAATATAATCCAAAGCCACACTGCATCGCTCCGACTGTAAATGCATACGTCCCGTTTATTTAGTTTAAATAACCTGAACAGGATAACTGCACCAGAGTAGGCCTCAGCAGGAAAGCTTCTTTTCATCCGTGATATGCTTGCTTCCATCCATCATCCTTGTATTGCCTCTTTTTAGCCTTATCGCTAGCAGCTAGCTTTGGTACCTATGGAGCAGATTCAGAGCAGGTGGATGAAGGCTTGATGAAGAAGTCGGCTCCTCTGTGATGTTCCATTCCTGTGGGACTTTTCTTTTTAGAAAAACCATCCATGATGCTGCTAAAAAGTTCTCTTTGCTATCTGTGAAATAAAATTCCAGCGGTTAAATGATATTACGACTTAAGCTAACGGGGCAATCACGTTGACCTTACGCTGACCCCGTGCTGACGTTGTTAACATTGGGAAATGGGCATGTGAGACATATTTTTATATTCATTTCATGTCCAATTATGTATCTTATTAATTAATTTATTCATTCATTTATAGGCAAAAAGTTTGTATTTATGTATGCATTCATATATTTATACAGTGCTACCTCTACTTACGAAATTAATTGGTTCTGGAAGAAGTTTCGTAACCTGAAAATTTCTTAAGTAGAGACGTGTTTTCCATGTAAATGTCCTAATCCGTTCCAAACCTCCAAAATTCAAACATTATTTTTTTTTAATAAATTATAAATAATACATAAAATGTCATAAAAACCTGTAAGAAATACATGCTAGAACTAGAAAAGCACTCAGAGAGTGCAGACCTCCGGTAAACGCAACAATTATTGAAAATTTGAAAGTGAGAATTGTGAGAATCCAGAATCCAGGATTTCTTCCGGATCACACCCAAAATGAAATCAGTTCTTCCTTTTCACATTTCTGACAACTCCTGAAAATGTCATCAAAATCCATCCATAACTTTTTGAGTTATCTTGAACACAGACAGACAGATAAACGCCGGCAAAAACATAACCTCCTTGGTGGAGGTAAAAATAGTTTGTTTACCTGGTTGCTGGGTTACGCTCATACAGACAAGGGGCCCTCCTAGCCAATGGGATGCCAGGAAGATGCTAAGCGATAGCCAATGGCAGAGCAGCTCGGACGCACCGCTTTCAAACCGAAATACAGAGCCGACAGCTATGTTTACGTTCAGTAAACTCTGGGAGCTGCGAGTAGCAGCGCTACTGGATTTTTGCCTTTCATATCCTGAAATTTCTTTCATAACTAGAGGCAATATTTTCCTGTTGAGGCGTTTTGTAGCCTGAAAATTTCGTATGTAGAAACGTTCGTAAGTAGAGGTACCACTGTATATGAAATGTCAGAATAGGTCTTTTTTTTGACGCCCCCCTTGAAGCAGTCAGACGACACCCCGGTTGAGAAAGGCTGGACTAGAACCACCAGGTAACCTGACATGCAGGTCTTTGGACTGATGGAGGAGGCTGGAGAACCTGGAGGAAACCCACACAAGGGCTTGTAACAAACTGGAAAGAATAAATGTTCTACATTCGCATTCTTACACTCAGCCGCACATTTGTGATCATTTTAAAGCAGAAACATTCTGCTCTTTTTGAGGGTTAGGGTTTAGGGGTTAGGGTTAAGTTGCTGCAGTCTCCTGACGTCTCGGTGAAGTGACCCTGGCGTGTTTCAGTCCAACTACAACAGAGAACGAGTCTCTTTAACCGGGTCTTTATAGTTCCGTTACCAGCAGCTGGATTTTCTGGGCGGAGTCGGCCATTCCAAGCTGCCCCCTCTGTTACAGCCTGGGTCTTACCTGAGGTCCTACAGCTTTGTGCGGCTTGTGCCCGTCATACAGCAAATGGAGCAAAATGTGACATTAGGTTAAAATAAAAAAAAAGTTAAGATTAGGAAAACTGATAATTGTGTGATGTCACAGCACTCTGCCAATCAGAACAGCTCAGTGAAGGCCGTGTTTTCAGACCCAGAGTGACACGACCAACCCTGTGGGTTGTGACTCTTGACGCTCAGATAAATGCTCTCAAGCACAGAAAGAGGAACGATGAGCTGCTCTGTTGGCTCTAAACAACCCCGATCCGGATGTCGGAGCATCCCTGCCATCTTTAACCATCTTTATGCACGGAGACAGCTATGAATGTAAGGTGGTCACTTCTGCAGGGTTGAGTGTACGACGTGTATGGAGGATATTAATGCTTGTTTGGTTCACGCCTCAGCGTTTCATTTGCAAATACACAGTAGTTCAAAGAACATCCATGGAACGTCTCGTCCACAGTTTTCTTCATATGAAAGTCTTCGTGTCATAAGTAGGTTTTAAAAGCCAGAGAATGTCGGCTGAGTGGTTTAGGAAAACGTCCATGAGTCTTCAGGTGTGTGACGACATTCGCTGATCGATACCAGAACTTCAGTATGTCACGTCCAGATGCTGACGTTGATGTGGGGACTACTGGAAACCAGACAACTTCATAAAGTCACTGAAGATTGGATTTAAATATGAATGAATTCAGCTTTAATTTAAAAGGTTTCACAAAAACGTGGAATCTGCCAGTTATGAATTACAGACGCAGGATTCATGAAACCTCCGTAAATCTGAGTAGATTTGTGCGTGAATCACCTCCATATTTGTGAATGCTGCGTAAAACTCATGTGGTAAGGATGTGTACGTTAGTGGATTCCAGATGTTGCCAGCGTTCACCAGGCTCATTGCTGTTCATATTTGCAAACGATTAAAATTTTTAATCGCGATTAATCGCATGATTTCCCTGATTAATCCCGATTAATCGCATTATATATACGCAAAATCAAATAATGAATTCAAAAGTAGTGTAAAGGTCACTTTTATTTAAATATTCTGCTGCCATATGAACTAAAGTGTCATAACATTTGTTGTTCAAACACTTTTAACATCAGCACTTGTCAGTAACACATATTTAGTGTAAATCTCACCTTAAAAAATGTAAAAATAAAATAAAGCTTATTGCCACTGCCAGGGCATTAATGTCATCCTGTTTTTATGAAAAATAAAAAAAGTCTACCAACAAAATCCAACAAAATGATTGTGTCTCAGCACAATCAGAACATTAAAACAGGTAATTTCTGAGGTAACAGCAGAAACTTTTAACGGGGAGTTCAACTTGTCAGTTGTTACAAATAACCTTGTTTCTGTTGAATCCTCCGTCTGGGAGAACTTTAAAATGAAAATGTCCATGTTAAAGTTCAGTAACTTTACCAATCCTTGTATCATTTATTCTTTCCTTTTTCAATTTTCAATCAAAAATTAAAAAATAAAAATAAAAAGTGACATTTTATTACATTTTTTGTTTTTTAATCTAACACAAAAAAAATGAAAAAAATGCCTGTTTTTTTATATTTCAATTTTAGACTTGGATCAAAAATACAAAATGAAAAAATGGGCCACAGAACTGAATTAGTTTTATAATGGAGGACTGGACTTTCTGTTGTCATTACACATCTGTGCCACTAGATGGAGCTGCACTGCAGTAACCAGCTAGAGAACAGCAGGACAGTGAACACATGGAGCAGATCTGATGGAACATGGAGGAATGACGCTAAAGTTTTGGTGCAGTCCAGAATATTTTTTTCAGACAGAATTGTTAATATTGCTACCTGAGTTGCTACCTGAACTGTAAAGTTCACAAATTTTTACTGTTCTTCCATGTCTGTTTTAGCTTTTCCTTGTTTACCTGCTAAATATCTTCCGGTTCTTCAGCAGCCAGTAACAGACTTTTCAAAACAAAAGCGTGTGAGCAACATGCGTTATTGCGCGATTAAATAAATGTCGGCGTTAATAAATTAATGCATTAACATGCTAATAACGCGTTAATAATGCGTTAATAACGATGATAATAACGATGATAACGGACGTTAATAACGCGTTAACTTTCCCAGCCGTAAGCACAATATATTCATTTGACACCACTCGTCCTTCTAAGATGTGTAATTCTAGAAAGAAAAAGTTATGGCAAAATCTACATCTTTAAGTGAGCAAACTCCCATCCAATGTCTTCAGGGTAAACTCACAATCTCCCACAATCCTGCTGGTTGTCACAAAGTGACCCAGTGTAAAAATCGAACCTCGTTGCTTCCAGGTTTCAGGCTTTTAAAGTGACAGGTGATGGTTTAAAGCAGTGGGAGCTTAAACGCGGGTATTTCTGCCCGTAATGTGTTGGTGTGGGATGGGGTCTAATCAATATCTGGAACACAAGTCAAATGGTAAAATGTTCAACTTTTCATTCAAAGTCTTTCCTGTTTGCATCCAGCAGCTAAAGAAAATCACAACCAGACTGTATTTTTCTTCTTTCTTTAAAAAAAAGAACAAACGTGTTAAAGGAAGTTGTGAATGTGTTAAATCCTTGTAATGGTGTCTCCTCCCTGCTGTGGGAACATCTGGGTCTCCACTGAAAAGGTTTGGATATCTGTTTGTCCAAAGTGAATCGCAGAATCCCTGAAAGCAGTTTCCTATGGAGCCCCATTTGGGTCATAATTTAATGAATAAATGAGTCTATTATTATGAAATACAGGTGTTTATTTTTATGAAATATTTCCCATTATTATGATAATGGATTCGTTTTTCATAAAAATGAGCTTTTACATAATAATGGCTTAGTTATTCATAAGAATGATTTGTGTGTCAATCACAGCAGAGAGGGCGGAGCCATTTATGTGATTGGCTGCTCTTCCATTCAGGAATAAGCAACAGAACAGTGAATATCGATAGTGGGCGAGAGGTGCAATGTATATACTCCAGGCCAGTAGGTGGCAGAATGCACCTCAGTTTACAGGTTAAAAAAGTTGACATCGACTAAGAAACGTCAAGGTTTCCCGTAGCTCAGTCCAAGCTGCCATAGCTACAATCAGACTAGGAGCGTACCTTGATGACGCCACGGCCCGCTGCTAACGGGACCTCACGGACAAAACTAGTTGATGTCAGAGCGTAGAATGGAGAAGGATCAGCCAATGAGTGTGCAGGTCAACCACTGGTCCCGCCCAGTGGCAAAATGTCATTATTATGTAAAAGCTCATTCTTACTAAAAACGAAGCCATTATGTAAAAACTCATTCTGAGATATAAAAAAAAGCCATTCTGAAATAAACTATTATGCATTAAACTAAGATTAAATAATAATAAAAATATATTTCATAATTAAATTTTTTCATAATAATGGCAAATATTTTATAATAATGGATACATATTTCATAATAATAACGCCTGTATTTCATAATAATAGACTCATTTATTCATTGAATTATGACCCAAACGGGGTTCCATAGTTTCCAGCTTCCTCTTCCAACATGAATCCTCCCTCCAAACAGGTGATTTCATCAGCTGGATGATTTATACGCTGAAATGCGTGCACATCTGTCCGCCGGCTGCTCACGGTCCAGACATGAGGAAAGTTGTCAATCCTGTGAGCACAGTTTGATGTGAAATGAAAGCGTGAGGATTAAAACCTTGTGGGCCAGACCATCAGTCTGCAGGATGTCTGAACCTGTAGACATTCAGAGGCAAAAATGAATCTTGGATATTTAAAATGGAGCTAGTTTTTTTTTCTCCTCGAACAACTAAAAAGTACAATCTATCGCCCATTTTTTTTAAGTCATCAGATTATTTAAATGAGTGAAGGCAACATAAAACCGCTGAATGTGATCAAAGTGATGGATTACAGCCTCGTCCCAGAATCACAGTCACAGCTATTATCGCACTAATTTGCAATTCCTGGCGTCACATTTGCATTAATGTGTATAACTATCTCCAAAGGTTCGCCCTTCCCGTCACCTCACCATCCTCATCCTCATCCTCATCATCCCGCCTTCCTCATCATCCTGCTCTGGGGCTCAGTTTGTTCCCCTTGCTGTAAAAAGTTTGTAATTTTACAGTTGAATTAAGTCCCGAGGCGGCGGGGGAACGCTGCTTCACCTCTGCAGGGAAACGCTCAGCAGGTCGCGGCTCGGCAGATGTGAGAACGCTGACATCTGCTGGCCGGCGGCAGTACTGCGTCTCCCCCCTGTTCTGATTGCACTCTTCTTCCACACCTTTCTCTGTTTCTTCTTCTTCTTCTTCTCGCCTGTCTGTCCGTGTCTCTGCTGTCTGTCGGTCTGTCTCTCAGAGAGGAGGAAGACGACGACATCGCCCATCAGTTCTGTTGCCCAGCCTCCGAGTGCAGTAGCCCCTCGTCTAGGTAACCAGGGCCGACCGTGAGACCCCGCCCCCACCCCTCCCCGCCCCACCCAGCTCTCCCTGGAGAGATCAAGGGGTGAGGCCTCCACCGTAGCCGTCTCTGTCTCTTCTCTCTCGACCTCTGCTCGTCCAAACAGGAAGTTCAAATAAAGGAGGAAAACAACGAAGGGTGCCGAGTTGGCAAAGTTACAAGAACTGAACCTTTAAAGGAAAATGATAAAGCTGTGTTTTCAACTCTACTGCTGATCTTATTTCTTTTTTTTTTTTTTTTTAACTTGGTGATAAATTTTCATAGATAAGTGAAACTGCATCCTGACATGGAACTGTGACCTGGACGTTCGGGCTCGTCCCTGCTTTGACTGCAGTTTTGTGCGTAACAAACGGTTCCCCGACCTCCGTCGGGCCTCGTCTCTTTCAACGTCTCTTTCTCCGGGTCCGAACTGGGACTTGAACAGTTTTTCCCCGCTGTCAGATCAAGAAGCCATGACCCCCGCACGCCCAGAAGCCGAGGTAGACAAAGCTGGGGCCGTGGCTGGACGGTACTTCACAATTCTCCAGCGCCATCAGCCGTACGACCACAACGGCGCCGAGTCCTGACTCGGTCCACGCGGGACCGGTCTGCTGCACAGCAAGTCTTCACCGATGCCCGCCTGACTCTGAGGACTCCTCTTTTCTTGTTCAGACACAAAGCTGAGGGTTTTATGAGTGCGTTCACGAACAGCGTGAGCCACTCCCCCCAGGTAACCACACATCACGTAGAGGTCATCCACCGCTAACGCAGCCTGGTCAGCCGGAGCGAAGCGGATTACGTAACCAGTAGGGTTGGGCATCGTCTGGATTTTAACAATTCCGATTCGGATTCACTGTTTCGATTCCTGTTCAAAACGACTCTCGATTCCGATTCTTTGATGAGATCCTCCTCTGACCTGGAGATATCTCACTTGTCATCATTATGGAGATATACTGGTTTTAACGGGTGTTAACTGTTTTAACGGCTGTTAATCTGGAGTTAGCACTCGGACCACGGGACCGGGCATGAAAAGGAGCGCTGGACACTAGCAGCTCCCCTAGTACACCAGACTGGTGTACTGAAACTTGAATTTCCCCCTTGAGGGATTAATAAAGTATATTTGAATTTGAATATTTGAATTGAATTTGAATTTGAACTTACAGTTGGCAGTTGGCCTCCAAAATGCATTTTGCCCAACAAAAAACGAAATCACCAGTTTTTGTTTAGGAAGATGACCATATCTGCTCTTTTAGAATTCAAACGTGAACGTTCGGCCCAGATAGTGTTGCCTTCTGTGGAAAACACGCGTTCGCTAGGTGTAGCGTAACACGCTTCCCGCAGATGTTGCACTGCACCAGGTAGCCGTCATTTCACGGACTGAAATGCAGCCAAACTGGAGAGCGGCGTCTCTTGGGATACATGTTGTGGCGAGTGAAGTCCCATAGGCGACGGACTTGACGTCGCCACTAGCGCAAAGTTGAGTACGCCGGGCGGAGTGACATCAACAAACTAGTGCAGTAAATCAAAACAAAACAAACAAAATAGCATGGACATTTAGGAACCGAAAAAAGGAATCGAAATTCAAAAAATCTTCTAAACGATTCCAGAACCGGACGTTAGGAACCGATTCCTACTTGAAATCGTTTTTCGGTGCCCAGCCCTAATAACCGGTGACCGTAGTTTCCACCCCGCCACCCGGGTTCTCCTCACAACTGCTTTTTATTCTGATTTGCTCCCACACGTGACGGAAAATGTTCCAGAGCGTGGACGCCATTTAAACGAAGTCACGGCAAGTTTCCACATCACGAAACCTAAACTGTTGATATAGGTCACGATTGAGAGCTGAATCTGAGCGGCGCGCTGGCGCCACCTACTGAGCTCAGAGCAAAAGAGACGGAAAACAGAAAATAAAATCACTTGTTGTGCTTCCCCCTCGTCAACAGTTTTGGGGAGAACCCAGGCGCCTGGCGTGTACGGCGCACACACAAACGCAGCAGCTGCAGGGGAGCCCAGAGATAACACACGTGTGCAAGCATGTTTACTTGTCTGATCACACGTTTAAGGCAATATTCTCACGGGGTCACGTAGCTACTTAAGTAGAGCAAATCCTTTTATCTGCTAATTACATAATACGACATGTTGTTTGCTTCATAAACAAGATGACTGCCTCCAGTCTCATCCTACATGCAGACCAAGAGTCCATCTGTCAGCGGAGCCGGGCGGTTCCAGAAGCACTGCGAGGCCCGTCGGTGCATGCTGAGAAATCATTGTGGGCTTCCTGTTTGTCTGCTTTCAGAGCTTTTATTGGTTTTACGACGGCAAAGCTGACAAGGACTGTTCATCATTTTTACTTTTTTTTCCATGAACACGCATCCAGGCCTTGACTAGAAAAGAAATAGAGACCGTAGGAGGAAATGATCCCCAACATGTGTCTACTGTTTTTCAGTATCACAGTAACACCCCAGGAATACACCAGTCCCTCCTTTACCTTTACCTCTCTGTCTGCACATGGAATCTGAAACCTGTACGGAGGCCAGAACGTCCAAGCTTCTCCGTTTTATTTACCAGTGATGTCACTTCCCCCATGACAACGAAAGAAAGAAGTAGTTTAAATTCTTCTTTCTTTAGCTCTCTGTTTTTTCCTGCTCTACATCCTCAACGTCTCCTCTTCACCTCGTCTGGATTTAGGGTTTTATTTCAGCTGCTCCCACGTCTTTAGCATGACTCATCCTGCTATGTAGCCATCACAGACGTAGCCCTTGTACGGGACTTTCATTGCAGTTTGATTTAAGGGTGAATTCCAATTCCTCCCTTAACCCTCAATCTCAAAAATGCGCGCTAACGCTAAGTGCCAGTGCTGTCCTGATTCTTGGAAAGTCAAATTGAGGGACGAGTTTGAGGGCTGTATCACCCTCAATATTGAGGTTCTCCAGCACCACCCTTGGGAGTAAGGGCTACCCAGAAGGCATTGGGTAATTTAGCCAAGACATCTTTGAAAAAGATGGTGACAAAAGCTAGCTACAAATGTAAGTATCTTCGTAGTTCTTAAAGATATAAATGTTACGAAACCATCTTATTGTCTTTGTTTGAGACTTTTTTATGGATTATTTACATTGTTGTTGCATAACATTTATTTTTTTTACTTTACGATGTTTGACAGTCGGACCGGCGGTCCCGGTCGGCTTCACGTTACTTGTATACCTTGTTGTGTAGCGACAGGAGGACTGAATAATGTATTCTCTATTTTGTTATTTGCTAATATTATTTGGAGAATATACAGCGCTCTTTTCAATGTTATCCCTGTCATTTATCCTTTCAGGGCCAACAACAACCAAGCTTTTTAGAAGAGCAAACAAGCTCCTAAAAAACTCGGGTAGTGACTATTGGAGCCTGTTTGCAGACGTAACTGCACTCGAGGGGTGTCCCATTTCTAAGTCACAAGATAACCCTGACACTTACTTTAGAGGGTTAAGATTGAGGGCCAAAAATTGAGGGTTAAGGGTGAGGGTTGAGATTAAAGGGAATTTACCCTTAATACTAGCTCTTTGTAATTACACCACCAGCGCTCGGTGGCAGTGCTGGCGCTCGGCTTCCTTTTGTTTACTTCCTGTATGCGCCGCAGACTTGGAAATGGCACAAACTGGGCGTTTATAAGAGTTGAAGCTGATAAATGCTGAGCAACAGGACACTTCAACTGTCTATTCAGGTTTAAAATGATGAAGAATTACATAGGAGGAATGACATTTGACATGGTTCTGACTGACCTGACGCATCTTTACATATCGGGGGGGGGGGGGGGGGGGGGGGGTGTCGGGTTACGGCGCCGGGTCTCCAGACAGCATCTTGTGTTTTGACGTAGAAGCATAAATCCCCAGTTGTGTAACACCGAGGGGTGAGTATTGGCAAGGACCTCGCAATACGATATTTATCATGATACTTGTGTCACGATGCCATATTATCATGATATCACGATATATTGCGATATTCTACCCAGTTAATATCAAAATTAAAAGCAGAGATGAAAAATCAAGTTGCTGTATATGTTCATCAGATGATATTGATCATTCAGAGGACAAATTGAGTCAAAACTATTTGCTTCAAAACTACCTATTTATTGTTTATTATTAGTGTTTTTGCACATTTAAGTAACCATTACAACATACTGACAACATTGTAACCACTGTAAATTTTTTCCTAAAAAAATCGATATTAGGAGCTGAAAAATCGATATTATATTGGGTGGCCGAAAATCGCGATATATTGCCAAGTCTATTTTTTTTTCACACCCCTAGTAACACCACAGATGGTCAGTAGCGTCAGAGGTGCCAACAGAAACTCCTCAGGCTGCAGGGAGTCCAAAGCAGGTTTAAAAATTCTTCGTTTTGACAGGGCAAAAGTACGACCAGAGGCGATGCGACGTTGTGTTGCTCCGGTGGCGCCCCCTCTCTGCCGAGGGTTGAACAACTCTTACAGTTGAAAACTTAACCTGAAACATCTGCAGCTTTAGACAGTCGTCTGGGTGAAAAGCCCATCAGAAAAGTGTTGTATCAGAACTGGGAGGCTTGGTCTGCATGTACGGCTGTTTGGGTCACGTGGCTGATTGGCCTTAATTACTGGAGACGCAGCGACGAAGGAAGCAACGGCTGAGCCCACCGAACCTTCTCTCGTCTCGTTGAAACGTTTTCTTTTTGCTGTCGTCTGTCTCGTCTTCATCTGTTTTAACTCTTTGACTCCCCCTCCCCCGCTCCTCCTCTTTTCCTCTCCTCCCTCCTTCATTTGCAAAATAAAAGATTAATAAATCTCTGATTCATTGTCAAGTACATCAAATTAAAGACAAAAAAAAAACAAAGATCTGTCTCATTGCCAGGTTTGGTGGGAGTTTTCAGCCTCCTGTCTCCCCGTCTGACGCCCAAATCCTCCAGTCACTGTCATGTTTTACTCAACATCCGTCTTTCAGCTGTTAAGTCAAATCCTTTTTCTTTTCATTTATATATATAATCAGCTGGCTGCTGTTTATCTGTAGCTTCTTTTGTCAACAGTTTGAATAAAAAGTAATAGTTTTTTGTTTCCAAATTTGACACGGATGCTCATATTGAGCGAGAGAGATTTAGGGCCAATTCCAATTCCTCCCTTAACCCTCAATCTTGCCCCTCCAAAGTAAGTGTAAGTGCTGTCTTTTGGCTTAGAAATGGGACACCCCTCGAGTGCAGTTACGTCTTCAGACTGTGGGGGGCGGCCTTACGCCAAAGCTACATCCAGTCTGTCAAGAAAACGACAAAGAAGAAGAATAAGATAATATATTTATTAGAGCTGGGCAACGATTAAAAATTTTAATAGCGATTAATCGCATTATTTCCCTGATTAATTACGATTAATTGCATTGTATACGAAAAATCAAATAATTAATTCAAAAGTAGTGTAAAATGCACTATTTAAATGTTCTGCTGCCATATAAACTAAAGTGTCATAACATTTGTTGTTCAAACACTTTTAACATCAGCACTTGTCAGTAACACATATTTAGTGTAAATCTCATCTTAAAAAATGTAAAATAAAATAAAGCTTATTGCCACTGCCAGGGCATTAATGTCATCCTGTTTTTATAAAAAATAAAAAAAAAAGTCTACAAACAAAATCCAACAAAATGATTGTGTCTCAGCACAATCAGAACATTAAAACAGGTAATTTCTGAGGTAACAGCAGTAAACTTTTAACGGGGAGTTCAACTTGTCAGTTGTTACAAATAACCTTGTTTCTGTTGAATCCTCCGTCTGGGAGAACTTTAAAACGAAAATGTCCATGTGAAAGTTCAGTAACTTTACCAAGCTTTTTTCGGCGCCATCCTTTTCGAAGAAGTCTTGGCGAAAATACGCAATGCCTTCTGGGTAGCCCTTACTTCCAAGGGTGGTGCTGGAGAATCTCAATATTGAGGGCGATACAGCCCTCAAACTTGTCCCTCAACTTGACGTTCTAAGAATTGGGACAGCACTTGCACTTAGCGGGAGCGCACATTTTTGAGATTGAGGGTTGAGATTGAGGGTTAAGGGAGGAATTGGAGTTCACCCTTAAACTGAAGAAGCAGCTTGGTTTCAAAGACAACACAAGACACTAAATCATCCGCTGAATGAAGGCGAGACCCTCATCAAAGACAAGATGAGCAGGTCCTTCCACGATTTGACGGTTCCTTCCTTTGTTCTCATTCCCCTTTTCTATGAGTCCCACATGTTTAACAAACTAAACAGTGTTTAGAAAGTGGACATAGCCATCATGACATCACCCACTGGTCTGTGAGCTGCTGTTTTGATGTCTTGACGTCACCATCTTGGTATTTTAGGGCCCACGGTGGTTATATTTCAGAAGATGACTTCATATGAGAGCTGATACCTGACTAGCAGCTCACTGGTTGATCTATAACCCCGGACAAAAATTCATTCATGTTTTATTTTGTGGGGGGGGACTCTCATATATGATATTCAACGTTATTTAACAGCTGGACATTCTGGCCTTTCCTCAAAGCAATGACAATGTTTTTCACCTCGTGTACAGAAAGACCGGCTTGTAATTTGTGTCCCTAAAACAATTACCTGTACAAGTCTAAATATGCAAATGAGTCTGTAGTTGTAAGAGAGTACGTTCGGCCCTGAAACAGCTGTTGCAGCTGGCTGGCAGGAACTAACAAGAGAGCTGTCAGCTAACGATAAAGCTGAAGGAACGTAATTCGGCGGGGAGCGTGGTGAAAGATGGTGGGTGTTTCTAGACAGCTGTGTGTAAAATCTGATATTAGTTCATTGATCCACAGAGGAATTCGGCGCGCACGTACAGACGAGACTGGAAAGTTGCAAAAAGGAGTCAGAAAACTCAAACCAACATGCCTTCAACGTAACAAACGCACAACTAAAGGACAGGAGCAGAGACAGTTCAGACCGACTTTAACCTCGCGTCGCTCTGAGAAGTCAGATCAGACGTGGCCAGCAGCTGTTACACATCTGGCAAGCCTTCGATGGCACCAGTGGGCCCTGATGCGCTTCAGGTCCGGCTTCACTTCACAGATGTGGTCATGCTGCTTTTCTTTTATGTAAAGTCTACAGTTGGACATAGTTATTCTGAGATGTTCCATCACATTAAAGTGTGATTTCTGGTTCTACCTAGCAACTGCATATTGCATTTGTGCATGTCTGTTGTCATCTGTAATTGCACCACCAGACAGCTGGGTGGCACTGCAGGTTCTTCTCTGCAGCGCTGAGCTTCCTTTTGTTTGCTTGCTTCATTTAGTTCACACAGAGCCAACAGAGCATCTCCTATGTGAGCCGGTGCTGATCAATGTTAAGCAACAATCATTTCTACTGACATCGCTGCAGTCTGTCTGAAAATATGAGTGATGAAACAGCTGGAGTCTCCTAATAAACACCCCTGGACGCGATGCAAAACACAACCGGGGGAGGCGTCTGTTCTGACCACCAGAATCCCAAATGTTGTTCTTACATCGTTTACAAAGACCACCGTGACTGACTGTGGTTGGTCTGTGAGGATCTGAGGACGGAGCTTCGCTTAGCCGCACAAACAGGAGTAGATGTTTCATGTAGCCTCCGACGCAACATCTGGAACATCAGGTCCACCAGCTGCTTCACCCCTAAAGTGATTCTCTCTGAGCAGCTCAGCTGCTTCATCCGAGCAGCGCCATGCCTGCAGCACGGTTAGCAGACCAGTCGCGCAGTAGCGTTTCACCACGGCAGGCTGTGGTGTTGCAACCCTAGCTACAGCGCAGGACGCACGTGGACGCATGAACCGCGCACAGCTGTTGACTCCCGGTGAGACAGCAGTGATTCAGCAGTGAAGGACTACAGGTGGAAATTAGCTTGTGGCTAACTCTGGTGCAGCCATCTTTTCAATGTACCTGCACATTGTCCTTTAAATAAATAAATAAATAAATTGAAGCAGGAAGCATTTAAGGCCCATTATGCAGTCAATAGTTGAAAATAGATCAAAACATTCATCTTCTGTAGTTACCGGCTGTCAAAGCTAACATCAGTATGTCACAAAGGTCGGGCTGCACTACTGCAGCCCAATTACCCCAAAGTGAGTTCGTTAGTGATTTAGTAACTTTTTTCTGGTATTTATTTACATTGATTAAGTTATTTACTCTGCATTATTTAAGTGACCATATAAATCTTAAACCAATAGAATAACTAATGTGCTTTTATTTCAGTTGAGTCATTTTAGCACGTAGACCTTCGAAGGATTTAGACTCGCTCATGTTTACTAGATGAAGTCATCTTAAAGCACTTTTCTTTTAAAAACAAAGAATTTACAAGTAGAGTCGAAGGTCATGTGACAATCATTGCGTAAAGAAAATGGGATTTTAAAATATGGCTTAAATTGGTTTAGAAAGAAGTATTTTCTTTTTTTAATTGAAGAACGATGTATTATAAGTTTGCTCGGTTAGCTGGTTTAAACTGTATAAACATAAAAAGTAATGAGTTACTGTGGTTTCTTAGCTGAAAACTTTGAAAACGTTCCTCTTTATAATGGCATGCTGCATGTTAATATCCTGGTTAATTTGACCATAAATCATTTTAGACTAGCGGTGTCACTTTGATTTATATCACTGACATGTGGTGTAGATGCTGTAATTCAATGCCCTTTATTAGCATTTAGTATCGTTTGTAATTCAGTAGTTGTTCTTTTTAAATATGGGCCTATATGACATTAAGTTCCATTTCAGCATTTATCACTTGTTTTTTTTTTTGCGTTCAGTTAAAGACGATCTGTGGAAACGCTAATCTGACCCGTATCACTTTCTGCCAGTAGATGGCGCCATCCAGCCCCGTCTCCCTGCTGCTCCCCAGCTATGCAACGCCCTCGTCTTATAATACGATAATTTAGATTTACTTGTTGAAAAGGACGACACAGTCAGGCGAGTTTGTACGCTGGCGGAAGAACCAGAAACTTCACGCGCTGTTTGCTCGTATTATACGAAGCACAAAGCTATAAAAATGACCCGCACTCACCCGCACACGATGCCACCTGGTCGTCGTCGTATTGTTTGCAGCGTTTGGCCCATTTGGTTGCGAGACAGCAGCCCGGTATTCCCGAAAAAAAAAACGTAGTCTGACTGAAAGAACTGACAGACATGCTGGCTTGTATTTTTACAGTTCAGCAGTGTAGGTTTTTCTGATTAGTGATGAAGCAAAACCCGTTTGTGTTTGGGTCGGTTTTGTGAAGCAGCTGTTTGTGGTATTTTGACGCTGCAGCGACACCGAACAATATGAATTCACGCCTTTGGGTGGGACACGAGGACTTGAAGAACTGGACCTCATTCCATCACGGACGTAAACAGGACATGTCAGGTTAGCCATCCTCACAACAAGAGCAGGACCAGTGTTGCCAGATTAGGTGGTTTCCCGCCCAATTGGACTACTTTTGATTACAGCTGGTGAGGAAAAAATGCATTGGGCGGGGATACACAATTTGGGCTGCTTTTACCAACATCTGGCGGTTTTTTTAATATTGTGAAAATAGCACAACAAACTGTTATTTTATGGTTTAAAAACGTATTGTATTGTGGTCATCCAACTTAAAAAATATTTAATTGCAGTGAGTTATTCAGTCGCTGTAACAACGCTCTATCGTGACGTCACCTCAACAAACCTTAGTGCGCCGCTCTCTCTCAACTCAAAGTGGTCGGCTAATCTCTAAACAAAATAAGTAGGCTATCATGCCGAAGTGTGGAAAATATTAAAAAAAATGGTGTTTCATCAAATGGCTATTCATTTTGGCTTAATTGTTTAATAATTGTTTAATTGTTTAATACTGTAAATGCATTTAAATCCACGTTTATTCAAATATGAAATGTTTTGAAATATGAAAACACTTATTGGGCGTTTTTTTTCCTGAAGTGGGCGGGTTTTGGAATGCGATTGGGCAGAAATGGCTCAACCAAATCTGGCAACACTGACCAGGACACACCAAGCAGCCACATCCAGCAGGTAACCAGTTTGGTTCCTCCTGTCTTTTAAAAGTACATCAATAACTGATGTCTGTCATTATTTATAGAACAGTATGAAATATTTTAGTAGATCCAAGCCTACCTCTGTAATCTGGTAGATGCTTAAATTATTAGAGATTCTCGGCACAGTTGTAGAGATGCAGCTACCTGCTACTGCAAAGGATTTTTGACTTTTATAAACAGAGCAGATTTCTGTCAACATCAGAGTCAAACTGTCCAGATAGCTGTGGTGCAGCATGCGCCAAAACAGCGACGTCACCAGCGGAGACGTTGGTTTGTTGGTGACGTCACTGCTGTTTCATTTAAAAAATGGAGTAAACCTAAGCCAGTGCTGTTGTTGCAGGAGAGAACAGACAACAGAAAAGGGAAGTAGTTTACTGCTCAGAAACATTAGTGTGCATCACTGGCTCAAAGCCTCAACTCAACAAAACAGCCCGAGAAGACGAAGCTGAGGTCCGAACTAACGTTACCTGTTGAGTTGGACGGAAGACGCTCATGTGACCCCTCTGTCAAACCCCTGCAGCTTTTTTAAAGCTGGTGAAAACGATCGTCAGCTGTGAGACTGAGCGTCGGTCCAGAGGCCAGTTTCAGGAAAGTCACCGTTGCTTTATCGCTGTTTCGGTTTATTATTTTTCTTTCTTCTTTGTGAGGCATCGGGGGTCTCCTTTTTGTTTTCTCTGCAGCTTGTTACAAAATGTCACCCCACATCTGCAGACCGGCGCCGCCGGCCTCTGTGATTATATAACTGCTCTGCCGCTGGCGGAGGGCCTGATGAATCATGTTGCAATGAAACAGACAGCTGAAGTGACTCGTCTGCACTCGTCACCATGATATGATGATCTAGTTGGGTTCAGCAGCCGTCATGATTTGTCCTTTTTGGCGTCTCTGCAGGGAAATGTCGGTCAAAGCTGCTGCCGTCCAGTTTCAGTTGGCTTCAAGGTGTTTTTTTTATAAACGGAGCAGAAAAAATTCTACGGGTGAAATTTGATGAAAGTTTGATGTCCTGACATCAGCCTGCTCAATGGCTGCGTTAGCTTGAACGCAGCTCAGACGGTGTACGGTGTGACAGACGGTGTATTTTTCTACGTTGTACCTTTAATGTTGGAACCTGATTCCTCCCACTTTGCTGAGTGGCTTTCCATCACTCCGTTCGTTTCACTTTCGTTTTGCTTTCTTCTTAATGAGTCGACTGGAAATGCTGCCAGCTGGTTGATTTCTCAAATAATCGTCCTTCTGATGATGTATTTCGGTGTAAAGTTGTCCTTTTCCCTTGAAATCCATCGACTGAAATGAGACGAGCTTCGACTTAAGGTCTAAGATGTTAATCAAGCTGCCTGCAGCCTCATTAGATCACCGCTGCTGAGGTTTCCTATTTAAGGCCGACACGCCAGACAGAATAAGGGGGTGTGGTCTAGTGGTAGACTCCGCCCCCTAAACACAGAGGTCAGCTGTAACGATAAGGTTGAAAAGGAGGCTGTTGTGTCTGTGGTATTCTGACAGAAGCATGTCGCAGGTGTTTCATTAAGACCTCAGGAAACCATCAACCTTTGAAAAAATAAGGTCTTAATAAGTCTCCTTTAAATCTGAGCTTGAGACTCCTCCCTGCTGATGACGACGACCTCCGGTCAGGTTTCATGTCACGCTCCGCAGAGAAGCTGTTTAGTTTGGCTGGAAGGTGTGAAGGCGAACACGACGGCGTGCGGCCACCAGCTCTCCCAGCGTTCGACCCTGAGGCACCGATGCTCTGCAGCAGACGTGGAAGCGACGAGTGAAACCCTCCATCTCCCGTTAAAGTCGTTACTCAGCGTAAAAACACTGAGGATTTAAACCAGCAATAAGCAATCCAACGATAAAATAACGAGCCACGTGCTGAATTATCACCACGACGGAGTGGCTGGAACCTTTAAAAGTAATCAGAAGTCTTTTCTTTCATTTTTTTTATTAATTTAATTCAGAATTCAAACTGTATGAACAGAACATGAACAACTCTTGTTTAAAAAGGTAATTTGCTTCAATATTAAAAAAAAGAAATCAAACATGAAGTCCCATCAGCTTAGCAGACAGTTGGGCAGAAACGATGGATGTTCATTTCTGGGTCACTGCGGGGGGGAGGGAGGGGGGGAATAAGTTTGGCCACCTCTACATGTATGTTTCAGATCTGTTACCTGGTCTTTTCCTCCTCCTGCTGCTTTCATCGTGTTATCAGTTGTTCTCGGTGAAGACGAAGCGTTGGAGCGTTCGTTTAGGGTGTTCGTTTAGAGTGTTCGTTTGGAGCGTTCGTTTGTAGCGTTTGTTTGGAGCGTTTGTTTAGAGCATTCGTGTAGAGCATTTGTTTGGAGCGTTTGTTTAGAGCGTTTGTTTGGAGCGTTTGTTTAGAGCATTCGTTTAGAGCATTCGTGTAGAGCATTTGTTTGGAGCGTTTGTTTGGAGCGTTTGTTTAGAGCGTTTGTTTAGAGCGTTCGTTTAGAGCTTTCATTTAGAGCATTCGTTTAGAGCATTCGCGTAGAGCATTTGTTTGAAGCGTTTGTTTAGAGCATTTGTTTGGAGCGTTTGTTTAGAGCGTTCGTTTAGAGCGTTCGTTTAGAGCATTCATTTAGAGCATTCGTTTAGAGCATTTGTTTGGAGCGTTTGTTTAGAGCATTTGTTTGGAGCGTTTGTTTGGAGCGTTTGTTTAGAGCGTTCGTTTAGAGTGTTTGTTTGGAGCGTTTTGAGCCTTCGTTTGGAGCGTTTGTTTAGAGCATTTGTTAGGAGCGTTTGGAGCGTTCGTCTAGAGCATTCGTTTAGAGCATTCGTTTAGAGCATTTGTTTAGAGCATTTGTTTAGAGCATTCGTTTAGAGCGTTTGTTTGGAGCGTTTGGAGCATTCGTTTGGAGCGTTTGTTTAGAGCGTTCGTTTAGAGTGTTTGTTTGGAGTGTTTGTTTGGAGCGTTTGTTTAGAGCGTTCGTTTAGAGTGTTTGTTTGGAGCGTTCGTTTGGAGCGTTCGTTTAGAGCATTTGTTTGGAGCGTTTGGAGCGTTTGTTTAGAGCATTTGTTTGGAGCGTTTAGAGCGTTGGTTTAGAGCATTTGTTTGGAGCGTTCGTTTGGAGCGTTCGTTTAGAGCGTTTGTTTGGAGCGTTTTTAGAGCGTTTGTTTGGAGCGTTCGTTTGGAGCGTTCGTTTAGAGCGTTTGTTTGGAGCGTTTGTTTAGAGCGTTCGTTTAGAGCGTTTGTTTGGAGCGTTTTGAGCGTTCGTTTGGAGCGTTCGTTTAGAGCGTTTGTTTGGAGCGTTTGTTTGGAGCATTTGTTTAGAGCGTTCGTTTAGAGCGTTCGTTTGGAGCGTTTGTTTGGAGCGTTCGTTTAGAGCGTTTGTTTGGACCGTTCGTTTAGAGCGTTTGTTTGGAGCGTTTGTTTGGAGCATTCGTTTGGAGCGTTCGTTTAGAGCATTCATTTGGAGCATTTGTTTGGAGCATTCGTTTAGAGCGTTTGGTTTGGAGCGTTTGTTTGGAGCGTTCGTTTGGAGCGTTCGTTTAGAGCGTTTGTTTGGAGCGTTTGTTTAGAGCGTTCGTTTAGAGCGTTTGTTTAGAGCGTTTTGAGCGTTGGTTTGGAGCGTTCGATTAGAGCATTTGTTTGGAGCGTTTGGAGCGTTCGTTTAGAGCGTTCGTTTAGAGAATTTGTTTGGAGCGTTTGGAGCGTTCGTTTAGAGCGTTCGTTTAGAGCATTTGTTTGGAGCGTTCGTTTAGAGCGTTCATTTAGAGAATTTCTTTGGAGCGTTTGTTTAGAGTGTTCCTTTACAGCGTTCCTTTACAGCGTTCCTTTACAGCGTTCCTTTACAGCGTTCGTTTACAGCATTCCTTTAGAGCATTCCTTTAGAGCATTCATTTACAGCATTTGTTTACAGTGTTTGTCTACAGTGTTCGTTTACAGCGTTCATTTACAGCGTTCCTTTACAGCAGTGACTCATCTCAGATGCTCAGAGGTTACGGCTGGAACAAATGTCGTTTCTCGAGTCCCGATGGTCTCCTCCTCACGTATGTCAGGGCGTCTTGGTCATGGACTCGTGTCTCACTGGAGGTGGTCCAGTCGGCTTTCACAGTCCAGAGTAATCAGCTGTGACGTTTCCATGCTGCGTCCATCCACCGGCGGTATTTGGACCACGTGTGCACATCGCAACGCCACCTGACGACCAGTTCAGCTCTGGTTTTATCAGAAAACAGTCAAACAGCCAGTAATTTGAATCAACGGCTCATTTTAGCTCTGAAGGTTGAAAACTGTTGATTTGATTTTTCATTCCTCTGATTCCTCTTTGAAATCAGACCACTATTGTCTTCTGCTGCATCGCCATCAAGACCCCACCTCAACAGGATGAGGTGGGGGGGGGGGGGGGGGGGGGGACACCCTTTCATTTCATTTCATTTCATTTCATTTCCACTTGAAATTTGTTTCTGAACAACTCGCAGCTCTGAGAGGTCATGACTCCTCCTCCTGGGCTCCACTCAGCCGTTACCTGGCGCCCGGTGAGCAGTTACATGTATGACATGCGAACAGAGGCTCCCCTGCCCACACAACCCCCCCACCCCCCACCCCTCCTTTATTGCTGTTTTTCTTTGATTTCCTGTCATCTGCTGTTTTCTTCTTTCTGTGTGTCTCATGATGTAAATATACAGATTGTCATTCTTCAGTCTGTTGAATTTATTCTTATGTAAATTATTTAAAGAAAAAAGCTAAACAAAAGGACTGACTATGGATGATATACAGTATATTATAAAAGTACGAAACACTAAAAACTGAAAACACTGAGAATGTATGAGAGGATGACAATGGAGTGATGGTTTTTTTCTGTGTGATTATTAATTGTGATGTTGATGATGATGTCACGTCAATGACTATTGCAATGGTGAGAGATGAGGATGACGATGGTGATGAATGATGAATAATATTAAAAACTACTCTGATTCTGAAACAGGCCTCATTTTTTACTCTCTGGTGGCTGGTCGTTTGACCGAAGACAAAGCACACAGATGTTGGTGTTTATCCACACGGTCTGCAGTTTTACATTCAAACTAGAGATAACACGGGACAAGTCTGGACGGGTTTGGGCGTCCTGCGTGCTGGGTCCAGACAGGTACCGGAGCATCAGAGTAACTAAGTACTTTCATTGTTCACTGATTCACTAATTCGGTTCGGTGAGTCAGTCTCAGGGGTTCAGTGAGTCAGTCTCAGAGGTTCAGTGAGTCAGTCTCAGAGGTTCAGTGAGTCAGTCTCAGAGGTTCAGTGAGTCGGTCTCAGAGGTTCGATGAGTCATTCTCAGGGGTTCAGTGAGTCAGTCTCAGGGATTAAGGTGTTCAGTGAGTCAGTCTCAGGGGTTCAGTGAGTCAGTCTCAGGGGTTCGGTGACTCAGTCTCAGAGGTTTGGTGAATCAGTCTCAGGGGTTCAGGGGTTCAGTGAGTCAGTCTCAGGGGTTCAGGGGTCCAGTGAGTCAGTCTCAAAGGTTCAGTGAGTCAGTCTCAGGGGTTCAGTGAGTCAGTCTCAGGGGTTCAGTGAGTCAGTCTCATGGGATCAGGGGTTCAGGTGAGTCAGTCTAAGAGGTTCATTGAATCAGTCTAAGAGGTTCAGTGAGTCAGTCTCAGGGGTTCAGTGAGTCAGTATCAGGGGTTCAGGGGTTCAGTGAGTCAGTCTCAGGGGTTCAGTGAGTCAGTCTCAGGGGATCGGGGGTTCAGTGAATCAGTCTAAGAGGTTCAGTGAGTCAGTCTCAGAGGTTCAGTGAGTCAGTATCAGGGGTTCAGGGGTTCAGTGAGTCAGTCTCAGGGGTTCAGTGAGTCAGTCTCAGGGGTTCAGTGAGTCAGTCTCAGAGGTTCAGTGAGTCAGTCTCAGGGGTTCAGTGAGTCAGTCTCAGGGGTTCAGTGAGTCAGTCTCAGGGGTTCAGGGGTTCAGTGAGTCAGTCTCAGGGGTTCAGTGAGTCAGTCTCAGGGGTTCAGTGAGTCAGTCTCAGGGGTTCAGGTGTTCAGTGAGTCAGTCTCAGGGGTTCAGTGAGTCAGTCTCAGGGGATCAGTGAGTCAGTCTCAGGGGTTCAGTGTGTCAGTCTCAGAGGTTCAGTGAGTCAGTCTCAGGGGTTCAGTGAGTCAGTCTCAGGGGTTCAGTGAGTCAGTCTCAGGGGTTCAGTGAGTCAGTCTCAGGGGTTCAGTGAGTCAGTCTCAGAGGTTCAGTGAGTCAGTCTCAGGGGTTCAGTAGTTAGTCAGTCTCCAGGGGTTCAGTGAGTCAGTCTCAGGGGTTCAGTGAGTCAGTCTCAGGGGTTCAGTGAGTCAGTCTCAGGGGTTCAGTGAGTCAGTCCCAGGGGTTCAGGGGTTCAGTAAGTCAGTCTCAGGGGTTCAGTGAGTCAGTCTCAGGGGTTCAGTGAGTCAGTCTCAGGGGATCAGGGGTTTAGTGAATCAGTCTAAGAGGTTCAGTGAGTCAGTATCAGGGGTTCAGGGGTCAGTGAGTCAGTCTCAGGGGTTCAGTGAGTCAGTCTCAGGGGTTCAGTGAGTCAGTCTCAGGGGTTCAGTGAGTCAGTCTTAGAGGTTCAGTGAGTCAGTCTCAGGGGTTCAGTGAGTCAGTCTCAGGGGTTCAGTGAGTCAGTCTCAGGGGTTCAGGGGTTCAGTGAGTCAGTCTCAGGGGTTCAGTGAGTCAGTCTCAGGGGTTCAGTGAGTCATTCTCAGGGGTTCAGGTGTTCAGTGAGTCAGTCTCAGGGGTTCAGTGAGTCAGTCTCAGGGGTTCAGTGAGTCAGTCTCAGGGGTTCAGTGTGTCAGTCTCAGAGGTTCAGTGAGTCAGTCTCAGAGGTTCAGTGAGTCAGTCTCAGGGGATCAGTGAGTCAGTCTCAGGGGTTCAGTGAGTCAGTCTCAGGGGTTCAGTGAGTCAGTCTCAGGGGCTCAGGGTTCAGTGAGTCAGTCTCAGGGGTTCAGTGATTCAGTCTCAGGGGATCAGTGAGTCAGTCTCAGGGGTTCAGTGAGTGAGTCTCAGGGGCTCAGTGAGTCAGTCTCAGGGGCTCAGGGGTTCAGTGAGTCAGTCTCAGGGGTTCAGTGATTCAGTCTCAGGGGTTCAGTGAGTCAGTCTCAGGGGTTCAGGGGTTCAGTAAGTCAGTCTCAGGGGTTCAGTGAGTCAGTCTCAGGGGTTCAGTGAGTCAGTCTCAGGGGATCAGTGAGTCAGTCTCAGGGATTCAGTGAGTCAGTCTCAGGGGTTCAGTGAGTCAGTCTCAGGGGATCAGTGACTCAGTCTCAGGGGTTCAGTGTGTCAGTCTCAGGGGTTCAGGGGTTCAGTTAGTCAGTCTCAGGGGTTCAGTGAGTCAGTCTTGGGTTAAGTGAGTCAGTCTCTGGGGTTCAGGGGTTCAATGAGTCAGTCTCAGGGGTTCAGGGGTTCAGTGAGTCAGTCTCAGAGGTTCAGTGAGTCAGTCTCAGGGGTTCAGTGAGTCAGTCTTGGGTTAAGTGAGTCAGTCTCAGGGGTTCAGGGGTTCAGTGAGTCAGTCTTAGAGGTTCAGTGAGTCAGTCTCAGGGGATCAGTGAGTCAGTCTCAGGGGTTCCGTGAGTCAGTCTCCGGGGTTCAGTGAGTCAGTCTCAGGGGTTCGGTGAGTCAGTCTCAGGGGTTCAGTGAGTCAGTCTCCGGGGTTCAAGGGTTCAGTAAGTCAGTCTCAGGGGTTCAGTGAGTCAGTCTCAGGGGTTCAGTGAGTCAGTCTCAGGGGATCAGTGAGTCAGTCTCAGGGATTCAGTGACTCAGTCTCAGGGGTTCAGGGGTTCAGTGAGTCAGTCTTGGGTTAAGTGAGTCAGTCTCAGGGGTTCAGGGGTTCAGTGAATCAGTCTCAGGGGTTCAGTGAGTCAGTCTCAGAGGTTCAGTAAGTCAGTCTCAGGGGTTCGGTGAGTCAGTCTCAGGGGATCAGTGAGTCAGTCTCAGGAGTTTGGTGAGTCAGTTTCAGGGGTTCAGTGAGTCGGTCTCAGAGGTTCAGTGAGTCGGTCTTAGGGGTTCGGTGAGTCATTCTCAGGGGTTCAGTAAGTCAGTCTCAGGGTTCAGTGAGTCAGTCTTGGGTTAAGTGAGTCAGTCTCAGGGGTTCGGTGAGTCATTCTCAGGGGTTCAGTGAGTCAGTCTCAGGGGTTCAGTGAGTTAGTCTCAGGGGATCAGTGAGTCAGTCTCAGGGATTCAGTGAGTCAGTCTCAGGGGTTCAGTGAGTCAGTCTCAGGGGATCAGTGACTCAGTCTCAGGGGTTCAGTGACTCAGTCTAAGGGGTTCAGTTAGTCAGTCTCAGAGGTTCGGTGAGTCAGTCTCAGGGGATCAGTGAGTCAGTCTCAGAGGTTCAGTGAGTCAGTCTTAGGGGTTTGGTGAGTCAGTTTCAAGGGTTCAGTGAGTCCGTCTCAGGGGTTCAGTGAGTCAGTCTCAGGGGTTCAGGGGTTCAGTGAGTCAGTCTCAGGGGTTCGGTGAGTCAGTTTCAAGGGTTCAGTGAGTCAGTCTCAGGGGATCAGTGAGTCAGTCTCAGAGGTTCAGTGAGTCAGTCTTAGGGGTTTGGTGAGTCAGTTTCAAGGGTTCAGTGAGTCCGTCTCAGGGGTTCAGTGAGTCAGTCTCAGGGGTTCAGGGGTTCAGTGAGTCAGTCTCTGGGGTTCAGGGGTTCAGTGAGTCAGTCTCAGGGGTTCGGTGAGTCAGTCTCAGGGGTTCAGTGAGTCAGTCTCAGGGGTTCAGTAAGTCAGTCTCAGGGGTTCAGTGAGTCAGTCACAGGGGATCAGTGAGTCTGTCTCAGGGGTTCAGTGACTCAGTCTCATGGGTTCAGGGGTTCAGTGAGTCAGTCTTGGGTTAAGTGAGTCAGTCTCAGGGGTTCAGGGGTTCAGTGAGTCAGTCTCAGGGGTTCAGTGAGTCAGTCTCAGAGGTTCAGTGAGTCAGTCTCAGGAGTTCGGTGAGTCAGTTTCAGGGGTTTAGTGAGTCGGTCTCAGAGGTTCAGTGAGTCAGTCTTAGGGGTTCGGTGAGTCATTCTCAGGGGTTCAGTGAGTCAGTCTCAGGGGTTCAGTGAGTCAGTCTTGGGTTAAGTGAGTCAGTCTCAGGGGTTCGGTGAGTCATTCTCAGGGGTTCAGTGAGTCAGTCTCAGGGGTTCGGTGAGTCATTCTCAGGGGTTCAGTGAGTCAGTCTCAGGGGTTCAGTGAGTCGGTCTTGGGTTAAGTGAGTCAGTCTCAGGGGTTCGGTGAGTCATTCTCAGGGGTTCGGTGAGTCATTCTCAGGGGTTCAGTGAGTCAGTCTCAGAGGTTTAGTGAGTCAGTCTCAGGGGTTCGGTGAGTCAGTCTCAGAGGTTCAGTGAGTCAGTCTCAGGAGTTCGGTGAGTCAGTTTCAGGGGTTCAGTGAGTCGGTCTCAGAGGTTCAGTGAGTAAGGCCCAATCCCATTTCTCTTTTCTACCCCTACCCCTTAGCCCTACCCCTTAGCCCTACCCCTGGAAACGGAGTGCCAAGGGGTAGGGCCGAAAGTCAACCCCTCCGAATTGGGACACCCCTTCGACAATCGCATACGTCATCAGTAGTCGCCGCTGCCTCTTACGTAACCAGATGCGACAAGCGCTTGCCGGAGATCTCAGGAAAAAATGCCGTCTGCCAACACAGTCTCACTCCCAGCTCGTCGAAAAACCGACGCTTGGTCAGGGCCCTTCGGCGTCAGTTTCTGACTCACAAGGTCGCCCTCAGCGTCTAAGCACCGACGCAGCGGGCTCTGAACAGATTCTAATGTAATTCCATCCGAGTCGATATTTGACGCTCAGAGCGAGCGCTCCAGCCTTCCATTCATTTCAACACATTAACCCGGCCCGCGTCGTTTCAAGCCGCTGAGAGCATCAGTCCCATTGGATAACTGACGATCTGGACACACGGAAGTATTCTAATTACTAATGTCCGTCTAATGTCTAATGTCCGTTTTCACGTTAACGGCGATTTTCACAATGATATCTGCAACATTTCTTAAGGCAGAAACACCACTGTCTCCTTGTTAATTACACAACATTAGTGGGTTGATTTCCTGTTGCGTCTGCCGCTGTGATAATCTCTGTTGCGTGGGCTATTGGGATGTTTTTACGGTTGTCTGCTGCTAGACGGAGGAATGAAGGAGGAGGAATGAATCACTATCGATAACTTCGGCGAGGTTGCCGACGTTATTATTAATAACGTTATCGGAAGTTATATTGATAACTTTATCACTGTAGATTATCATCAGGGCTGCCGGCAGCATCCACTCTAGCAACGGTAACCACGTAACTGACGCCTCGACTACTATCGATTTTTTCTGCGGATTTTTACGAGGAAAATGACCACTACACATTGAAACAATGTTAAAATAGACAACAAATAGGTTTCGTACATTTTCGAACTTTATTCATGGGAGAAAATACTAAATATGTCATACCCCTCCGTTTGGAGTGTGCCTCGGAAAAATCTCCGTTTGGGAGGGGTATATAGCCTACCCCTTGGCCCTACCCTCCGTCATAATGGGAATTGGGACACCCCTACCCCTCCACATGAACGCGCAAAACGGAGGGGTAGGGCCAAGGGGTAGGGCCAAGGGGTGAAATGGGATTCAGCCTAAGTCTTAGGGGTTCGGTGAGGGGTTCAGTTCAGGTCTCAGGGTTCAGTCAGTGGGTTCAGGGGTTCGTCAGGGTTCAGTCAGTCTCAGGGGTTCGGTGAGTCAGTTCAGTTCAGTGAGTTCAGTCTCAGGGTTCGGTGAGTCAGTCTCAGGGTCAGGAGTGAGTCAGTCGTCAGAGGTTCAGTGAGTCAGTCTAGGGGTTTGGTGAGTCAAGTTTCAAGGGTTTTCAGTGAGTCGGTCTCAGAGGTTCAGTGAGTCCGTCTCAGGGGTTCAGTCAGGGTTCAGTCTCAGGGGTTCAGGGGTTCAGTGAGTCAGTCTCAGGGGTTCAGTGAGTCAGTCTCAGGGGTTCAGTGAGTAAGTCTCAGGGGTTTGTTGAGTCGGTCTCAGGGGTTCAGTGAGTCAGTCTCAGAGGTTCAGTGAGTCAGTCTTAGGGGTTCGGTGAGTCAGTCTCAGGGGATCAATGAGTCAGTCTTAGAGGTTCAGTGAGTCAGTCTCAGGGGTTCGGTGAGTCAGTCTCAGGGGAAGTCAGTTCTCAGTCAGTCCAGTCTCAGGGTCAGTCAGGTGAGTCAGTCTCAGGGGTTCAGTGAGTCAGTCTCAGGGGGTTCAGGGGGTTCAGTGAGTCATACTCAGGGGTTCGTGAGTCAGTCCAGGGGTTCAGGTCAGTCAGGGGTTCAGTGAGTCAGTCTCAGGGGGTTCGGTGAGTCATTTCAGGGGTTCAGTGAGTCAGTCTCAGGGGTTCAGTGAGTCAGTCTTCAGGGTTTCAGTGGTTGGTGAGTCAGTCTCAGGGGTTCAGTGAGTCAGTCTCAGGGGTTCAGTGAGTTCAGTCTCAGGGGGTTCAAGGGGGTCAGTGAGTCAGTCTCAGTGGAGTCAGTGAGTCAGTCTCAGGGATTCAGTGAGTCAGTCTCAGGGTTTCAGTGAGTCAGTTCAGGGGATCAGTGACTCAGTCTCAGGGTTCAGTGACTCAGTCTAGGGGTTCAGTGTCAGTCTCAAGGTCAGTCATCAGGGGTCAGGAGTCAGTCTCAGAGGTTCAGTGAGTCAGTCTTAGGGGTTTGGTGAGTCAGTCATCAGGGGTCAGTGAGTCAGTCTCAGGGGTCAGGTCAGAGTCAGTCTCAGGGGTTCAGTGTTCAGTAGTCAGGGGTCTCAGGGGGTTCGGTGAGTCAGTTTCAGTTTCAGGGGTTCAGAGTCAGTCTCAGGGGATCAGTGAGTCAGTCTCAGAGGTTCAGTGAGTCAGTCTTAGGGGTTGGTGAGTCAGTTCAAGGGTTCAGTGAGTCCGTCTCAGGGGTTCAGTGAGTCAGTCTCAGGGGTTCAGGGGTTCAGTGAGTCAGGGGTCTCAGGGTTCAGGAGGTTTTCAGTGAGTCAGTCTCAGGGGTCAGGGGGTGAGTCAGTCTCAGGGTTCAGGAGTCAGTCTCAGGGGTTCAGGTCAGTCTCAGGGGTCTCAGGGGTTCAGTGAGTCAGTCTCAGGGGATCAGTGAGTCAGGGGTTCAGGGGTTCAGTGAGTCAGTCTCAGGGGAGTCAGTTCAGTGAGTCAGTCTCAGGGTTCAGTGAGTCGTCTCAGGGTTCAGGTGAGTCAGTCAGGGGTCAGTGAGTCAGGTCTCAGGAGGTTCAGGAGTCAGTCTCAGGGGTTCGGTGAGTCAGTCTCAGGGGTTCAGTGTGAGTCAGTCTCAGGGGTTCAGTGAGTCAGTCTTCAGGGTTCAGTGAGTCAGTCTCAGGGGTTCAGGAGTCAGTCAAGAGGTTCAGTGAGTCAGTCTCAGGGGTTCAGAGTCAGTTCAGTGGGTTCAGTGAGTCAGTCTCAGGGGTCAGTTCAGGGGTGAGTCAGTTCTCAGGGGCAGTCAGGTGAGTCAGTCTCAGGGTTCGGGTTCAGTGAGTCAGGTCTCAGGGGTCAGTGGTCAGGTGGGGTTCAGTGAGTCAGGTTCTCAGGGGTTCAGTGAGTCAGTCTCAGGGGTTCAGTGAGAGTCAGTCAGTTCAGGGGTTCAGTGAGTCAGTCTCAGGGGAGGTTCAGGTGAGTCAGTCTCAGGGGTTCAGTGAGTCAGTCTCAGGGGTTCGGTGAGTCAGTCTCAGGGGTTCAGGGGTTCAGTCATGAGTCAGTCTCAGGGGTTCAGTGAGTCAGTTCTCAGGGTCAGTGAGTCAGGAGGGGTGAGTCAGTGAGTCAGGGGTTCAGTCTCGTGAGTCAGTCAGTGAGTCAGGGGTTTCAGGTCAGTCTCAGGGGTTCAGTTCAGTGAGGTTCAGGGGTTCAGTGGGGTTCAGTCTCAGGGAGTCAGGGGTTCAGTGAGTCAGTCTCAGGGGTTCAGTCAGTTCTCAGGGGTTCTCAGGGGGTTCAGGGGTTCAGAGTGAGTTCTCAGGGGTTCGGTGAGTCAGGTTCAGGGGTTCAGTGAGTCAGTCTCAGAGGGTTCAGTGAGTCAGTCTCAGGGGTTTGGTGAGTCAGTCTCAGAGGGTTCAGTGAGTCAGTCTGAGTCAGGGGTTCAGGTGAGTCAGTCTCAGGGGTTCAGGGGTGAGTCAGTCAGTCAGGGGTTCAGGTGAGGAGTCAGTCTCAGGGTTCAGGTGAGTCAGTCTCAGGGGTTCAGGAGTCAGGGTTCTGAACAGGGGTTCAGTGAGTCAGTCTCAGGGGTTCAGTCAGAGTCAGTCTCAGGAGGTTCAGGAGTCAGTCTCAGTCAGGGGTTTCAGGTGAGTCAGTCTCAGGGGTTCAGTGAGTCAGGGGCAGTCAGGGGAGTTCAGGTGAGTCAGTCTTCAGGGTTCAGTGAGTCAGTCTCAGGGGTTCAGTTCAGGGGTCAGGGGTGTGAGTCAGTCTCAGGGGTTCAGGGGTTCCGGTGAGTCAGGGGTCAGTTCAGGGGTTCAGGGTTCAGTGAGTCAGTCTCAGGGGTTCAGTGAGTCAGTCTCAGGGGTTCAGTCTCAGAGGGGTTCGGGGTAGTCAGTCTCAGGGGTTCAGGGAGTCAGTCAGTCTCAGGGAGTCAGTGAGTGAGTCAGTCTCAGGGGTCGGTCAGTGAGTCAGTCAGGTTCAGGGGGTTCAGTGAGTCAGTCTCAGGGGTTCGGTGTCTCAGTCAGTCTCAGAGGTTCAGTGGTCAGTCTCAGTCAGTCAGTCTCAGGGGTTCAGTCAGTGGGTGGTTCAGTTCAGAGTCAGTCTCAGGGGTTCAGTGAGTCAGTCTCAGGGGTCAGTCAGTGGGTTCAGGAGTCAGTGAGTCAGTTCAGGGGTTCAGTGAGTCAGTCAGTCAGGGGGTTCGGTTGAGTCAGTCTCAGGGGTCAGTCAGAGTCAGTCTCAGGGGTTCAGGTGAGTCTCAGGGGTCAGTCAGAGGTTCGGTTCGGAGTCAGAGGTCTCAGGGGGTTCAGTGAGTCAGGGGGTCAGTCAGTCAGGGGTTAGTGTCAGTCTCAGGGGTTTCAGGGTGAGTCAGTCTTCAGGGTTCAGTGGTGTGAGTCAGTTTCAAGGGTTCAGTGAGTCGGTCTCAGAGGTTCAGTGAGTCCGTCTCAGGGGTTTCAGTGAAGTCAGTCTCAGGGGTCTCAGTTCAGGGGTTCAGTGAGTCAGTCAGTCAGGGGTTCGGTGAGTCGGTGAGTCAGTCTCAGGGGTCAGTCTCAGGGGATCAGTCAGTCTCAGGGGTTCAGGTGAGGTCAGTCTCAGAGGTTCAGTGAGTCAGTCTTAGGGGTTCGGTTGAGTCAGTCTCAGGGGATCAATGAGTCAGTCTTAGAGGTTCAGTGAGTCAGTCTCAGGGGTTCAGGTGAGTCAGTCTCAAGGGGTTCAGTGGTTCAGTGAGTCAGGCAGGGGGGTCAGAGTCAGGTTCAGGAGTCAGTTCAGGGGTTCAGTGAGTCAGTCTCAGGGGTTCAGGGTCGTTCAGTGAGTCAGTCTCAGGGGTTCAGTGAGTCAGTCTCGGGGTTCAGTGTGAGTCAGTTCTCAGGGGTTCAGTGAGTCAGTCTCAGGGGTTCAGTGAGTCAGTCTCAGTGGGTCAGTTCAGTGAGTCAGTCTCAGGGGTTCAGTCTCAGAGTCAGTCAGTCAGGGGTTCAGTGAGTCAGTCTCAGGGGTTCAGTCAGAGTCAGTCTCAGGGGTCAGTCGGTCAGTCAGGGGTTCAGGGTTCAGTCAGGGGTTAGTCAGTCTCAGGGGTTCGGTGAGTCAGTCTCAGGGGTCAGTGAGTCCAGGGGTTCAGTGAGTCAGTTTCAGGTGAGTCAGTCTCAGGGTTCAGTGAGTCGTCTCAGGGGTTCAGGAGTCAGTCAGGGGTCAGGGGTTCAGTGAGTCAGTCTCAGGGGTTCGGTGAGTCAGTCTCAGGGGTTCAGTTGAGTCAGTCTCAGGGGTTCAGTGAGTCAGTCTCAGAGGTTCAGTGAGTCAGTCTTAGGGGTTTGGTGAGTCAGTTTCAAGGGTTCAGTGAGTCCGTCTCAGGGGTTCAGTGAGTCAGTCTCAGAGGTTCAGGGGTTCAGTGAGTCAGTCTCAGGGGTTCAGGGGTTCAGTGAGTCAGTCTCAGGGGTTCAGTGAGTCAGTCTCAGGGGTTCAGTGAGTCAGTCTCAGGGGTTCAGGGGTTCAGTAAGTCAGTCTCAGGGGTTTCAGTGAGTCAGTCAGTCAGGGGAGTCAGTCAGGGGTGAGTCAGTCTCAGGGGTTCAGTGACTCAGTCTCAGGGTTCAGGGGTTCAGTGAGTCAGAGTTCTGGGGTTCAGTGAGTCAGTCTCAGGGGTTCAGGGGTTCAGTGAGTCAGTTCAGGGGTTCAGTGAGTCAGTCTCAGGGGTTCAGTCAGTGGGTTCAGTTCAGGTCAGGTCTCAGGGGTTCAGTGAGTCCGTCTCAGGGGTTCAGTGAGTCAGTCTCAGGGGTTCAGGGGTTCAGTGAGTCAGTCTCAGGGGTTCGGTGAGTCAGTCTCAGGGGTTCAGTGAGTCAGTCTCAGGGGTTCAGTGAGTCAGTCTCAGGGGTTCAGTGAGTCAGTCTCAGGGGTTCAGTGAGTCAGTCTCAGAGGTTCAGTGAGTCAGTCTCAGGGGTTCGGTGAGTCAGTCTCAGGGGTTCAGTGAGTCAGTCTCAGGGGTTCAGTGAGTCAGTCTCAGGGGTTCAGTGAGTCAGTCTCAGGGGTTCAGTGAGTCAGTCTCAGGGGTTCAGTGAGTCAGTCTCAGGGGTTCAGTGAGTCAGTCTCAGGGGTTCGGTGAGTCAGTCTCAGAGGTTCAGTGAGTCAGTCTCAGGGGTTCGGTGAGTCAGTCTCAGGGGTTCAGTGAGTCAGTCTCAGGGGTTCAGTGAGTCAGTCTCAGAGTTTCAGGTCAGTCAGTCTCAGGGGTTCGTTGAGTCGGTCTCGGGGGTTCAGTGAGTCAGTCTCAGAGGTTCAGTGAGTCAGTCTTAGGGGTTTGGTGAGTCAGTTTCAAGGGTTCAGTGAGTCGGTCTCAGAGGTTCAGTGAGTCCGTCTCAGGGGTTCAGTGAATCAGTCTCAGGGGTTCAGGGGTTCAGTGAGTCAGTCTCAGGGGTTCGGTGAGTCAGTCTCAGGGGTTCAGTGAGTCAGTCTCAGGGGTTCAGTGAGTCAGTCTCAGGGGTTCAGTGAGTCAGTCTCAGGGTTCAGTGAGTCAGTCTCAGGGGTTCGTTGAGTCGGTCTCAGGGGTTCAGTGAGTCAGTCTCAGAGGTTCAGTGAGTCAGTCTCAGGGGTTCAGTGAGTCAGTCTCAGAGGTTTGGCTGAGGTCAACACACCTGACACTTGATTCATGATGACCCGCCCCACTTGGCCATCACTGGCTAGAGGTGATCATGTGACATCGCTTTGCCAATCAGGGAACTTGGTGTGCTCAGTCAGCTTATGACTGTTGTGATGGTGCCTCCTGTGATTTCTTTAATATTTTAATCCAGACTAACTATGTCGAGCAAAAAAAAGTAAGAGGTCGGATGACTGTACAATATGGATTCACATGTATAACGGATGGGAGTCAGCGTCCTGTCTGCATGATCTGCAATGCCAAGATAACTAATTCTAGTCTAGAGCTGGAAAGAAAATCATATTTGTTGTGACTGTAGTGAGGATAAAGCAGGTTCAGAAAATGAATGATAAATACACAATAAATAATAAGTGAAGTATGTAATTCATGGAGTTCATCCATTGTACTGATTTTGTTCTTTGAACACAGTGATGTAAATGCACAGTTAATTTTGTGCACCAGTAAAACATATACCTATGTCCTTAATTTGAGAAAAAAAAAAATCATTTTATTTTTCAATAAAGAAGGGTTTGGTGAATGTGCAGATGAAACTGGTTCAGTACTTCCAACAAGGTTAAGAACCGCTGCTCTAAACAGTCACTGGTTTTAATATTAATTTATTAAAATAAATTAAATGACCCAGCTCCTTCAACAGTTTTGTTTTATTCTGCATTATGAAAGTTGTTGCCTCCTTCCAGCTGAAACCAGAGGTTCACATCCACTGGATGAAAAGACACATTACCTTCGTTTTAATTCATTGTCTGACATTAAATCAGACTAAACTTCTTAAAAGTCAGAAGATTCCTCTGCCTTTCAACAATCTGTTAAGGACCAGATGATGCTGTCATGGCTGTGGAAGCTTCTGATAGGTTAATTGGTAAAATCTAAGTTAACTGGAGTCTCACCTGTGAATCTATTTAAACACCTCAAACTCATGGGGAAATCAAAAGAAATCAGCCAAGATATCAGGAAGAGAACTGTGGACCTCCATCAGTCTGGTTCATCCTGGTCCAGTTTCCAGATGTCTGAGGGAGCCACGTTCATCTGCTCCAACAGTTCTCCACCAGTAGAACCACCATGGGAACGTCCACCATCAGAGTCCTCAGGGAGGAGACGGTCCCAGAGATGAACCTGAACCAACCCCAGAACAGAAGCTGAACAGCTGGTGAAGATGCTGCTGAAAACAATATCAAAATACAGAATCTTAGAAGAAGAAAGATCTGAAGGAAGTCCGACTGTATCAGGCAGAGAGCTGAGCGCCGTTCATGAGCTGCTCCAGAGGGAAGCTGAGGTCAAGGGGAGGCGAAATGTGCAGCCATAATTCAATTAAAGTCTTAGCGGGTAAATGAGGAGGTGGCTGGAGGAGCAGCAGCAGCGACGGGAGGACGAGCTGCTTGGACCTGCAGGGAGGAACGGATCAAACTCACTCGCTGCGATGCACATCAGCGCTCTGTTCGCTCATGTCCCCGCTGAGGCCTGAAAACCTGCTGGGAGGGAGGCGGGACGTACAGGCCGTCCAGCAGCAAAGGACCAGCCTTCGCTGCTCTCAGACAACTCTGTCAGTGACTTAGTTTGACGTATTTTGTGAGTAATTCGACTTCCTGACTGACCTGGTGCTTCCCTGACTAGCTCCCTGATTAGCTAATCAGCAGCTTGGGGGAAAATGTCCAGTCGTTTAAAGCAGATAGATCAATGATTTTTGGCTTTTTCAAATACCTGCTGTTTGCTCCACTTACAGTCACTCAGGAGGCAGGCTTTTATTAAACAGTTTCACTCGCTAACAGTTAATTACAAGGATGGATGAGCTGGGAAATGGGAGCGGGCTGTTCTGCGTTTTTAATGCTCCTTTGCCTATTCGGGCCTTTGAGGGAATCCGTTTAAAGATGCAGGGTTGCTGTGAAGCTGCTACATATCCTATCAGGAGAGCTAATCTGCAGCCACGAGCTACTGTAGCCACTCACGAGGATTAAATCTCTCTGACTGACTCACCATGACAGCTGCCAGCTCTGCATCGGCCGGTTTGGCGTCTGGTTTGCGGGTTGAGCGCCCAACGCTGTGGATCTGCGCTGCTGCTAGCTTTGTGATTAGCTGAGTGACATCTCCAGGACCCACTGGACTGGTGCATCACATTACCAGCTGCGTGAAAACCGTCATGTTAGCGTGTGGCTGAAGTTACTGAGCAGCCAGATGTGTGACATCTCAATGACTCCCATAAATGTTAGATAGCAGCTGTGCTAATAACTGTGTTTATGCTCCGTTGCCTCCGTTAGAGTAGTTTCTGGAGATTACTTAATAAAAAGTTCTGTTGTCACGACAAGACAAAGAAAGGATGAGGAACATCAGGGATGAAACGAGCGGTAATTAAAAGAGATTTGATTATTTTAAAAACCCAGATGTCTAAGACAACAGCACGGTAGCATCGTTAGCCGTCGTGAGATGGCTGGGTGAGGAGAGACGTCTCACTGAGAACTTCAGGATCAGATGAGTAGAAATCAGTGCTCCTCAGCTGTTTCAAACTCGGACCAACCGGCTCCAGATGTCTGGTTTCTGTGAGAAATCACTTTGATGGTCCTGCAGCCCCCTGAAGAGGGTCTGAAGCCACGAGAGGAAAACCACAGTGACCTGCCGACACACCAGAAACAGTGAATTCAGAGCTCATCTTTCACGCTCCTAAAAATATTCCCAGAGCGACTGTGACAGAGACCTTTTCAGGATCGTTATCTCAGCGGGAAGACTTGATACCGCCATTACGAGAAGATCTTTTCTGAAGGCGGTTTATCACATTTAGTAACTACAGTTCATCTGTTCAGGAAAAGAGGATATTTGACCTTCTTTCTAAAAACTCTGGAGCTCGTTTCAGATTTTGTTCAAAGTATTTGCAGGGATCTGACACTGAAACTAAATAATTGGGTTTTTTTCTGCTGAATTAAGTAAAATTCAGTAGACGTTTCTGATCATCCAGTGATTTCGTGTATTAAATTTTTCATTATTCATCCAATCAGAAGTCTAAAACACAAAATTGATATTATCACAGAGATCAATAATAATCAGATTTTGTTCAGGCTTTAGAAGGACGTCATTTGATTATGTAATGTAGGGAAATTAAATTATAATAGTAACGATGTTGTTTATCCAAAACAACTGCCTGAAATACTCCTGATTTAACCTCCATCAGTTCCATTGACTCGCGTCCAGGAGACGGAGGACCGACTGTTGCTTTTTCCAGATGAGACAGCAGACATCAGGAGACTGACATGACAACCAGTGACTTCCTACCCGGGAACCCACAGCTCCCAGTTTGAGAGCTCCTCTCCAACACACCATCCACGTACAAACATGTCTTATCAGGCGACGTGTTCATGCTGCTACCAGCTACCAAAACCCCTTTAGAGAGGTGCACGTTTCTCAGGACGTTTCTGGAGTAAATTTGTGGATGAAAGAGCAGCCTGTTGGGAAAACTGAAAGGCCTCAGACGCAGAGTACGTGATGAGCATGAGCGCGGTGCTAAAATCGAAGCTGACGTGCCGGTGACGCCTTCAAATGGAGACCCCTCAAACTTCAGGGAAAAAGAAGGCGTGTAGGAGGATCACTGGGATGTTTGGCGTTCGGGCCGTCTGCGACCTTTGCCCTCTGTTCTGTCTGCGCTCATCGGGGACCTGGATACCTCTCAGCAGGTAGGGAGACCCTCCAGATCACCTCTGAATCCCGACTGCATTCACCTCACCGTGAACCTGCCGGTTCCTTCCCGACAACATCCTCCCCGTTGTTGAGAAAAGAAAGATTTAAGAAAAGAAAGACTTAAGAAATAAAATAAAATAAAAGAAGGTCAGAGAGAGAGAGGACAATGGAACAAAGAAGAAGTGTAATACTGTTAGAAAACAGGTGAAAATGGAGCGATTGAGTCCTTCCAGAACTGGGAAGTTAGTTTCTTGAAGTTGGAATTTTTCAATAGATGCATGTTTGATGCATAGACTCTCCCCAAAAAACACACTTCTTACATACATTGTTCACTTTAAGAGGGCCGATTATACAAAAATCTAATTTTCTGATCTTGATAGCTTATATTTGGACGTCTTACCAGCTCAAAACAATCCAAACCTTCCCCTTTGTTTGCAGCCGCCCACATTTAAAAACCCGCCATTCGATGAGCTGTGACATCACATGCCCGAAGCGGGGCAGAAGTGCCCCTTCAGGTCGTTACGCGCAGGTTTGCTGCACCGTGGAGGCGGGAAGCTCAAAGCCGTAACACTGACAGAGGGGGGCAGAGTCAAGTCGGCGCGTCCGGACCCCAGCCTAACTCTGTGGATCAGAACTGTCATCGGCATTACGACCAGTGACGGGCAACGCTGCTCATCTTCTTTCAGTGCCACCAAACGATCGCCGACCCCGCGTAGTGCCAGTAAAGTCAGTGTGTAGAAGAGGTTGAAGTTTTTCACATTAAACCCTCAAATCTGTGGGCTCAGATACAGATGAGGCTACTCTGTTTTTTACCTAATGTGTCTCCTTCAAAGGAGCTGTGCGATGAGCCAAACCAATACTGAAAAGAAGAGTCAAACTCCTCCTTAACCATGTGAGAGACTGACGCCATCATGCAGAGGATGATAACTTCAAGATGGTTCGACGGGCTGTTGAATCACGGGGTGGAGATCATTTTTACTTTTACTGAATAAATGACTCTTTAAAATGTCATGTGAGGTTGTATTTGCCTCATTTTAAGACCCGATAAGTACCAGGTGGTTCTTCATATTCACGTACACGAGACCTTAGAAGGTGAGCTTTCTTTTTCATGCAACTCCACACGTTGACTCCTGTCGATTCAAACATGATATTTCACTAAGGAACCAGTATTAATATTCGGCGCAGGCCGGTATTTCTGGCGTTGAACAACCTTAAGTGGAAGATAATGAACTGAAATGAAAAGAAAAGAGGACAGAACTGGAGATATACGGGATGCAGGGTTGGAGTTTTAGCGAACAGAGAGAGGAAATGGAAAAAAAAGATGCAGGCAACATGGACAGGAAAAAGGATGTAGAGGACAAAAGGTTATAGCAAAGGATGGAAGGAGATAAGGGACAAGAAAGGAAATAAGCAGACAGAAAGAAATGCTTGATGGTTGTTTTTTTTTCCAGCCAGAGCAGAGGTATCACCTGCTGTCACATCACCTGTCCCTGTCCCTTCAGACGATGTCACTCATTTACCTGCTGTAAACTCAACGATGCTCTCACTGGCTGTGGTGTGTAAGGTGTGTAAACGTAGAGAAAGAGAGAGGAGAGGCGTGAATGTGTGTTTGAGGAGGAGAAGGCTATTAACGAAAGTGTGTGTGCTGCTGGGATAAGTGCTGCTTTGTGTGAACGGCTGAGAGCGCATGAATGTGACTGATAGTCTGAGCGTGTCCACCGGAGGCTGAAACACGCCGGCACGTGGAGACGGCGCTGTCAAGAGAGCAGCCCTGCGTCTCCACGGAGAGGGTGAGGGATGCTGGGGGGGCGAGGGATGCGGGGGGGAGAAGGACAGAGGTTGGAGTGCAGGAGGAGGAGGAGCCGGGGGAGTGGCTGGGCGAGAGAGGTAGACAAAGCAAGGGAGGAGGTCGGAGAGAGAGAAGGAGGAGAGGAGTGAAGGGAGGGCAGGCTCCAGAGAAAGAAGCAGAAGAAGAAGAAGGAGGAGGAGGAGGAGGAGGAGACAGGGCGAGTGAGAGGAGTGTGTGTCTGAAGGTGAGTGTGTGTGTGTTTTATTCTCTCCAGCGTAAATGAATGGAAGGCGTCTCTATTGTCTTCAGAACGGTAAGAAGCTCTGCTGCTGCACAGCATCTGGATGCTAATGAGAGACTGTGTGTGTGTGCACGTGCGCTTGGGTGTCTACAACTTCATCATGCATGTAAAACCTGGATTTTTCAGAATACAATGTACATGTGTATCACTGTAAATCTGTGCAGCGTGTGTGTGTGTGCATTGGGTTTAACTGTAGCAGCAAACTCAAAGTCTACATATATATATGTTTGTGTGTATGTGTGTGTGTGTGTGCATGAGCATGCATTTGTGCAAGATGTGGAGAGATTTTTCCGGCACGTCCACATTTTCAGATGTGCAGTCCTTCTGAGGCTAGAGAGGAAATCCTCGCTGCGTTGCTGATTATGTTTTAGGAAAGAAACTTGGTTTAAGGTCACAACAACACTTCCCTTACTCGTCTGCTTATCTTTATGGAGAACACGTTGGCTATGAGACCCGTCCGACTGAGGACATTTTGTGGAAAGTGTGGACATTTTGGCCTTCTCTGTTCAGAAAGATTGCCTGAAGATTGCTGTGTACATGTTATATTCCTGTAGTCAACAAAAACTATTGTAGTAAACTCAATTACAGTTAAAAAGTTTCTACGCTTGGCTTTAGTGAAGAGATTTGTAAACGCCCCCAGAAATGTTCTAGAAACAAACCTGTAGCGCAGCCGTTCCCAAACTTCAGAATACCAAGCCCAATTTGAAATGTGAAAAATCTCCACGGCCCACCGAAGCCTTTATTCACAACTGTGGTCAACATACAGGACTAGAAGCTATGTTCTGACATTAATGTGAGGGGTCAACAAATAAGGGGAGACTTGTCATATTAAGTTAAGATGACAGTAGAATAACACTTAACTGGTTTGTTTTGTTACTTCTTAATGTTTTTTATTTTACAGTAATTAAAAAACACATTTAAAAAAGATCGAGGATTTAAAACGTATTTGTTTAATTTTAATGACCTCTCATGGCCCACCTGCAGTCCCACGACGGCCCACACTTTGGGAATCACTGCTGTAGCGAATAAACGTTGACTCACGTGAAGATCGGAGGTCAGATTTCAGATTATCTCCCTTTTCTCTGTTCAAGAACGTCAAAACTATGGCTGTAGTGAGACACTAATCTTGAGATACGATATGATACGATATATATCAATAGTCATCTTACAATACATTTACATCATTTTTCTGAAAGATTTTAAAGCGACAAAGTGATTTTGGTGACATCTTGTGAGTGCTCCAATGACTTTGTTTGAATTAATTGAGCTGAAAGCATCAATTACACATTATATGGCTGACAGGCAGCTTGCAAATGCTGGACAAAATGAATAAAAGATTTGTTGGGAAAAATAGTTTCATTTATTTAAACAGTGCAAATTGTTGCTTGCGAGCTTTTAACGGTGGGACACGGGGGTTTTGAAAGAAGCTTAGAATATCGATACCCGCGGCCGAAAAATGGATACTCGATACTCGATAAAATATCGATCTATATTGCAGAATCGATAAAATCGCTCAGCTGTAGTCAAGATGTCTGATGAAAAGATGATGCTAAAGAGGCCCAGCTATCAGAAACATACATGTCACATGACAAAGACGCGCCACACGGTTCCTGGCTGTTGCAGACAGAAGATGAACGAGTCCTGGTGATATTTGTCACCGTGGTTGTCCTACGTCACAGAACGAGAGTGGATAGATGACGGTCATCTCCAGGGTCGTGTGATCAAAGACTGAGATCCTATGACTTTGTCTACTGACTCTCCAATTAAAATGCAACGATTTGCCTCTTGTCTTCAACCATGCCACTCCTCGCCACTTCCTTTTTGGGGTATTTTTGGCAGCTACTGGTGAAGGTGCAGCTTGTGTTCTTGTTTGGCCTCATGTGGTTGTTTGCCATCATCACACGCTGATGATGCTCTCCTTCGTCCGCCACGCTCTGTGATCCAGGTGGCATCTGCATCGCGGGCATCCACATCGTATCCATCCTGGATACGATGTGGACGTTGGTAGGACGTAGGTGAGGAATGGAGATGACATGTTGAATCTATCGATCCACGTCTGTAAAATCCACACTGAACCAGCTCCAACTAGAACCCTGAAAGTTTTCCTTTCAGACCCGAACTGCTTCCATTCAGGATTTATATCACATTCAGCCCGATGGACGTGTATTTGGCAGCGGCTGTGCAAGCGTGGTGCAGTCCCTGAAAGCAACCCCTCCCAAGCAGCAGCGGTGCATTTAAGCATAGTTTCGAGTGCATTTGAGCGATTTGCTGCATTTGAATAAACGCGGTGTGATTGAGGGAAAACAACTTGCAAATGCAGGAGGAGGCGGGGTGGAGGAGGGGCGGTGAAACCTCAGAAGTGAAACGGGAGCGACGTGGTGAGACTGAGCTGGCAGGAAGAGGAGGAGACACAACGGCAGCACCCGCTCCGTCGCTGGTGAAGAAGCAAAGCAAAGAGAAAATATGGCGGGACTGGGCACCATGTGGTAGACGAGTGGCGTCTCCTGACACGCCCCAAACAGGTCGGCCATGCTCCCCAAAAGAGAAGAAGCTGTTTGTCTGAAAAAAAAAACATCGCGAGCACCCATGAAAGTCAAAGACAGTCCAGACCGTGGTGCTCACTGCTGCACACAGCACATGGTTGCAGATTACAAACATGGCCTCCGCTGTGGCTCTTTTAAGCGACAGGACGCCAGACGTCTTTGCCAGCTTTTCATTGTATTTGGAACTTAGAGGTCAGAGCTTTTGAACACGTCAATTCTTGAGACCACTGGCGGTTCTTGTCACGTGTTAGGTTGACAAAGCCAGGTCCAGGATGAGGGTCAAGGTTGATTGTGAAGCTGATTATCACAGGTACGCAGAGCATAGACTGAAATGAGCATGTGTTTGTGATAGCCTCATGCTAAGGAATGCATTATTTCCTAACAGGGTTGAGAGAAGTAGAGCGTTGCAGAGTCCTCTTCCTCCTCCTCCTCCTCCTCCTCCTCTTCATCCGTCTTATCAAGCAGACTTGTGTGAAGCAGCAGCTGAATAAATTTGCAAGTCGTTTGAAATCAAACAAGAATTCACGGGAGATACCTCTCACAAACACAGCTCCTCTTCCTCCCTCATCCTCCTCCTGATGGTTGTGGCTGCTGGTGGCGGACCAGTGACACCAGCACGCTGGAACAACTGGGGCAGAACAGACTCGGCCTCCTGCATCTTTCATGCCATGGCAGGATGTTTTCAGATAGACTCCTCAAACAAAGACGGAGACGCGGTGAACATCCACAGCTGGAGGTTTGATCCAGGAGGGAAGGAGGACCTAGAAGCCCCCAGGTTTATTCCAACTAGTCTAGATTTAAACAGTTGTATACAAATATGAACTATCATCAGTCTTGTTTAGGGACTTTGCATCATGTGAAGCTGCATCAAACAGTGACTTGAATTTCCAATGACTCATTTTGAAATGTTGTCTTTGACGAGAATTAAATAGCCCAAAAACAGACATGGTGACCAACCACCCAGTACTGAGAAGGTCCTCCTTTGCTCCCTGAAGAGCTCTGAGCACTCAGGGTCTGGACAAAGAATGTCTGATGGTGTCCTGCAGTGTCTCTGAACTGGGACTGGTTCCCACAGCTGCCACCAGGATCCACCAGACTGGCATCTGGGGTGTTTGGAGACCAAATCACCAACTCAGACTGATAGAGGGGCCGGTGCTGACCTGCTGGGTAGGGCTGTGAAAAAAAAATGATTTGACAATATATCGGGATTTATACCGCCCAATATAATATCGATTTTTCAGCTCCTAATATCGATTTTTTTTTGATTGTTTTCAAAAACACTAATAATAAACAATAAATAGGTTCTTTTGAAGCAAATAGTTTTGACTCAATTTGTCCTCTGAATGATCAATATCATCTGATGAACATATACAGCAACTTGATTTTTCATCTCTACTTTTAATTTTGATATTAACTGGGTAGAATATCGCAATATTTCGTGATCCTGTGATAATATGGTATCGTGACCCAAGTATCATGATAGATATCTTATTGTGAGGTCCTTGCCAATACTCACCCCTACTGCTGGGGGGTTAACAACTGTAGGGGGATGATATGGCCATGTTTGGGGTGCCAACATGGCACCCCCAAGGTAGGTACCAGGTGCCAAAATAGCATTGATGTGAAGGCCGGGATGCAGAATCATCTCACAGGAACGTTGCAGCGACTCGTCAGTGGTCACCATGTTCTGCCTGATCGTGTCCGTTTTTGTTTTACAGTCAGTCATGAACATGGACCGATCTTTTCAGCGCTTTCCCCTCCTCATATCTCCTCATATACAGTCATGGAAAAAATTATTAGACCACCATTTTTTCTTCACTTTCTTGTTCATTTTAATACCTGGTACCACTAAACGTCATCATGTGACTAAAACAGACAGAAAAGAAAACACTGAATGCATAAAAGCAGTGTTTTTGGCAGTACAACGCCATAGCTATTGATGTAAAAACTTAAGTGATTTAGGTTATAATCAAGAAAACCATGGAAAATGGTAAGATATCAGCTATTAAATAAAACTCTCATGAGCAGTCTTTGTGGTTATCGTTATGTTTGTCCAAACAAATGTACCTTTAGTTGTACCAGGCATTAAAATGAACAAGAAACTGAAGAAAACAAGGGTGGTCTAATCATTTTTTCCATGTCTGTATCTCAGTCTGTGCTACGAATCTTCAGGCTGATTGGGTCCAGGTGGACTTTAGGAGTGAGTTTGTCCTGCTATGGACTGGCAGCTTGTCCGGGATGGACCCCTGCCTTTCACCCACAGACAGCTAGGATCGGCTGCCGGCGACCGCCGGCAGGAACGAGCCAACATGGCGGGCTGTGGTCGGTTTCCCATTAAGAGTTTAACTCATCAGGCACGTTAATAGACTGGTTTCAGTGGTTGAACACATCTCTCTGCGCGTCTGTTGTGTGTTGGTTCCCAGTGGTTTGTGTATTTCCTTGTCTGCCGGAGCTGCAGATTTGCAGCTGAGATTGTTTTTTGTGCAACCGAAGGATCCTAATCTGTGCACCGAAAGCAGCGCACACGCGATATCTCTCTTCAAGCGTGAGCTCCCTTTCATTTAAGTTATTACGAGCCTTGTTCCAGATCCTTCAAGCTACCGCAAAGTACTGGCAGTAGCAGGAGATAATTGAGTTTTCCTCCTCGTTCGCAGTGTTTGCTTGCAGAAAATTGTCCCGGTTTGTTTTCCACATAACTGACAAATCTTGTGATTGAATTTGCGAGTCAAGTAGGCCAGTTTCTGAAAGATGCAGGAGGGTTTCGGCATGGTGAAGTAGTTCACAACTCTAGGTCTAGTTTGGAAAAAAGGCTTCAGATGAAATAAGCAGAAGTGAACGGATGTCAGGATAGTCTGTATTTGACTTGTAGATGATGTGATTATTTAATGGAACTGTATTTGTCCTATTTTTTAGCGTTTCCATTAATTCATCTGCTGCCTACTGCAACAGAACTGACAAAGGATTGTAAATATATTGAAAAATTCATAACATGACCTAATTGTTCAGCAATTCCTATAACAGAAATTACGCAACTGCTGCCCCATCTGACATCCAGACATAAATACCCAAAACGAGCACTGACCAACGTAATCACAGCTTACCTGTTTAGAATCTCAAAACTGACTTTTCTAGTTATTTTTTTTTCTTTTTTATTAATGGACCAAAACATTTGCCTTTTCTGCACAGGAGCTCAACTGACGATAATAAATATAAAGCAAAGAAAAGACAAGAAAAAGGAGATTTCTGCCTGAAGTGGCACAAAATGGGTGTGCAACAATTCATTAATGTGACTTTTGATGTAGGGGCTTTGTGGAGAAGAGGCAGCGGCCCAAATAAGAGCCGGTCCCATCAGGGCAGCGGTGAAGTGAAGTGTTAAGGCACTCCAGCGCACTACCGCTCAATTATTCAGTGAGCAAGCGGCCGGGATGTTTGTTGGCCTCTGCAGCCGGCAGGAGAGCACGACTGGAGGGGGTTTGTGGCCAGAGCAGAGACACAGAAAAACCCCTTCAATCAAAAATAAAGAAACAGGTGATGATGTTCAGCAGAGGCTCTGTGCAGATGTGTGGTCGTTAAGACATTTGGATGTATATCTACGGTCCGTCCTCGTCTCCAATAATCTATCGAGCTGAAATTTAAGGAGTTTCCTCATCAAACGAACACGTTTTCTCATGTCTGCAACCCCAGATCCCTCAGTTCTGCCTTTTCTAGGTTAACTGACAGCCAGAAGAAAATCAAACAAGGTTAGATGATTATTATTCCCCCCTCGGGGCTTCTCCTAACATGAGAACACTGGTTACTGGCTCCACAGCCGTTCTGTTTGTATGATTTCCAGGCTGATGGTAGAACCGGAGGAGTTAGACCATGAAAACCTGGTTTCTAACGTGATGATTCAGTGAATTTCACCTCTCCAAGCTCCCACTGATGCTCTCTTGATGAGACTGCTGACGATGAGGCCGGCTGATGATGCTGCTGTCTGGTGAAAGAACCAGCAGAAGCCATATGAAGTAGAAGGGTGGCTGATGTGTAAAACTGTCATCGATGCTGCTTTCTCGTCCTCATGTTGCTGCTTGACCGTTTAAATGTGGAATATTCATAAAGGTGTTGATATTAATGCTGCTTGATCCCACTGCCTCTTCTCTTTCCCATTAGCTAAACTTCCCTCCAACTGTAGATCCCACTAATCACTGCTGATCCTGCTGACTTCTGTTGATCTTCTCAACCACCATACTGTTGATCTTTTTAGCTGCTTTCATTCATCTAACAGCTGTAGAGCTCCTGAGCTGCTATTGTTCTTCTTAGTGGCTGTTGATCCTGCTAACTGCTCTAGATCCTGCTAACTGCTGATCCTGCTAACTTCTGTTGATCCTTCTAACCACTGCTAAACCTGCTAACCGCTGCTAAACCTGCTTACCTCTGTTGATCCTTCTAAATGCTGCTGATCCTGCTAACTGCTGCTGATCCTGCTAACCTCTGCTGATTCTGCTAACTTTTGTTGATTCTGCTAACCTCTGCTGATTCTGCTAACTTTTGTTGATTCTGCTAACCTCTGCTGATTCTACTAGGTGTCCCTGATCCTGCTAACTGCTATTGATTCTGCTAACTGCTGCTAATGCTGCTAATTGCTGTCGATCCTGCTAACCTCTGCTGTTCCTGCTAACTACTGCTTATCCTGCTGACTGCTGGTGATCCTGCTAACCGCTGCTAAACCTGCTAACCTCTGTTGATCCTTCTAACAGCTGCCAATCCTGATAACCTCTGCTGATCTTGCAAACTGATGTTCATCCTGCTAACTGCTGTTGATCCTGCTAACTGCTGCTGATCCTGCTAAGTGTCCCTGATCCTGCTAACTGCTGCTGATCCTGCTAAGTGTCCCTGATCCTGCTAACTGCTCTTGATCCTGGTAACTGCTGATCCTGTTAACTGCTGCTGATCCTGCTAACTGCTGCTGATCTTGCTAAGCACTGCTGATCTTGATAACTGCTGCTGATCTTGCTAAGCGCTGCTGATCCTGCTAACTGCTGCTGATCCTGCAAACCACTGTTGATCCTGCTAACTGCTGTTGATCCTGCTAACTGCTGCTGATCCTGCTAACTGCTGTTCATCCTGCTAGGTGTCGCTGATCCTGCTAACTGTTGTTCATCCTGCTAACTGCTGATCCTGCTAACTGCTGCTGATCTTTCTAACCACTGTTGATCCTGCTAACTGTTGCTGATCCTGCTAACTGCTGTTGATCCTGCTAGGTGTCCCTAATCCTGCTAACTGCTGCTGATCCTGCAAACCACTGTTGATCCTGCTAACTGCTGTTGATCTGCTAGGTGTCACTGATCCTGCTAACTGTTGTTCATCCTGCTAAATGATGTTGATCCTGCTAACTGCTGCTGATCCTGCTAAGTGTCCCTGATCCTGCTAACTGCTGCTGATCCTGCTAAGTGTCCCTGATCCTGGTAACTGCTGATCCTGTTAACTGCTGCTGATCCTGCTAACTGCTGCTGATCTTGCTAAGCGCTGCTGATCCTGATAACTGCTGCTGATCTTGCTAAGCGCTGCTGATCCTGCTAACTGCTGCTGATCCTGCAAACCACTGTTGATCCTGCTAACTGCTGTTGATCCTGCTAACTGCTGCTGATCCTGCTAACCTCTGCTGATTCTGCTAACTTTTGTTGATTCTGCTAACCTCTGCTGATTCTACTAGGTGTCCCTGATCCTGCTAACTGCTATTGATTCTGCTAACTGCTGCTAATGCTGCTAATTGCTGTCGATCCTGCTAACCTCTGCTGTTCCTGCTAACTACTGCTTATCCTGCTGACTGCTGGTGATCCTGCTAACCGCTGCTAAACCTGCTAACCTCTGTTGATCCTTCTAACAGCTGCCAATCCTGATAACCTCTGCTGATCTTGCAAACTGATGTTCATCCTGCTAACTGCTGTTGATCCTGCTAACTGCTGCTGATCCTGCTAAGTGTCCCTGATCCTGCTAACTGCTGCTGATCCTGCTAAGTGTCCCTGATCCTGCTAACTGCTGCTGATCCTGCTAAGTGTCCCTGACCCTGCTAACTGCTCTTGATCCTGGTAACTGCTGATCCTGTTAACTGCTGCTGATCCTGCTAACTGCTGCTGATCTTGCTAAGCACTGCTGATCTTGATAACTGCTGCTGATCTTGCTAAGCGCTGCTGATCCTGCTAACTGCTGCTGATCCTGCAAACCACTGTTGATCCTGCTAACTGCTGTTGATCCTGCTAACTGCTGCTGATCCTGCTAACTGCTGTTCATCCTGCTAGGTGTCGCTGATCCTGCTAACTGTTGTTCATCCTGCTAACTGCTGATCCTGCTAACTGCTGCTGATCTTTCTAACCACTGTTGATCCTGCTAACTGTTGCTGATCCTGCTAACTGCTGTTGATCCTGCTAGGTGTCCCTAATCCTGCTAACTGCTGCTGATCCTGCAAACCACTGTTGATCCTGCTAACTGCTGTTGATCTGCTAGGTGTCACTGATCCTGCTAACTGTTGTTCATCCTGCTAAATGATGTTGATCCTGCTAACTGCTGCTGATCCTGCTAAGTGTCCCTGATCCTGCTAACTGCTGCTGATCCTGCTAAGTGTCCTGATCCTGGTAAACTGCTGATCCTGTTATCCTGTAACTGCTGCTGATCTGCTAACTGCTGCTGATCTTGCTAAGCGCTGCTGATCCTGATAACTGCTGCTGATCTTGCTAAGCGCTGCTGATCCTGCTAACTGCTGCTGATCCTGCAAACCACTGTTGATCCTGCTAACTGCTGTTGATCCTGCTAACTGCTGCTGATCCTGCTAACTGCTGTTCATCCTGCTAGGTGTCACTGATCCTGCTAACTGTTGTTCATCCTGCTAAATGATGTTGATCCTGCTAACTGTTGTTCATCCTGCTAACTGCTGATCCTGCTTACTGCTGTTGGTCTGCTAGGTGTCGCTGATCCTGCCTACTACTGTTGGTCCTGCTAACTGTTGTTCATCCTGGTAACTGCTGCTGATCCTGCTAACTGCTGCTGATCCTGCTAACTGTTGTTCTTCCTGCTAGGTGTCGCTGACCCCTGCACTTTTGATCCCACAGACTACCATTGAGATGTTGAAACTGCCGTTTAGCGTTGATGATACAGATTTCTGTTTCTGTCATGAACTCCTGCCACTATCTGCACTCCCAGCTGCTGTAACTGATACTTGCAATTGAAACAGCAAGCTCATCCTGCTGATGTGGATTTATAGCACTAGCTGCTAACTGTGGTGCATATTTCTAACTCTGTGTGCCTCTGTGTTATACTACTTATTACTCTTGTCAGTTTTGACAAAGACACCCACAGCTGCCTGCTGTTTGCTGAGTGCTGTTACCACAATATATGACCCTGCAACAAAGATATGTGATGAGACAATTGTTCCTTTTGTCATTATTTGTTGACCAGCAATGTCAAATTGAATACTGACACATTTGTTGATGTAGTGAGTCAAGTAGGCCAGTTTCTGAAAGACCTGTAGACCTGTTTACTGCAGTATGGTCATTCGTGTTTTCATTATTTGTCTTTTTTTTTTGTCATTTTTTTGTCATTTTTTAACGTTTGCCGCTATCTTTTTGGGTTAGTTTTGCAGGAATAAAGGTGTAAAAAACAAGACTAAATTGGGACAGTATAGAAAACACAAGTAGAAAACCAAAAATATTTTTACAAAAAAAACTCAGCAATTCTTACATTTGCTTTGACTTTCATTTCACTGTAGAAAGTATGAAACCGGATACTTTAATGTTCTGTATCATTAACGTCATTTCATTTGTTACTATGAATCCATTATTTGATTTCAATGCTTCCACACGTTCTTTAAAAAAGAAAAAGTAATGATGGAAAAGCTTTTATCCAGTGTATTTCTGTCTCACAGCACTTTAAAGACATTCTGGCATTGAGGATAACGAGTGTTCAAGCATTTCTGATATCATTTCCTCCGAGACCCCCCCCCCCCACTCCCCCCACCTTCAGAGACCAGCGTTGGACTTGATGCTGATGACGGCATGGATGCTCCTTTCTCATTTTGGTTAAGACGAGGTGTCCATGTCTGTGAGATGTTTTATGTCCTGGTGCCTCTGAGTCCAGAGATGTCAACGCTGCCTCTGGACAAACATGAGGCCGTTTTTTTCCTGCGGCGTCAAGTTTTCAGGCAGCATTTGTGAACGTGACCTCATACTGCAGTTCCTGACAAAGGTTTCCCTTCTCCGTGTAGCAATATCAGATATTGATATCTGATATCAGAGATATTGCTATCTCTGTATTGATATATGGAGGGATTCCCCCCATTGATGAGTGCTCTGATCGTTATTCGATGGTTTGAAGCTTCACTGCAGTGTGGATGTTGGTGCCAAACACAGACGGCACGATGCAGCCGACCTGACTCGGTGCTTTCTCTGTGGAGGTTCTCGGCTGTCCGCCATGTCATGCTTTCCCAGGAGGCTGGACAGCCTCTCTGAACCGAGGCATTATGTCAAGGTCAGTTTCTATTTCCTGCAACGGTTAACAGTGATGTGAATGTTAATGAATCAGCCTCCACACGAGGCGGTGTTGTGACAGCGTCGCTGGAGAATGCTGAGGTTCGTAGTTCTGTGTCTCTGCATCCACTGCACTGTCACAAAGCCTGACACAGCACAACTGTCTACTGTCTGGGAAATGATGGGGGGAAGAGACGGGCTAGATGTCAGGAAGGAAGTGAAGGACAATGGCTACGACAGGCTCTAAGAGACGGATGCAGATTGATGAAAAAGGAAGAAAAAATCTCAACCAAAGATTCGACTACATCACGTCAAAGTGCTGTGGGTGGTACTTCCCCCCCCTCGCCATCGTTCCTCAACAAGACTCTACGTTCTCTACGTTCACCTGCTGTCGTTGAACAAACGGAGGCTTGACGAGGCCACCAACCGTTGAGTGATACAACATTATCATTTCTGTTTCTCATTTTAGTGAGGCTGTCAGCATCTTCATCTGAGACTGAACAGTGTCTTAGGAGTGGTGGCGTAAAATCTGAGCGCTGGCTGATTAAAACACCTGTAAATCACAGCTCACACCTGGACACGAGCGCTAGCCCTGACACTGATTGGCTGCTTGTCCAGTTTTATTTTACTTTGTTTTATCTTGCTGTTAAACTGCCAGGACAGGGACTGAACTTTCCGGAAGGTTGGTTGAGTTGAGGGCTTTCGTTGCACACGTTCCTGCGGAAAAGCGAGGCAGAAGGTTGACGTGACAGAAACTACAGAGCGAGTAAATGAGTAATTTAAATGTTTAATGGCTGTTACATCACGGGATGAAGGAAAGCTGTTCATGTTGGGGAAATCTTGCTGGTGAACGAAGTGAATAAAGCTTCATAGGAGCTCATGATCAAATATGGAAACCTAGTTCAGGAAGGTAACTGGAACGTAACAGGCTCAGTTTTACTTTAACAACAATTTAAGTCAAAGGAAAACTCCTTCCAGGAGCTTGGATGGGAGTACGGCTGCAGCCTCACTGGGAAAACGTAAAGGAACATTTCTTTACTCTCAAAGGTGAGACAAGTTAGGGGTTTGCACGATGACTGTTTTTTAAAACCAATAACCGATAACTTTCAGCTCCTAAAGGCCGATACCAATAACACACACATATACCTCAGATCATTACATCAATACTATGAACAAAACTAAAAACAGTTTTGACTCTTTAAATGAACAGATATTTATTTTTTCCAATGAAAAACTATTGACAAGCCTCTCAAACATTTTTCTTAAAACTATCAAACAAACCTATTTGATATCTCACATTAACTTCAATAAGGTTCATTACTGACTGATATAAAAATAAAGGCTCCTTGAACTGATGGAAATACATGCATCAGAATTACTAACTGAAAAAAATGCATTCAAGAAGCTTACAAAAAAGAAATATACAGTGGTACCTCTACTTACGAAATTAATTGGTTCTGGAAGTAGTTTCGTTACCTGAAACTTTCGTAAGTAGAGATGTGTTTTCCATGTAAATCAGGGGTCTCAAACTCATTCTTGAAAGGGCCGTGTGGCTGCAGGTTTTTGTTCCAACCATGCAGAAACACAGCTGAGTTGTTTCACTCAATCAACTGAACTGGTTCAGACCTTCAGTGAAGACAACTAGTTGATTGACTAAAACAACTCAGCTGTGTTCCTGCATGGTTGGAACAAAAACCTGCAGCCACACGGCCCTTTCAGGAATGAGTTTGAGACCCCTGATGTAAATGCTCTAATGCGTTCCAAGCCCCCAAAATTCGAACATATTTTTTTTCAATTAATTATAAATACTACATGAAATGACATAAAAACCTGTAAGAAATACATGTTAGAACTAGAAAAGCACTCAGAGAACGCAGACCTCCACTAAACACAACTATCGAAAATTTGAAAGTGATCCAGAATCCAGGATTTCTTCCGGATCACACCCAAAATGAAATCAGTTCTTCCTTTTCACATTTCTGACAACTCCTGAAAATTACATCAAAATCCATCCATAACTTTTTGAGTTATCTTGTACACAGACAGACAGACAGATAAATGCTGGCAAAAACATAATCTCCTTGGTGGAGGTAAAAATAGTTTGTTTACCTGGTTGCTGGGTTACGCTCATACAGACAAGGGGCCGTCCTAGCCAATGGGATGCCAGGAAGATGCTAAGCGATAGCCAATGGCAGAGCAGCTCGGACGCACCGCTTTCAAACCAAAATACAGAGCCGACAGCTATGTTTACGTTCAGTAAACTCTGGGAGCTGTGAGTAGCAGCGCTACTGGATTTTAGTCCTTTCGTATCCTGAAATTTCTTTCGTAACTAGAGGCAATATTTTCCTGTTGAGGCGTTTCGTAACCTGAAAATTTCGTATGTAGAGACTTTCGTAAGTAGAGGTACCATTGTACATAAAAAATGAATGCACTGACACAAGTTAGATTCAAATATTTCTACCTTCTACCCATTTAACCTTTGCCCGTGTATCATCTTTGGCAAATTTTTGGATTTTTCAAAAGTCCCGCCAATGTTTGTAAGTCCCAGTGAATTCTCTGCTGCCGGCTAGCTCATGTTAGCGTTAGCGCACATTAGCGTTAGCTCACGTTAGCGTGATTTCAAAACATTCAAAAGTGATGATTTGGTTTCAGATGGCTGATCAGGTTTGACATTTTAAAGCCTGTGCTATTTTTCCCTTATTCATCACAAATAACCAGCAAACTATCTTCTTCAGAAACTTTAAAAAAGTTCCATATGATCGCCGCCATGTTGTTTGTTTTCATCAGCACGCTGCTGCAGGTTGCATTCAAGGTGTAACGTAAATTTCTCAGTTTCCCTCTTTTGGCCTTTTCTATTTTTTCTATTTTTATGTGTAACATGTGGGAAAATACTGCAAATATCAATTCTAGTCATCAACTACCAAAATGATGACCGAGTTAACAAGTTGTTTTCTGGTATGAGGGGGTATTCTTGATTTTCCTTACTGAGAAATCGTTTTTCTGATTATTCCAACGTCACTTGAACATAACACTCACTGCCGGTCATTTAAGGCTCAGAGGGAGCGAGGCACTGCTGTGTTGACAGAAATATATATGTTATCGGGGCTATTTGTTGTGATATCGGAGTTATCGGAATGACGTCATAATTTCCTGTTATCGGCCCGATAGTTATCAGCCCAATAATTATCAGCCTGATAATAATGATTAGCGTGCACCCCTAAGACAGGATGCTGGTAAATGTTGTTTTACATAATAAATAATATCAACTTCTAAACCAGGTAGGCCGTCAGTTATCTGGAGAATTTCTTCCTGGATGACGCATATTTTTATTGCCAGGACGTAGCTACTGGATGTGCAGGTTACCGTTCTAGTCAACTGTTGACGTCACCGTAGTCATGAAGAACACTGACATTAACAAATAAAGTAACCAAAGGTATTTTATTGTGAAGTACAGCATTAAAGCGGCGATATTTGTGACGCACAGAAGAATAAGATCATGCATGTAGGTGTTGCAGCCGTGCAAAAAAAAGCTTAGACCTGACGCTCTTTTATCAGGGTAAGTTAAACTATCTGCTCCGATCCTAAACAGACGTCCCCAACGCTGCAGACCAGCGCAGCCTCTTCAGTCAGTAAAGGACACGTGGAGACATGAGGACATTTCCAAAACGTACGTTACAAGGCGATGACTTCGAGTCTGTTAAACCTGAACTCTGGGAAACTCTGAGTTTTCCGTTTCACACACTGTAAAAAAAAAAAATTGTAATATAACAGAATTTTACCATCTATTTTACAGATTTCTTTCTGTATTTTTAAAATACCATTTAATTCACAAAAAAAAGACTGTGATTTTACATGTCAAATGTAAAATAACACACAATATTTCTGTTCTTTTACAAAAAAAACACATTAAAAATACATATATTTGTTGTTAAAATACATTCACAAATATATTGTAATTTCACAAATATTTTTCTGTTATTTAAGGGAATAAACTGTAAAACTGCTAGTGATCTGGCAGTTCCTTTTCGGTCGTTTCCCAGCATCCTTTGCAGCCCTGGTTGTTTAGGTGCTTATCTGTTTATTTGTTAGCTATTTGATTTAATGCTGCCATGTAAAGTCTGTTGCTGGTTTGACCCCCTGTTGATTCAGACCCCTTATATTTAACATGTTCATTTGTGTCACCCTGAGTTAAGTCTGTCTGTGTCCGAATGAGTTCCAGTGAGTTTGTTTAATTAAGTGTGTAAAAGAAAATTTGTGCTGTGCAAAAACAGGCAGTTGACAAAATACTCCTTTAGCTAGCGCCATGGCTCTGTCAGGTGTTGCCAGACCAGGATCCACTACAATACAAAGGCTACAGTCCTTAATATTGTAGCAATTTTAAACCCAATATCTAGTTTTTTGACATGTTTTGAAGGATAAATCACATTATTTTTGTGTCATGTGCTGTTATATTACATCAAACACAAATTATTATACAACTTCTTTACATTAAATAATGTCATTGAAACCAATTAATAACAGCACATTTCTGTAAATCTAAGCATTATTATTCATAATACAGCATTCACTTACCATATTTCTAGGTAATTTAATTGTTTTAAAATGTGAAAATATTTCTAATTAGATGTTAAAAACAACCTAAAAATAGGGCAAAAGCTTGTTGAAATTACAACTACAAACTGTATTTTAATTATGGAAAAAAGACTGTATTTTTATGAGAGAGTAATTTTCTGTTACTTTACGGTATTTTTCTGGCACCCTAGAAAATTACAGTGCAGTGTGAGGTGACTGAACCCTGAGCTGGAGGGTTCGGCTGAGCCGGTTTCAGAAAGCGAAGTGACTACAAAGCTCAGAGTCTCTTACCTGGTGACTCAGAGTGAAGACGAGACTAGACAGAAGTAGCCACACAAAGACAGACTTTCAAAGTAAAGTCGGCAGCAGGTGGTCGGCAGGTGGTCCTGAACAAAGGCTGCGTTCATAAATCCAGCTTTAACAGGAAGGTTAGTATTTATTATTATTCTGCTTTTGGCAGGTAAAACGTCTTTGACATCTTTCCTTCGCTCCGGTCCAAATCTGTCACTGATCTTAAAACTACTGTCAAACATTATCCTGTCAATGGAAATTAATATTTCAAAACTGTATTGATCTGTGCTTTTGGTAAATGTCATGACAGCTGTTTACCTTCTACCTCATTTTTTACTTTTTTAAAATAAGGTGAGTGGAAATGTAGTCGGAGGACATTTCAGGTAGACGAAATAATAGATGGAGGCGCAGGAAAGTAGATCGGAAACTATTCAAACAAGGTTACACGCGTCTGAAGTTGTGACTTGGGCTGAGTTTGTTTGAGCGGGAAGAGAGCGATGGGGGGGAGGAGGGGGGTGAAAAACAGAAGAAGAAGAAGATTAGAGCAGAAAACGGGGGCGAAGACAAGTCTCCTGTCACATGAAATCCTCTCAGATTTTTACATGAAGGAGGTAATTACAGCGAGAGAGCAGGGCAGGTGGGGAGAGAAATGAAGACATTTATAGTCTTTTTCATTTCTAAAGTTTTGAATATAAGCACATAATAAAAATCTTATATATTTTCTACATATACAGTCAAAACCAGACGTTTACATACTCGTTTAAAAGACTTTCATGAAGTCAGAAGTCTCCATCATCTCCTCAGTATCTGCTCTCGTTATCTCTAAACTGTCTGTCTCGGCTCAGTGGTTCTGGTTTCCTTCCAGAAGCTTCCCTCAGTAGTTTTCCTGAGTTCTGGTCGGTCCTCCTGACAGAACCGGAGGAACTGGGTCAGGTCTGGAGGTCTCCTGTTCAGCTCTGACCACAGATGTCCTCCAGGACTGAGATCAGGTCCACTCCAGAACGTGGACTCTGTAGTCCTGAAGCCTCTCAGTAACTAATCTGGTGGTGCGTTGAGGGTCATCGTCCATCTGAAGACCCATTAGTGTCCAAGCTTTAACTTCCTGGCTGATGTCTGAGATGTTGCTTCAGTGTTTCTCCAGAATCTTCTTTCCTCATGATGTCATCTGTTTAATGAAGTCCACCAGTCCCTCCCACATCATGATGCTGCCACCCCCGTGCTCCACAGCTGGATGGTGTTCTCAGGTCTTTCTCCTCCAGATGCAACGATGGTCATCGTGTCCAAACAGTTCAGTTTTAGTTCCATCAGACCAGGACATGTCTCCAGAAATGAAGCTCTTTGTCCCTGTGAGCGTCTCCAAACTGTAATGTGTCTCTGTTCTGTCTCTTCTGGAGTAATGTCTTCTTCCTGGCTGAGTGGTCCTTCAGTCCATGTTGGTCCAGGACTGGTTTCTCTGACCAGCTTGAGCAGCATCTTCACCAGCTGTTCAGCTTCTGTTCTGGGGTTGGTCCAGGTTCATCTCTGGGACTCAGAACCGTCTCCTTCCTGAGGACCATGATGCTCGTGGTGGTTTATGGGTGTGAGAGCTTGGAGCTGCACTTTAGATCTACTTAACTGACCAATCTACTACTTGACTGCTCATAAGAACCATCTGCTGACATGAATGACGCCTCGCTCGCAGGAGTTAAAGGCTGTAAACAGATTCAAAGACATCTGAAGGTGTTCCAGCGTCTGCAGGTTTCCACAGAGGAACGGTCCAAAGTTCCTTCTTCACGTCGTGCAGCTCTGATAACTCCTGAAGGACGTTCAAGCAGCTGCTCACTCCTTACTTTTCCTTCCAGGAATGGAGTGGCAGAAAGAAGGAGAAATGAAGGGTGGGAGGTAAACGGAGGGGTATAAAAAAAATCAGAAAGGAAGGGAAACTGAATCATGAAAAGTAGTGTAAGGAGGAGAAACAGGGTAGGAGAGAAGGAAAGGAAGGAAGGGGAGTAGTGGTGGGATGTGTCCAACTACACTCAGAGGTGTGATTTAGAGGATATTTGCATTATTCCTGTGATCAGGTTTCAATTTGTTTGAGGGCAAACGTCCAGAGGAGTTGGTCGGGAAATAATGCAAACTTCATGTAAATTTCTGAATCATCCTGCTGGAGAGATGAATTTACAAAAAAAAAAGAATAAAAAGGTGCCAGAGAGGAGAGTCTTGGTGCATTTTAGAGAGCGATGAGAGCAGCGTTGGTGAGGAAAGACATCTCCTTCAGAGCTGCGGTGACGCTGAGGTGAAGCTGCTGCACGGTTCCTCCTCGGTCCTGCAGGAGGCGCTGTTTCTCATCAGGGCTGGAGGCTCTGCGCTGCTCCGTCACGAGGATTGAGGACCACTGAGAAACGGCTGCTGCATCAGATGAGCTTTACTACATCCTACTCTGAAACCTGTTTTTTGGGGTTTTTTTGCCATGAGTTTCACATGATAAACAACGTGGCCAAAACTTTGCTCAGGTGGAAACTTCTCAACCCGTCCAAGGAGATGGAGATGTTGGCATGTCCTGGAGGTCAGAGTCCAAGACAAGACCAGAGTTAGTGTTTCTGTGTTTTCTAAATCCTCTGGGGCCTTCTTCAACAGGGATGATCCCTCTGCCGTCCTGCAGTGGTCTCTGCTGATCCTCAGGCTCAAAGCCGCCGCGTTTCCGCGGTTACGTCACAGGAAGCGGCGGCTGCAGATAAATGGGCCGCAGATAACCGAGCCCCGCGGCGGCGTGACGTCAAACGCAGAAAGAATCCTCCGGTGGCTCCGCCCTCGTCACCCCGCCGCCGGTGCCCCTGAGCAAGGCCCTCAAACCGGAGGCCAGCAGGCTGATGAAGGTCAAAGGTCACTGTGAGACGACACTGAAGAAGAAGTCTTTCTGTTGGTTTATTGTCCATGTTTGTAGAGGATGAAAACATTACAGCTCAGTGTGTTCAGAGGGACTGTCACTAGATAGATCTTTATCTGATTATCTGATATTATTTCTATAGATAATAGTTCTGTAGAACATCTGAAGAAACCATTCACCTCCACAAGAGATCATCTGGGTAATGAGGCGGTTCTCAGCTCCACCTCTTTAGTAGCAGGTTGGACCTTCGTTTACCTCCAGAATGTCCTTAATTCTTCGTGTCTTAGATCCAACCAGGTGTTGGAAACATTCCTCAGAGGTTCTGGTCCACGTTGACATGTCATCCATGATGAGAACCTCCAGTTCCTCCACATCCCAGAGCTGCTCTACTGGACTGAGATCTGGAGACTATGGAGACCACTGGACGGTGGACTCATTGATCCAGAAACCAGTTAGATGATCATCATCCTGCTGGAAGTATCCATCAGAAGATGGTCCACTGTGGTCATGAAGGGATGGAGATGGTCAGGTAGATCCTCAGGTAGGCTGTGATGGGTAAACCAGGATCAGCTGGTGCTGAGAACAGTAAGTTCAGCAGGTCATCTGGACCACGTCTACATGGATAAACGTGATTGGCTGATGAGACGTTTGTGTTCAGGAGCAGCTGGAGCTGATGAAGAGGCCAGTGAGTGGATATTATAACTAACATCTCTGTGGCAGAAAACTATATATATTTTTGGTAACCAGGCCGATGTTGATGCCCACAGGCAGCATGTGGGATGGAGAAAATGGAGCTTCGTGCTCCAGACCAGAGGTGAAAAGGTCCAACAGCCGAGCCCCTTCCCGCCTCTGTGATGGCAGCACTGATGCAGAGGAGGCTGAGAGCTCAGATCCCGTCTGCAGCACCGTCCTTCCCACCAACGTCCGTGGGTTGTTCAACATGAAAATGCTAATTCTGCACATATTACAAAGATCTGGCTGAGGAGGAAGAGGGTACCGGCCTGGCCCGCCTGCAGCCCTGACTGGTCCCCAACCGAGAAAAATTTAAATGAAAAACGCAACAATGACGAGCTCGTACTGTTGCACAACTTCAGACGTATTAGCAGGATGACTGGGAGAAGATAATTACTAGGGCTGGGCAAGTTAACGCATTATTATCGCATTATTATTGCATTATTATCATATTTTTATTACGTTATTATTGCGTTATTATCGCATTATTATCACGTTATTATTACGTTATTATTGTATTATTATCACGTTATTATCGCATTATCACGTTATCGCGTTATTATTGCGTTATTATCGCATTATTATCACGTTATTATTGCGTTATTATCACGTTAACGCATTCATTGATTAACACCGATAATTATTTTATCTCGCGTTAACGCATGTTGCTCACATGCTTTTGTTTTGAAAAGTCTGTTACTGGCTGCTGCAGAACGGAAAATAATTGGCAGGTAAACATGCAAAAAAGCTAAAACAGACATGGAGAACGGTAAAAATCTGTGAACTTTACAGTTCAGGTAGCAACTCAGGTAGCAATATTAACAATTCTGTTTGAAAACAAAAATTCTGGACTGTAACAAAACTTTGTCGTCATTCCTCCATGTTCCATCAGATCTGCTCCATGTGTTCACTGTCCTGCTGTTCTCTAGCTGGTTACTGCAGTGCGGCTCCATCTAGTGGCACAGATGTGTAATGACAACAGAAAGTCCAGTCCTCCATTATAAAACAAATTCAGTTCTGTGGCCCGTTTTTTAATTTCGTATTTTTGATCTAAGTCTAAAATTGAAGTATAAAAAAAACAGACATTTTTTTTGTTTTTTTTTTTTTTTTTTTTTTGTTTTTTTGTGAAAGACGTAATAAATAAAATGTCACTTTTTAATTTTTTTAAATTTTTGATTAATAATTGAAAGTGGAAAGAATGAATGAAACGCGGATTGGTAAAGTTACTGAACTTTAACATGGACATTTTCATTTTAAAGTTCTCCCAGACGGAGGATTCAACAGAAACAAGGTTATTTGTAACAACTGACAAGTTGAACTCCCCGTTAAAAGTTTCTGCTGTTACCTCAGAAATTACCTGTTTTAATGTTCTGATTGTGCTGAGACACAATCATTTTGTTGGATTTTGTTTTTAGACTTTTTTTATTTTTAATAAAAAACAGGATGACATTAATGCCCTGGCAGTGGCAATAAGCTTTATTTTATTTTACATTTTTTAAGATGAGATTTACACTAAATATGTGTTACTGACAAGTGCTGATGTTAAAAGTGTTTAAACAACAAATGTTATGACACTTAAATTCATATGGCAGCAGAACATTTAAATAAAAGTGACCTTTACACTACTTTTGAATTCATTATTTGATTTTCCGTATACAATGCGATTAATCGTTATTAATCAGGGAAATCATGCGATTAATCGCGATTAAAAATTTTAATCATTGCCCAGCCCTAATAATTAATGAAAAATGACATCTGGATCCGTTGCAGAAGTTCTTATTTAGCGAAATAAATTAATATGGTGAGAAAATGTGAAGTTTGTCCAGTTTATACTGTCTGCATTTTTCTTATCATACTAAATTGTTCCTCTTTATTTAAGGTGGTAGTGTTTACTGCAGTTTATGTGCTTTAATGAAAAAAAAACTAAATGTTATAAAAGCTGTCCAGAAAGAGGAAGTGTTGGCTGGAGAAGGTTCTGAGTCAGTCGGGTCCGTCTTGGTTCTGGTTGATTGAATCTGCAGGTTGGTGGTTAAGGTGGATGGAGCAGCGCTGATGAGCACGTCTGCCAGAGTTTTAACAGGATTTTTTTTTTGGAGGACGTGTTGTATCAAATTTCCCAGGTGGTCCACGTTTGTTTGAATATGGAGAAGATATTGAAGGTGACGGGAGGCTGGACGCTCCTCCTCCTCCTCCTCCTCCTCCTCCTCCTCCTGCTTCCCGTGAGAACAGACTGTAATTGTCTGACCTCACTCTGCTCTTTGTTTTCATTTGGACTCCAAATAGTTGCATTTAATTAATTTATTTCTCCATTTTTCTGGTCGCTCCCTCGGGCTCTTCCTGCTTTTAAAAGCCTCATCAGCTCCTGGAAGTTGAATCAGCACAACTAAGACGACTTAAACACAGAGCCAAACCCCTCCCCCAAGCGCCAGAAATTACAGCAAACACCAGATATTTGAGCAGATAATGTTGAATAAAGACTAAGAGACAAATTTCAGCAGTTTATCTCCGTCCCGATGCTGAAATGTCCCTGAGCAACGCGCCATCAAGAAAACAGTTAACGGATATAATTTGGTGCTTCTTCAGTGTCAGCTGGGACGCCGTAAATGCTTTTTAATGGCTTTGGCCTCGGGATTGAGAGAAGTTGCTGGCAAAACAGGATCAAATTAAAAGAGAACTGCAGCCTGAAATGCAATTAGCATGTTTTTGTCTTGAAGATGTGCCGTATGAGTTTCTGAACCTGAACCGCCATCTCGTTCGGCGGCACAGTGCCGAAGCGGAACCGAAGCACATAATGTCAAAGTTTTAATGCGTCCACACATTAGGAGAAGCTCTTCAAAGACTTGGGGCGTCACCGTGATGTAGAGAGATGCATTCTGGGAGCCAAGACTCAGTGTGTGTGGAGCACACTGAGGAACCTTTTTGTGGGGAGCCGGTGGCCCCTGCAGAGTGTAGTAACTGGTTAGTAACTGAGTAATAACTGGGTGGTAACTGGGTAATAACTGGGGGGTAACTAGGTGGTAACTGCATGGTAACTGGGTAGTAACTGGGTGGTAACTGGGTAATAACTGGGGGTAACTAGGTGGTAACTGCATGGTAACTGGGTGGTAACTGGGTAGTAACTGGGTAATAACTGGGGGGTAACTAGGTGGTAACTGCATGGTAACTGGGTAGTAACTGGGTAGTAACTGGGTGGTAACTGGATAGTAACTGGGTGGTAATTGAGTGGTAACTGGGTAATATCTGGGGGGTAACTAGGTGGTAACTGCATGGTATCTGGGTAGTAACTGAGTGGTAACTGGATAGTAACTGGGTAGTAACTAGGTAGTAACTGGGTGGTAATTGAGTGGTAACTGGGTAATATCTGGGGGGTAACTAGGTGGTAACTGCATGGTAACTGGGTGGTAACTGGCTAGTAACTAGGTGGTAACTGGGTAGTAACTGGGTGGTAACTGGGTAGTAGCGGGGTAGTAACTGGGTGGTAATTGGGTGGTAACTGCGTGGTAACAGGGTAGTAACTGGGTGGTAACTGGGTAGTAACTGGGTGGTAACTGGATAGTAACTGGGTGGTAACTAAGTAGTAACTGGGTGGTAATTGGGTGGTAACTGGGTAATAACTGTGTGGTAACTGGGTTGTAACTGGGTAATAACTGGGTAGTAACTGGGTGGTAACTGGATAGTAACTCGGTGGTAACTAGGTAGTAACTGAGTGGTAATTGGGTGGTAACTTGGTGGTAACTGGGTGGTAACTGGGTAATAACTGGGTAGTAACTGGGTGGCAACTGGGTAGTAACTGGGTGGTAATTGTGTGGTAACTGGCTAGTAACTGGGTGGTAACTGGGTAATAACTGGGTAGTAACTGGGTGGCAACTGGATAGTAACTGGGTGGTAATTGTGTGGTAACTGGGTAGTAACTGGGTACTCACTGGGTAATAACTGGGTGGTAAATGGGTAGTAGCTGGGTGGTAACTAGGTAGTAGCTGGTTGGTAACTGGGTAATAACTGGGTAGTAACTGGGTGGTAACTGGGTAGTAACTGGTTGGTAGCTGAGTAGTAACTGGGTGATAACTGGGTAATAACTGGGTGGTAACTGGGTAGTATCTGGGTAATATCCTCTTGAATTTCCCCCTTGGGGATTAATAAAGTATTTTTATTTGATTTGATTTGATTTGATAGCTGGGTGGTAACTGGATAGTAACTGGGTAATTAATTGGGTAGTTACTGGGTGGTAACGGGGTAATAACTGTGTAGTAACTGGGTGGTAACTGGGTAATAACTGGGTAGTAACTGGGTGGCAACGGGGTAGTAACTGGGTGGTAATTGTGTGGTAACTGGGTAGTAACTGGGTAGTAACTGGGTGGTAACTGGGTAATAACTGGGTAGTAACTGGGTGGCAACTGGGTAGTAACTGGGTGGTAATTGTGTGGTAACTGGGTAGTAACTGGGTACTCACTGGGTAATAACTGGGTGGTAAATGGGTAGTAGCTGGGTGGTAACTAGGTAGTAGCTGGTTGGTAACTGGGTAATAACTGGGTAGTAACTGGGTGGTAACTGGGTAGTAACTGGGTGGTAGCTGAGTAGTAACTGGGTGGTAGCTGGGTAGTAACTAGGTGGTAACTGGGTGGTAACTGGGTAGTATCTGGGTAATATCCTCTTGAATTTCCCCCTTGGGGATTAATAAAGTATTTTTATTTGATTTGATTTGATAGCTGGGTGGTAACTGGGGTTAATAATTGGGTAGTTACTGGGTGGTAACGGGGTAATAACTGGGTAGTAACTGGGTGGTAACTGGGTAATAACTGGGTTAGTAACTGGCTGGTAACTGGGTAGTAGCTGGCTGGTAACTGGGTAGTAACTAAATAATAACTGGGTAGTAACAGGGTAGTAGCTGAGTAGTTACTGGGTAGTAGTTGGGTTGTAACTAGGTAGTAAATGGGTAGTAACTGGGTGGTAACTGGGTAGTAACTAGGTAGTAACTGGGTAGTGAAGTAACTACTCAGACAGGTATATTTGAAGCTAAACTGGGCTGATTCTGGCTCTTGTGGCTCAGTGACAGAACTACCCTGTAATCAGATGTATCTCACAAGTCATCATAAGCTAAATTTAGTTTATTGTATGATTTGTAAAGTTTTATGATCCAAATGTGATAAATCAGCTTCGACTTGAGTTAGAGCAAATGTTGCAGGGGGTTGGAGGCTTTCCAGAAGCTTAAAATAAAAGCACATTTGGTCCAAACCTCATGAATTTGTGTCTGAGTTGAAGCAGCCACACTCACCCTGAGTCAGTGCTGTCATTCAAGGCCAGATGCTTGCCAAGGAAAAGTGCAGATGTGGGCCATGTCTGGGCCAAATGCTCTTTGCCGTCTGAGTTCGGTCAGCGGACACTCGGTGGATTGATTCTCTGTGGAGCCACAGTGAAAAAAAAGTGAAGGACTGCCAAGAAAATCTGCCACGTTTTCCTCGCTGAGATTAATGGATGCTTTGCAGATACAGTTATCGTATCTGCCTGGACTGCTAGAATACAGATGGGCGAAGCAGGACCGGAGGGACGGTAGAAGAGGCAAAAACGATAAAGAATATATAATTTTGGTATTGATTCTTGAGATGAGTGGAAGAACATCTATTTATTCAGTCTATTTAAACTACTGTTTATGTTGCCCATTTTCTCAACAACACCACAGGGCAACATTTCCATTCAGTTTGGACTGAGAAGGTTATCTGCTGGTGACGGATCAGCAATGATGCAGTTGTGATGGCTGAACCAGTCAAGGACATGGTAAAGGTTCAACAATTTACTACTGATAACAGACTCCACAGCTCTAAGGTTACCGAAGTATTAAAAGCAGCCATATTCTGCTCATTTCCAGCCATCCAATTTTTATCTCTGGTACTCCGAGACTCCTTCATTATTTCTGAACAGCAAGGATCGATATTGACGAGGAGAGGCTCCTCCTGAAAACCAACAGATTCGCTTCAGATGTTTCCTGACCAGTCAAACTCCTGGGGGCTTGTGGATGGGCGGAGCTAATGGCATGTGAAGGTGGCTTCTGCTCAGCTGCAGAGAAAGAGGCGGGGCAGTGGAGCAGAGACAGGCGGGGCAGTGGGGCAGAGAGGGGCGGGGCAGTGGAGCAGAGAGGGGCGGGGCAGTGGAGCAGAGACAGGGGGGCAGTGGGGCAGAGAGGGGCGGGGCAGTGGAGCAGAGACAGGCGGGGGCAGTGGGGCAGAGGGGGGGGCAGTGGGGGGGAGGGGGCAGTGGGGGCAGGGAGGTGGGGGCAGAGAGAGGCGGGGGTGGGCAGAGGGAGGCGGGGGTGGGCAGAGGGGGTGGAGCAGAGACAGGCGGGGCAGTGGAGCAGAGAGGGGCGGGGCAGTGGAGCAGAGGGAGGCGGCGTAGTGGGGCAGAGGGAGGTGGGGCAGAGAGAGGCGGGGTAGTGGGACAGAGGGAGGCGGCGTGTGGGCAGAGGGAGGTGGGGCAGAGAGAGGCGGGGCAGTGGAGCAGAGACAGAGGCGGGGCAGTGGGGCAGAGAGGGCGGGGCAGTGAGCAGCAGACAGGCGGGGCAGTGGGTCAGAGGAGGGCGGCGTAGGGGCAGAGGGAGGTGGGGCAGAGAGGGCGGGGTAGGGCAGAGGCGGGGTGTGGGGCAGAGGGAGGTGGAGCAGAGACAGGCGGGGCAGTGGAGCAGAGAGGGGCGGGGCAGTGGAGCAGAGACAGGCGGGGCAGTGGGGCAGAGAGGGGCGGGGCAGTGGCAGAGGGAGGCGGTAGGGGCGAGGGAGGTGGGGCAGAGAGAGGCGGGGTGGGACAGAGGAGGCGGGGTAGTGGGGCAGAGGGAGGTGGGGCAGAGAGAGGCGGGGTAGTGGAGCAGAGACAGGCGGGCAGTGGGGCAGAGGGGGCGGGGCAGTGGGCAGAGAGGGGCGGGGCAGTGGGGCAGAGAGGCGGGGCAGGGGCAGAGAGGCGGGGCAGGGGCAGAGAGGCGGGGCAGTGGGCAGAGAGAGGCGGGGCAGTGGGACAGAGGGAGGCGGGGCAGTGGGGCAGAGAGAGGGGGCAGAGAGAGGCGGGGGGCAGTGGAGCAGAGACAGGCGGGGCAGTGGGCAGAGAGAGGCGGGGTAGTGGAGCAGAGGGCGGGGCAGTGGGGCAGAGAGGGGGGGCAGGGGCAAGAGAGAGGCGGGGCAGTGGGCAGAGACAGGCGGCAGGGGCAGAGAGGCGGGCAGGGGAGGGAGGCGGGCAGTGGGCAGAGAGAGGCGGGGCAGTGGGGCAGAGACAGGCGGGGCAGTGGGGCAGAGAGAGGGCGGGGCAGTGGGACAGAGGGAGGCGGGGCAGTGGGGCAGAGAGAGGCGGGGCAGTGGGGCAGAGACAGGCGGGGCAGTGGGGCAGAGAGAGGCGGGGAGTGGGGCAGAGGAGCGGGCAGTGGGGCAGAGAGAGGGGGCAGGGGGACAGAGGGAGGCTAGGCAGTGGGGCAGAGAGAGGCGGGGCAGTGGAGCAGAGACAGGCGGGGCAGTGGGGCAGAGACAGGCGAGGCAGTGGGGCAGAGAGAGGCGGGGCAGTGGAGCAGAGAGAGGCGGGGCAGTGGGGCAGAGAGGGGCGGGGCAGTGGGGCAGAGAGAGGCGGGGCAGTGGGCAGAGAGAGGCGGGGCAGTGGGGCAGAGAGGGGCAGGGGGGCGGCAGTGGGGCAGAGAGAGGCGGTGGGCAGTGGGGCAGAGAGGGGCGGGGCAGTGGGACAGAGGGAGGCGGGGCAGGGGGCAGAGAGAGGGCGGGGCAGTGGAGCAGAGACAGGCGGGGCAGTGGGGCAGAGAGGGGCGGGGCAGGGGCAGAGAGGGGCGGGGCAGTGGGCAGAGAGGCGGGCAGAGCAGAGACAGGCGGGGCAGTGGGGCAGAGGGGGGGGCAGTGGGGCAGAGAGAGGCGGGGCAGTGGGGCAGAGAGAGGCGGGGCAGTGGGGCAGAGACAGGCGGGGCAGTGGGGCAGAGAGAGGCGGGGAGTGGGACAGAGGGAGGCTGGGCAGTGGGGCAGAGAGAGGCGGGGCAGTGGAGCAGAGACAGGCGGGGCAGTGGGGGCAGAGAGAGGCGGGGGCAGTGGGGCAGAGGGAGGCGGGGCAGTGGGGCAGAGAGAGGCGGGGCAGTGGGGCAGAGACAGGCGGGGGCAGTGGGGCAGAGAGAGGCGGGGAGTGGGCAGAGGGAGGCGGGGCAGTGGGGAGAGCGGGGCAGTGGGGCAGAGAGAGGTGGGGCAGTGGGGCAGAGACAGGCGGGGCAGTGGGGCAGAGAGAGGCGGGGCAGTGGGGCAGAGGGAAGCGGGGCAGTGGGGGCAGAGAGAGGCGGGGCGTGGGCAGAGGGGCGGGCAGGGGCAGAGAGAGGTGGGGCAGTGGGGCAGAGACAGGCGAGGCAGTGGGGGAGAGAGAGAGGCGGGGCAGTGGGGCAGAGACAGGCGGGGCAGTGGGGCAGAGAGGGGCGGGGCAGTGGGGCAGAGAGGGGCGGGCAGTGGGGCAGAGAGAGGCGGGGCAGTGGGGCAGAGAGAGGCGGGGTAGTGGGGCAGTGGTTCAGGGCACCAGATCAGCTGTTTTTGCTGCAGCTTGTAGCTTCCGGTCACGTCTGGGATGATATTTCATCTCAATAACACTGTAAATATGTCAGAAAACATGGAGATGCAGTGTAGATATCTGCACACACACCCCCCCCCCCCCCCCCCCCCCCCCCATTTTCTTTTTTAAAAAAAGACAGCTTTAATTTTAAAGACAATTTTAAAGCTGAATTTTACGTGCCCGGTAAATTCTTTAATCATAATTTGTTCATCCATTTTCCGTTAATGCTTCATTATATCCAGCATCCTGGTGGGATGTCTCTGTCATCAGTCAGGGGGTGGGCCCACCTGTCACAGGTCACATCGGCATGTTTGCTTCATTCAGCCAGAACTTTAAATCTCATTTTTGATTCTGACATCTATAATATGTCTGAATTTTTCAGTCTGAACAGATGTGAGAATACACCTGCACACCTGTGTTTTGTTTTGTTCTGTTTTTTTATAATGGACTGAGTGTGCACAGGTGTTCCAGATGTTCCTGCAAGGCTCCCAGCAGTTCACTGAGCAACGTTTTAATCAAATTAATTCCTGCTCATCAGTAGTCGGGTCGCGGGGTCAGCGGCTTCAGCAGAGAGGCCCAGACCTCCCTCCAGGGAGTCCTGGGTCTGCCTCCTGGTCTTCTCCCAGTTGAACATGCCTGAAACACCTCTCCACGGAGGCGTCCAGGGATCATCCTACCCATGTTCGAACCACCTCAGCTGGCTCCTCTCCATGTGGAGGAGCAGCAGCTCTACTCTAAGTCTCCAGAATGACTGAACTTCTCCTCCTATCTCTAAGGGAGAGTCCAGCCACCCTGGAGGAAACTCATTTCAGACACGTTTCAGGATGTGATGGTAACGGTTAGTCTGAGTGATAATGACATGAACGTATATGAAGAAAGCTAGAATGAGGAATGACCCCAGTGCATCATGGGAGGCCTCCTGACAGTCTCGGGTGGTAGCGGCGTAGCTGAAGCTAGCACTGACTGTAAACTTGACGTCCACGTTCGGCCTCACATCAGGTCCAGGGAACCTTCTAGAAAAGGCTGCACATGCGGTTGGAGATGGTGTGACGTCCCGGTGTGTTATAATGTTTGGTATGAACCAGCGTAGGAAATCTACAGAAGCAGATATTTACATCCTTTAATATCTGTTTGTTTCTGAGGTTAAGTTGAAGTGGTTAAAGGGTTCCAGTTAAATGAACAGCAGCTGTGAAGTGGGAGTCCTGGTGAGAGCTTTTAAGGCGGTGTTATGTAATAGCTATGAGCATGACTGTGTGTGTGTGTGTGTGTGTGTGGGGGGGGGGGGGTCGCTGCATTGAACCTCCAGCTGATCACATTTCATTGAGGTCAGCCTGTCCTCAGCAGAAACAAGGCAGCGGTCAGTGTTTGTTCAGTTTAAAGTAAGTGATGACCAGAATAATCTCAGGCGTCTGCCCTGCAGAGGAAGCTCAGCGCTGCAGTGCTGCGCAGCTGCCTCCTACTGTCGTCACGGTGATCCCCTCAGAAAGATGCTCGAGGGCCGGCTCTGGACCAGACCGGATAGCGGTCTCTCCGGAGAACACACGTGCGCCGTGGCGTGACAGTGCAAAACACGTTTCGGGACTTTTATGGTCATAAAAATGTTTGATTTCAATCCATTTCTGTTTAATTCAAATTTAAACAAGTGAAGAGTCAGAACAGAATAAAAGGATAAATTACAGAGAATAAATAAATTCAGTTCAATCCCAGTTTAATTATAATTTACTTGTTTTCCAGCACAATAATGTAATTCAATTGAGTTTAATATAGTTCAATAATTATCTGGTTTTTGGCTGATTCCTTCAAATTCAGAGCAACTGCGCCTTAAAATCTTATACTTTGAGCCAGTATTTCTTAATTTAATTAAGTTTATTTGAACAGAACTTATTCACAGCATAAGTCACCGTCATAGAAATGAAGTTCAAAGTAGCGACAGTCCAATTCAGTCCAACTAAAACCTGTTTCCAGTCCAGCTCAGTGCAGTTGTACCATGACGACAGTTAACCCAAGATGAAGACAAAGTCAGCAAAGAGAAGAACTTTCCATTGTTTTTTTTTTATTATTTACTAAATACCTTCTTATCTCTTTCCCCTGGCTGAAAACAGTATATATCAGAGAGCTAATCTCTGGGTCAGACCCTGGTGGACGTCGGCTGAGTTTTAAAATGAAACAAGACTGATTAATATCAAATGTTTTACAGGAAAAGCAAAAGTGAAACTGCAGGCCAAATGCAGCTTTTACCAAATCAGATCCAGTTCTGCTTTCTGCATGAATGCAAACAATGTGAGGAGGAAAAGAGACATCCATCCATCCATCCATCCATCCATCCATCATCTATGCCTGTTTAATCCTCTGCAGGGTCTCAGGGGAGCTGTTGGAGTCTATCCAGCTCTCTTCAGGTCTAAAGGCAGGGGTCTACCTGGACAGGTCTCCACTCGATCACAGGGCCACATGTACTGTAGATGAACAACCATGAACATTCACCTTCACTCCTCCAGGTGATCTAGAACCACCAGTTAACCTGACATACAGGTCTTTGGACTGATGGAGGAAATTGGAGAACCTGGAGAAAACCCACACCAGCACCAGGAGAACATGGAGACTCCACCCAGAAAGACCTGCTGAGGCTCAGACCAGGAACCTTCTAGCTGGGAGACAACAGAGACCACCAAGACACCCTGCTGCCCAAAAAGAAACAGCTTTGGCAAAAAAAAAAGGTTTTGATGTAGTGAACATCCTCCAACGACTGATCACCTCGACAATCAACAACTCCAACATGTTGCAGCTGCATCTCAGGGGCTGCAGGTCTACGGTTTATGGTCTACGGTCACGGTCTACAGTCATGGTCATGGTCTACGGTCACAATCAAGGTCTACAGTCACAGTCTACAGTCTACAGTCATGGTCTACAGTCAAGGGTAATGGTCATGGTCTTTGGTCTACAGTCATGGTCACAGTCACGGTCTATTGTCTACGGTCTATGGTCATGGTCTATGGTCTACAGCAGTGGTCTTCAACCGGGGGTCCGCGACCCCTAGGGGGTCCGTGGAGGTACTGTAGGGGGTCCTCCAACTTAAAAAGAAATAAAGGCAATTTTAACCAAAATAATTTGAGAGTAAAAAAAAAAAAAATATATATATATATATATATATATATATATATATATATATATATATATATATATATATATATATATATACAGGCAGTTATAAATATATAACTGCCTGAAGTTAAACGTTTCATTGTTGGAAAATGACAATAATAAAAAATATTGTCTCATACCAACTAAAAATAATAATAATAATAATAATAATAATGATATGCCTGAAAGTTTTATCAACCATAAACACATGTAGGCTAATAACCCAGTCAGGTATTGGTTAATAAGGTAAAATAAGCAGAATAAAATACAGCTAAAAGTTATTATAAGCCAGGCTTAAAATGTGACACTTTGAAAAAAAAGGGGGGGGGGGGGGGGGGTAAGAATTACAAGCAGGGGTCCCTGCTCTGTTTTTCTCTCATCCAAGGGGTCCCTGGGCTAAAAAAAAAAGGTTGAAGACACTGGTCTACAGTCATGGTCTACAGTCACGGTCTATTGTCTACGGTCTATGATCATGATCTATGGTCATGGTCTATAGTCTACAGTCACGGTCTATTGTCTACAGTCTATGGTCATGATCTATGGTCATGGTCTATAGTCTACAGTCACGGTCTATTGTCTACAGTCTATGGTCATGATCTATGGTCTACAGTCACGGTCTATTGTCTACAGTCTATGGTCATGATCTATGGTCATGGTCTATAGTCTACAGTCACGGTCTATTGTCTACAGTCTATGGTCATGATCTATGGTCATGGTCTATGGTCTACAGTCACAGTCTATGGTCATGGTCTATGGTCATGGTCTATGGTCTACAGTCACGGTCTATTGTCTACGGTCTATGGTCATGATCTATGGTCATGGTCTATGGTCTACAGTCACGGTCTATTGTCTACAGTCTATGGTCATGGTCTATGGTCTACAGTCACGGTCTATTGTCTACGGTCTATGGTCATGATCTATGGTCATGGTCTTTGGCCTACAGTCATGGTCACAGTCACAGTCTATTGTCTAAGGTCTATGGTCATGGTCTATGGTCATGGTCTATGGTCTACAGTCATGGTCTACAGTCACAGTCTACAATCTACAGTTGCAGTCTCCGGTCTATGGTCACAGTCTATGATCTATGGTTTGCAGTTACAGTCAGGGTCTACAGTCAGGGTCTTCAGTCTATGGTCTACGTTCATTGTCACAGTCACAGTCTACGATGGATGGTCTTCTGTCTACAGTCACGGTCTAGCATCTACGGTCATGGTCTTCGGTCTATGGTCATGGTAACAGTCACAGTCTACGGGCTACGGTCATGGTCTACAGTCACGGTCATGGTCTAGCATCGATGGTCTATGGTCATGGTAACAGTCACAGTCTACGGGCTACAGTCATGGTCTACAGTCACGGTCATGGTCTAGCATCTATGGTCTATGGTCATGGTAACAGTCACAGTCTACGGGCTACGGTCATGGTCTACGGTCTACGGTCTTCGGTCATGGTCTTCGGTCTACGGTCTTGGGTCATGGTCACAGTCACAGTCTACAATGTATGGTCGGTCTACAGTCATGGTCATGCTCTAGCATCTACGGTCATGGTCTTCGGTCTATGGTCATGGTAAAGGTCACAGTCTACGGGGTACAGTCACGGTCTACAGTCACGGTCATGGTCTAGTGTCTACGGTCATGGTCTTCGGTCATGGTCTTTAGTCTACGGTCATGGTCACAGTTACAGTCTACGGTCTATCGTCACGTTCTCCGGTCTATGGTCACACTCTACTGTCATGGTCTAGCGTCTACGGTCTACGGTCTACGGTCTATGGTCATGGTCACAGTTACAGTCTATGGTCTATCGTCACGTTCTCTGGTCTATGGTCACAGTCATCTGTCACAGTCTACTGTCACGGTCATGGTCGAGAGTCTACAGTCTATGGTCTACGGTCATGGTCTTTGGTCATGGTCTTCGGCCATGGTCTTTGGTCTAAGGTCATGGTCACAGTTACAGTCTACAGTCTATCGTCACGTTCTCCGGTCTATGGTCACAGTCATCTGTCACAGTCTACTGTCACGGTCATGGTCTAGCGTCTACAGTCTACAGTCTATGGTCTACGGTCATGGTCTTTGGTCATGGTCTTCGGCCATGGTCTTTGGTCTACGGTCATGGTCACAGTTACAGTCTACAGTCTATCGTCACGTTCTCCGGGCTATGGTCACAGTCATCTGTCACAGTCTACAGTCTACTGTCATGGTCTTCGATCACGGTCTTCGGTCTACGGTCATGGTCTTCGGTCACGGTCTTCGGTCTACGGTCATGGTCTTCAGTCATGGTCTTCGGTCTATGGTCATGGTCACAGTCACAGTCTACCGTCTATCGTCACGTTTTCCGGTCTAAGATCACAGTCTACTGTCACGGTCTACGGTCGGGGTCACGGTCTACGGTCTACGGTCACAGTCTACTGTCACGGTCTACGGTCAGGGTCAAGGACTACGATGACTGTAGACCCTTCAAGGAGCCAAAGGAGAGGGCGTCGTTTTCAGACAACGCCTTGTTTACATCACCAGTGTTGATCCTGTTACCCAGAAATGTTAACAGCCTCAGTTTCTCATCTAAGTCAGAAGATGGAGTTAGAAATTCCAGGTTGGCTTTTTTTTTAATTTAATCTAAGGGAGGAAATGAAGACACGTCACCATTGTTTGGTATATTTCATGCTGAGAGAGTGCTGTTTCAGCTAATTTGAATTTCAAAGTAGGTTATTCTTTATCAAACTTTTTTGGGTTCACTGCATGACCTGAAGAAGAAGAAATGACACGGCTTCATTCAGTCTTGATTTGAAGAATATATTTCTATATTTAAGAAAAAAACTATCCAAGAATGATAATTGAATTGTTTGCCAGGTTGAGTACATGATATATTTGTTAGATAAATAAAACTAGCAAATTTAGAAGATGACCAGTAAAGCAAAAAAAAAAAAAAAAAAATCCCAGAAAGCGCCAACAAAATATTTTTCTGGGAGTAGTACACCATCTGGGTAGTGTTAATAATATGGATATAATAATGATAATAATGATAATAAATGTACAAACATGATAAACAGGGAAAACAGAAAAGGACTTGAATGAATGATTCAATAACTCACCTCATATTATTTGGTTCTTACCAAGAAAAAATAACTTACATTTGGAACAGTTAGATATTTTTTCTTGTTTTAATAATTACTTTCTTATTTTAAGTCTTCAATTTATCAGTATAATCTTATATCCAGTAAAACTTTTTTGTCTCAAACAGGTAGGGAATCTTAAAATGAGACAATTAACACTTAAAATAAGATGTATTTTTCTCCTCCTTATCTCCTCTCCTCGTCAAAATAAATCTTGTTTTAAGATTCAATAACAAATTATACCTTTCTTAAATCTAGAAACAAGTGTTCCTACAATCTTAGTTTAAGAAATCTTAATAAGTGAAATTATCTTGCTGCATGGACAGATTTTTTTTCACTTGTTTTAAGAACCTTTTTCCTTAGTTGTAGTGTATTTATCTTGTTTGAAGACCCCCTTGTTTTGTAGTGCTGGCTTTTAAAGTTGAAGCAGTTCATTTCTGCTGCCAGCAGGTGGCGCTCTGTCTCAGTCGTCTGTATCATCACATTTTTCATGAAGCGTTTAATTAAAATCCGTCTCCAACTGCTCTTCCAGAATATTTTAGTCTCACAGCATTTTTCTGCTGAACCTCTCGTGTGTGTGTGTGTGTGTACTTGTATTGCTCATTTTGTGAGGACTCAGTGGGGTTTCACTTCCTCATGCAGACAAAAAGGAAACTCTTAGGTTTGAAGGGAAAGCTTTTATTTTCAAATCAAGATAAAATCACTGGAGAGTTAATGTAAGTCACTGTACCGTCCTCTGAAGCAGTGAAGTACATCTGTGTGTGTGTCTGTGGTGTGTGTGTGTGTGTGTGTGTGTGTTGTGTGTGTGTGTGTGTGTGTGTGTGTGTATGTATGTGCGTGTGTGTGAGTGCTGCATCTCTCCATATGCCTCTGATCCGGGGCCCCTCCCCTCTGTGCTAAAATCAGCAACACACACACAGGCAGAGTGACAGTATGAAACCTGCGTTGTCATGGCAACACTTCACTTGACTTCTGCGACCAGCCCCCCCCCCCATCTGCCCCTCCCTTCCTGTTACACGGCAACCATCTCCGAGCAATACCCTCCTCCCCTCCCTCTGCCTCTCCTTCTTATCATCTGAGCCAAGTTGGTTATTTGAAAGAGAAAACAAAACAAAGGATGGATGGATGGATGGATGGATCGATGGTTGGATGGATGGATGGATGGATGAATGGATAGATAGATAGATAGATAGATAGATAGATAGATAGATAGATAGATAGATAGATAGATAGATAGATAGATAGATAGATAGATAGATAGATAGATAGATAGATGGTTGATGATAGATGGATTGATGGATGGTTGGATGGATGGATGAATGGATAGATAGGTGGATTGATGGATAGAAGGATGGATGGATGGATGGATGGGTGGATGGATGGATGGATGGTTGGATAGATAGATAGATAGATAGATAGATAGATAGATAGATAGATAGATAGATAGATAGATAGATAGATAGATAGATAGATAGATAGATAGATGGATGGTTGGATGTATAGATGGTTGGATGGATGGATGGATGGTTGGATGTATAGATGGTTGGATAGATAGATAGATAGATAGATAGATAGATAGATAGATAGATAGATAGATAGATAGATAGATAGATAGATGTGTGGATGGATGGTTGGATGATAGATGGACGGATGGATGGTTGGATGGATGGGTTGACGGATGGATGAATGGATGGGTGGATGGGTGAATGAATGGATAGATAGATAGATAGATAGATAGATAGATAGATAGATAGATAGATAGATAGATAGATAGATGTGTAGATGGATGGTTGGATAATGGATGGGTGAATGGATGGATGGTTGGATGATAGATGGACGGATGATGGTGGAGGAGGGTGACGGATGGATGAATGGATGGGTGGATGGGTGAATGAATGGATAGATAGATAGATAGATAGATAGATAGATAGATAGATAGATAGATAGATAGATAGATAGATAGATAGATAGATAGATAGATAGATAGATAGATAGACAGATAGATGGATGGATGGATGGATGGTTGGATGATAGATGGATGGATGGGTTGATGGATGGATGAATGGATGGATAGGTGGATTGATGGATGGATAGGTGGATTGATGGATGGATGGATGGATGGTTGGATGGATAGATGTGTGAATGGATGGTTGGATGGATGGATGGATGGGTGGATGGGTGGATGGGTGGATGGATGGATGGAGGGTGGATGGATTGATGGATGAATAGATGAATAGATGAAGAAAAAGAGAAAACAGAAAAGGCTGGAAGTGGGAGGTGGCTAAATGAAAGGAGGAACTTAGGTAATGCCTCATTTGCATATTTAAATATGAAATGTCATTTTTAAAATTAGAATAACTGGTAACTTTAAGTGTCAGAGTTTAGTCTGTTTCATTAAAATCTGTTTTCCTTTTGTGTTTTACTCTTCAACATGACAACTTCCACTCATTTAAAAGGGTTCCTTTTAAAGTGGCTGTTGGAATAATTTTATATCTTCAGTTTCTGCGTTTCTGTTCTTGATGGGACGTTACCTGACAGATTAAACCACCTGTGCATCAGCTGTGACTTTTATATGATTAAAAACTGGACTATAATTCTGTATTTTGTTTTACGTCATCCAGCTTTGATCACTTTAGAGTCCAGCAGCCCCCTTTTCAACCATGTGTTCACAGCGCTGTTATAGCAGTGGGTTGTTCAGGGGTGGAGCCAGCAGCTTCGCTCCGCCTCCTCTCATGTGAGGCGTGCCTGTCGTAGAACCAGTCTCACAGAGTTGCACCTTAAAGGTGCAAAAGGCTCAATTTATTGCACATTTTCAGACTCTGTTTTTTTGGGTTTTTTTAGAGCAGTGATTCTCAAAGTGTGGCCCACGGCCCCCTGGTGGGCCGTCGTTGTACTGCAGGTGGGCTGTGAGAGGTCATTAAAATTAAACAAATGTGTTTTAATTCCTCGATCTTTTTTAAATATGTTTTTTATTACTGTAAAATATTCATGACATGATTAAAAAACATTAAGAAGTAATAAAACAAACCAGTTAAGTGTTATTTTACTGTCATCTTAACTTAATATGACAAGTGTCACCTTATTTGTTGACTCCTTACATTAATATTGGATCATGGTTCCTTGTCCTGTATGTTGACAGTTCTGATAAAAGGTTTCAGTGGGTGCAGAGATTTTTCACATTTCAAATTGACCTTTCGGTAAGCACCGCCCCCTCCCTAGTTACTGTTGCTAGGTCGGACATTCTCGCTGCTCCTCCATTAAGGACAATGTTATTTTGCCATTTTTTCGATGCCTATCAACCGTATTTACATTACACTAGAATAACGCCGTGGTGAAATATTGCTGCTGGGGACCTGCAACAGTGACTCGAGGTGTCCAGAATGTTTGGAGGGACATTTTTATTCCCTTTAACAAGATAAAACAAACAGTGGAAATCTGCAGGCTTTGGTTCAGTTATGTATCCGTCCACACAATCAACTGAACGTGAGGAAAGTTACAAAACACACCTACATTTACTCCAAGGTAAGTTTACTTTGTTTATTAGATGATTGATTTAACCACCATTTAGTAAAAGTAATATGATTTAGCGGCAACGAGGGTGATGAGTTCTCTGTTAGCTTTAGCATTAGCTCTGGTCCATAGGTCTGTCCCACACCAGAGCTATGTTAGCATCAGACAGTCGCAGCATTGTATTAATATAATTAATAAAGTGACTTTAACATCACTAGCCTCACCATTATCCCTAACAAAATAAATATCCAGGGCCATATATATTTGTAGACAATGAGGCAGACTTATAGGTGGCTAGCGAGTTAGCCGGAATGCTAACGGAGATGTTTTCACTCATCACCCTCCATGCTGCTAAATCATATTACTTTTACTAAACGGTGGTTAAATCAATCATCTAATAAACAAAGCTAACTTACCTTGGACGTAAATGTAGGTGTGTTTTGTAACTTTCCCCACGTTCAGTTGATTGTGTGGACGGACGCAACTGAACCCACAGCCTGCAGATTTCCACTGTTTGTTTTATCTTGTTAAAGGGAATAAAAATGTCCCTCCAAACGTTCTGGACACCTCGAGTCACTGTTGCAGGTCCCCAGCAGCAATATTTCACCACGGCGTTATTCTAGTGTGATGTAAATACGGTTGATAGGCATCAGAAAAATGGTAAAATAACATTGTCCTTAATGGAGGAGCAGCGAGAATGTCCAACCTAGCAACAGTAACTAGGGAGGGGGCGGTGCTTACCGAAAGGTCAATTGGGCCTTGGTGTTCTGAAGTTTGGGAATAGCTGTTTCAGCTGGAATCAGTTTATTTTCATAAGTACAATATTACAAGCAAGCGAAGCGCTAAATTAACGTTAAGGCTGTGGCGTCCATCAGCAACTGTCGTGAGGTTTGACGTGACGCGGCATCAGTTACCTGATCACATGTGCTGCTCCGGAAACAGCGCCACCTAGCCGTAGTCATTGTTTTCTCCTCTGAGACACTGTACGAGGTAAAAAAAAAAAAAAAAAAAAAAAAAATGAACAAACACACAAAACTGTTTAAGTAACAGTTGTTCTGAAAGCTGGACCCACCTGAACCGTTCACGCCTGATTATCAGCGATTAGACTTGTCAGGACACGTTCCTCAGCTGCAGCTCACATCCCAACGTGACGCACGGCGGCGTGAAAGAAAATAGGATATGCAAAGGGAAACAAAAGAAAGGCCAAATTTTGCTGAAAGATGAGAAGAACGGAGGAGTGAATCAGTGAATTATGGATGCGTTGAAAGCATGAAAGAATAAAACGGAGGGAGAGCTGTTGTTTACATAATTAATCACGTTTTCTTCCTTTCATTATCTCTCATTCTTAGTTTATTTTGTTCTCCTGCAGATTGTTCTGTTCTAGCCAAGATTTCAGGTCTTAGACCTCAAAGTGTACGATTGTTTTCTTATTTTAATTTCATTTAATTTAATTTGATTGAGGGAATATGATTTACGGTCAAAAGGTCAAATAATATTTTAAATAAACTTGTACAGAATCTGAAGGACTTCATTCCATCTAATGAAAGGTTCTGAATATTAAATAAGAGAGTGTAATAATCAGGGCTGGGCAAGTTAACGCGTTATTATCGCATTAACTCATTAATTTATTAACGCCGACATTTATTTTATTGCGCGTTAACGCATGTTGCTCACATGCTTTTGTTTTGAAAAGTCTGTTACTGACTGCTGCTGAACCAGAAGAGAATTCGCAGGTAACATGCGGAGAACAGTAAAAATCTGTAAACTTTACAGTTCAGGTAGCAACTCAGGTAGCAATATTAACAATTCTGTCTGAAACAGAAATTCTAGACAGCAACAAAACGTTGGTGTCATTCCTCCATGTTCCATCAGATCTGCTCCATGTGTTCACTGTCCTGCTGTTCTCTAGCTGGTTACTGCAGTTCGGCTCCATCTAGTGGCACAGATGTGTAATGACAACAGAAAGTCCAGTCCTCCATTATAAAACTAATTCAGTCCTGTGACCCGTTTTTTAATTTCATATTTTTGATCCAAGTCTAAAATTGAAATATAAAAAAAAAAACAGGCATTTTTTTGTGTTAGATTAAAAAACGAAAAGCGTGATAAAATGTCACTTTTTAATTTTTTTTTAATTTTTGATTGACAATTGAAAATGGAAAGAATGATTGATACAGGGATTGGTAAAGTTACTGAACTTTAACATGGACATTTTCATTTTAAAGTTCTCCCAGACGGAGGATTCAACAGAAACAAGGTTATTTGTAACAACTGACAAGTTGAACTCCCCGTTAAAAGTTTCTGCTGTTACCTCAGAAATTACCTGTTTTAATGTTCTGATTGAGCTGAGACACAATCATTTTGTTGGATTTTGTTTGTAGACTCTTTTTTTTTTATAAAAACTGTGGCAATAAGCAATAAGCTTGGCAATAAGCTTTATTTTATATTTATATTTTATTTATATATTTATTTTATTTTATTTTTTAAGATGATATTTACACGAAATATGTGTTACTGACAAGTCGTGATGATGAAGTGTTTTGTTATGGCACTTTAGTTCATATGGCAGCAGAACATTTAAAGAAAAGTGCATTTTACGCTACTTTTGAATTCATTATCTGATTTTGCGAATACAATGCGATTAATCGTGATTAATCAGGGAAATAATGCGATTAATCGTGATTAATCAGGGAAATAATGCGATTAATCGCGATTAAAAATTTTAATCGCTGCCCGACCTAGTTATAGTTTTTGGTGTTAAAACTGTCACACAGGGTTGTGATCAGTAGGTCCTTCTGGGCCCCGTGGGTTCTGGGCCCCGTTGGTTCTGGGCCCCGTTGGTTCTGGGCCCCGTGGGTTCTGGGCCCGGGTCTCTGTGGAAGGTAACTTCCTCCCATCAGATGGCAGTCTGTTGAGTTTGAAGACCAGATCAACACCTCAGGTTCGGTTCTATGTTCTTCCTAAAAGAATACGTTGAAGGGTCCACTGCTGACCTGCTGGGGGAGGTGGGCGGGGCTTGTAGGGGGATGATGTTGCCATGTTGGGGGTGCGATGGTCTGCAAATAATTTAAGGTCGGTGGCGAGTGCTAAAATAGAATTTGTTCAGTAACTCACCACCCAGATATGGGTTTTCTGTTTACAACCATCTGAATGAGCGTAGATGTGGAAAGAGCAGTAAAATACGGACTGAGTCTGAAAAGCTACGGAGCCATGTTAGAAACACTCAGGGCTGCTTCACTGTGATAATCAGTTCAGTTGATCATGGATTTGTGTGAGATGATTTCATGTGTGTTTTTATTTTTCTGCTGAGTCTACAGAAGAATATAGAAGTGTGAGACTCACAATCTGGTCATCCAGTTCAGCAACAGCACCAACTTTCAGCTTCGTCTTTCTCCACATCCAGGAGCGCTTGTTTATTAAATCAGTTCTCCATGAAACATCGTGAACAAATGAACAGATTTCGGCTCCTTTGCTGGCATCGGAGAACAAGCTGCAGTGTTTGTTACACACGCATCCACATTTTTATCTATTTTTATTAGGGCTGGGAAACGATTAAAATTTTTAATCGCGATTAATCGCACGATTTTCCTGATTAATCACGATTAATTGCATTGTATACGCAAAATCAAATAATGAATTCAAAAGTAGTGTAAAGGTCACTTTTATTTAAATGTTCTGCTGCCATATGAACTAAAGTGGCATAACATTTGTTGTTCAAACACTTTTAACATCAGCACTTGTCAGTAACACATATTTAGTGTAAATCTCATCTTTAAAAATGTCAAATAAAATAAAGCTTAATACCACTTCCAGGACATTAATGTCATCATGTTTTTATAAAAAATTTTAAAAAAAAGTTTACAAACAAAATCCAACAAAATGATTGTGTCTCAGCACAATCAGAACATTAAAACAGGTAATTTCTGAGGTAACAGCAGAAACTTTTAACGGGGAGTTCAACTTGTCAGTTGTTACAAATAACCTTGTTTCTGTTGAATCCTCCGTCTGGGAGAACTTTAAAATGAAAATGTCCATGTTAAAGTTCAGTAACTTTATCAATCTGTGTATCATTCATTCTTTACATTTTCAATTATCAATCAAAAATTAAAAAAAAAAAATTAAAAAGTGATATTTTATTATGTTTTTCGTTTTTTAATCTAACACAAAAAAAATATTTTTTTATATTTCAATTTTAGACTTGGATCAAAAATACGAAATTAAAAAAGGAGCCACAGAACTGAATTAGTTTTATAATGGAGGACTGGACTTTCTGTTGTCATTACACATCTGTGCCACTAGATGGAGCCGCACTGCAGTAACCAGCTAGAGAACAACAGGACAGTGAACACATGGAGCAGATCTGATGGAACATGGAGGAATGACACCAAAGTTTTGTTGCAGTCCAGAATTTTTTTTCAGACAGAATTGTTAATATTGCTACCTGAGTTGCTACCTGAACTGTAAAGTTCACAGATTTTTACCATTCTCCATGTCTGTTTTAGCTTTTTTTGCATGTTTACCTGCCAATTCTCTTCCGGTTCTGCAGCAGCCAGAAATAGACTTTTCAAAACAAAAGCATGTGAGCAACATGCGTTAACGCAAGATAATATAAATGTCGTCATTAATAAATTAATTGAGTTAACGCGATAATAAAGCGCTAACTTGCCCAGCCCTAATTTTTTATTTAATATAAAATGCCAAATCCAGTCACTTTAAAGACAGTTTTTACTGGATCATTTTGACCAAACAGTTATTTTCATTAAGACCCTGGAAAAGCTCAAAATACATAATAAACCATAAGAGGGCTCTTCTGAGTTCACTGTAAAACCTGACAAAGAAAGACTTGGATGGTGAGATGAAATGTTGGGGAAAAAAAGGAGGGAAAAAGTGAATGAAAGGAGGAAAGAAAGACACATGATGGGACAAGAATGATAAAGAGGAGGAGGAAGAGGAGGGAGGGGCTTATGTCAAGTAGGGATGAATTATAGAAATCTGCCCCCAGGATGAAGAGTCACTCTGGAGGGAGGAGGGAGGGATGGATGGAGGGATGGATGGATGATGGACAGAAGAAGACAGAGAAAAAAGTGAGACAGAGAGCGGGAGGCGATAAAAGTCAATAAAGAGAAGTAGGAGATAAATGAAAAAGAGAGAAATGAGGATGAGCGGGCTGCAGAGGATGAAAGGAGAGAAAAATGGAAATGGAAGAAAGAAGAGATACTGAGAGATGAGAAGAGGAGAGACGGGGACGTGTGGGTCAACGCATTTTGTCAAAGAGCAAAGCGTAAAACTATGTAATCCCTTGGCTCCGGTTACCACGGAAACTAAGGGGAAGCTCTTTTATGTTTCATGCTTTGTTGCCCACGGTGACCGTCCCAAGACTGAAGGATGGCGAGAGAGAAGCGGTGAGATTTGAGACGGAGAAGAGAGAGAGAGCTGCTGAGGCTGCGCTCCTACGGCCATCATCATCGGTGGCCTGACTGACGGAGACACCTGGGCTCCAGGTGACCTGCTGTAACCTGAGCCGGCCCCCAGACCGGGGCCAAAACTTCCTCAGAACCCTGCTGCAAAGAGCCGTTAGATCTGAACCCTAACCCCTAACAGCGCTGCAGGTTTATCTGGTTTACGTTTCTCTTAGTGTCTAACTGCTTTGCTGAATTAAGTATTCTGCTTTCATTGCTGTAGGAAGAGCCATTTATACCCATCATGCATTGCTGGAGCAGATTCAGATGACGTGACTCCCTGTCTTACGATCAGGAGTCTTCGGGTCATTGTGCTTTTCACACTACATGACTGGTCAGTGACTGGGGAGTCACACACTGAAGCATCTGACAGTTGACGACTCTGTCTGGTCTCAGTGGGAAACCAGTGGGAAACCAGTAGGAAACCAGTGGAAAGTGACGCAGAAAATTACAGTTAAAACAGGAGTTTTTATATTTATTTGAAATGGAAAGAATAAGCAGTGGAAGCTGTATGGATGATGGTTGGTTTGTCATGTTGCTACTGGTTACTATGCCTTACTGCACGTGTTTCCTTTCCTCTGTGACCTCTCCTCATCCCTTGTTCCTTCGTTGGCTGTAGCTGGGTAGGTGGAGCTGTTGTAGGTTGTAGACGGCTTCACCAACTGCTTGCAGATTTGCCTCTACAGTGATCCAGTAACATTAGTAACTGGACAGAATATCGCAATATATCGTGATATCATGATAATATCGTATCGTGACCCAAGTATCATGATACATATTGTATTGCGAGGCCCATGCCAATACAGTGATCCCTTAATTTTTCGTGGTTAATGGGCAGCTAAATCACAAAATCACTTTGTGCCTTTAAAATCTTTCAGAAAATGATGTAAATGTATTGTAAGATGAATATCGATATATATTGTATCGTGAGCTGAATATCGTGTACCGTATCGTATCGTGAGATTAGTGTATCGCTACAGCCCTAACCAGGGAGGCCAGCGAATGTTGCTTTTGGGATACAGTTCATTGTTAAAAGAGCTCAGAAGAGCAGGAATCAGGGGTTGGTGAGAAACTGAAGAACAAGCTTTTGCATAATGCAAAAACAGGCAACATAACATGAATCAACCTCATCAAAGATGCAAACAAGAAGAAATCAAGCAAATTCAGGATGGACAAAAGCAAAAATACATGTTTTTTTCCCAGATGGAGACGTCTCCTCCATCTAACTCCATCTCTAGATGTCCCAGAGGCTGATGGGATGTAGCTTCTCCCTCCCTTTTGTTTTCTCCTGCTCCATTTCTTCCCACGAAACTGCTCCATGTTATAGAAATCAGACTATAAGAAACATTGAAGAAAAATAAAGCACTTTCAAAATAAAAGCTTTAAAAAAAACACAAATGCAAAATAACAGCAACTTCAGTACTTGGACAGATCAGATCGTGACATGCCGGGTTAATGCATCTGAACGAAGCTGTCAATCACAGCTGGTTGGTCTTGAGGACTACATTACCCACAATGCAGCTCAGTAAGGCTACAGTGCTGCTCTTTGGGTATTTGGTTCCAAAACCATCAGGCCCGTCAGGTTAAACGTGATCTAATGCTCCAGAGAAGAGGGATGGTTCCCCATCTACTGGAAACACACATAAATGAACGAATAAACTCCACAGATGAAGGGATGGCTGCACGTTTTCCACCAGGACTTTAGTGTTTCCATCACGTCACAGTATGATGTCAATAATCCTGCACCATCTGAATCAACGCTCCCTGAGACGGAGGTTTGCCTGAACTGTATGTTGCCTGCAGCCCATCATCGTCCTCCAGACATCAGTCAGCTGCCAATCATGGCTGCACCGCTGTCAGCCCAGTCATCACCAGCAGCGCTCTGGTCCCTGCTCCGACGGGCCCCGACGGGCCCCGACGGGCCCCGACGGTCATTAGACACCAGCAAACACACAAATACCTCCGTCTGGTTTCTCCTTCTGGTGATCGGGCAGTTTTCAGGACGGCGGCAAAGTGACCGAGGTGCCGTGATTGTAGATCACTGAAAGGACTGGTGGAATCTAATTAAAAGGAAATCAGCTGCACGACTCGTTATGATGTTTGATAGGGGAGCTAAGAGCACTTCCACGCAGAAGTCAGGCTGGTGGGACTGAAAAAAAAACACTCATCAATGAGGATAGTTGGAAAAAAGCTTGATTTCCAGAGCGATAGGGGATGAACTCATGCTCCCATCATGCTTTGGGCCTAGAGTTGGGCAGGAGGTTCCAGCAGCTGGGCTCCTGAATGTCCTGGTGAACAGATGTTTTTCATCAGGATTAATACCACGCAGGGATCGGCCCACCGGGATGAGCTGTGAAAGACTTTTCCCATCATCAACATGAGATCTTAGAGATATACGAGTATAACTCTGTTGACGCTGAGGTTTCTTATCTAAACGAGCAAATGTAACCAGAGTTAATGGAAGTCCAACATTAGATTAGTCTTCTTTTATGTGGGACTGCTGTCCACCACTGAACCACAGATGAAAGCATCACGCTCATGGTCCTGATAATGTAGCTTCCTGCATAAGTTAGCGGAGAGGAAATAACATAAACCTGAGCTTCTGAAGCACAGTCATCTATCAGGGATCAGGATCATTCTCTTCCTGACTTCCTCACCTGGAAAACTGTCATTCCATTTTGATTCGGCTGGATTGTAATTGGACTGAGTTTGTCGGCGTTTGGTAGAATTGGATAATAATGACTTTTAATTAGATTTTAATAAACTGAAGCAGTCTGGACTAGAGCTGAGTGATTTTATCGATTCTGTGATATATATCGATATTTGATTTCCCCAGAGAGTCCGTTAAAATCTTTCCGAAAATGATGTAAATGTATCTTAAGACATATATCGTATCGTGAGCTGAGTATTGTGTATCGTATCATATCACTAGATTAGTGTATCGCTACAGCCCTAATTATAACGTGGTGTTATATACAGCTGAGCGATTTTATCGATTCCGCTATATATCGATATTTTATCAATTTTTCAGCCGCGGGTATCGATATTCTAAGCTTCTTTCAAAATCCCCGTGTCCCAAAAAGCTTGCAAGCAAGGCTTTGCACTGTTTAAATAAATGAAACTTTTTTTTCTCAACAAATCTTTTATGCATTTTGTCCAGCATTTGCAAGCTGCCTGTCAGCCATATAATGTGTAATTGATGCTTTCAGTTCAGTTAATTCAAACAAAGTCATTGGAACACTCACAAGATGTCACCAAAATCACTTTGTGCCTTTAAAAATCTTTCAGAAAATGATGTAAATGTATTGTAAGATGAATATCGATATATATCGCATCGTGAGCCAAATATCGTGTATCGTATCGCGATATTAGTGTATCGCTACAGTCCTAGTCTGGACTGCTTTAAACTGAATTAAACTGGGCTGAATGATCAACATCAGACTGAACTAGAGTGTAATTGTAACTGGAATGAACTGGATTACAGTTAGATTAACAGCTGATTTTTATACATTATTTGGAGTTAAGGTTAAACAGATTCATATAACTGAGTCAACTGGACCTCAACTTATTTGACCTGGATTGAATTGGAATTGAGTTATCATTAAATTGTCCATTTACATAATCAAATTATAGTTAGATTCATCTGGACTGAACCCTGTTTGAATGAACAGATTTGGACTGTACTGAAGTTGGCTTGTTTTCTGTCTCTTCTCTTAAAGTGACTTCTGTTGTACATACAAGTACATCATTCAGTACGTTTAAACCTTTAAAGCAGGTAAAACTGGCAGATAAATGAGGTGGACCACAGTTAAAACAGCTGTGAAACATCTGTTCATCTCCTGGAGTCACTTGATCCTGTTACCACCTTCAGTCTGCTGCTGATTCTGGAGGCTTCAGGTTCAAACTGGTCCTTTATAGGTGTGAGGATGGTCTGAAGGAAGATGATGGGGGGGGGGGGGGGGGGGCACATTAGGATGGAGAGAGAAGAGGAGGAAGCGGTGAAGGAGGGACGGCGGCGATGGTGATGATGATGGTGATGGTGATGCGTCGGTGGGGGAGCGCGGGGGAGAGAGGCGCGCACGGAGCAGGAGAGAGAGGCTGAAGCGGCGCGCGGGAGCGGATCGGCGCTCCCTCCCTCCGTCCCTCCCTCCTTCCATCCCTCTACCGTCCCTCCGGTTCCGTCTCCTCGCGCTGGACGTCGCAGCAGCAGCAGCAACAATGTGGTGCATCAACTGCGCCTCGGACAAAACGCCCGCCATCCTGAACAACAAGCTGCTCTACTGGTAAGAACCGACCGCGGCGGCGGGGGGGATCCAGCGGGGATCCAGCGAGGATCCAGCGGGGATCCAGCGGGGATCCGGCGGGGATCCAGCGGGGATCCAGCGAGGATCCGGCGGGGATCCGGCGGAGGAAGAGCCGCTCGGTGTTTTTCCGCGCTCGGCTCTGAACTGCGGCTCTGCCGCACCGCTGCGCGGCTTCTCCGCGCGCGTCGTGTCTCCTCCGCGGAACTGGGAGTCCTGGTGAAATGCGACGAGAGCGCGCCGTGCGCTCGCGGATGTCGGGCTGCTGGTGTCGCGGACGGAACTGTAATTGGCTGTAATGCTGCTCCTCGTGCGCGCTCTGGGGGCCTTCTGCCACTAATGATTATTTCATTTTACGCGTGCATGTGCGTTCCAGGGCGCGTGAAATCCCTTCCTACCTCTCTCTCTCTACCTTGTTGCCTAGGTGTGTCGTTGTTGCAGCCTCCAGTCCTTAAACTTTTCAGCTGAGTGAACATCTGAGGAACTTTGATCAAATGTTCAGAGAGGAGGAAGATTTGTAATTGATCTGCTTTACTGATGAGCTGCTGAAGGCCATTAAGACTACAGGCGTCATGGTCAAACTCTGGTGCTCTGGCAGAGCTGCAGAGCTCTGTGGTGTTGGCGGGAGGTTCATGCTCAGGTGAGCTCTCTGATGTTCACCTGGATCCTCCGTCTCTACTGTCTGCTGTCTGTGCTGGTTTTAAACCTCTCCACCTGTCTGTCGCTGTTTGTGTTTCTGTCAACCGGTCAGTCCAGGACGCCTGACCCCCCCCAGGACCCCCCCCCCCCCCCCCCCCCCCCCCCCCCCCCCCCATTGTGTGAAATGTTAATGACCGTTAGCAGAAAGAACGGGGGCCGTCACGTCGCAGTTTTGCGAGAAGATCAGATTACAGTGATACCTTGTAAATTCACAGTTTAAGTTCCGCGGTTTTAGTTGTTCGCGGATTTTTTAGAAATATATAATATGATTTAAAAGAATTTTAAAAATCGCGGAAACATCACAGGATGTTGTGCGCGTTCTCTCACAGTGAAGAAAAGCTGTGAGCCAGCCTGGCCCCTTTAAGAAGGTGGCCTTATGGGTAATGGTGTGGCCTTATGGGTAATGGAGTGTGTGTGCCGGTGGACGGCGGAATGAAAACGAGGCTAGATGAAAGAGCGGTTTCTGAAAGAGCCCAACAATCCAACCTGTGTGATGTTACAAGTTCCTGCAGTGCCAGAATAAAGTGCTCGTTCCATCCAGAGAAAACCAGACTTTTTGTTTTGTTGTTGTTAGCATGTTAGCCGCTAATTATGAGCCAAAAATAGCACAATACCAGCGGTTTGTTTACTACGGTTCAGAGACCAGAGGCTGTGAAGGTCACAGAAAGACCACAGTTGAGCCTTTGTCTTGTTTCACTGCAGTGTCTCGCTACTTTTTTGCAGTTTTTAAACATATTTTAAACACATTATTCAGTCGGGGGGGGGGGGGGGCTCCGGGTCCAGTTCGTGGATATTGATTTTCGAAGAAGGGGGCGCCGGTCCCCATTAACCACGAAAAATAAGGGATCACTGTATGTTGTTTTTGTGGTTAATGTGTCAGAGCAAACAGTAATACAGAAAGTAAAAGGAGGCGGGCTCCTCTGCAAACCCCGCCCCCACCGTCCCCTGGGCCGGCGCCCTGCAGGACCGTTCAGTCGGTCAAGTGTGATGCTGCCTGCAGCAGCCAGGCGGTCTGCTTTGACTTCATTTTGACATTGACCTACATCTTGATTTTGTTCTGAGGCTGATATGAGGGCTGGACGGCTGAAATCAACTGGTGTCCAACATATGGAAGCGCAGTTCTCTCTGGATGCCATGATGCGTGGACGCCAACTGGCCTCTGATGATTAATAACGCCTGCAACAGCCTCCACGTCGGGTTTTTACAGCCTCATTACTTAGACAAGCAGCTGAAGGAAGGTAACTTTCCCAAAGAGACAGCCTGCTGGATATTTGGTTTCCCAGCGCTCGTTTGCATCCGTGCTTTCTCTGAAATCCACTTTTCAGACTCAGCGTTTTTCAGTCCAGGCGAGGCAGCAGTGATGAAGGAGCTCCAGACCTGTTGGGTTCCAGCTCAGCTCCGTCTCCGTCTCCTGGTTGGAGGCTTCACCTCCGTCAGCAGGAGCAGAACCAGGCAGTTTTCCTCCTCTCTGACTCGCTGTAACTCCACTGCTCTGAGCTGGGAACCTTTCTTCAGTTTGAACACGGAGCTTTAACGGCCTTCGTGAGCTGTAGATGATGAAAAGACTCTGGGAAAGTGTTCGCAGACGCAGCTCGTAGATCGTTTTCATTACGAAGTCATCTGTTTGTCTGTCAGCTGAGAATTACTGAAGCTATTGATTTTAGCCCTTTACAAGACGATAGGAAGTCGAGTGCATGGAGACATGAATGAAAACACTTTTACTGGGAGTTATTTTCTGCTCACGCCGCAGAAAAACAGTCCTTTAAAGCAGTGGTTCTCAACTGGTCTGGCTTCAGGAGCCACCATCACCCTTAAGGACAAGCTGTGACCCAAATCAAGGAAAATTTACAACTTCTCTAATTTATTAAAAGAAAAGATCGTGCAGTTTGAATCGGAGATAGTAGAATAGAATATCACAGAATGCCAACACAAAAAAATAAGTTTACTGGTGAACCAGAATGGCAAAAACCAAAATAGAACAACCAAAATGAGAAATATTCCCTTTGATGCTCAATTAGCTGCATTTGAATTAAATCCCAAACACTTCACTTCAGTAACTTCAGCCTTTTTTAACAGAGTCAACATGCACAAACATGAAATAAAACAGTGCAACCACTGAGCAGTAGTTTCAAAAAGAACTCAAAATATATAGTTTTAGCTGAATAACCACTCACTGACCTTTGTCTTTAAGATAAGAAAATCTATATCTCATATATTCTTCCTTGTGTCTGTGTTTCAGCTGCTCAACATATGGAAACAAACTTTACAGGTCTTTTTCTGAGGTGTGAACTGGCGGGTGTCAACTCGCATTACAGGACATTATCGCCATCTACTGTTAAGGAGTATGAATGACACACTTTTTTTTCAGCATTTCCTTCCCCAGGCAAAGGCCCACGACCCACTGAAAACGGGTCTGAGACCCACCAGTTGAGCACCACTGCTTTAAACTGTCATGAAGTTGAGTCTTTTCCTGAAATAATGAATCGAGACGGTTAACTCCAGTGAGCTGATTCTGATGGATTTGAATCTGATCCTTCGGCAGAACCTCGTGAAGGTTTGCAGACGTCTGTTTGTGCACGGCTCTCTTACTGACATCTGGACTTTGATCGGGCTTGTTTTGAAGGTCCGGGGCTGCAGAACCAGCCCCGGTCATGACCATTCCACCGCCGTGCTGGTGTGAGGTGTGTGCGCTACGTGATGCTGTGCTTTACAAGCAGACGTCCCTGATCTGATCTCATCTGTCCAAAAGACGTCTTGGGTTTTTGGGTCTCAACCTCTCAACAGTGAGTCCATGCCAACCCATACTTGTCCAGTACTTTTCTTATCATGCTGTAATGGCCGTAAACATTTAACATGCTAACTGAGGCCTTATGAGTCTGAGATGTCGGTCAGTCCCTGTTCATTGCACAGCCTTTTTGATTATTATAATGTGGTGTTATATAGAGCTGAGCGATTTTATCGATTCTGCGATATATATCGATATTTTATCGAGTATCAATATTTCAGCCGCGGGTATCGATATTCTAAGCTCCCTTCATAACCCCCGTGTCTCGCACGGGTGCTCTTCCTGAGCCATTTAGTCCTCCAGCCGCTAGTGTCGCTGTAGAGCGTTTCTAACAGGGTATCCAGAAGCTTCTTACTCTTCCAGCTAGAGCTGAGCCAGTCAGGAGGATGGCGGCGAGTATAAACCCAGCGCCTGCGTGCTTAAAAGCAGATGTGTGGGAGCAGTTGGGGTTTAAAAAGAAAAAGGAAAGTGAAGATTTAGACAAAAGTATGGCGGTTTGCAAGCTGTGTCACACAAACGTGAAGTACTCTGGAAATACCACCAACCTGCGAGGCGAGCCCACCTGAAACGTCACCACCCGGACAAGCTAATGCTAACTGAGAGCTAGCCCAAGAAGTTGCGGCACGATCCGAAACAAACCACGCTGGACAGTGACGGCGGTTGTTGCCACCAGTTTCCATCTACTTCATCAGGTCGCAGAAAATTACGGAGTCCGTTGCCGACTTTATTTGTCAGGATTTGAGACCGTATTCAGTGGTGGAAAACGCCGGCTTTAAGGGCTGTGTTTATTTTTATTTAGTTATTTTTGATATATGTTAATGTTGAAGCGCGTCTGCGCTGTTATTCAACGCCACAACGGAGAGGGACAATCACGAACTAGCTAAACTTACTAAACTTATCTCTTGTGTTTTTCCACTTCCTCACCGTCTCAGCCGTATCCAGACCCACATTCATCGCTATCTTCCTCCATGAGTTACTAGAATATGTTCTGTCTTTGTAGTGTGGAGAACCAGAATCGTACAGATGTGGGTACTTCCTCATTTCCTTCGATGACGTGGATGTAGAATTGACCAATCAGAGGCCTCCTTTCTCTCCTCTCTGTGACACTCTCTGTGGTCACCTACCTTTCAGTTCAAATAATTCAAACAAAGTAATTGGAACACTCACAAGATGTCACCAAAATCACTTTGTCCCGTTAAAATCTTTCCGAAAATGATGTAAATGTATCTTAAGACAAATATCGATATATATCGTATCGTGAGCCGAGTATCGTGTATCGTATTATATTGCGAGATTAGTGTATCGCTACAGCCCTAATTATAACGTGGTGTTATATACAGCTGAGCGATTTTATCAATTCTGACTTTTAATTAGATTTTAATAAACTGAAACAGTCTGGACTAGAGCTGAGTGATTTTATCGATTTTGCGATATATATCGATATTTTATTTCCTCAGAGAGTATCAATTTTTCAGCCACCGGTATCGATTTTTCAGCCACCGGTATCGATATTCTAAGCTTCTTCCAAAACCCCCGTGTCCCACCTTTAAAAGCTTGCAAGCAACAATTTTCACTGTTTAAATAAATGAAACTATTTTTTTCAACACATCTTTTATTAATTTTGTCCAGCATTTACAAGCTGCCTGTCAGCCATATAATGTGTAATTGATGCTTTCAGTTCAATTAATTCAAACAAAGTTATTGGAACACTCACAAGATGTCACCAAAATCACTTTGTCCCATTAAAATCTTTCAGAAAATCAAGTAAATGTATTGTAAGATGAATATTGATATGTATCGTATCGTGAGCTGTATATCGTGTATCGTATCGTGAGATTAGTGTATCGCTACAGCCCCAGTGTTATATCTACTGTTAATCTCATTATCATGTAGGGATGTCCCGATCACGTTTTTTGGGTCCCGATCCGATTCCGATCTTTTAATTTTGATGATCGGCCGATTTCCGATTTTTTCCGATCCGATTTCACTTCTTTTGAGTGGGCAAACAGAGTTTAATTTCCTATGCATTTTATTTCCTGTGTACATTAATAAATAGGCCTGCATCCAAGCTGAGATTAATAGCTTTTATCATCTCATAAAATAAACAATAACTTATTTAAACACTCTTCTTTCTTTCTTTTTTGTTTGGGAGAATTATTATAAAACACATTTAGTTACAGAACAGTGACTGTTCAACAGTCTCAGTACTAAAGAACAAAGCACTTCCATTTAAATAGCAGCAGGTGAACTTGGCTAGCAGTTTAAGGCAATGAAAACACTAGCAGAAGTCTTTGCAATCAATGAAATCACATCAGAATAAAAATAACATCAAATATTAACTTAACTTCTTTCAAGACACACATGCACATGTTCGCGCACCTTTGTGTCCTTTGTCGTTCATGTAATGACGGGAACGAGGCTCGAGGTAATTAATGAGCCGGTTAAATGCCTTGTATTCCACAAACTCCGTGTCCTCGGTAATACATTCCACGATTAGCTCGGTGATTTTTCTGTATTTCTCCGAGTCTTTCGGGAGTTTTGTCCTTTCTTTTGAAAGTTTCACAGAGCGTTTGCTGCCGCTTGAAGCTGCCGTCGGCACCAGCTGCTGTCGGCTGCGGTGATCGGTGCTGCGTGCTTTTTTAAGTGTCTGATTAAATTGGTGGTGTTGTAAACTCTCTTCTTACTTACCCATCATGATATCTCAGCCTTCCACACGTTGCAAGTCGCAGTCGAAGCGTCGATCTTTTTAATTTTATAGTGCTGCCACACTGCTGATATTTTTGCTAAAGTTTAGCCTGACGCCGCCGGTCTTAAAACTTTTAAGGTGGATACAAGACAGCGCTGCTGGGAAACCTCATTTCAGTGCAAATTATTTAATGTATATAGTTAAAAAAATATTTTTGTTTGTGTAATATGATTACTTTATTAATTTGTGTTAATCAGGATCACTTTTTGAGGAAAAAAATAATGAAAAAAAGATCGGCGTGTTATAATAATGTTGATCGGCCGATCCGATCCACCTTAAATTTTTAAGATCAAAGGCCGATCCGATCAGGGGATCGGGATCGGGACATCCCTATTATCATGTGTTCAACTCAGTGTCTTAAATGAAAAATCGTCCTGGTCAGTTATTGGGCTGCTTCATTCTTACGTTTCTCCCAGAATGCATCTGTCGCTACTGCAGACGGTTATGTTGCCAGTTGGAGGGTGCTCCATGTGTTCGGGATCATCTCAGCACCTGGAGGAGCCGTCCTCGGCCCGGTGGCGCACCGTGGGAACTCAGCCCCCTCTCCCAGCGGTGCGGCGCTTCATTAGCTGCCGGTGGGAGCGCTGAGGAAGAAAAGACAGAGACTGAGTCATGTGGGCTGCTGAAGGAGTTGACTCAGCGGCATTGTTGCTTTGATCCCACAGGAGCGAGGCTGTTGCCTGGAAACCTCAGAGTGGATCCCGACCCAACTACTCAGGAGCACTGAGCAGGACGGGCGCCTCTGGGTTTACAGACCTCACGGTGCTGTAGACGACAGAGATGAGGAGGGGCTCAGGTCTGAGGGAAGTACATCAGTGCAGCAGCAGTGTGCCATTTAGATGGAAATATTTGTTCAGTAGAAAGTGAAAATCTGCCCTCAGGTTGGTCCTGAAGGAAAGGCTCCTCCAGGGAGCCTGAACATGATCTGTCCGTTGAGCTTTTACTCAAAGATCTGCTGGTGAACTAAAGAAAAACACGGTGATGTCCCAGACTTTAGAGATAGAATATACTCCACATCTGTTTATCTGAAAGAACAGGTGATGCTGCGGTGCAGGATGAAAAAAATATGGTGGTTTTTGCATCTTTTTAACCTTGTCCAGGTTCTAATACCCTACGACAGCATTCGTCATTCAGACCTTCATACAGTCACTCGTACATTTGCAGCTTATTGTGGATCATCATGGGAGTCGTGGTGTTGATTGTCTGGACCGAGGACGCTTAGTGACTTGAAGCAGTTGGGGAATTGATTGCTCAGCGAGGTCCAGCTATAATCACATTTGACTTCAATCCTGCAGATTCCTCTAAAAGGAAGGAACCTGTGACGCTGCGGATGCAGTCGTCGTTTAGTTGCAGCCTCGGCTTCAGGTTCAGTCTGTGGCGCTTTGGGAAGCTCGTTTCAGGCGACATTAGCGACACGCCTGCAGATCTTCACCAGAGTTGGGGGCCGGTGTGGGGATCAGCTGGGAACCCGACAGCCTTCGGTCGAAGCTCTCTTTCACCACGACAGACCTGCTGGGCGTGCAGCCCTCTCCAGTACGTTGGCCTCAGACTTGGAGGTAAATTCTGCTTCCTTCTCAGCTGCCAACCAGCTCAGTGACTGCCGGAGGTCTCACCTAACCCAGTTTCAACACATTTGTGAGACTTGTGCTTCATCATTAGAGGTTTTCTGAGGACCGAAAGGGACATGGCTGGTCCTTCCTCCCTTCAGACGAAGCCTTTTCTGGAGATAGTGGGTTTCTCTTCTTCTGCATTTGTGCAAAGCTGCTAAAATGTTTTGACGAACACAACAAAACAACCAATGTCCCCACCCAGGATCCAGGTGATCAGTGATGAAACCAGTGGTGATCAGTGATGAAACCAGTGGTGATCAGTGATGAAACCAGTGGTGATCAGTGATGAAACCAGTGGTCATCAGTGATGAAACCAGTGGTGATCAGTGGTGAAACCAGTGGTGATCAGTGATGAAACCAGTGGTGATCAGTGGTGAAACCAGTGGTGATCAGTGATGAAACCAGTGGTCATCAGTGATGAAACCAGTGGTGATCGGTTTGAAACCAGTGATGAAACCAGTGGTGATAAGTGGTGAAACCAGTGGTGATCAGTGATGAAACCAGTGGTGATCAGTGGTGAAACCAGTGGTGATCAGTGATGAAACCAGTAGTGATCAGTGATGAAACCAGTGATGAAACCAGTGGTGATCAGTGGTGAAACCAGTGGTGATCAGTGATGAAACCAGTGATGAAACCAGTGGTGATCAGTGATGAAACCAGTGATGAAACCAGTGGTGATCAGTGGTGAAACCAGTGGTGATCAGTGATGAAACCAGTGATGAAACCAGTGGTGATCAGTGATAAAACCAGTGGTGATCAGTGGTGAAACCAGTGGTGATCAGTGATGAAACCAGTGGTGATCAGTGATGAAACCAGTGATGAAACCAGTGGTGATCAGTGGTGAAACCAGTGGTGATCAGTGATGAAACCAGTGGTGATCAGTGGTGAAACCAGTGGTGATCAGTGATGAAACCAGTGGTGATCAGTGGTGTAAACCAGTGGTGATCAGTGATGAAACCAGTGATGAAACCAGTGGTGATCAGTGGTGAAACCAGTGGTGATCAGTGGTGAAACCAGTGGTCATCAGTGATGAAACCAGTGATGAAACCAGTGGTGATCAGTGATGAAACCAGTGGTGATCAGTGGTGAAACCAGTGGTCATCAGTGGTGAAACCAGTGGTTATCAGTGATGAAACCAGTGGTGATCAGTGGTGAAACCAGTGGTCATCAGTGATGAAACCAGTGATGAAACCAGTGGTGATCAGTGGTGAAACCAGTGGTGATCAGTGGTGAAACCAGTGGTCATCAGTGGTGAAACCAGTGGTCATCAGTGATGAAACCAGTGGTGATCAGTGGTGAAACCAGTGGTCATCAGTGATGAAACCAGTGATGAAACCAGTGGTGATCAGTGATGAAACCAGTGGTCATCAGCAAGGTTATTATAGTTTTGAAATTTTCTTTAGTTTTTATTTTTATTTAGTTTTCCAGTTTGCTTTTTTATTTCAGTTTAGTTTTAGTTAGTTCAACAAGTAATTTAGTAGTTTTAGTTTAGTTTTTATTTTGAGGAATTGACTAGTTTCAGTTTAGTTTTTATTTAGTTTTAGTCTTAGTTTTAGTTTTTCTTCTTCTTGCAGTATGCAGCAGTTTATACACCTTTTCGACTTGAAAATTGTGGACAAGCGCCCCCTAGTGGCTCAGCCATAACTGGAGGGTGCGGTGCTCCATCAAGTAACCCAAACACAGCAGCGTGGAGGATCTGTTACGGATAACACAGACATGTCTTGGATTGATGATGTTAGGCAGTGGCCTCCAGTTACAGATGAAGGTAGTTTATCGCTGTTTTTAATGATTGGTTATGGAAATAGCATGATCTATTCCCATAATCAAACACTAAAAACTGTGGAACGCTGGCTATAACTAACGTCAACAAGCCATAAAGATTATGCTGCTGTAATGTTAACGCGAGCGGTAAATTAGGCTATGTGTTAATGTTATATTTAATTTATTTTATCATTCTCCTAAGTCATTCATTCATTTATAGGCTTGTGCTAGTACCGAGGGCTACAGTAGCCTCATACTGCTGTTCTTTCAGCCAGAATCGTCCGGGACTCTCAGCGAGACTATGAGTAGTACGAGATTGAATGTTAACGAAAACTCACCCGGCTGTATTCATTTGGAACAAAGTCCTTTCTGTTGATATTTTTCACCCACGTCTTCCTAACTTCTTGTTCTGCAAACAAGGCAGTCTTCGTGCATACTTTCTTCTTCCATTGTCGAATTTTCACACCATTGTTGGCACAGTTTATGACGGAACATGTATTCCCACTCGACCGATTCGACATTATAAAAATATATATTTTTAGAAAGAGAAAAACACTGGTTAATCTGCGAGCCGGTGAAAGAATCGCTCTGTAGCACAACCCCGCAATGGCGGACGGGGTACTTCCGGGGGGCTGGCCCGAAAAGGTCTATATCCGCTATGCTGCCCCCTCTCTGGAGGGAGGGTAGCATAGCGGCTGCTGCAGGACAGGCAGTAATCTCTATGGCAGTAATCGAGGGAGAAAACGAAACGACAACGAAAACGAAGCTGAATTTATCTACAATTCAGTTTAGTTTTAGTTAGTTTTACATCCTTCATTGTAGTTTTTATTTAGTTTTCGTTTTTTTTTTAATTGTAGTTTTTATTTTTATTTCAGTTAACTGAAATATTTTTTCATTGCTAGTTTTAGTTTTAGTCTTAGTTTTCGTTAACTATAATAACCCTGGTCATCAGTGGTGAAACCAGTGGTCATCAGTGATGAAACCAGTGGTGATCAGTGATGAAACCAGTGATAAAACCAGTGGTGATCAGCAGGGTTTTTATAGTTAACGAAAACTAAGACTAAAACTAAAACTAGCAATGAAAAAATATTTCAGTTAACTGAAATAAAAATAAAAACTACAATTAAAAAAAAAACGAAAACTAAATAAAAACTACAATGAAGGATGTAAAACTAACTAAAACTAAACTGAATTGTAGATAAATTCAGCTTCGTTTTCGTTGTCGTTTCGTTTTCTCCCTCGATTACTGCCTGTCCTGCAGCAGCCGCTATGCTACCCTCCCTCCAGAGAGGGGGCAGCATAGCGGATATAGACCTTTTCGGGCCAGCCCCCCGGAAGTACCCCGACCGCCATTGCGGGGTTGTGCTACAGAGCGACGCTTTCACCGGCTCGCAGATTAACCAGTGTTTTTCTCTTTCTACAAATATATATTTTTATAATGTCGAGTCGGTCGAGTGGGAATACATGTTCCGTCATAAACTGTGCCAACAATGGTGTGAAAATTCGACAATGGAAGAAGAAAGTATGCACGAAGACTGCCTTGTTTGCAGAACAAGAAGTTAGGAAGACGTGGGTGAAAAATATCAACAGAAAGGACTTTGTTCCAAATGAATACAGCCGGGTGAGTTTTCGTTAACATTCAATCTCGTACTACTCATAGTCTCGCTGAGAGTCCCGGACGATTCTGGCCGAAAGAACAGCAGTATGAGGCTACTGTAGCCCTCGGTACTAGCACAAGCCTATAAATGAATGAATAAATTAATGAATGAATGACTTAGGAGAATGATAAAATAAATTAAATATAACATTAACACATAGCCTAATTTACCACTCGCGTTAACATTACAGTAGCATAATCTTTATGGCTTGTTGACGTTAGTTATAACCAGCGTTCCACAGTTTTTAGTGTTTGATTATGGGAATAGATCATGCTATTTCCATAACCAATCATTAAAAACAGCAATAAACTACCTTCATCTGTAACTGGAGGCCACTGCCTAACATCATCAATCCAAGACATGTCTGTGTTATCAGTAACAGATGCTCCACGCTGCTGTGTTTGGGTTACTTGATGGAGCACCGCACCCTCCAGTTATGGCGGGGCCACTAGGGGGCGCTTGTCCACAATTTTCAAGTCGAAAAGGTGTATAAACTGCTGCATACTGCAAGAAGAAGAAAAACTAAAACTAAGACTAAAACTAAATAAAAACTAAACTGAAACTAGACAATTCCTCAAAATAAAAACTAAACTAAAACTACTAAATTACTTGTTGAACTAACTAAAACTAAACTGAAATAAAAAAGCAAACTGGAAAACTAAATAAAAATAAAAACTAAAGAAAATTTCAAAACTATAATAACCTTGGTGATCAGTGGTGAAACCAGTGGTCATCAGTGGTGAAACCAGTAGTCATCAGTGATGAAACCAGTGGTGATCAGTGGTGAAACCAGTGGTCATCAGTGATGAAACCAGTGATGAAACCAGTGGTGATCAGTGGTGAAACCAGTGGTGATCAGTGATGAAACCAGTGGTCATCAGTGATAAAACCAGTGGTCATCAGTGAAGAAACCAGTGGTGATCAATGGTGAAACCAGTGGTGATCAGTGATGAAACCAGTGGTGATCAGTGATGAAACCAGTGGTGATCAGTGCTGAAACCAGTGGTGATCAGTGATGAAACCAGTGGTGATCAGTGATGAAACCAGTGATGAAACCAGTGGTGATAAGTGGTGAAACCAGTGGTGATCAGTGATGAAACCAGTGATGGTGAAACCAGTGGTGATCAGTGATGAAACCAGTGGTGATCAGTGATGAAACCAGTGATGAAACCAGTGGTGATCAGTGGTGAAACCAGTGGTGATCAGTGATGAAACCAGTGATGAAACCAGTGGTGATCAGTGATAAAACCAGTGGTGATCAGTGATGAAACCAGTGGTGATCAGTGGTGAAACCAGTGGTGATCAGTGATAAAACCAGTGGTGATCAGTGATGAAACCAGTGATGAAACCAGTGGTGATCAGTGGTGAAACCAGTGGTGATCAGTGATAAAACCAGTGGTGATCAGTGATGAAACCAGTGGTGATCAGTGGTGAAACCAGTGGTGATCAGTGATGAAACCAGTGGTGATCAGTGATGAAACCAGTGATGAAACCAGTGGTGATCAGTGATGAAACCAGTGATGAAACCAGTGGTGATCAGTGGTGAAACCAGTGGTGATCAGTGGTGAAACCAGTGGTCATCAGTGGTGAAACCAGTGGTGATCAGTGATGACACCAGTGGTCATCAGTGGTGAAACCAGTGGTTATCAGTGATTAAACCAGTGATGAAACCAGTGGTGATCAGTGGTGAAACCAGTGGTGGATGAAACCAGTGATCAGAAAACCAGTGGTGATCATGATGAAACCAGTGGTGATGTGAACCAGTGGTGATCAGTGGTGAAACCAGTGGTCATCAGTGATGAAACCAGTGGTGATCAGTGATGAAACCAGTGGTGATCAGTGATGAAACCAGTGGTGATCAGTGATGAAACCAGTGGTGATCAGTGATGAAACCAGTGGTGATCAGTGATGAAACCAGTGATGAAACCAGTGGTGATCAGTGATGAAACCAGTGATGAAACCAGTGGTGATCAGTGGTGAAACCATTGGTGATCAGTGGTGAAACCAGTGGTCATCAGTGGTGAAACCAGTGGTCATCAGTGGTGAAACCAGTGGTTATCAGTGATTAAACCAGTGATGAAACCAGTGGTGATCAGTGGTGAAACCAGTGGTCATCAGTGATGAAACCAGTGGTGATCAGCGATGAAACCAGTGGTGATCAGTGATGAAACCAGTGGTGATCAGTGGTGAAACCAGTGGTCATCAGTGGTGAAACCAGTGATCAGTGATGAAACCATGTGATCAGCGATGAACCAGTGGTGATCAGTGATGAAAACCAGTGGTGATCAGTGGTGAAACCAGTGGTGATCAGTGATGAAACCAGTGGTGATCAGTGGTGATGTGATGAAACCAGTGGTGATCAGTGGTGAAACCAGTGGTGATCAGTGATGAAACCAGTGGTGATGTGTGAAACCAGTGGTGATCAGTGGTGAAACAGTGGTGATCAGTGGTGAAAACCAGTGGTGATCAGTGGTTGAAACCAGTGGTGATCAGTGGTGAAACCAGTGGTGATCAGTGATCAAACCAGTGATGAAAACCAGTGGTGATCAGTGGTGAAACCAGTGGTGGTGATGAAACAGTGATGAAACCAGTGGTGATCAGTGAAATGTGAAACCAGTGGTGATCAGTGGTGAAAACCAGTGGTCATCAGTGGTGAAACCAGTGGTCATCAGTGGTGAAAACCAGTGATGAAACCAGTGGTGATCAGTGGTGAAACCAGTGGTCATCAGTGATGAAACCAGTGGTGGTCAGCGATGAAATCAGTGATGATGAACCAGTGGTGATCAGTGATGAAACCAGTGGTGATCAGTGATGAAACCAGTGGTGATCCAGTGGTGATGAAACCAGTGATGAAACCAGTGTGATGAAAAAACCAGTGGTGATCAGTGGTGAAGTGGTGAAACCAGTGGTGATCAGTGGTGAAACCAGTGGTCATCAGTGGTGAAACCAGTGGTCATCAGTGGTGAAACCAGTGGTTATCAGTGATTAAACCAGTGATGAAACCAGTGGTGATCAGTGGTGAAACCAGTGGTCATCAGTGATGAAACCAGTGGTGATCAGCGATGAAACCAGTGGTGATCAGTGATGAAACCAGTGGTGATCAGTGGTGAAACCAGTGGTCATCAGTGGTGAAACCAGTGGTCATCAGTGATGAAACCAGTGGTGATCAGCGATGAAACCAGTGTTGATCAGTGATGAAACCAGTGGTGATCAGTGGTGAAACCAGTGGTGATCAGTGATGAAACCAGTGGTGATCAGTGATCAGTGGTGATCAGTGCCAGTGTGATCAGTGATGTGAAACCAGTGGTGATCAGTGATCAGTGGTGAAACCAGTGGTGATCAGTGATGAAACCAGTGGTGATCAGTGGTGAAACCAGTGGTGATCAGTGGTGAAACCAGTGGTGATCAGTGATGAAACCAGTGATGAGTGATGAAACCAGTGGTGATCAGTGGTGATGGTGAAACCAGTGGTGATCAGTGGTGAAACCAGTGGTGATCAGTGGTGTGGTGCAGTGTGAAACCAGTGGTGATCAGTGGTGAAACCAGTGGTGGTGTGATCAGTGGTGAACCAGTGGTGAAACCAGTGGTGATCAGTGATGAAACCAGTGGTGAAAACCAGTGGTGAGTCAGTGGTGAAAACCAGTGGTGATCAGTGGTGAAACCAGTGGTGATCAGTGGTGAAACCAGTGGTGATCAGTGATGAAACAGTGGTGATCAGTGGATGAAAACCAGTGGTGGTGGTGATCAGTGATGAAACCAGTGGTGATCAGTGATGAAACCAGTGGTGATCAGTAAAACACATCTGATGCCTGCCAGCGTGACCGAGACACGTTGGACTCTCGAGAATTAAAAGGAATTTTAAAAAGAGTGTTTTCATCCATCGGTAAACATTGTTGGTTGATTTAGTACGTTAAAGGAATAAAACTGTGGCGGAAAATAATGTTTCAGCATTTATTAAGAGTCAGTGCAGAGAAGAGCCTTCAGAGATGCCACATGTGTTTTAAATGTAGACCAGTAATCTTAATTACCTGCTTTTGAGGGGAAATTATAGGGATGCACGATAATTATCGTCCCGATAATTATCGGGACGATAACAGGAAATTATGACGTTATCCCGATAAGTCCGATATCACAACGAATAGCCCTGATAACATATATATTTTTGTCAACACAGCAGTGCCTCGCTCCCTCTGAGCCTTGAATGACCGGCAGTGAATGTTATGTTCAAGTAACGTAGGCATAATCAGAAAAACAATTACTCAATCAGGAAAATCAAGAATACCTCCTCATGCCAGAAAACAACTCGTTAACTCGGTAATAATTTTAGTAGTTGATGACTTGAATTGAAATTTGCAATATTTTCCCACATGTTACACATAAAAAATAGAAAAAATAAAAAAGGCAGAAAGAACGACTAGCAAATGAGGGAACGTCGGAATTTACGTTATACCTTGAATGCAGCATTGCAGAACAGTGCGCTGAAAAAAAAATGGCGGCGATGGTATGGAACTTCGTTAAAGTTTCAGAAGAAGATAGTTCGCTGGTTATTTGTGACAAATGCTCCAAGCGAAGGAGGGAAAAATAGCACAAGCTTTAATACGTCAAACCCGATCAGCCACCTGAAACATAACCATCGCTTCCATGGAGTTTTGAAATCACGCTAACGTGAGCAAACGTTAGCAAGCCAGCAGCAAGTCAACCCCTCCCCTCTCCTCTCCTCGCCATCATCTCTCATCTAAAGCTTCCATGAGATAAAAAAAAAAACAAAACAAAACAAAACTACTAAACCTCATTTACTTTAATTAAATGTATTAATTTGAATGGAACCACAAGCCAAAATCATTTAAATGTAATTTTTTGTTACTATGGAGTGCACTTTTTCAGTTTATTTACACAGACCAGTCTAACTTGTGTCAGTACATCATGACCTGTGTATTATTTTTTATTGTCAAATGTATTTTTTCAGTTAGTAATTCTGATGCATGTATTTCCATCAGTTCAAGGAGCCTTTATTTTTCAGTCAGTAATGAACCTTATTTAAGTTAATGTGAGATATCAAATAGGTTTGTTTGATAGCTTTACGAAAATGAGGCTTGAGAGGCTTGCCAATAGTTTTTCAATGGAAAAAATAAATATCTGTTCATTTAAAAAGTCAAAACTATTTTTGGTTTTGTTCACAGTATTGATGTAATGATCTTAGGTATATGTGTGTGTTATCGGTTATCGGTATCGGTTTTAAAAAAGCAGTTATCGTGGATCCCTAGGAAATTAGATACGTCATGGTCTCCGGGTCACTTTCTGTACCTGAGCCTCCCTGACCACTGACCACTGGTTTCATCCCATTGATGAGCACTGGTTTCATCACTGTGTGCAGACGCACACAGCTGGAGTTTCTGCAGATTTCCAGGAACGGCAGCAGGTTCTGTCCAGTAGCTTGAGTCCAAGCAGAGCAACAGACCTCCTGCCTTTCTGATGGGGTTTTTTTTTCCAGCCGAATCTCACTGGCCCCGGACAGGTCGATCTAATCCTCTACGGGGGTTTGCAGCCTTCCTCGTGGCCCATCACGGCTCTGTCACCACCTTCCAGACGTTCCCCCTCTGGTGGCGTTGACACAGCACAGCAGGGTGGAACAAACTCTGGACGAGACTTCTCTCTCTCTGATTTTATCCAGATCTATCTGGGTCTGTTTGTTGCCGTCAGATTGTCCAGCAGCTCCAGTAAATGTCAGTAAATATTACAGAACGTCCCTTTAAATGAACTGTTGGCTGTGAGAGCAGTGCTGTGCAGCTGGGGAATAAAGAGTTCTGTTTTACTTCAGATGAGCTGAATCATAACTTCAGTCCTTTTTTTTTATATCTTTCTATACGTGCCTCTGAGTAAAGATTGTTTGTGCTCTTGCATAACGCACGGCCCTCGCAGTTTCTGCTCAAACAGACCGAGGCGGCGTGATGCAGCAGAATGCAAACTACCTGCAGCAGCACAGCGTCTGTGTGAGCGCTAAGGGCTGTGGGTGGATGATCGGGGCTTATAACGTCTGCATCCACGCCGAGCAGCTTCTCTGCAGCAGAGACTCCTGTCAGCAGCCTGTTCACTCCAACTGGAGCTTAACGCCTGACAAAGATGAATCAGTGCTTTTTTTTTTTTTTTTTTTTGCTCTGCAGTATTTTGCAGGCTTTGAACACTTCCAGAAGAGCAGAACAACCAGAAGGTGCTCGGATGCGTGCACGCGCCTGCGCGGCTGCTGTGTTTGTGCGTTAAAATGCCATGAGAGAATAATTGGCTGACAGTCCTTTCCGGGGCTGGAAACCCTGCGACTGCAGGTAAAAATGAACTAATGCTGTGTTAAAGCGGGACGACGTGGCCGCCGTGTCCGTGAGCACGGCACCGCCTCCCCGCTGCAGCTCTGAGACGTTTCTAGAACATTCACACAGTTTAAGCCTCTATGCGAGCGTTAATCCGGATTCTTGATTCCTGTAAGGACACACATCGGGCACAGTCACGGACGGACGACTGAACGGGCCTCAGGGGGATCGAACCCATCCAGAGGCCTCCGGTGCTTCTGGATCAAGTCAGCTGATATTTCTCATGAAAACAATACAGAGTAAGGGTGTGAAAAAAAATCAATTTGGCGATATATTGCGATTTTTGGCCAGCCAATATAATATCGATCATAGAGTGAATTACGTGGGGGTTTGGGGGTGGGGTGGAACTGAGGCAAAACGGAGGTTGAAGTTGATGCGTTGCTGATAGGACTCTCAGTTGGTAACAGTTGGTAAATTCGTTTGCTACGAATGAGCAAACGAGGACAGCTGGTTTCTTTTTTTTTTTTGCACCAAAGAGGCATGACTGCCGTGTTCAGATAGCTGTCATTGAAGGTGGTAAATGTGTGATTCACGGGAACTGTTCTGGTAAAACGTTTCGTTGCTCATTGATCCATTTGGAGCATGAAGCAGCTGAACCACAGAGGCCCAGGAATGTAGCCCTGGGGAACTCCAGATGTTTTCAAAAGCAGCATATTATAGAACATCAATGCAAAACTCACTGGATTGATGTGGAAATTCAGTTTTTCACTTGGAGTGTTGCAGTTAGAAAAAAGAAAACTCAATTTTAAGCTTTAGAAAACGCCAAGAAACTACAGAATCAATCAAGAGGAGCAGAATCTCTGACTGCGTCATGTTTTTGGACAAATTTGTGTATTTTTCTACAACTCCAGTTCTAAAAAAGAGTTGTGACTCTGTGTAAAGCATGGATAAAAACAGAATGTAATGATTTGTAGGGCTGTAGCGATAATCTTGCGATATGATACACCATATTCAGCTCACAATACGATATATATCGATATTCATCTTACATTTACATCATTTTCTGAAAGATTTTAAAGGGACAAAGTGATTTTGGTGACATCTTGTGAGTGTTCCAATGACTTCTGATGAACATATACAGCAACTTGATTTCTCATCTCTACTTTTAATTTTGATATTAACTGGCTAGAATACCGCAATATATCGTGATATCGCGATATTGTCATAATATCGCATCGTGACCCAAGTATCATGATACATATCGTATTGCGAGGTCCTTGCCAATACTCACCCCTAGTAATTTGTCAACTCTGTCACCAAAACCAGCTGAAACAACGGCGGCAGCGTGACCGTCGGCGCTGGCGCTCCGGTTTCCAGCAGCAGAGGTCGTCACCCATGTGATCAGTCTGGGTCTGTTGCTCGTGACTCCCCCCCCTTTCACCTGTGAAGCAGCTGACTCCTCGGCTCAGGAATAGAGCCGTGAATCACGCTGATAACGTTTCAGTGCATGTGACAAGGTGTGAGCTTGCGTATGTGTTTTCGTGCACGTCATTGAACTGGTTTACTCCCAGTAGAGCGTTTCTGCAGGAAAGCTGTCCGGCTGGGAAACTGCACCCATCTATTTGATCTGGGACCAAAAGGCAACAGCTACGTTTTTTTACACCATTTTTTTAAAAGAGCTTCAGCTTTTAACCTCTTTTTGCACCCTAAGCCCACCAGTCAATATAAACATGTTTCTTGAAGAGAATGACGAGAAACATGAGCTCCCAGACCTCTGAATCACTGCTCACACATCCAGAGTGTTTCTTAATTATAACGGATCTTATAATTGTAGAAACAGTTGAAACCAGACGTTTAAAAGACACATAACCTTCGTTTCTCACTCTCTGACATTAACTCCGACTAAAGTCTTCCTGTTTTAGGTCAGTCAAGGTTACCAACATTATTTCTATTTGCTAAAGGTCAGAATAATTACACTTTAAACTGTCTGTCTCGGCTCAGCCGTTCTGGTTTCCTTCCAGAAGCTTCTCTCAGTAGTTTCCTGAGTTCTGGTCCGGTCCTCCTGACAGAACTGGAGGAACTGGGTCAGGTTTGGAGGTCTCCTGTTCAGCTCTGACCACAGATGTCCTCCAGGACTGAGATCAGGCCCAGTCCAGAATGTGGACTCTGTAGTCCTGAAGCCTCTCAGTACCTAATCTGGTGGTGCGTTCTGGGTCATTGTCCATCTGGAGACCCATTAGTGTCCAAGCTTTAACTTCCTGGCTGATGTCTGAGATGTTGCTTCAATATTTCTTCAGAATCTTCTTTCCTCATGATGTCATCTATTTAGTGAAGTCCACCAGTCCCTCCTGCAGCTAAACACCCCCACATCATGATGCTGCCACCCCCGTACTTGACAGTTGGATGGTGTTCAAAACCGTCTCCTTCCTGAGGACTATGATGGTGGACATTCCCATGGTGGTTCTACTGGTGGAGAACTGTTGGAGCAGATGAACGTGGAAAATCTGGAATCTGGAAAATTCACAATTAAACAGGAAACAAAAAAACAAGCCAGGCACAAGTAAGCAAAAGAGCACATAAACGAAGGCTGAAATTCGACTGAAAGGGAGGACTAAACCAGAAACCCCGAGACCTGGCCTGGATCGGGAAAACCCATTGTTGCCGTTGTCCAGGGCTGAACGATTTTGAGAAAAAATTGTATTGTGATTTTTCTGCCAGATATTGTGATTTCGATTTCATTCACGATTTTTTCCCCTTTCAAATCAAGTTCCAGTGAAAATGAACATTTGGGAACATCACACAACCCTCCATCATACCATTCAAACAGTTAATCCCATAAAGCCAACGCAAGAGTGAAAACTGAAGTCAAGAATAGATTTCCAACATTAGGAATATTTATTAACAAGAAACATGGGCAACATTGAGCCAGGTCAATTATAATAACTAAAAATAAACCTATAAATAAACACAAGAGCCATCTATCCTCAGTAAAGTTAAACTTTTCTCGTCATTAAAATCAGACACGTAAATAGGTTGATCATAAATGCCTCAGAAGCACCAAAATAGGGCACTGCTGTAAAAGAAGGTACAAATAGCAATAACTGGGTAGAATATTGCAATAATATTGTGATATCCTGATAATATATCGTGACCCAAGTATGATGATGCATATCGTATTGCGAGGTCCTTGCCAATACTCACCCCTAATGACAGATGTGCTATTTTTTCTTGGTGTTTAAAACCTTTGACTCCGCCTCTTCTCCCGCTGCAGCCATACCTGAGATTGCACACTGCTGATTGGAGTGGAAGAACATGTGACCTGTCCAGAATGCAGCTTCTTGATTGGTAGCTGGCAGCACAGAGCCTTTCTATGAGCATGCAGGAGCATGCAGCGCATATGTGGGTTTTTAATTGACAACACGCCCCCACACACACACACCCTTCGGCGCGAATTGCGGTCTGAAATGATAGATTGTTCAGCCCTACTGCCAGTGTTGGACCTGAACGCGTTCATTGAACAAAAGTTCACAAACTAGTGAACCCCAGTCAAGGTTATTATAGTTTTGAAATTTTCTTTAGTTTTTATTTTTATTTAGTTTTCCAGTTTGCTTTTTTATTTCAGTTTAGTTTTAGTTAGTTCAACAAGTAATTTAGTAGTTTTAGTTTAGTTTTTATTTTGAGGAATTGTCTAGTTTCAGTTTAGTTTTTATTTAGTTTTAGTCTTAGTTTTAGTTTTTCTTCTTCTTGCAGTATGCAGCAGTTTATACACCTTTTCGACTTGAAAATTGTGGACAAGCGCCCCCTAGTGGCCCCGCCATAACTGGAGTGTGCGGTGCTCCACCACTAACCCAAACACAGCAGCGTGGAGCATCTGTTACTGATAACACAGACATGTCTTGGATTGATGATGTTAGGCAGTGGCCTCCAGTTACAGATGAAGGTAGTTTATTGCTGTTTTTAATGATTGGTTATGGAAATAGCATGATCTATTCCCATAATCAAACACTAAAAACTGTGGAACGCTGGTTATAACTAACGTCAACAAGCCATAAAGATTATGCTACTGTAATGTTAACGCGAGTGGTAAATTAGGCTATGTGTTAATGTTATATTTAATTTATTTTATCATTCTCCTAAGTCATTCATTCATTAATTTATTCATTGATTTATAGGCTTGTGCTAGTACCGAGGGCTACAGTAGCCTCATACTGCTGTTCTTTCGGCCAGAATCGTCCGGGACTCTCAGCGAGACTATGAGTAGTACGAGACTGAATGTTAACGAAAACTCACCCGGCTGTATTCATTTGGAACAAAGTCCTTTCTGTTGATATTTTTCACCCACGTCTTCCTAACTTCTTGTTCTGCAAACAAGGCAGTCTTCGTCCATACTTTCTTCTTCCATTGTCGAATTTTCACACCATTGTTGGCACAGTTTATGACGGAACATTATTCCCACTCGACTGACTCGACATTATAAAAATATATATTTGTAGAAAGAGAAAAACACTGGTTAATCTGCGAGCCGGTGAAAGCGTCGCTCTGTAGCACAACCCCGCAATGGCGGTCGGGGTACTTCCGGGGGGCTGGCCCGAAAAGGTCTATATCCGCTATGCTGCCCCCTCTCTGGAGGGAGGGTAGCATAGCGGCTGCTGCAGGACAGGCAGTAATCGAGGGAGAAAACGAAACGACAACGAAAACGAAGCTGAATTTATCTACAATTCAGTTTAGTTTTAGTTAGTTTTACATCCTTCATTGTAGTTTTTATTTAGTTTTCGTTTTTTTTTTAATTGTAGTTTTTATTTTTATTTCAGTTAACTGAAATATTTTTTCATTGCTAGTTTTAGTTTTAGTCTTAGTTTTCGTTAACTATAAAAACCCTGACCCCAGTGAACCCCATTTAAAATCCACCACTAACGAGCCTGATATGTATCTGAGGAAATCAATCAAACATGGCAACACGGCTGTTGCTGCTGTCACGCTAACAATTACGTCATCAAATGTTTAAAACAAGCAGGAAGATAAAAAGCTACAGTTACCCAGAGCTGGAGGAGATCCTGACTGCTGGGGGGGATTGAAATATTGAAATGGGGGAAAAAACATTTGCACCTTAAGGACCTTTTTTTGTCTTATAATATATATAATATACTGTAGAGCAGTGATTCCCAAAGTGTGGGCCGCGGCCCTCTGGTGGGCCGTCGTGGTACTGCAGGTGGGCCGTGAGAGGTCATTAAAATTAAACAAATGTGTTTTAAATCCTCTATCTTTTTAAAATATGTTTTTAAATACTGTAAAATATTCATGACATGATTAAAAAAAACATTAAGAAGTAACAAAACAAACCAGTTAAGTGTTATTCTACTGTCATCTTAACTTAATATGACAAGTGTCACCTTATTTGTTGACCCCTCACATTAATATCGGATCATGGTTCCTTGTCCTGTATGTTGATCACAGTTGTGATTAAAGGTTTCGGTGGGCTGCGGAGATTTTTCACATTTCAAATTGGGCATTGGTATTCTGAAGTTTGGGAATGGCTGCTGTAGAGAGAAGCTGAAAGGGAAATGACAGTTTTACATGGGCTGTTCCTTCAATGCTAATGTGAACCCTGGTCGGTTCAGGATTCAGAACTGGACCAATAGTTTTCCACAGATAAAATGGATAAAATAATTGCCGTTTGTGGTGGTGTAGTATATGGGCAGTGGTAATCATTTTGACTAATAATTGCTCACAGCAGCAACATTCAAAAAGAATTTTTAAAAAATGAACTATTTAGTTCATTTTTTGAAATGGTGAACTGAACTAGTTCATTTTAATTTCTATGAACTATGAACTGAACTAGTCGCCCAACGCTGCCTACCGTTGTCTCTTCTCCACTGCAGACCAGTTCAGGTTACTCTCACTGCATCATCTGCTTCGATTCTCTGACTGGTTGTACGTTCAAGTGTCGAGAGGCAGGTTTGTCTAAAGTCTAGTCCAGAGGGAGCAGACTAACTCTTTAACTTTCTAACTTTCGGATCGAAGAGGAACAGAAATGAGGAAATTAGGCGTGCGAGGCTACGAAAGACCGTGACGATAACAGAAACGTTGAGGTGAGATGAGGGTCAGGACCATCCTGCGAGTGGATGGATCCAACCAGTTGTGACTGGACTGATGGGATCAGCTCCGGTCTGACAGACCGACTGACCAGCAGGTAACTTTGCAGCGATGACGTCTGTATTTCTACCACATGGAAAACGAGTACGTCACATCCAGGATAAAAACATCCTAAAGGGGGACGCTCGTGTGATTATCTGCAAATAAAATTACTTAAACTGTGACCACTAGGGCTGAGTATTGGCAAGGACGATATGTATCATGATACTTGGGTCACGATGCGATATTATCACGATATATTGCAATATTCTTGCCAGTTAATATCAAAATTAAAAGTAGAGATGAAAAATCAAGTTGCTGTATATGTTCATCAGATGATATTGATCATTCAGAGGACAAATTGAGTCAAAACTATTTGCTTCAAAACAACCTATTTATTGTTTATTATTAGTGTTTTTGCACATTTAAATTTTAAACAATTTAAATGTGAAAATTAAACAATTTTCCTAAAAAAAAAATCAATATTAGGAGCTGAAAAATCGATATCAGGCAGCTGAAAATCGCGATATATCGCCAAATTGATTTTTTTTCACACCCCTAGTGACCACTAAACGTTGTAACTGGGTTGTTACCCGGATAACTGACGCGTCAACGCCCGACATTTGCGTCACGATACGATATTATCACGATACATTGCGATATGCTTCAAAACAACATATTTATTGTTTATTATTAGTGTTTTTGCACATTTAAATTTTAAACAATTTAAATGTGAAAATTGAACAATTTTCCTTAAAAAAATCGATATTAGGAGCTGATAAATCGATATTGGGTGGCTGAAAATCGCCAAATTGATTTTAATGATGCCCCTAGTGACCACTAAACGCTGTAATGGGGTTGTTACCCGGATAACTGACGCGTCAACGCCTGACATTTGTGTCCTGCGTCTTTTATTTCGGTGAAAACCGTGAAGGTTATCCAGATTTAGGGTTAGGGTCCACAGCTGCCCAGCTGTTCCATACTGCTGCAGAATAATGTCCAGAGGAGGAAAAGAAAAAGAGGTGACTGCCAGGAGAAGTGTTGGCTCCTCCTTCTCTCCTCTCTTCATCCCCCCTTATTAGTCCTCATCTTCCTCTTTCTTGATCTTTCCTGTCTCACGCTCATCACCTGCCGTCCGTCAAGCACACTTCTCTGTCGTGCTTTCTCGTCCTCCTCCTCCTCCTCCCTCTCTTTTCCCTTCCTTTCATCTCCTTGTTAACCTCCCTCCTTAACTGCTCGTCCTTGTCCTCCTCATCGTTATCTGCTTTAAAAGCTTCAGGCAACATCCTTGTTTTCCTTCCTCCTCCTCCTCCTCCTCATTCGTCCTGCCTTCCTGCTGTCCCTCTCGTTTTTCTCTGCTCCTCCTTCATCTCATCATCCTTGTTTAACCTCAAACTGCTCTTTTTTTTAATCATTTTTCCTTCCTTCTTGTACCTGAACGGTCCTGTAGCTGCATCTCAGTAAATCCTCCTTCCTCTCCTCCTCATTTCTCCTCCCTTCCTTCCCTCCCATCCTCTCTCTCAGCCCAGCCAGCGTGTGCAGCCGGTGACCTGCAGAGACTCGGTCCGCCGTCCTGCAGGTACCGCTCTGGCGCCGGTACCGCTCTGGCGCCGGTGCCACGAAACGGAGAGAAGGATTTATTTTTAGCTGCACCCGGGATCCGTCGACGGAGCAGAAAATAATGTGGCAGCAGGACTGAGAGATGTAAAAAAATATCTGCGTAGGGAAGCGACCAGCCGTCGACAAGCGGTTCCATTTAATGTTAATGACACCAAACAGAAAAAGAGATAAATGAAGGGAGACGATGTGGACGAAATCAATAAATATAGATCACAGCAACGTGTCAAAGACTTGACTGTAAAAGAATCAAAAGATGGAAGAACGGTTGCATCATAAACACAAGAACAATGAAAAAAATGGCGTCATCACCCTGAGAAGACGTTGGGTTTCACTTCAGCAGAACTTCATAGAACCCGAACCCGAACCATCCAGAGGAGAGTGTTCTGCTGCAGCGACTGTCGTTCCAGAAAGTTCTGCTGCAGCAGGTCTGAAGACTCTGACTGAAGACGCTGAGGAGGATGTCGGCGCTAATTTAATGTCCTCAACAGCTGGAAAACGTCATCATCATTGTTGTGATTTTACACGAAAAAAGTTGCTATATTGCCAGAGTACAGTAATAAGTTTGAGGATTAGGAAGGGAAAAGTTGTAAATATCGGTCTAATTTTAGAAGGAAAAAACTGGAGTATTCAGGTGATTTCACACCAAGTTCTCCATGACAACAAGCTCCTTCTGACAACCAGTCAACAGAACCTCTGGTGTGAGAGGCAGGACGAGAATAAAGACGTAATCGCTCGTTGACGTCAACGTCACGTCGTCATGAAGGTCAGGAGCTTGAGCAGAAACATTTATTCTGACGTGTTCAACTGTTCTGAGCTTTATTCCCATAACTGAAGCTTTATTATCAGTTCTACATCAGAATATGAGAAACTGAACTAGCAGGACCAGCAGCTGCCCTGCAGGTCTGAGCTGAGAGCTGAAGGTGACGTTTAAATGATCCGTACGTGCAAACACGCGTGTCCGGAGAGAAAGCGTGTTCAGGAAGACAATAATCAAATCAAATCAAACTTTATTCATATGGCACTTTTCATACAAAGAAAATGCAACACAAAGTGCTTCACAGAATAAAATAACAATCAGTGTGTTCATGTGTCTCCTTTCTAGTCCAGCGACCAGTCACGGTGCTTTTACGACGTGAAAGTGGGATCCGCTGGGCAAACTGGAGCTGGAGCCCCCCGAGCCTCAATAATGTGTTTAAAATATATTTAAAAACCGCTAAAAAAGTAGCGAGACACTGCAGCGAAACAAGACAAAGGCTCAACTGTGGTCTTTCTGTTACCTTCACAGCCTCTGGTCTCTGAACCGTAGTAAACAAACCGCTGCTATTGTGCTATTTTTGGCTCATAATTAGCGGCTAACACGCTAACAACAACAAAAGAAACAGTCCAGTTTTCTCTGCATGGAACGGGAACTTTATTCTGTCACTGCAGGAACTTGTAACATCACACAGGTTGTATTGTTGGGCTCCTGTCGGTTAACAGAGAATGTAAATCTATACACGCTGGGCTGCTGTTGATGCTCACTACACTTTTCATCTAACCCTGTTTTCATTCTGCCATCCCACGACACACACTACATTACCCATAAGGCCACACCATTACCCATAAGGCCACCTTCTTAAAGGGGCCAGGCTAACTCACAACATTTCTTCACTGTGAGAGAACGCGCACAACATCCTGTGATGTTTCCGCAATTTTTAAAATTTTTTTGAATTATATATTTCTGGAAAAATCCGTGAATAACTAAAATCGCAGAACTTAAAGCGCGAAATGGCGAGGAATCACTTTAATACCAAACACGTGCACGCAGTGTTCTGGAGTGTGAGTCCGCTGCAGATCGGTGCACCTGTGGATTGAACTTCACTGATTGATCTGTTTCTGGTAGCAGACGATGGTTCAGTGAGACATTTAAAATGGACCTGCGAGCTCCGTCTGTGCACATCTCCTCCTGATCGTGCATATTTGTAATCAAATTATCATTTTTACCTGTGCATTTTCCACCAGTTCATCTCCTTCCCTTCTCCCTGCCTCACTGATGAGTATCTCCGTTTCATGTCTGGGAAGAGGAAAATCTCACTTGTGCTGCAACAGTACAACTATTCAGCGCTGCAGCCCTTCATTTGCTTTTTATATGCAAATGCTGGAGAAGGGGAGAATCCACATCCATTCACGGCTAAAAATGGAAGTGAGGAATCAGGCCGTGCACGTGTGTGCAATGTCACGATAATTGAGATCTACAAAAGAGAGCCGTACCTCCGCGTGGAGGATCAAAACGAACATTTCTGTCTGTGTGCTCTCAGTTTCACCTCCGGAGTTTTAAGCATCCGGCTGCTGTTTTTCAGACTTAAACTGCTCTGAGACGTTGCAGCACGACAGCCGTTAAACTCAGATGAGCGGCTTTTTTAAAAGCAGAGCAGTTGGGGAGTGGTGATGTAAACACCAAAGGTGCTGATTTACTTCAAAAACTGCTCCCCTGCAAGTTCAAGACAAAGCGTCCACTAGAGCTGAGTGATTTTATCGATTCTGCGATATATAGCAATATTTTATCGAGTATCGATTTTTCAGCCACGGGTATCGATATTCTAAGCTTCTTTCAAAACCTCCATGTCCCACCTTTAAAAGCTTGCAAGCAACAATTTGCACTGTTTAAATAAATGAAACTATTTTTCCCAACAAATCTTTTATTCATTTTGTCCAGCATTTGCAAGCTGCCTGTCAGCTATATAATGTGTAATTGATGCTTTCAGTTCAATTAATTCAAACAAAGTCATTAGAACACTCACAAGATGTCACCAAAATCACTTTGACCCTTTAAAATCTTTCAGAAAATGATGTAAATGTATAGTAAGATGAATATCGATATATATATAGGAGGGATAGTTATAGTTATGTAATATATGTTGTATATTTTTTATGTATGTAGCATATATATATATATACAGTCATGGAAAAAATGATTAGACCACCCTTGTTTTCTTCAGTTTCTTGTTCATTTTAATGCCTGGTACAACTAAAGGTACATTTGTTTGGACAAACATAACGATAACCACAAAGATTGCTCATAAGAGTTTTATTTAAGAGCTGATATCTTACCATTTTCCATGGTTTTCTTGATTATAACCTAAATCACTTAAGTTTTTACATCAATAGCTATGGCGTTGTACTGCCAAAAACACTGCTTTTATGCATTCAGTGTTTTCTTTTCTGTCTGTTTTAGTCACATGATGACGTTTAGTGGTACCAGGTATTAAAATGAACAAGAAACTGAAGAAAAATGGTGGTCTAATAATTTTTTCCATGACTGTATATATTTATAAGGATATTTATGTAGTTTATATAGTGTATATTTATATAGATTTATATAATATTTGTATTTTCTATATATCTATATAGATATTTGTGTAGTGTTTATATTTTCTGTATATTGATATGATATTTAGGTAGTGTTGTATTTTCTATATACTCGTATGGATAATTGTGTAGTAATAGGCATGTTTACGTAGCGTTTATGTAGACTGTATTTATATGGATATTGTGTAGATATAGTAATAGCGATGGTGTAAATTCATAGAGTTAAAAAGGGGTAGGAACTAAGACTTCTTCCTACTCCTTTTTCGAGCCTATGTGTATATGAAGATGTTACTGGGTTTTTTTTGTTGTTTTTGTTTTTATGTACATGTTTGTTTGAAATAAATTTAATTTAATTTAATTTAATTTAATTTAATTTAATTTAATTTAATTTAATTTAATTCAATATCGTATCGTGAGCCGAATATCATGTATCATATCATATCGCGAGATTAGTGTATCGCTACAGCCCTAGTCCACTGCGAAGCAGAGCACGCGGGTTATTTTGTTTCGGACAGCGCCGGACAAAAGTGAGCCTGTCAAATGACGGCAACTAGAGGTGGGGGATGCTGGGAACTTTGGTATCGATCCGATACCAGGTAAATACAGTGCCAGTATCGCCGATACCGATACCAATATTGATACTTTTTCATATTAAGCTTGATTTATCATGAAACTGCTGACCTTTTGGTGTTTTTGTGATTTTTGTCTTCGGATTATTTTGTTCAAGCCTAGAATACAATTTTGGCAAACTTTATAGGTGACAGCAAAATACCTTATTATCACAATGAACCCCTTAAACGCCAATGTCTCAATATTGTGACGAGCAGCATTGCTAACTATAACAGGCTGTATCTATAAATGTGAAGCTGAATCTTGTTTCTACTTTTCACCAGGAGATGGTGGACATGTGCGCCTGTAATCTGAGAGCCATATTTGGAGGTGGCGCTATTCAAAGTTTTAACGTAAAATGAGTTTGTAAAAACACAGAGACGCACGGCAAACCAGCGGTAGAAGAGCAGAGCAGAGCGAAAGAGTGTTTTTTTCATTTACTCACGATGTCAAGAGGTTGGTTTACCGTCAACAAAGTACTTTGTCAGGTTCTGGCTAACTCCGATTCAGAGGAGGAAGATATGCAGTTGTCCAGTGAAGCAGAAGTCTGCGTGCCATAGTCCACAATCAGCACGTCGTATATTGGATGCTTCACCTCAGTGTGGCCGGGGTAAAAACATTCTGCGATCACCAAGCAGGTGGAGGTGTCTGGGGGCTCATAACACTGCAAATATGGAAAAATGTAGCGGGGATGAAAACAACCATGGTTGTTCTGGCAACGCAGGAAAAAAACACACCGCTAATGGCGCACCGGAAATCACGGTGATGATGATGATGATGATGATGATGATGATGATGATGATGATGATGATGATGATGATGATGATGGTGGCGGCTGTGAGTTCTTGAGAGAAGAGGAAGAGTATCGAAAGTGAAGCCTAAACTTTGATGAGTCTGTTGGTTTTTGTGGAGACGATCTGACAAATTCTGAGCCCACTGATTTCATCTCTTTTCCAAATGATGAATTCTGGAGCCTCATCACCAATCAAACAAACAGATATGGCCACCAGTTCTTTGAAAGGGAAATATTGAAACTAAACTCCAGATTTCATGACTTTATGATGTGATTGTCCCTGAAATGAAAGCTTTCATTGTGCATGGGGCTGCAGGAAAAATCTGAAAATGAGGACTACTGGGCAGGTTTGGGCAGGTGATGTCACAATAATCAAATTAGATGACAAATCTACTTCCATTCCAAATGTTGGTTCATACTGCAGATATTTCTCATTTACAGTATGCCTTTATTTATCTCAAACCACTTTAAAGTTTTAGCCTTTTGAAACCTTGATATCAAAATTGAACATTTTCTTGAAAAAACTTTGGCCCCAAAAGGGTTAACATTTTTCTGTAAATATTCCTTGGAGTTGAATTGTTCTGTTCATAATGTTTTTTCTCTTATGTTATATCTTTCAATACTTGTGTGATTTTTTTTTTTTTGCAATGTGTGACATTTCCTGTTGTTTTAACTATAAATTTCCCCGTTGTGGGATAAATAAAGGATTATCTAATGTTATTTTATTATATTATTTTATTATATTAATTATTAATTAACACCTTACAATGGGATACATGACATGTAGTGGGTTATTTCAAGGTCTTAATTAGATTTTTTGGAGTTGGGTTAGGGTTAGGGCCCACCTCTTACGGCTGCCCGGCTGACCAGACCCTCCTCAGAGCCGCTGGGATTAACGACGCTGTTGTGATATTGATTATTTTTTCTTTTCTCTTACTACCTTCTAATGACTAAACGGATGCAAATGAGATGAGTGAAAACAAATGATAAACCCTCTGGACCTGCGAGGGGAAATTAAATTATGCAGAGCTGGTAGAGGGACAAAGAGTCCAGCACCAGTTAGAGATGGGGCGCTGCTACAGTTCGTTTTAAAGGGGGGTGGGGGGGTGGGGGGGATCTTCTGCTCTGAGTTCCCAGATTGTTTTGGAGATGATCCTTTGTGAGGTTGTTTCTGTGGGGCTGAAAGCTGAGAAGAGAGCGGCTCTGCTGCTGAATTATTTTTAGATGCACTAGCAGCATGGCTCCAGGGATGGCAGTGCCAGTCGGACCGAGGCCCGCAGTAATTATTGGACGGGTTTCCATGAAATTACAGGAGGGGGCTGCAATAAAGAATTAATTCACAAGATTCCAATTGCCCATAAATCTACAGACAAAAAAGGAATAAATGCAGTTTACTTTCAAGTCATACAAGGACAGACGCAGTCCTGCAGCCGTGACGGATCACGGACCAGCCGCGGTCCAGCGTTTGGATGGGAAATGTGGAGCAGGAGGAGCTCGGAGGGCCTCCTCCATCTCTTAACTCCCCGGCGTGGGAGTGACCCCGTCCCCCGGCGTGGGAGTGACCCCCGTCCCCCGGCGTGGGAGTGACCCCGTCCCCCGTTGGCTGCAGTCCAGCTGCGTCCCCCAGCTGCAGCGAGCACGTGTCGCTGGTTCAGCATGCGAGCGAGAATCGCCTCATATGTGACGCAGGCTTTAGTTCATGTCAGCATGGCGAGGGATTAGGGCTGAGTATCGGCAAGGACCTCGTAATACGATATGTATCATGATACTTGGGTCGCAATGTGATATTATCATGATATCACGATATATTGCGATATTCTACCCAGTTAATATCAAAATTGAAAGTAGAGATGAAAAATCAAGTTGCTGTACATGTTCATCAGATGATATTGATCATTCAGAGGACAAATCAACCGGACGCTGGTCATGTGACCGGGTCACTCCGTCGTAATCAATTCAATTCAAATCATATTTATTTATATAGCGTCTGTTACAATGACAATCGTCTCTAGGCGCTTTACAGAGACCCAGAGCATGACCCCCGAGCAAATATCATCAACTAAGATTATATCATTAAATCCAATCAATGATAATGGCAGGTAAAAAACTCCCACGTAGGGAGAAAAAAAAACCTTTATACCAAACAGTGGCAAGGAAAAACTCCACTTTAAGAGGAAGAAACCTTGAGCAGGACCTGGCTCATATGGGGGGACCTTCCTGCCGAAGGCCAGCTGGATAGAGAAAGAAAAGAGGGGAGACAGGACAGAGAGAGGATGTAGGACAGAGAGAAGATGGACAGAAAGAGGATGTAGGACAGAAAAGAGAGAGCACAGAAAAAGTAAAAAATAATAATAAAGAAGTAGTGGAATTGTTGTAGGGTGAATGCAAACGGGCTATGGAGGGCCCTTGGGCGTGTGGTCAGCGTAATGAGCCATGATAGGCTCTTGAGTATCAATAAATCATAGGACGCAGAGATGCAACGTAGACGGGTCAGAAGCATACGAGAACATTTCCTGGACAGTCGGTGCACGCTGCCAGTAGTGTTCATGGTTTTGAAAACAGCTGTGGACTAGGTGTGAGTATTGGCAAGGACCTCGCAATACAATATGTATCATGATACTTGGGTCACGAAATGATATTATCGCGATATTTCAAACGATGCAGCGGCTGTTTGTGGATATTTACTGGTATGATAATGCATTTTGGACTCAATACTTTACTGGATTGGATCGACTGGACCTTTGTGAATGTAACCAGACCATTTTTGTGGGAATATTTTTGATCGGACGAGTTTTATAAGGCTTATAAGGTGAGTTGTGTCGATTTTGTAACTGTTTGTTTGTTTGTGGTGTGACACAGGCGTTGATTGTACCTGCTGTTATAATTATACCCTGAAATGGTTTGCATCGATTGAATCTCAAGAATCTTAGCTTTCCAAAGATATGACTACCTCACGTAACATATAAGCTGTGTAAATAATGAAAATTACAGAACGACGGCCCGCAGGCGGGCCCTTGGAGTGGTAACGGTTAAACATGTGACCACTAGGGGTGAGTATTGGCAAGGACCTCGCAATATGATATTATCATGATACTTGGGTCTAGATACGATATTATCACGATATCACGATATATTGCGATATTCTACCCAGTTAATATGAAAATTAAAAATAGAGATGAGAAATCAAGTTGCTGTATATGTTCATCAGATGATATTGAACATTCAGAGGACAAACTGAGTCAAAACTACAGTGATCCTTCGCCAAATCACGCTTTAAGTTCCGCGGTTTTAGTTATTCGCTGATTTTTTAAAAAGAAATATATAATATTAAAAATAATCAAGAAAAAATTGCGGAGACATCACAGGATGTTGTGCGCGTTCTCTCGCAGCGAAGAAAACTGCGTGAGGCAGCCTAGCCCCTTTAAGAAGGTGACCTTATGGGTAATGGTGTGGCCTTATGGGTAATGTAGTGTGTGTCGTTGGACGGCAGAATGAAAATGAGGTTGGATGAAAGAGCAGTTTGTTTACTACGGTTCAGAGACCAGAGGCTGTGAAGGAAACAGAAAGACCACAGTTGAGCCTTTGTCTTGGTTCACTGCAGTGTCTCGCTACTTTTTTGCGGTTTTTAAACATATTTTAAACACATTTTTAGGCTCAGGGGGCTCCGGCTCCAGTTCGTGGATTTTAATTTTTGCGGGGGGGTGGTTGGGGGGCGGTCCCCATTCACCGCAAAAAATATGGGCTCACTGTATTTGCTTCAAAACAACCTATTTATTGTTTATTAGTAGTATTTTTGCACATTTAAGTAACCATTAGTAACCAATAAAATTATCGTCATTAGGAGCTGAAAAATCGATATTATATTGGTTGGCCGAAAATCGTGATATATTGCCAAATTTTATTTTCACACCCCCACGAGGGATGTGAAACGACAGGAGAGAAGCTGAAGAAACTTGAGGATAGATTCATATCTGATCTAATTTCAGGTGCTGTGATCTGATACATTTTTTGCACGTTGGGTATAAGATTATTCAGACATTTGTCCCGTCGATGTGAAAAACAATCGGATAAAGACCCAGATATGATCCGAGCCCTGAGATGCGTGATCCCGCGCAGTGCTTGTCCTCAGTCAGTCATCTTATGGATTATTCATCCTCCGTCCCGCATAGACCTCTGTGGTTCCCTGCAGAACCAGATCTTTAGTGGTCCCAGCGTTCACCGGAGCGTTTATGGCTTTCAGTGGAAAAGTTCTCGCCGTCCGTCACGGTTTAGGTTGAGGAGCCAAACGCAGTAGAGTCCAGCTAAAAAGTCCTTTAATAAATCAAAAAGTGCAAACGAAACTTCAGTAAGTCTACTAACTTGAGTAAGTAGACAACGAGCAGAGAAACAGCCGGGCACTGACTCAGGGAACAAGCAGGATCCAAGACCAACGGGATGAAGACCAGGACCAAATCAAGCCTGAACCCAGAAGAATCCCAAAAACAGAAAAACCAAAGCATCATGTTAAGACCACATTAATGCTGCAGAGTCTCCAGAAGAGACTTATTTTACATATGAGAATTATTTCACATCCATCAAAGAATATCTCTACACTTTATTATGGATAAAAGACATCGACTGAATCCTGCTGTTATTTAAATGTTTGGACGGGTTCTGATGTGATTGTCTAATCTAAACCATCAATAGAGCGATTAGTCTGGATCGTGATTAAATCATAATTACTGACATGCACTTTAATTTAAGAGGCACTTTCGGATACGCAAACTGACAAGATATGAGAGGACATCTCAACAGCCCTGATGAGCAACTAAAATCTATTGTGTGATTTGCAGTTTTAAGAAGACAACCCAGGGTTATAAGCAGAAATAACTAGGTTAGTTACCACTACTGACATGCAGACGTGCATTACTGCGCCGTGTAACGACCCTGCTGAATATATCAGGCGATATAAATATATGTACTTTCTTTATTATAGAGGCGGCGGCCTGCATGAGCCTGAGTGAGCGTGAACAACGTAGTCGTGTTGAGTTACATATCTACCCGTATTAAAGAATCACCGAAACTTCGCTTCATCACGTTTAAGGAAGCATGAAGGAAAAACAGTCTCTGGTGGCTGACATGAACTTTTCTGAGGATCAACGTTTAGTTACAGAAGAAACAACAGACTCCAACATCAGTGGAACGAGGCTGAACAGGTCACATGACTTTTTCTCCACGTACCAGGTAAAACCTGACCCGGGATCCAGGTTAGACTTCAGTTAGGATCCAGGTAAAACTTCAACTAGGATCCAGGTTAAACCTCTGTTAGAATCCAGGTTAAACCTTAACTAGAATCCAGGTTAGACTTCAGTTAGGATCCAGGTTAAACATCTGTTAGAATCAAGGTTAGACTTCAGTTAGGATCCAGGTTAAACCTCATTTAGGATCAAGGTTAAACCTCAACTAGGATCCAGGTTAAACCTCAACTAGGATCCAGGTTAAACCTCCGTTAGAATCCAGGTTAAACCTCTGTTAGAATCCAGGTTAGACTTCAGTTAGGATCCAGGTTAAACCTCATTTAGGATCAAGGTTAAACCTCAACTAGGATCCAGGTTAAACCTCAACTAGGATCCAGGTTAAACCTCCATTAGAATCCAGGTTAAACCTCTGTTAGAATCCAGGTTAGACTTCAGTTAGGATCCAGGTTAAACCTCATTTAGGATCAAGGTTAAACCTCAACTAGGATCCAGGTTAAACCTCAACTAGGATCCAGGTTAAACCTCCGTTAGAATCCAGGTTAAACCTCCGTTAGAATCCAGGTTAGACTTCAGTTAGGATCAAGGTTAAACCTCAGTTAGGATCAAGGTTAAATCTCAACTAGGATCCAGGTTAAACCTCCGTTAGAATCCAGGTTAAACCTCCGTTAGAATCCAGGTTAGACTTCAGTTAGGATCCAGGTTAAACCTCAACTAGGATCCAGGTTAAACCTCAACTAGGATCCAGGTTAAACCTCCGTTAGAATCCAGGTTAAACCTCCGTTAGAATCCAGGTTAGACTTCAGTTAGGATCCAGGTTAAACCTCAACTAGGATCCAGGTTAAACCTCAACTAGGATCCAGGTTAAACCTCCGTTAGAATCCAGGTTAAACCTCCGTTAGAATCCAGGTTAAACCTCAGTTAGGATCAAGGTTAAACCTCAACTAGGATCCAGGTTAACCTTAAACCTTATCCAGGTTAAACCTCCGTTAGAATCCAGGTTAAACCTCCGTTAGAATCCAGGTTAAACCTCAGTTAGGATTCAGGTAAAACTTCAACTAGGATCCAGGTTAAACCTCTGTTAGAATCCAGGTTAAACCTTAACTAGGATCCAGGTTAGACTTCAGTTAGGATCCAGGTTAAACCTCCGTTAGAATCCAGGTTAAACCTCAGTTAGGATCCAGGTAAAACCTCAACTAGGATCCAGGTTAAACCTCAACTAGGATCCAGGTTAAACCTCCGTTAGGAATCCAGGTTAAACCTCCGTTAGAATCCAGGTTAAACCTCCGTTAAAATCCAGGTTAAACCTCAGTTAGGATCCAGGTTAAACCTCAGTTAGGATCCAGGTTAAACCTCTGTTAGAATCCAGGTTAAACCTTAACTAGGATCCAGGTTAAACCTCAGTTAGGATCCAGGTTAAACCTTAACTAGGATCCAGGTTAAACCTCAGTTAGGATCAAGGTTAAACCTTAACTAGGATCCAGGTTAAACCTCAGTTAGGATCCAGATTAAACCTCAGTTAGGATCCAGGTTAAACCTCAGTTAGGATCAAGGTTAAACCTCAGTTAGGATCCAGATTAAACCTCAGTTAGGATCCAGATTAAACCTCAGTTAGGATCAAGGTTAAACTTCAGTTAGGATCAAGGTAAACCTCAGTAAGGATCCAGGTTAAACCTCAGTTAGAATCCAGGTTAAACTCTCTTCTCCATGATAATGCAGCATCTTGGAAATTGAGACAGAACAAATGCTGAAGACTTTCCTCCTCCTAGTTGAGGTTGGACACCTGACAGGTAGATGTTATTCAGGGAGACTTCAGGGATCTCTGGAGACCTGAACCTGCTCTTGAATGCATCATTATGACATGTGTCTTCTGCTACGTGAATACTCTAGAGGGAGTCGTTTTCCACATGTGGATGAGATCTTTCTACTAGGAAAAGGGTTTGTTTTTATCTGCTTTGTAAATAGAGCTGCACGTCTGTGAGGGCTTTGCTCGTCGTTAAACCAGCAGGCTGCAACAGTTTATTTAGTGTGTTTGCCTTCGGAGCAGCTCTGTTTTCCTCTGTGACTATAAAACCTTAATGCTTTGCTTGCCGCTAGTCGACCTGCTGAGGGAAAGAAAACAGCCTATTAGACAGAAATTAAAATGTGAGCGTGCTGGAGCTTATTGTGGTCACCGGAGCCTGAAGTTTGTTAACAAACTTTGGCAGGAACAAGTTCTCCTCCAGCCCTGTAATCAGCTTCAGTGGCTGCTGACGTCTGAAACAGCAGCGTTTCATCTGACTTTCCTCCTGGTGTGAGCTGAGCTTTCCACCTTTACTGGTCTCGAGTCAGCTGATGTCCAGGTGAACAGCGCAGCAGGTTCCTTCAACGACACTCAGATGGAAAGTCTGTCCAAACTATAATCCAGAGTTTTGAGAGCTGCAGGAACAGTGAACAGTGATGGCTCCTGTGGTCCAAGCGATGGCCCCTGTGGTCCCAAGCGATGGCCCCTGTTGTCCCAGCGTTGGCCCCTGTTGTCCCAGCGATGGTCCCTGTTGTCCCAGCGATGGCCCCTGTGGTCCCAGCGTTGGCCCCTGTGGTCCCAGCGTTGGCCCCTGTGGTCCCAGTGATGGCCCCTGTGGGCCCAGCGTTGGCCCCTGTTGTCCCAGCGATGGCCCCTGTTGTCCCAGCGTTGGCCCCGTTGTCCCAGCGATGGCCCCTGTTGTCCCAGCGTTGGCCCCTGTTGTCCCAGCGTTGGTCCCTGTTGTCCCAGCGTTGGCCCCCTGTTGTCCCAGCGTTGGTCCCTGTTGTCCCAGCGCTGGCCCCTGTTGTCCCAGCGTTGGCCCCTGTTGTCCCAGCGATGGTCCCTGTTGTCCCAGCGTTGGCCCCTGTGGTCCCAGCGTTGGCCCCTGTTGTCCCAGCGATGGCCCCTGTGGTCCCAGCGTTGGCCCCTGTGGTCCCAGCGATGGCCCCTGTTGTCCCAGAGATGGCCCCTTTGATCCCAGCGATGGCCTCTGTTGTCCCAGCGATGGCCCCTGTTGTCCCAGCGATGGCCCCTGTTGTCCCAGCAATGGCCCCTGTGGTCCCAGCGTTGGCCCCTGTTGTCCCAGCGTTGGCCCCTGTTGTCCCAGCGATGGCCCCTGTGGTCCCAGCATTGGCCCCTGTTGTCCCATCGTTGGCCCCTGTGGTCCCAGCATCGGCCCCTGTTGTCCCAGCGATGGCCCCTGTGGTCCCAGCGATGGCCACGTTGTCCCAGCAATGGCCCCTGTTGTCCCAGCGATGGTCCCTGTTGTCCCAGCGGTGGCCTCTGTTGTCCCAGCGATGGTCCCGTTCTCCCAGCGATGGCCCCTGTTGTCCCAGCGATGGCCCCTGTGGTCCCAGCGATGGCCCCCGTTGTCCCAGTGATGGCCCCTGTGGTCCCAGCAATGGCCCCGGTGGTCCCAGCGATGGCCCCTGTTGTCCCAGCGATGGTCCCTGTTGTCTCAGCGATGGCCCCTGTTGTCCCAGCGATGGTCCCTGTTGTCCCAGCGATGGCCCCTGTTGTCCCAGCGATGGCCCCTGTGGTCCCAGCGATGGCCCCTTTGTCCCAGCGATGGCCTGTGTTGTCCCAGCGAGGGCACTGTTGTCCCAGCGATGGCCCCGTTGTCCCAGCGATGGTCCCTGTTGTCCCAGCATTGGCCTCTGTTGTCCCAGCGATGGCCCCTGTGGTTCCAGCGATGGCCCCTGTTGTCCCAGCGATGGCCCGTGTTGTCCCAGCGATGGCCCCTTTGTCCCAGCAATGGCCCCTGTTGTCCCAGCGATGGCACTGTTGTCCCAGCGATGGCCCCGTTGTCCAAGCGATGGCCCCTGTTGTCCCAGCGATGGTCCCTGTTGTCCCAGCGATGGCCCCTGTTGTCCCAGCGATGGTCCCTGTTGTCCCAGCGATGGCCCCGTTGTCCCAGCGATGGTCCCTGTGGTCCCAGCAATGGCCCCTGTGGTCCCAGCGATGGCCCTGTTGTCCCAGCGATGGTCCCTGTTGTCCAAGCGATGGCCCCTGTGGTCCAAGCGTTGGCCCCTGTGGTCCCTGCAATGGCCCCTGTGGAGGAATGACGCGAAAGTTTTGTTGCAGTCCGGAATTTTATTTTCCAGACAGAATTGTTAATATTGCTACCTGAGTTGCTACCTGAACTGTAAAGTACACTGATTTTTACCGTTCTCCATGTCTGTTTTAGCTTTTCTGCATGTTTACCTGCTGATTCTCTTCCGGTTCTCCAGCAGCCAGTAACAGAATTTTCAAAACAAAAGCAGCGGCAAGCATAACATGTGTTAACGCGCGATAAAATAAATGTCGGAGTTAATAAATTAATGCGTTAACGCGATAATTTATTTTAAACGCATGCCGTTTTGTGAGGGTGTGGTCTTTTTATACCCACTGTACCTGGGTTTGGGTTACAACAGCTTACAGCTGCGCGACCATCTCACAAGTTCTCATGGTGGATTGCTCCGGTTCTGTGCTCTGAAGAAGTGTACCGACGTACCTGATACGTCACTAAAACCAGCTAAAGGCCAGTGATGATCCAGTTCTAACCAGTAATCAACCGGGGATTTGAAATAAGAAGGTGTCTCTTCCCAGTGGTTGGGACTGAAAGGTTGGTTGATGTTTCCACGTGTCTGGTCGTCGCCAGTATAAAGACGATGGGGCGCTGTCAGTATTCAGGCCGTAGATCTGTTCGCTGCCTGCTGCAGAGGATGAATTACACTTGGAGAGCTCTGAAATATGGTGGATCTGAGGAGTTGGTGACCAGACGACCAGCAGACGTTACTCATGGTGACGAGGCGGGGCAGCTGAAGGATGGCGTGTTGAAGGCCAGCTGAAGGGCAGGGACCTGGAGGAAAAACATTTACCAGTGTGGCTGGTTCAACCCTGGAGCAGATCCACTGGAAGCTGATTGGCTCATCTCTCATGCTGAATGCCCATCTGTTTATTTAACTTATCAGCCTACGGTCATTTTAGGATGGGTGTAAATCAAAACCACAGGGAAAACAACAAATTGCATTTTTACGTTTTTAATGTGTACTTTTTTTAAGTACAAGATAAAATGCTAATTTAATTTGCCAGTAAAGTCAGTAATGCTGAAGTTGGGTGGTGTTTGGGAGTGGATTTTACTCTTTTACTCTTTATCAAGAAGATATTGTCTGTTATACATTTATACATTTAGCTGGACTGAACAATATAAAGAAAACTTATCTGCAATATCGTGTCTGGGAATATAAACTGGGTTCATCTTGGGCTGCTGCTGGTGACCAGTGACCAACACAATCACAAACACTGGTTGACTAATGTGATGATGACCCACAGCAGTGACCAGACTGGTGACCAGTATGAGGACCTGACTGGTGACCAGTATGAGGACCAGACTGGTGACCAGTATGAGGACCAGACTGGTGACCAGTATGAGGACCAGACTGGTGACCAGTATGAGGACCTGACAGGTGACCAGTATAAGGACCTAACTGGTGACCGGTATGAGAACCAGACCGGTGACTAGTATGAGGACCAGACTGGTGACCAGTATGAGAACCAGACTGGTGACCGGTATGAGAACCAGACTGGTGACCGGTATGAGAACCAGACTGGTGACCAGTATGAGGACCAGACTGGTGACCAGTATGACCAGACTGGTGACCATGACTGGTGACCAGTATGAGGACCAGACTGGTGACCGGTATGAGGACCAGACTGGTGACCGGTATGAGGACCAGACTGGTGACCAGTATGAGGACCAGACTGGTGACCAGTATGAGGACCAGACTGGTGACCGGTATGATGAGGACCAGACTGGTGACCGGTATGAGGACCAGACTGGTGACCAGTATGAGGACCAACTGGTGACCAGTATGAGGACCTGGACCGGTATGAACCTGGTGACCGGTATGAGGACCTAACTGGTGACCAGTATGAGGACCAGACTGGTGACCGGTATGAGGACCAGACTGGTGATCGGTATGAGAACCAGACTGGTGACCGGTATGAGGACCTGACTGGTGACCAGTATGAGGACCAGACTGGTGACTAGTATGAGGACCAGACTGGTGATCGGTATGAGAACCAGACTGGTGACCAGTATGAGGACCAGACTGGTGACCAGTATGAGGACCTAACTGGTGACCGGTATGAGAACCTGACTGGTGACCGGTATGAGGACCTACTGGTGACCGGTATGAGGACCAACTGGTGACCGGTATGAGGACCAGACTGGTGACCGGTATGAGGACCAGACTGGTGACCGGTATGAGAACCAGACTGGTGACCAGTATGAGGACCAGACTGGTGACCGGTATGAGGACCAGACTGGTGACCAGTATGAGAACCAACTGGTGACCGGAGGGACCAGACTGGTGACCAGTATGAGGACCTAACTGGTGACCGGTATGAGAACCTGACTGGTGACCGGTATGAGGACCAGACTGGTGACCGGTATGAGGACCTAACTGGTGACCGGTATGAGAACCAGACCAGTGACTGGTATGAGGACCAGACTGGTGACCAGTATGAGGACCTAACTGGTGACCGGTATGAGAACCTGACTGGTGACCAGTATGAGGACCTAACTGGTGACCGGTATGAGAACCTGACTGGTGACCGGTATGAGGACCAGACTGGTGACCGGTATGAGAACCAGACTGGTGACCAGTATGAGGACCTAACTGGTGACCGGTATGAGAACCTGAATGGTGACCGGTATGAGGACCAGACTGGTGACCAGTATGAGGACCTAACTGGTGACCTGGTATGAGGACCAGACTGGTGACCAGTATGAGGACCTAACTGGTGACCGGTATGAGGACCAGACTGGTGACCAGTATGAGGACCAGACTGGTGACCAGTATGAGAACCAGACTGATGACCAGTATGAGGACCAGACTGGTGACCCGTATGAGGACCAGACTGGTGACCGGTATGAGGACCAGACTGGTGACCCGTATGAGGACCAGACTGGTGACCGGTATGAGGACCAGACTGGTGACCGGTATGAGGACCTAACTGGTGACCGGTATGAGAACCAGACCGGTGACTGGTATGAGGACCAGACTGGTGACCAGTATGAGGACCTAACTGGTGACCGGTATGAGAACCTGACTGGTAACCGGTATGAGGACCAGACTGGTGATCGGTATGAGAACCAGACTGGTGACCGGTATGAGGACCAGACTGGTGACCGGTATGAGGACCAGACTGGTGACCAGTATGAGGACCAGACTGGTGACCAGTATGAGGACCTAACTGGTGACCGGTATGAGAACCAGACCGGTGACTGGTATGAGGACCAGACTGGTGACCAGTATGAGAACCAGACTAGTGACTAGTATGAGGAGAACCATTCTTTATCCAGTGATCCCTTATTTTTCACGGTTAATGGGGACCCCCCCCCCTGCAGCGAAACAAGACAAAGGCTCAACTGTGGTCTTTCTGTTACCTTCACAGCCTCTGGTCTCTGAACCGTAGTAAACAAACCGCTGGTATTGTGGTATTGCTATTTTTGGCTCGTAATTAGCAGCTAACACGCTAACAACAACAAAAGAAACAGTCTGGTTTTCTCTGCATGGAACGGGAACTTTATTCTGGTGCTGCAGGAACTTGTAACATCAGACAGGTTGTATTGTTGGGCTCCTGTTGGTTAACAGAGAATGTAAATCTATACACGCTGGGCTGCTGTTGATGCTCACTCCACTTTTCATCTAACCCCGTTTTCATTCTGCCGTCCCACGACACACACACTACATTACCCATAAGGCCACACCATTACCCATAAGGCCACCTTCTTAAAGGGTCCAGGCTGGTTCACAGCATTTCTTCACTGTGAGAGAACGCGCACAACATCCTGTGATGTTTCTACAATTTTTCCTTGATTTTTTTTTTATATTATATATTTATGAAAAATCCGCGAATAACTAAAACCGCGGAACTTAAAGCACAAATTGGCAAGAGATCACTGTAATATTCAAAGAGACTGAATTCTTAAACTACAATTTAGCTGTAGTTTATTCTAGTTTAAAAATACATGGAAACATTTGTTTTGTGTTTTTTATTTTCCTGCTCAGAGGACATCTGTATGACAGCCACTGCTGCTTGGTCACCGTTACAGGATGCTGCAGAGCAGCCGGACGCTGGTCATGTGACCGGGTCACTCCGTCGTAATCATAGGACGCAGAGATGCAACGTAGACGGGTCAGAAGCATACGAGAACATTTCCTGGACAGTCGGTGCACGCTGCCAGTAGTGTTCATGGTTTTGAAAACAGCTGTGGACTAGGTGTGAGTATTGGCAAGGACCTCGCAATACAATATATATCATGATACTTGGGTCACGATATGATATTATCGCGATATTTCAAACGATGCAGCGGCTGTTTGTGGATATTTACTGGTATAATAATGCATTGTGGACTAAATACTTTACTGGATTGGATCGACTGGACCTTTGTGAATGTAACCAGACCATTTTTGTGGGAATATTTTTGATCGGACGAGTTTTATAAGGCTTATAAGGTGAGTTGCGTCGATTTTGTAACTGTTTGTTTGTTTGTGGTGTGACACAGGCGTTGATTGTACCTGCTGTTATGATTATACCCTGAAATGGTTTGCATCGATTGAATCACAAGAATCTTAGCTTTCCAAAGATATGTCACATGACTACCTCACGTAACAAATAAGCTGTGTAAATGACCTAGTTTTGGAAAATAACGGACTGAAGGCGGGCCCTTGGAGTGGTAGTGGTTAAACATGTGACCACTAGGGGTGAGTATTGGCAAGGACCTCGCAATACGATATTATCATGATACCTGGGTCTCGATACTATTATTATCACTATATATTATATATATTATATCACGATATATTATATCGTGATATAATATATATTATATCACGGTATTATATCACAATTTATACCACGATATATCACGGTATTATATCACAATATGTTATCACGATGTCACAATATCACGATATATTGCGATATTCTACCCAGTTAATATCAAAATTAAAAGTAGAGATGAAAAATCAAGTTGCTGTATATGTTCATCAGATGATATTAATCATTTAGAGGACAAATTGAGTCAAAACTATTTGCTTCAAAACAACCTATTTATTGTTTATTATTAGTGTTTTTGCACATTTAAGTAACCATTACAACATACTGACAGCATTGTAGAATTTTCCTAAAAAATCGATATTAGGAGCTGAAAAATCAATATTATATTGGGCGGCCGAAAATCGCGATATATTGCCAAATCGATTTTTTTTCACACCCCTACTGTGGACTCTAGAAATCATCTTACAGCTCTCTCGAGTGAATAATGACAGACTTGTCGTTCGTCTGAAGTTGTATTGTCTCCTGGTGAGGAGCTGATCATTCTGGGTTTTTTGTTTTAACATATGAGGTAAAACTATAAGACTCAAAAAGCCTTCTATTGGCCATTTTAAAAATATCACCACAGACTCGATACGACAAGTAACTGTGGTCTACTGTCTTTTCGCTGCCCACATCCACACCAGGACGAGTCTGATTCACCCACTAACTGTCACCCGATCAGGCTGCTGCCATCCCTGCTCCAACCAGTCAGGCCTTCCTGTCTGCTCTCATTAACGCCACCACTCCAGCCCGCGGGCGACGACCACAGAAAATCCGTGGTGTTGCCAGTCAGATTCTTGCTCTCTGCTCCATTCGTTTCAGACTCCAGAGTTCTGCTGCCCGGCTTTGTTTTGGAGCCAGAGTCAGTCAGCATCTTTAAAGTCCCAGTTCTGCCTCTGCTTCTGGTGACTGAGAGAGCAGCAGAGCCATGACACAGTCCATAGATTAGACCAGCCTTTCCCCACCGGGGTGTCGTCTGGCTGCTTCAGGGGTGTCGTCAAAAAAATGACCTATTCTGACATTTCATATACAGTTGTACCTCTACTTACGAACGTTTCTACATACAAAATTTTCAGGTTACGAAACGCCTCAACAGGAGAATATTGCCTCTTGTTACGAAAGAAATTTCAGGATATGAAAGGCTAAAATCCAGTAGCGCTGCTACTCGCAGCTCCCAGAGTTTACTGAATGTAAACATAGCTGTCGGCTCTGTATCTCAGTTTGAAAGCGGTGCATCCGAGCTGCTCTGGCATTGGCTATCGCTTAGCATCTTCCTGGCATCCCATTGGCTAGGAGGGCCCCTTGTTTGTATGAGCGTAACCCAGCAACCAGGTAAACAAACTATTTTTACCTCCACCAAGGAGATTATGTTTTTGCCGGCGTTTATCTGTCTGTTTGTGTTCAAGATAACTCAAAAAGTTATGGATGGATTTTGATGAAATTTTCAGGAGTTGTCGGAAATGTGAAAAGGAAGAACTGATTTCATTTTGGCTGTGATCCAGAAGAAATCCTGGATTCTGGATCACTTTCAAATTTTCAATAATTGTTGTGTTTAGTGGAGGTCTGCGATCTCTGAGTGCTTTTCTAGTTCTAACATGTGTTTATTACAGGTTTTATGTCATTTCATGTATTATTTATAATTTATAAAAAATATATAATGTTTGAATTTTGGGGGGCTTGGAACGGATTAGAACATTTACACGGAAAACACGTCTCTACTTAAGAAATTTTCAGGTTACGAAACTACTTCCAGATCCAATTAATTCCATAAGTAGAGGTAGCACTGTATAAATATATGAATAGATACATAAATACATACTTTTTGCCTATGAATGAATGAAAGAATAAATAAATAAGATACATAATTGGACATGAAATGAATAATAAAAATATGTCTCACATGCCCATTTCCCAATGTTAACAAATGTCAGTACTAGGGCTGGGTTAAACGATTATTTTTGTAATCGATTAATCTAGAAAATAGTTTTTCGATGCATCGATTAATCTAACGATTCATTTTTAAATCCGATTTGATTAGATTTCGATTCGATTATCGATTATCTCCCCATAATTTGACCTATATAGCAATTAATGCTAATTTATCTCCATGAATAAAACACAAATTTCTTCTTTCAGGTTCAAAAATGAATTGTATTGAACAATACAACAATAAAGTGCACACAGTTGTAGTGTAATGGAATCCTATAATAATAAAATAATAAAATAAAACTTTCCTTCAATAAATAAAACTGCAAAAAACACAATCTGAACCAAAATCTTATCAACATAAAATAAATAAAAAATAACAGCAGCGGTGACAGCTGCAATTTACAAAACAACACAATGTGTGACAGCAGCAACTTAGCCTAATCATTTAAATCTGTGAAATAAATAACAAATTCAAGTATTAGGCCTATTACAGTTAAGTGAACAGTAGTTTAACTTTTAGTAATTAGGATGCTCTCAGTAAGTGCAGCAGCCTCCTGGGGGGTGCAGGGGGTGTTTCGTCTGATAGTAACAAACTTTTCTTTTCTGCTTATCCCTGTCCCTGAAAACATAAATCACAAACACAGTGCACAGGTTAATAAAAATATATACTTCTAAATTATCTGCCCATACCAATAAAGTATAATAATAATACATTAACCTAAAAGTTGGAAGTTAGAAAACAACAATGAATGTTGTATTAAAAAGAAAAAAAAAAGACAGACAAAGAAATTTTAAAAAAGCTAACTTTAGTGTGTATTTGAGGAGTGTGTGTCTGTGTCAGTTAAAAAAAAGTGTGTCAGCAAGAGGCGAGTGTGTGAGGGGTGTGTGTGTGTGTGTGTTTAAGTGGGCACATGTTCTGTGTGTGCGAGGCTGGAGCACAAGTTACGTGGTGCGGTTTGGATGAATGACGGGGTTAATCATTGCAAACAAGGAAAGAAAAAAAAGTTGAAAACTTGCGGTGTCTTCTCCTTCACACAAGCAGCTCCTGGGTGCCTCCTTCTTAAGGTGCTGGTGCATCGCGGTAGTGCTTTTATGATATGCCATCTCTATTTTGCACAGGTCAGACCACCGAATCGTTACCTTTAGGTGTAAAGTACTCCCATACTTTTGACATCCTGTTACGAGATAGCTTCTTCTCCCCCGACTCGCTGCTACTCGATGCCGCGGCCGCCGCCATTTTTTGATTCTGAGTGACGACGCATCGACGTGCAGTTTTTGCGTCGACGTATTTTTTGCGTCGACGTGATCGATGACGTCGACGCGTCGTCCCAGCCCTAGTCAGTACGGGGTCAGCGTAAGGTCAACGTGACCGCCCAGTTAGCTTACGTCGTAATATAATTTAACCGCTGGAATTTTTTTTCACAGATAGCAAAGAGAACTTTTTAGCAGCATCATGGATCATTTTCTAAAAAGAAAAGTCCCACAGGAACGGAACATCACAGAGGAGCCGACTTCTTCATCAAGCCTTCATCCACCAGCTCTGAATCTGCTCCATAGGTACCAAAGCTAGCTGCTAGCGATAAGGCTAAAAAGAGGCAATACAAGGCTGATGGATGGAAGCAAGCACATCACGGATGAAAAGAAGCTTTCCTGCTGAGTCCTACTCTGGTGCAGCTATCCTGTTTAGGTTATTTAAACTAAATAAACGGGACGTATGCGTTTACAGTCGGAGCGATGCAGTGTGGCTTTGGATCATATTTTACTCTGGGGTGGCGTGAGATTTTATTCACTTTTGAAAGGTGTCGTGACTGAAAAAAGGTTGAGAAAGGCTGGATTAGACGAGCAGCGGAGGAGAAAATGTTGAGTTAACCTGGTCCTCCCAGTGGAGACATGCTGGACATCTGACAACAGATGTTCTCAGCTTCCAACCAGATGATCACCTTAAATCCTCTTAAAAGCAACTTTGCAGCATCTGATCGTATCCAGTACAATACTACGACTGATAATAACGTTCACACGACCATCTGTGGGGAGAAGGAGGGAGAGGTTGGAGCAGCAGCCATGTATTTGTGAGGAAGCAGATCGATGCCTCGGGGTTTCGCGCCATTTGGTGCCACACACGCGCAGTCGGACGCACACACCAACTCATCAATAAAGGAGCAACAACATTTAGGCGCCCCCCCCCCCCCCAACAGAGCCAGGCCTGGATGGGCTGCGGCTCACTAACACACATTTCCCAGAGTCCCCGTTGCGCGCTAATGTAGAGCGCTGCGAGCCTACAGGGCAGAGGAGCAGGGAGGTTGACGGTTCCAATCCCTGGGACAATATGGCCCCAGCGAGGCATAAGTCCGGTGTGAATCACGCGATGACGCTCCAGACTGGATGGCGGGATGGCGGGCGGCTGCAGGAACCTTCAGCTCTGCCGCAGGATCTTTTTTTTTTTTTTTTGCATTTGTCTGGACAGAAGTACACTGTAAAAAAAAAAATCTTTAAAAACCGGTAATTTTCCGGCAGCTGGGGTGCCAGAAAAATACTGTGAAATAACAGAAAATTACCTTCTCATAAAAATGCAGTTTTTTTCCATAATTAAAATACAGTTTATAGTTGTAATTTTAAACAAGATTTTTGCTTTATTTTCAGGTTGTTTTTAACATTTGATTAGAAACATTTTCACATTTTAAAACAATTAAATTACCTAGAAATATGGTCAGTAGATGCTGTATTACGAATAATAATGCTAAAATTTACAGAAATGTGCTGTTATTAATTGGTTTCAATGACATTATTTTATATAAAGAAGTTATATAATAATTTGTGTTTGATGTAATATAACAGCATATGACACAAAAATAATGTGATTCATCTTTCAAAACGTCAAAAAACTGTTGAAAAACTAGATATTGGGTTTAAAATTGCAACAATTTTAAGGACTGTAGCCTTTGTACTGTTGCCTTTAAATTATTGTATAATTTAATGCCGCGGACTCACGCGCCCGCAACATGAGCACAGGTGTTGTCCCGATGTGTGGAAGTAATTACCGAGCTCCAACGGTTAATCACGGATCATTATTAATGACAAAAGACTGACACGGTGTCCTGACTTTGACAGAGACGCAGGTATGCGCATGTTCCCAGGCGGCTCATAGATCAGAGCGTCTCTGTCTGCATTATAAACCACAGCAGTCTGCCGTGTAATAGCTGGAGGCTACGGAAGCCCACAGGGGACACTTTGACATCCAAACATCTAACTCAGACTTGCTATTTGGTGTGTGTAAGATTGGACCGGTGGGAGCCGCGCTCTGTTGTGATTGGTTGTCGGGCTGTGAGACGCTAACCAGAGAAAACGGGGAATTAATGAACCTGAGCAGATTAGTGGCCCTTTAATCAAATCATCTTCTGGTCTGAAGCTCCAGATCAGAAAAGGCTGTGGCCATAAAGAGAAGAAAGAAACTGCTTTTCTCTCATCAGCTTCATTTCATTTGTTTTATTCATAAAAAGACCTTTAGGATTCCAGGGGAAGAAGACTTTGGTTTGTGGTTTTGTCACGTCTGGAGTGGCAGTATCGAGTCAGTCCTGGTTCTTGTAGAGGCGTAGGAGAGCGGCAGGCTGCTTCCTCTGCCGCTCTATCTGTGATCCGGGCAGAACAGCATGTTTTCTATCATTGCCTTGCTGAAAAGAGTGTGTGGATGTTTCTGGAAAGGACGCTCTGCATTCATGCAGAGGTGGAAGGGAGCTCTGCCAACGGGCCGGATGCAAACCCCACGCCGTCACGGCGCCTGGACCTGCTGCTGATAACGTCCCGGAGGCTGCTCTTTATTTTACTGATTCACGTTTGATGCCTCTGAGCCCGGAGATGTCAACAGGCTCCTCATCACTTCAGCCTGTCATCACCACTGCTTCTGCACCAGATCATCATTACGTTACCACCTTTATACCATCATTATACAGTGATCCCTTATTTTTCACGGTGAATGGGGACCGACGCCCTCCCCCCCCCCCATGAAAATCAAAATCCGCGAACTGGAGCCAGAGCCCCCCGAGCCTAAATAATGTGTTTAAAATACGTTTAAAAACCACAAAAAAGCAGCAAGGCACTGCAGCGAAACCAGACAAAGGCTCAACTGTGGTCTTCCTGTTACCTTCACAGCCTCTGGTCTCTGAACCGTAGTAAACAGAAACCACTGGTATTGTGCTGGTATTTGGCTCATAATTAGCAGCTAACGTGCTAACAACAACAAAAGAAACAGTCCAGGTTTTCTCTGCATGGAACGAGCACTTTATTCTGGCACTGCAGGAACTTGTAACATCACACAGGTTGTATTGTTGGGCTCCTGTCGGTTAACAGAGAATGTAAATCTATACACGCTGGGCTGCTTTAAGAATAAAGGGGCCAGGCTCAGGGGCGGGGCTAGGGGGTAGCTTGCAGTTGCTATAGCAACCCCAAAATATGGCTTAGCAACCTCAAAGCAACCCCAAGAATGGAGACTATTAAAAATGAAAAAATCTTCATTGTGTTAAATAAAATAAAAATGGTGACAATTTAATTTAAAATTAATTTCATGTGTTTTTGTTTTAAATTAAAATAAAAGGAAAACAATTAAAAACGATGAGAGAGAGACTCGTCCCGCGAGAGCTGGTCTGCAGGGGTCACGCGAAGTCAGCTGGGAAAAAAAAACCGGGCCATTAGAAAAGTGACATCAAAATGGAGGCTATCTGTTGAAGCGTAAGTCTGCCAGATCTCTTCTGATGTGTACTTATGTGAATATTAACTGGTTAAAATGTGATGAACAGGTTAGTGTTAAATTATTTGTAGTCTGGGCTGTTAATGTGCATTTCTCACTGCTGTGAAAAGCGGCATGACTATATGGTAAAATTATAATAACGAACTTCAAATTGATTTTTTTTTTATGTTTCATGGCATGCGCACTAGTTTCAGAATCAGAAATCAGAATCAGAATCAGAATCAGAAACAGTTTTATTGCCAGGTACGTTTTCACATACAAGGAATTTAGCTTGATGTCTGGTGCAGAACATATAAACATATAAGATATAAGAAAAATATAGAAATATAGGAAATAAAGAAAAATGTAGAACAGGTACTAAAATGGAATAAATGCACAATAGAATGACATATAAATATTATAAATTAAAGTTAGAGGCATGGACAATATGGGAAATGTTTTTTGTTTTTTTTGTTTTTTAATTTTGTAATGGCCTGTAGTCCACAGTTGTGCGTTAATGTAACACAGAGGGATGTAGATAGCGCTGATTAGAATGAGTAGGCCGGTAATGACATACATATCACATACATATCCATATTTATGCTATTTAATTGGTATTGCAATTAAATTGTCCAGCAACTCCATACAATTGTCTAGCAACCCCTAAGCAACTGCAATGAAAATGTTCTGCCGTCGCCACTGGCCAGGCTGGCTCACAACATTTCTTCACTGTGAGAGAACGCGCACAACATCCTGTGATGTTTCCGTGATTTTTTAAATATTTTTTAATTATATTATATATTTCTGAAAAATCCACGAATAACTAAAACCGTGGAACTTAAACCGTGAATTGGCAAGGGATCACTGTATGTTCTTCACCTCCTTACTGACACTAAACAGTGGCTTAATAGAAATATACACCAGTTGAATAATGTTAAAAACATGAAACCTGTTGGGTTTATACTTTTGTAGGAACCGCTGTAAATATTTCATATCATTTAATAGTCTAATTTCAGACTGGACTGATTCTACAGATGTGAAAAAAACAGTATATGAGATTTGATTTTTTTTTATTATATTGGGTTATTTTAGCTCTCATCTCTGCAGGGCAGGAAGTCTTTTTTTTTTGTCTCAGTTTGAAAACTGGGTCCCCCCCCCCCCCAACTAACTGGTGTCAGACTGTCGTCTGCCTGGGAATCGATGCCTGAGTTGTCGTACCGCTGCACCATCACTTCCTCAGACTCACATGACTTCCTGTCACGTTCGCGTGTCGCTCAGCCCGATCTTTTCTCCCTTCTGCCCTGTGTCTTTGAAATATTCAGGCAGAATACAAGATGAAAAACAAATAATAAAATAGACATTTTATTAGGGGTGCAGGATAACTATCGGGCCGATAACCGGAAATTTCCGATAAGTCCGATATCACGGCGAATAGCCCTGATAACGTATATATATATATTTCTGTCAACACGGCAGTGCCTCGCTCCCTCTGAGCCTTAAATGACCGGCAGTGAATGTTATGTTCGAGTGACATCGGCATAATCAGAAAAACTATTACTCAATCAGGAAAATCAAGAATACCCCCTCATGCCAGAAAACAACTCGTTAACTCGGTCATAATTTTGGCAGTTGCTGACTTGAATCGATATTCGCAGTGTTTTCCCACATGTTACACATAAATAATAGAAATGGCAGAAAGAACGACTAGCAAATGAGGCAACGTGGGAATTTACGTTACACCTTGAATGCAGCACAGTGTGCTGATCACAACAAACATGGCGGCGATTGTATGGAACTCTGTTAAAGTTTCAGAAGAAGATTTGGTGGTTATTTGTGACGAATCCTCCGAGTGAATTCTACGAGGAGGGAAGCACAAGCTTTAATACGTAAAACCCGATCAGCCACCTACAACATAATAATCACTTCCATGGAGTTTTGAAATTGCGCTAATGTGAGCTAACGGAAGCTAATGCTAACATGGGCAAGCCAGCAGCTAGTCTCCCCTCTCCTCTCCCTCATTCCTCTCATCTAAAGCTTCCATGAGATTAAAAAGAAATAAACTACTGAACCTCATTTACTTTAATTAAAGGTATTCATTTAACCCCGTGACCCTTCAGAGGATGAAACGGGCATAGATAATGGATGGATGGATGGATGGTATTAATTTAAATGGAACCACAAGCAAAATCCTTTAAATGTTAATCTTTTTCAGTTAGTAATTTTGATGTATGTATTTCCATCAGTTCAAGGAGCCTTTATTTTTTATATCAGTCAGTAATGAACCTTATTTAAGTTGATGTAAGATATCAAATAGATTTGTTTGATAGCTTTAAGAAAATGTTTGAGAAACTGGCCAGTAGTTTTTCATCTTAAAAAATAAATATCTGTTCATTTAAAAAGTCAAAACTATTTTGGTTTTGTTCATAGTATTGATGTAATGATCTTAAGTATATGTGTGTGTTATCGGTTATCGGTATCGGCCTTTAGGAGTGAAAAGTTATCGGTTATTGGTATCAGTTTTAAAAACAGTTATCGTTCATCCCTAATTATGGGTATTCTGCTTATGCAGACAAAATGGATGCAGACCTTCGAGAAGACGACGGATCAGTTGCACAATCTAGAGATGGTTTCCTTCTATAAACAAGCCCCGACACAGCAGCACCGCTGTTGCTGCTGGTATCTGCTGCCTGACCAGGGAGGAGGAGCCTGACCAGGGGGGAGGAGCCAGCTCTGCTTCAGCAGGTGGCGCCTCCTCAGGTTTGCTTGTTGTACGTGCAGCTGGCTGCAACACCAGCACAAGAAACGACTGCTTGTGCTCAACAGTTGGAGATAGTGGTGTGAAAAAAAAAATCGATTCGGCAATATATCGCAATTTTCAGCCGCCCAATATAATATCGATTTTTCAGGTGCTAATATCAATATCGTCAGTATGTTGTAATGGTTAATTAAATGTGCAAAAACACTAATAAAAACAATAAATAGGTTGTTTTGAAACAAATAGTTTTGACTCAATTTGTCCTCTGAATGATCAATATCATCTGATGAACATATACAGCAACTTGATTTTTCATCTCTACTTTTAATTTTGATATTAACTGGGTAGAATATCGCAATATATTGCGATATTGTGATAATATCGTATCGTGACCCAAGTATGATGATACATATCGCATTGTGAGGTCCTTGCCAATATTCACCCCTAGTTGGAGAGGGGTTTCTGGATTGTTTTTTTTTTTTTTCATGAAATTCTGCCCTTTTCCCTCCAAATCCTCCTCCATGGACAGGAGACCCCTGCAGGGAGCCCACAGACTAACACCTGTTTTACCTGCCGTTGGTCAGTGTCCCAGCCGCATCCATGAAAGCTGTGGGCAGCAGCTGCATTGTCATTAATGGAGAATTGAACTTTGCTAAGTCTCGTTTACCATCAAGAATTAAAATGAATTAAAATTCTAAATTTATTATAAAACCGTGCACTTGATTATGCTCTTGCGCGGTATCATTAGCAGTGCAGCTGCGCTGAAATGGTGACTCTGAGGCAGTTTATTTAATAATCAGAAAGTGATGTGTTGAATATTCATGGATGGGGTGGCAGACAAGATAAAACATGGAGAGGTGATGCATTCAGATGCTCTGCAGCAAAAGTCAAACGTAACCAAGACAAGTGACCATCTCGCACGCATTAATTACAGTCAGAGACGTTTGAGGTAAACAATTAAAAATCTGATGTATATCGGTGTAGAGCAGCCGGAAGGAAGTTTCAGGGCCAGAAGTTTTGAAAGCCGATTCTGGCAGAGATGTGATGGTGTTTCTTTTTTTCCAGAGTGGAGGTCACCTGAAGTTTACTGACTGACCTCAGTGTGCAGTTGTCTACCAGAGGAAGCTGCAGCAGGAGCTCAGGGCAAGGCTGGTGCATAAATCAAACATATCTCACCTCAGTTCAACCCTGCAGCTGGCTCAGCTTCAGCTGCCAGAGGAGAGGGGGGAGGAGGAGGAGAAGAGGGGAGGAGGGGAGGAGAGGAGGGAAGAGGGGAGGAGGGGAGGGGAGGAGGAGGGGAGGAGAAGAGGAGGGGAGGGAGGAGGAGGAGAAGTAGGAGGAGGAGGGGAAGAGGGGGGGGAGAGGCGGTTAGGGGGAGGAGGAGGAGGGGAGAGAAGGAGAGAGGAGGGGGAGAGGAGGAGGGGAAGAGAGGGAGGAGAGGAGGGGAGGGAGGAGGTGGGGAGGGGAGTGAGGAGGGAGGAGGGGGAGGAGGGGAGGGGAGGAGGAGGAGGGGAGGAGGGAGGGAGGAGGGGGGGGAGGGAGGGGAGAGGGGAGGAGAGGGAGAGGAGGGGAGGGGAGGAGAGGTGGGGGAGGGGAGTAGAGGAGGGGAGGAGGGGAGGCGGAGGGGAGAGGTAGGAGGGGAGGAGGGGAGGAAGAGGAGGAGGAGAGAGGAGGAGGGGAGGAGCTAGCGAGGAGGAGGAGAGGGGAGCAGGGAGGGGGGCGGGAGGGCTGGGGGGAGGAGGACGGGGGAGAGGACCCGAGAGGAGAGGAGGAGGAGCGTAGGGGAAGAGGGGAGGGGGAGGAGGGGGGGCAGGAGGGGGGGAGGGGAGAGGGGAGGAGAGGAGGGGAGGGGAGGAGGGGAGAGGGGAGGGGAGGGGGAGGGGAGAGGGGGGGGAGACGGAGGAGGAGGAGAGGGAGGGAGGAGGGGAGGGAGAGAGTGGGGAGGGGAGGGAGGGAGGGAGGGAGGGGAGGAGGGGAGGTGGAGGCGGGAGGGGAGAGGAGGAGGGGGAGAGAGGGGAGGAGGAGGAGGAGAGGGAGGGAGAGGAGAGAAGGGGGGGGGGGAAGAGGGGGGAGGGAAGGAGAGGAGGGGATGGGAGGAGGAGAAGAGGAGGGGACGGGATGAGAAGGGGGGGGAGAAGAGGAGGAGGAGGGGGGGGGGAGGAGAGGGGAGGGGGGGAGGGGGGGAGGAGGGAGGGGGGGGGGGGGAGGAGGGGAGGAGGAGGAGGGGAGGGGGAGGAAAGGGAGGGAGAAGGGGAGGGGGAGAGGAGGGGAGGGGAGGAGAGAGTGAGGAGAGGAGAGGAGAAGGGGGGGAGGGGAGGAGGAGAGGTGAGGAGGAGGGGAGGAGAGGAGAGGAGGGGAGGAGGAGAGGAGAGAGAGTAGAGAGGATGATGGGAGGAGGAGGAGGGGAAGGTGGGGAGGGGAGGGGGAGAGGAGGGAGAGTAGAGGAGGAGGGGGAGAGGAGGGGAGGGGAGGGAGGAGGTGAGGAGGATGGGAGGAGAGGAGGGGGAGGTGAGGGGAGAGGAGGGAGGAGTAGGAGGATGATGGGAGGAGGAGGGAGGAGGGGAGGGGAGGGGAGGAGGGGGGGAGGAGGGGGGGGAGGAGGGAGGAGAGGAGAGAGAGGAGAGGAGGAGAGGAGAGGATGGGGAGAGGAGGAGGAGAGGGGTGGGGAGGGGAGGGGGGGAGGGGGAAGAGGGGAAGAGAGGAGAGGAGGGAGAGGAGAGTGAGGGGAGAGGGAGGGAGGAGAGGGGAGGAGGAGAGGGGAGGAGGAGAGGGAGGAGGTGGGGAGGGGGAGAGGGGAGGAGGGGAGGGGAGGAGGAGAGGGGATGAGGGGAGGGGAGGAGGAGAGGGGATGAGGGGAGGGGAAGAGGAAGGAGAGGAGAGGGGAGAAACATAAATAATGAGGGAGAGACCAGAGAAAAAAGTAAAGATAAGAGATGAGAAGAGTTGGAAGACAAAGCCAGTTGGTTTTTACTGAGATTGGCTTCATCTCAGTCTGTAGTTTAGCTGTTATTCATGAGTGAGTTGTGATGTCATCCATTCAGTGAGTGCTTCTTTAAAAACACCTGCACGTGTTTGCTAGCTGTCCAGCTAATATTCCTGTTCATTAATATTCATGTTAGCATCAGCTCAGGAACAAAAGTGTCGCCTGCTGCTTTAACTGTGACTGACATGGATGGAAATTCTTTTTCATGGTTGAAGGGGGACAAGAAACTTTGTCAAGCCAAGAAGATGTGGGGGGGGGGGGTGCTCTCAGCAGAGTTATCATCATCAAAACAACACATTTTCTGATTCAGATCCGAGATCTCAAGGGGCCAGAACATTTCTGGTGCTTTTCCAGAAAGTGCTGCTCGGTGGAGCAGGCACCCGTGTGCAGAGGCTACAGATGCTCTGCAGCGGTTGCAGGTTTGATTCCTGGCCCATGACCCTTTGCTGCATCTCTCACTCGCTTTCAACGAAGCAACGAGAGCCACGAAATAAAAACCAGCACAGGTGAAAAGACAAAAACTCCAAAGATGTTGCAGGAATTTGATCTTGGTCAGTTAAGAAACTTCGCCACCTCAGTTCTGTACAGATCTCCTCTGGACGCCTCCTCGATAGGGAGCATGACAGGCAGCGCGAGAACGCGTCTGGGGATTTTGGCCGTGCTTGTCTAGATGCTTAGACCTGGACCAGAACTTCAGCTGAGACCATTGACCAGTACGCATGAGGAGAAACAGGCCTGGTGTCGCGTTCAAGACCCTGGAAATGATGCATGTTATGGAGGTGTGAGGGCTCTAGGGTAGAAATTCAACAAAACTCAGATTTTTTTTTTCTTAACCAAGATTTCACTGAAATGTGTCTCTTAACTGCTTTCAAGTTCTCTGTTAGAGATTAAACTGAAGTTTTCACATTTTTACCATGTTCCCATTCCCATTAACACATCTGTTCTTGTGTTGCTTTCTCTTAATGACATCACATGTCATCAGAGCTTTTATTCTCCTGAGGTCTACTGAAGTAAGTACATATCTGCTAGCATGTTTCATCTGTAGCATGCTGATATTGGATTGATATCGGTATCGGCCGATATTCAAGGCTAAAATATCGGTATCGTATCGGAAGTGAAAATATAGTATCGGGACAGCCCTAATACTACATTTTCACTTCCGATACGATACCGATATTTCAGCCTTGAATATCGTCCGATACCGATATCAATCCGATATCAGCATGCTACAGATGAAACATACCTGCCTGATTTATTATGTAGTGTGGAGTGTTAAAAAAGGCAGCATCAAGTAATATTATTTTAACAGAGAATAATAGTCAACAACGGTAGTATTGGAAAACATACCATTTATTATTAATGATTAAAAAAACTGTGAAATAGAAAAAATAAACCGGGAGGCGCTGAACAATGAGCCATAAAACTTATAGTGCAAACAATTCAAAACAAATTAACAAGCTTATTCCCCATATACCAAACTAGTTCAACTCAGACCAAACTAGTTTAATTCAGACTGTACCGATCCAACCCAGACTGAACTGAACTGTCCAATTATCAGAATTATTTATAAATATGTTATTATTCAATAATTAACAGCAAAAGTATTTAATTATTAGCAAAGTAATTATATTATTAACTAAATTTGGCTTGTAAATTATCATTAGATAATATTATTTTAATTAATTTTAAATTAATTAATTATTAGATAAATTACTATCAAAGTAATTAAATGAATACAGCAATTTTTAACTAACTATTAAATCATTTTATCACATTAAATAATTTTGACGGAATTATTTTAAAATTAAATTATTTTAAATATTTAGCTTTAAAAGAATTTGATTAATTAATTGTTTTTAAATTTAGTATTAAATTATAAAATTATCATTAAACTATTAACTGGCAGAGCAATCAGACTACTAGCAAAGTAATTAAACAACCTAATGATTTTTATTTTAAGATCATAGTGATGTGTGGAAAATAATAGTGAAATATTGTGTGTTGCATCATTTACTCATTAAAGAAAAAAAAGTGTTCTTCAAGAAAGGTTAGTTAAAACTCTACAAAAGGCATTTTTAGCATGAAAGAGATTTTTTTTAGCATTTTTAGCAAAATCACAAAAATAAATCTGGCCTCTATAACAACTAAACTGCTTTAAAGTGGGCTGAAAATGTAGCGAGTTGTGATGCTTTTAGTTGCTGAACATGTCTCCTAGAGAGACACGCAGAGACAGGCTGCATTGACTCATGAGATTCAACTGTGATTTAGCCTGTTCAAGTCCTGGGATTTGTTTAAAAATGGCTAAACTGGAAGGAGAGGAAAACTGAGAGCTGTACAGTTACATTTCTAATGTTCCAGTCCCTGAAGAAACCGGAAAACCTTCTGCTTTCCCCTGAAATCACAGACCCGTCGCTTTCAAAAAGTGTCCTTACCTGCAAGGTCGAGAACTTTCATCGGTCCTCGCAAAGATAGCTGGACAAGTGCACACACACGCCTTCTCCCACACTCATGCTGCGCCTCTCACATACACAACACACTGAAGAGCCACATTCACTTACACTGTACACCCACACACAAATCACACACTGCTGTTGCCATGAGTCACCCCCATGTGACTGTGTGAGTGTGTGTGTGTGTGAGTGTGTGTTAGCTTGGCAGTGCCCACATTAGCCTCCCTGCTAGCATCAGGGGTGTCTAAGATTAACACTGAGAGCTTCTTTGATGATGGAACTCACAAAGTCATGACAAGAACCGCTCACATTCCTCCTCCTCTCCTCTTTTTCTGCCGGCCCTGGACTCATCAATAAGTCAGCTGATCATCTATCAGTTGCAGATTTTTTGTCAGCAGTGATGCGTTCATGGGTTGATTTATTAATGCTGAAGTGTGTTTCTTAACCTGCTGTCCAACCACTAACCAGATTTACTTTACACCCAGTTTGATTCAGGTTGTTCCGTTGTCATCCAGTACAGCCAGATCCAGTTTTTGGATCATTTAAGTTCTGTCGGTATGTTCAATTTCTTCTGGTTTGATCAGTTTAATCTGGTTTGGACCAGATAGCCTGTTTTGGATCAGTTCAGTTTGGGTTGGATCGGTACAGTCTGGGTTGAACTAGTTCAGTCTGGGTTGGATCAGTACAGTCTGGGTTGAACCAGTTTAGTCTGGGTTGGATCAGTATGGTCTGGGTTGAACCAGTTTAGTCTGGTTTGGATCAGTACAGTCTGGGTTGAACCAGTTTAGTCTGGGTTGGATCAGTATGGTCTGGGTTGAACCAGTTTAGTCTGGGTTGGATCAGTATGGTCTGGGTTAATTAGTTTAGTCTGGGTTGGATCAGTATGGTCTGGGTTAATTAGTTTAGTCTGGGTTGGACCAGTATGGTCTGGGTTGAACTAGTTCAGTTTGGGTTGGATCGGTACAGTCTGGGTTGAACTGGTTTAGTCTGGGTTGGATCAGTACAGTCTGGGTTGGATCGGTACAGTCTGGGTTGAACTCGTTTAGTCTGGGTTGGATCAGTACAGTCTGGGTTGAACTCATTTAGTTTGGGTTGGATCGGTACAATTTGGGTTGAACTAGTTCAGTTTGGGTTGGATCGGTACAGTCTGGGTTGATCTAATTCAGTTTGGGTTGGATCGGTACAGTCTGGGTTGCACTCGTTTAGTCTGGATTGGATCGGTACACTCTGGGTTGAACTAGTTCAGTCTGGGTTGGATCAGTACAGTCTGGGTTGAACCAGTTTAGTCTGGGTTGGATCAGTATGGTCTGGGTTGAACCAGTTTAGTCTGGTTTGGATCAGTACAGTCTGGGTTGAACCAGTTTAGTCTGGGTTGGATCAGTATGGTCTGGGTTGAACCAGTTTAGTCTGGGTTGGATCAGTATGGTCTGGGTTAATTAGTTTAGTCTGGGTTGGATCAGTATGGTCTGGGTTAATTAGTTTAGTCTGGGTTGGATCAATATGGTCTGGGTTGAACTAGTTCAGTTTGGGTTGGATCGGTACAGTCTGGGTTGAACTGGTTTAGTCTGGGTTGGATCAGTACAGTCTGGGTTGGATCGGTACAGTCTGGGTTGAACTCGTTTAGTCTGGGTTGGATCAGTACAGTCTGGGTTGAACTCATTTAGTTTGGGTTGGATCGGTACAATTTGGGTTGAACTAGTTCAGTTTGGGTTGGATCGGTACAGTCTGGGTTGATCTAATTCAGTTTGGGTTGGATCGGTACAGTCTGGGTTGCACTCGTTTAGTCTGGATTGGATCGGTACAGTCTGGGTTGAACTCATTTAGTCTGGGTTGGATTTGTACAGTCTGGGTTGAACTAGTTCAGTTTGGGTTGGATCAGTACAGTCTGGGTTGGATCGGTAAAGTCTGGATTAAACTAGTTCAGTTTGGGTTGGATCAGTACAGTCTGGGTCAAACTTGTTCAGCCTGAGTTGGATCGGTACAGTCTGGTTTTAACAGGCCAATCTTACTGGCTGGGGTGGATTCAATGTGTCTTGTACTAGTTGCTGTGGCTTGTTTCCTTCATTTTGTTCGAGTTTAGCCTGCTTTGGTCTAGATTACACTTTTGTTTTGCTCTGTCTAATGCAAATAAATTTAGCCTGGCTTGGTTTGAGCTCAGATATGTTGATTAGTTTCCTTTGACGTCGGTAGATGGTTGACGCTCTCTGTGTGCTTGTCTCTTTCAGTGTGGAGGGCGACTCTCGGTGTCCGGAGGCGCTCACTTTCTCTGACTCGTCCTTTGGCCATCCGCCTCCCTTCCATCGCTACACCAACAGCCCCCTCTCCAGCCCCTGTGACCCCTACAGCCCCGCCTCCACCAGCGGGCCGCTGGGACCCTCCCACGTACACACACAGGTATTGACTCTAAAAACATGCACAACAGGTCACAAACAATCAAACTTTTGAGAACATAGCAAGAATCTTGCTATGTTTTTCCAGCAGAATTCTCTCCATAGATCTGATCTAGAAGTGGCAGATGAGGTCTTACAGATACTTAGCTAATCCTCTTCCATTAGCTGTAGATTGGCCTCTTTTCCCACCATCATTTAATATAGATTGTGGAAAAACCTCAGTCCATTTGTAAAGTTGAGTAGATCTTAGAAATCAGTTTTCTGTTAGAGTTTCCTTGACATGCGTTGATAAATATCAACATCAGATTCATTCCATCTTCTCTGATAGTTTTAATGTTTTTGTTAAAGTTGTTTCTGAGTTGAAAATATCTAAAGAGATCCTGTTTTCCCAGCTCATATTTTTTTCATGAGTTGTTCGAATTACTCTAAAACTGCGTCAGAAGAGTCCTACAATATGAGGTAATACCCACGTTAGGGTTACGGTCCACTGTTTGAATCTACTGTCCAGTCTCGTTGGTGTGAAATCAGTGTCAAATGCTACCCAACGTAAAAGTCATGCATTTCTTTCCAACCTTGGATCCTTAAGCTTCTTGTGCTAGATGTTCAGTGGAGTTGCAATCCAGTTAGTTGACTCTTCTAAAAATGTTTCTGGAGAGTACTATCTCCCAACACAGATGAGAGAGGCACATTTACTAGATTTACTAGCACCAACTAACTAGGAAACGTAATTGTGCTGCTTTGTAATAATCTTCTAAACAAGGTAGGGCTCTTTCACCTTTATCTTTGGGCAAATGTAATGTCTGGAAACTAATCCGCGGTTTACATTTTACCCAAAAAATGTTGAACTCATCCTGCTCCATTCTTGGAATTGTTTTGGGGGTATCTCAACTGGCAGTGAGTGAAGAAGGAATAGGAACTTGCATTTTCTACTTCTTAATTAGAGTTTGAACACTGCTGATTGGCATTCTCAGTTCCTTGGAGATCTTCCTATATCCCTTTCCTGTTTTATACAGTTCAATTAACTTTTTCCCCAGATCTTTTGACAATTCTTTTGCTTTCCCCATGACTCAGAATCCAGGTTTGTCAGGGCGATGGTCTGTCAGGAGCCCAGAAACCCACTGAACCTTTATAGAGTTAGGGTTAGGTTTAGGGTTAGGGTTAGAATCCAGGCATGTCAGGGTGATGGTCTGTTAGGAGCCCAGAAACCCACTGAACCTTTATAGGGTTAGGTTTAGGGTTAGGGTTAGAATCCAGGCATGTCAGGGCGATGGTCTGTTAGGAGCCCAGAAACCCACTGAACCTTTATAGGGTTAGGTTTAGGGTTAGGGTTAGAATCCAGGCGTGTCAGGGCGATGGTCTGTCAGGAGCCCAGAAACACAATAAACCTTTATAGGTTTAGGGTTAGGGTTAGGGTTAGAGTTAGAATCCAGGCGTGTCAGGACAATTGGCTGTCAGGAGCCCAGAAACCCACTGAACCTTTATAGGGTTAGGTTTAGGGTTAGGGTTAGGGTTAGAATCCAGGCATGTCAGGGTGATGGTCTGTCAGGAGCCCAGAAACCCACTGAACCTTTATAGGGTTAGGGTTAGGGTTAGGGTTAAGGTTAGGTTTGGATCCAGGTGTGTCAAGGCGATGGTCTGTGAGGAGCCCAGAAACCCACTGAACCTTTATAGGGTTAGGTTTAGGTTTAAGGTTAGGGTTAGGGTTAGAATCCAGGCGTGTCAGGGCAATGGTCTGTCAGGAGCCCAGAAACCCACTGAACCTCTATATGGTTAGGGTTAGGGTTAGGGTTAGAATCCAGACGTGTCAGTGCAATGGTCTGTCAGGAGCCCAGAAACCCACTGAACCTTTATAGGGTTAGGGTTAGGGTTAGGGTTAAGGTTAGGTTTGGATCCAGGTGTGTCAAGGCGATGGTCTGTGAGGAGCCCAGAAACCCACTGAACCTTTATAGGGTTAGGTTTAGGTTTAGGGTTAGTGTTAGGGTTAGGATCCAGGCGTGTCAGGGCGATGGTCTGTCAGTAGCCCAGAAACCCACTGAAACTTTATACACACAATGATGACAAGCAGACAGATCACAGGTGTGGACGGTTACCTTTAGCAGCCATTCAAACCCATTTGTATCAACTGTGCATGTTATCAGGCCAAAATCTCAAGGGTGTGTAATAGAGGTCTTCGGAATCGATCTGACCCAAATCGGGTCTCGGGTCCATTCAAAAGATGTGACTCCGGGTTCGGGTCGGAATCTGTACAGTTAGTCTCGGGTCTGGTCGGTGCTCTCTGACAGGCTGGGTCCGCGTTTACTCGAGAGAGGATAAGATATTGGCGGTGGCAGCTAATGTCAGGACTCGGGGCAGTTAAATGATTATTAATTAATGTAGCGTGTGTGTCATGAAACCATCGTGTTGCAGTAGGGTGTTATTAGCGGTTTGCCCGGCAGCTGTAAAGCACAAAGGATCGCCAACATGACAACGCTGCATGAGAGAACATATTCATGACACGTCCTGACCGGTGTAGGCCATTAGCGTTAGCAGTTGCTACCAATAGCGTCTGTATCCACAAAGAAAATAACAACATGGATTTATTGTTGTTTACATCACGTAGCCTATGTACTGTAGCAACTGAACCGGTAGAAGAAGACAACGTTACGTAAGAAAATCAAGTTTTATTCAACACTAGACAACTTTAACATGAGCAGCTATGGGCGGTATTGTCTCGGTTCTATTTGGGTAACTCGGTTCGGTTCGTAGTCGGAAACTAAAGACTTGGGTCGGGTTGGTTCCAGGTCCAAATATTGCAGGTCCATTCGGGTTCGGACCAGCGGACTTATGATAATAGGTTGGGTCGGGTCGGTTTCGGGTCGAATTTTCACGGGTTCATTCGGGTTTGGGTCCATGAAAGACCTCTAGTGTGTAAACTTCTGATCAGGGTCATTTGTGTAGTTTCTGTTGTCATTATGATCTAAAAAGAGTAAACACAGTTGTTTGATAATAAATGGCTTCACCAAGTCCTAACCATGAATGAAAGAAGCGTTTTTGTGTTAGCATTCATATTCTCTGAAAAATGGCCAAGAAATCATAAATTCTGCCAGAGTATGTAAACTTATGAGCACAACTCTATGTTATTAATGATTAATAGTTCAGGATTACAGTATACATAAGTGAGAATGAGTCGTTAAAGCCTCACATGAAACCAAATAACATAAACAATTAAACCCTTGAGATCTTAATAGAGGCTACCCAGGTACCAGGGAACTTGACGCATGGATGTGGAATTTCTTGTAAGGTGGAGCATGTTGACTCTTTTCCTGTTTCATCCTTCCTCTGACGCTGAATAGGTGCCTTCCATCTTCTCTGTGCAGACAGATCTTTCAGCCACTTTACCCACGTCACGTCAGCCATGAAGGGATAGACGTGTAGCGTCTTTGCTTGAGATGTATTTACATTCCACAGCATCACAGCAGTACACCGCGGTTGTTCAAAGGTATCAAAGTGACATAAAATGTGGGCAAAGTGGTGCACTTCCTTTGGCTTATTGCTTACTTTACCAGAAGTGGTCGTGTCTGCAAAAAAAACCCTAATAGAACGTGTTACTGCCACCTAGTGGATAAAAATTACACAATCTCACAGTACTCGGGTAGTCTTTATTAACAGTAGCTGTCCCTGCAGCTTACTGTCCACCACTGGATATGTATAAACAGCTGTAATTCCTCTAAAGGCATGTTAACACTGCAGAAACTTGCTGGTGCATCAGTTTGTCCTTGCCGTTTGGTGAAGTTGCATTCCTCTGCACACAGACACGGCGTTGGTGAAAATGTCAACAATGGCGTCACAGCTAAACGAGTAATGGCTCATAAAATAAAACAAAAGGAGACAAGCATGGATAAAACAGATTTAAATCATAAAATATTAGTTTTGCATTCTGAATTGGAAAGTAAAATGCAGTAAATGCAAACTTAGCAAAGCCAAGATCACGTTATGGCCAAAGTGGAGTTTGAAACACGTGCAGACGGTTGGTAAATCTGTCTCCGCTAGCAATGAAGTGGACAAGTATTTTTTGATTTATACTGATAATACAGATAAAAACAGCATAAACACTCAGCCAGCTAATAATGATTGGTTACCTTCTCTTCCTCTCCACCTCCAGGGCAGCTCTCCCATCTCTCCCCCCAGCCCAGCGAGCCTCGCCTGGGCTCAGCGCAGCAGACACCAGCCGGCCAGCCTGGCGCTCCGCAAGCAAGAGGAGGAAGAGAGCAAACGCTGCAAGGCGCTATCTGACAGCTATGAGCTCTCTACAGACCTCCAGGACAAGAAGGTACATGAGTAGGGTTGGGCATCGTTTGGATTTTAACGATTCTGATTCCGATTCCTGTTCAAAATGATTCTCGATTCCGATTCTTTGATGTGTAGGTTAACAGATCGCGACTTATCTAACAGTAGAATTTTTTCATAAAAAAAAACTGAGAAGGGAAGAACCTTACTTTTCTGTGGCATTCGTGTGTTTGCTCCATTGTCATTTTACTCCTTGCAGCCAACGTGAATGGGGTGTCACGTTATTTGTTCGGTTTGGGAAAAGGAATAAAAAATGTCCCCTCCAAACGTTCTGGACACCTCGAGTTACTGTTGCAGGTCCCCAGCAGCAATATTTCACCATGGAGTTATTATAATATAATATTAACACTGATGATACACATCAGAAAAATAGTGAATTAACACAGTCCTTAACGCAGGAGCAGAAAGTTTGTCCGACCTAGCAATAGTAACTAGGAAGGGGGCGGTGCTTACCGAAAGGTCAATTAATACGGTACACTTGTTTATTTACCTGATGCCATGGAGGCGAAAGTGGCAGTAACACGCTTCCTGCAGATGTTGCACTGCGCCAGGTAGCTGTCATTTCCCGGACTGAAATGCAGCCAAACTCCAGAGCAGCGTCTCTTGGGATCCATGTTGTGGCGAGTGAAGTCCCGTCGGTGACGGACGTGACGTCGACACTAACGCGGAGTTGAGAAACATCAACAAACTAGTGTAGTAAATCAAAACAAAAACATAAAAAAATAGCGTGGACATTTAGGATCCGAAAAAAGGAATGGAAATTCAAAAATCTTCTAAACGATTCCAGAACCGGACGTTAGGAACCGATTCCTACTTGGAATTGTTTTTCGGTGCCCAACCCTATACACGAGTGCAGTCCTTCAAAGCAAAGCAGCGTGTGGAAAATTGAAAACGTTTACTTCTCCGTCTCAGATGGGTTGCCTTTGTACAATTATTCTGCCTGGTAGGTGGAGATGTTGGAGAGGAAATACGGGGGACAGTTTGTGTCCCGGCGAGCAGCGAGGACAATCCAGACCGCCTTCAGGCGGTACCGCATGAAGAGGAACTTTGAGAGGCTCCGCAGCTCCGCTTCAGAGAGCAGAATGACCCGGCGCATCATCCTGTCCAACATGAGGATGCAGGTACCGACACTTGAACAGCACCTATATCACAGCAACAGCGCCGCCAGTCCCAGTCTGTCGTCTGACTCGGTTCATCTCATCTGTGGGTGCAGTACTCGTTTGACGAGCGTGCACCTCAGGGCCAGGGACCAGTGGGTCACCAGGGTTCAGAGGACACAGGAGATGTGGACGACTCTTTCTCGAAGCAGGTAACCACATCTTTCATTCTTTTATTTAAATTTCCACTTGTTTTCATCAATGAAAAGAATAAAACACTGTGTACAGGAGTCAAGGAGAAGCGAGGTGGAGACTTTGCAAACATGGAGGAGAGGCTGCCTCATGTGTTTTGTTCTTGTTGTCAAGATGGCAGATCTGATAGTTTTCAGGCGATTAGTAACTGCTGGTTTGTTAAAAGACTCAAGAATGGCAGCTTGAGTAGAAGAGAACAACATCTCTAAAGCTGATATTAGATGTTCTCGTTGTAGGATGTGATAGTGGTTCCTGCTCAGTTGTAGAGGGAACATTTCCAACAGCATAGCTGAAGCACAGCACTAATGAGTCCTCTCCTATCTATGCAGTAACATGCAGGGACCCAAATAAGGACAAAGATCTGCAATTTTGCAGTCAGTCTTGTATTGTCTTGAAAAAGGGGCTTAAGGATTCAGCTCCTGTCCAGCTACTGAGTCTTTTGCTCACTGAAAAACTGACTCTGCAGTGGCCTGTTCAGTTGTTAAATAGGAACAGAGCAGGGCCCAGACATAAACCCTGAGGTGCTCCAGAACGTAGACTGAATTGACAGTCATGTCTACAATCAACCGAAAACCTTTGGGAACCGCATCATCACCACTGTCGCCGAAAAACCAAATGATGCATCTAGCAAAAGTCAGTGTCTGCAGCACATTTAACCATAAAAGACCAATCCTGATTTTTGGAGCGCTAGTTAATTGACCTTAAAGATTTGTTTTTCATCAAGAGTATCCAAATGTCTTGACAGCTGCTCACTGATATTTGAAATAAGGTTGAAAGTGTCAGGAAAAATTACTCCTTGACAGATAGCTTTTCTCTCAAACAAGTTTAAGATCCAAAAGTAAAAGCCTCATTAAGCGTTTAATGGTGAGCTTAATTTGAACAGATATTCTTGACTCTGAAGCAATTAATCATATTGCAGCAGCGTTAAACGAGCCACTGGTGAAGTATCTACTCAGTCAAACCATGAAGCTATCGTCAACTCTGATAACTGTCAGATGGGGTTTGATGTTCTTCTTCAGCCACTTTCTCTTAGACCTGCTCCAGATATTTGATCTCTTTTTCTTCTCCTTCTTCCTTTTTGCTTGTCATGTCCCGTACAACCACCACAGGTCAAGTCTCTGGCAGACTCCATGGACGACTCCCTCACCTGTCAATCCGGCCGCGAAGACTCGCAAGATGTCGGAGGAAGGGGAGGAGGATGAAGATGAGGAGGAAGAGGATGAGGAAGACGAGGAGGAAGAAGGGGAGGAGGAGGAGGAAGAAGACGAGGATGACGATTACAGACAGTGTGGGTGGCGTAACACCGCCGCCTCCTCCCGACGCACCGCCGGCCGGGTGGAAGGCGGCAGAGGAGGCGCCGCCATGCACGAAGACAGCACAGCTACCTCCTTCAGCGACGTCACCCTCTACATGGACGAAGGCTGCCTTCCTTCCTCGCCACTCTCCCGTCCCGCCTCCAGCTCTGACATAGCGTACTGGGGTGGGGGAGGTCCAGGGGGGAGGGAGGACAGCAGAGAGACGGAGGGAGGCAGCAACGCCAGCCGGAGGAGCAGCACCCCGTGTACAGAGTGTCGCGGGGAGTATAGAGGCAGGGGGGGAGGGGGAGGAGGAGGAGGTCACCTCCCTGTTCTGACCATCGAACCACCCAGCGACAGCTCAGTGGACATGAGTGACAGGTGAGTCCAGGTGCAGCACTTAAACAGCTGCCATGCTGGCTTCCACACAGCAGGGGGCAGCGCAGAGAAGAGCGTAACGCCCGAGCGTCCGTTCTTAGCTGGCAGAAGTGGCACCGCTGCTGTTGCCCTTCTCCTTCAGGGTAACACGTGTTGTGGCTTCATAGATGGTAGTCTGCATACCTTGGATGTCATAAGTTGTTTGAATTACTGTTGGCTTTGTATCACTTGAACCAGTCTGACTAGGTATGCACGATAACTGTTTTTTAAAACCGATACCGATAACCGATAACTTTCAGCACCTAAAGACCGATACTGATAACACACAGATATACCTAAGATCATTACATCAATACTATGAACAAAATAACAAATAGTTTTGACTTTTTAAATGAACAGATATTTTTATTTTTTCCAATGAATAACTACTGACAAGCCTCTCAAACATTTTTGTAAAGTTATCAAACAAACCTATTTGATCCTATTTATACCTATTTATCTCACATTAACTTAAATAAGGTTCATTACTGACTGATATTAAAAAGAATAAAGGCTTCTTGAACTGATGGAAATACATGCATTAAAATTACAAACTAAAAAAGATTAACATTTAAAGGATTTTGGGGTTCAGTAGGTTTTGTTTTTTATTTTTTAATCTCATTGAAGCTTTATATGAGAGAAATGAGGGAGAGGAGAGGGTTGACTGCTACTGGCTTGCGCATATTAGCATTAGCTTCCATTAGCTCACATTAGCGCGATTTCAAAACTCCATGGAAGCGATTGTTATGTTGTAGGTGGCTGATCAGGTTTTACGTATTAAAGCTTGTGCTTCCCTCCTCGTAGAATTCACTCGGAGGATTCGTCACAAATAACCACCAAACTATCTTCTTCTGAAACTTTAATGAAGTTCCACGCCGCCATGTTTATTGTCATCAGCGCTGTGCTGCAGGCTGCATTCAAGTTGTAACGTAAATTCCCACGTTCTCTCGTTTGCTAGTCGTTCTTTCAGCCTTTTCTATTTTTTCTATTTTTTATGTGTAACATGAGGGAAAATACTGCGAATATCGATTCAAGTCAGCAACTACTAAAATTATGACCGAGTTAACAAGTTGTTTTCTGGCATGAGGGGGTATTCTTGATTTTCCATACTGAGAAATTGTTTTTCTGATTATGCCGACGTCACTTGAACATAACATTCACTGCCAGTCATTTAAGACTCAGAGGGAGGCACTGCTGTGTTGACAAAAATATATATGTTATCAGGGCTATTTGTCATGGTATCGGACTTATCGGGATGACGTCATAATTTACTGTTATTGGCCCGATAGTTATCGTGCACTCCTAAGTCTGACCAGTCTCCAATAACCTGAAGGCATCAGCGAGGCAGACCTGTCAGTGGACGAAGTCTCATTTTCAGACCACTCTCCATAAACTCTGTATTTGCCTGTGCACGCAAACTCCAATAAGTCACCAGTTTCTGAAATACTGAGAGCAGCTGTCTGGCGCTGGCAGCCATGAAACGTCCAAGGTCACTTCAGTCACCAGGTGAACAGGTGTGTGTAGTGAAGTGGCCGGTGAGTGCAGCGTCTGTGACAGCTCCGGCAGTGTTAACTGACAACTGCTGACAAAATAAAGGATGCAGGAGCTCTGTGAGCTCGCCTGCTGTTGCTCTGAAGTCTTGAGTTTGGCATTTGAAAGTTGCTTTGTGGGGATGTTGAAGACAAATGAATAGATGAACCCCCCTTACTGTTGTCTTAGAGCACATGTCTCAAACACAAATGTGGCCCGTCACATCATTTTTATGTGGCCCTCCAAAGCTTGGGCATTATTGGTGTAAATTTTTAAACCAATATTTTAAGACTTAAAATAAGCTTAAACTGCTTTAAAGCGCATATTGACAATAAACTACATCTCCCATCATGCATTTCGTCGTTACCCACAACAATAACGATAACTATGGGCAAGACGATTTACGGAACTGATGGACTTAAGAAAAACCTTTACAAACTAACCCCAACATGTCCAACAAGAGAATTGATGCACAAGGAAGGCAGTTTCATGAACGATGGGAAAACGATTACAAGTTTGTATCTCAAGGTGAAATAACAGTGTGTCTTTTGTGTTATGAGGCGGCGTCAGTCATGAAAGAGTTTAATCTACGTCGGCATTTTGACTGCAAACACGGAGCTAAGTATGCTAAATTTAGCCTGCAAAACAAAGAACCGCTTCTGCTTCTGAAACCAAGGTAATGGATACTCTAACAAACCATCGAAAAAAATCGATTTGGCAATATATCGCGATATTCGGCCGCCCGATATGATATCGATTTTTCAGCTTTATCATCTGATGAACATATACAGAAACTTGATTTTTCATCTTTACTTTTAATGTTGATATTAACAGGGTAGAATATCGCAATATATCGTGATGTCGCGATATTGTTATAACATCGTATTGTGACCCAAGTATCACGATACATATCGCATTGCGAGGTCCTTGCCAATACTCACCCCTATTAATCACTGTGTTTCATTCAAATCTGCAGGTCGGAGCGAGGGTCCATCGGACGTGTCGTGTACGAACAGGAGCCGTCTGGGGTCGAGCGAGGAGGGGGGGACAGGGGGAGAGGAGGAGGCGAGGGAGAAAGTGGCGAGGATGAGCGAGGAGGAGGAGGGAGCAGCGAGGCCGAGTCTCCGCACGGAACCATCAAACACAAACCGAACGGCCGCTCCGTCGCCACGGCGCAGGGACAGACCCGCAGCCCCGCCAACGTCCCCCTGCAGATGCCCACAGCTCGTACGCTGCCCTCACACCCGCTCCAGCACCCCCACAGCCACCCTCACCCGTCGCCCATCCCCCACCTCCCCACCATCCTCCACCACCACCCGCAGTACAGCCAGCCGCACATCCTGCACATGCACCACGGGCACGGCAGCAGCCCGTACGCGCACCACTTCGCCCAGCACCACTACCACCACCTGCACCACCAGCACCATCACCTCCCCCACTCCTACCCAGAACCCCCGCCCTCCCCGCTGCCCTCCCCGGTTCCTCCTCTCACTCCTCTGTCGCCGCTACCGCCGGCGCTCACGGCCTCCGCCCTCTCCTCCTCCTCCTCGGCGCTCCAGAACATGGAGGCGCAGCAGCAGCAGCATCTCGCCCACCACCCCCACCTGCACCACCACCACCTGCTCTGCTCGGACGGAGACAACGAGAGCGTCAACTCCACCACCACCAACTCCAACGACGACACCACCGTTAACAACTGCAGCTCCGGCTCCTCATCACGCGACAGCCTGAGGGAGCCGATGGCGGGGGCGGCGCTCGGGAAGCAGACCTACCAGAGGGAGAGCCGCCACAGCTGGGACTCCCCCGCCTTCAACAACGACGTGGTGCAGCGGCGGCAGTACAGGATCGGACTCAACCTGTTCAACAAGTGAGCGTTGGGTTGGGTCTGCATGCACAGTAGGGCTGTGAAAAAAATCCATTTGGCAATATCTCACCATTTTCAGCTGCCCAATATAATATTGATTTTTCAGCTCCTGATATCGATTTTTAGGAAAATTGTTTAATTTTCACATTTAAATTGTTTAAAATTTAAATGTACAAAAACTAGGGGTGTAACGGTACATGTATTTGTATTGAACCGTTTCGGTACGGGGTGCTCGGTTCAGAACGGAGGCGTACCGAACGAGTTTCCACACGGACATATTAAGTAGAGGACCGCATGTTGTGGAGCAGAGCGCTGCAGCCGCACATGCGCAGTTGCGCGCACACGAGACAACAAACCAGTGTTGCCAACTTAGCGACTTTGTCGCTATATCTAGCGACTTTCCAGACCCCCCTAGCGACTAAATTTGTAAAAAGCGACTAGCGACAAATCTAGCTACTTTTTCTGGTGATTTTGAGACTCACGCGCACTCAAACCGCTAGGTTTGAAGCCATCACTTGGCTGCTGTCTGCCTCGCGAGCCGTGCTTCTCTCTCTCTCTCTCTGCCGGGCTCAGTGCACAGCCAGCGCACGGTCAGGGCGAGTTTCTGTGTGTGGGCTGGGCGCGTGTCACCACATACACAGACGAGGCGACGCGCGTGCACACAAACACCCCGCCCCCCACGCGAGACAACTCGAGCTTTTTCCCTCCTCTCCACGTCCCTCAATAATAATAATAATAATATTGTTCTTATTATAATTACTATTGTTGTTATTATAAATATGCATAAAAATAAAAGCAAGTTCTACAGCAACAAAAAAAGTTTGTTGATATGTGAATAGTTCGATTGGGAAGAGAAATCATGTGGCATGCAGTACAAAAAAAAAAAAAAACTTGTTACCTTCTCGTCCACATTTTAGCCAGAAAATCATACCGGGACTTTATGAAAAAATAAAATGATTTGTTTTTAAAGAAACAGGTCTGAGCCTTATTCATGTTATTTAATCTGAGCAACAACTTGAAACTGTTCAGTGTTGCAACTGTTCAATTTTGCACATCAAATGGATATTTTCTTTAAGAAAAAGTCTGAGCCAATGTTATTTTTATTTTGTTTTTCAAAATATCTACATTTCAGAATATTGTATTTATATTTTTGAGCAAAATTCTAGCTTTGTATAGGCTAATGTTCCTATTGTTAAAAAGCACAAAAGTGTGTAATAAACAACTAGCACATTTATATTTTGCATTTTGTTTTTTTACTGTACCGAAAATGAACCGAACCGTGACCTCAAAACCGAGGTACGTACCGAACTGAGAGTTTTGTGTACCGTTACACCCCTAACAAAAACACTAATAATAAACAATAAATAGGTTGTTTTGAAGCAAATAGTTTTGACTCAGTTTGTCCCCTGAATGATCAATATCATCTGATGAACATATACAGCAACTTGATTTTTCATCTCTACTTTTAAAGTTGATATTAACTGGGTAGAATATCTCAATATATTGTGATATCGTGATATCGTGATAATATCGTACCATGACCCAAGTATTACGATACGTATCGTATTGCGAGGTCCTTGCCAATACTCACCCCTAATGCACACTGTCTGCACAATCATCCACAACAAGACTCTGGGTCTCGTCTCCTACTTATGAGTTCAAATTAGATATAAAACCTTATCAGATTATTTGCTTATGCCACATGTGTCAAACACAAGGCCTGTGGGCCAAATGTGGCCCGCCACGTCATTTTATGTGGCCCTCGAGAGCTTGGACATTATTGGCTTGAATTTTAAACCAATATTTTAACATTTAAAATAAGCTTAAAACCGCTTTAAAGCGCACATTGACAATAAACTGCATCTCCCATCATGCATTTCGTCTTTACCCACAACGATAACGGACGACTTTTCCGAACTGATAGACTTAAAGGTGGAGTAGGTGTTGTTTTTTGCAACACTTTTTACAATATTGCCTGAAAACCTTTTCACATTCCCATTGCACCCACTGAAATAAAATGTTTGCAAATAAAACGAAGCGTTTTGGTCCAGTCTAGAGGGTATAATCAGAGAAAAACCAATCAAAATAGTGATCATCACTATTTTGATTGGCTGCATAATACGTCCATCAAATATCAATGCACTCCCACCCACCCCTCCCTCCCTCCCTGTGGTTCATGTAGTTGTGAATCGTGTGAAGGCGTGGTTTCGAGGGCTGGGCTGAAGAGGAGGAGGCGGAGCCTTTCGAAGGAGGGAGGGAGTGTATATTTTCAAAACCTCACTTGAGTTGGATTGCTGGAACCGTTTTTCAAACAACATCTACCCCACCTTTAAGAAAAACCTTTACAAACTAACCCCAACATGTCCCAAAAAAAAAAAAAGTGATGCGCAAGGAAGGCAGTTTCATGAAAGATGGGAAAACAATTACAAGGCATTTTGACAGCAAACACGGAGCTAAGTATGCTAAATTTAGCCTGCAAGAAAAACAAAGAACCGCTTTCGCTTCTGAAACCAAGGTAATGGATACTCTTACAACCACAAACCTTGAATTTAATATAATAATGACTTAAATATTTGAAACTTGAATACATAATGAATACAGAAACCGTTATTTAACATTATAATAAGGTGTAGTTTGATTTATTTTGATTTACATTGCATTTTGTTACATTCATGCTGTCAGTCTGGCCCTTCAACCATAATGCTGACGTGGCCCTCAGTGGAAATGAGTGTGACCCCCCTGGTTTATGCCAGTGGAAACACAGCGCCAGACTGAGTCCGACGGACCTCTGGACTCATCACAAGTCTGCTGATGGATGAAAGTGGCTGGATGTTTAAGGTGGAAGGTCGCCCCTCTGCCACATTAACTCATCCATCCATCTGATGTGCTTTAGTAGAGTGCAGCTCTCCAACATGTTGAACGTAGCACCAGGTACTGAAGGAAATTAAAACTAATGAAAGGTCGGTGGTGGTTGTAACCTTTTCAAAGGCACTTATTGATCTTGCTGATGACAAACGCTGCAGTTACCTGATGAAGATGTGGTATACAGGGTACAGTGATTTATACTTCTGTGATGGCAACATTAATGCAAAGAACAGTAGAATTTAAGTGTACTGATCTGATCTGGAATCTGAGACCAAAAACTCACCACACTAATGCCCCTTTTCCATTAGTACCTACTCGGCGCGGCTCGACTCGGCTCGACTCGACTCGGTCTCAGTGGTTTTCCACTGTAGTTCAGTACCACCTCGATGTGGGTGGGGCCTTCATGGTAAGGTGGCCTGAAACGCATGTGTGGACTTCGTCATTCGACCATGGAGTAGACTTGCCGGCCATTCTTCGTTTTGTGAAGTAGACAATTGCAGGTAAAGTAAAATCGCTGTTGAGTTTGTTGTTGCCGAGTTTTAAATATGGCGGGTGTGGAGGAGTCGCTTAAGGCTCATCCATGACGTTGCTCTCTGGCCAATCGATGGCCCGCGGCGTGGTGACGTTGTATTCTCGGCCCGACTCAGCCCGGATAGAACCCCAGCCAAGTAGGTACGAAAAAAGGAGGGCCGAGCCGGTACTATGACCTAGTGGAAAACCTCCAAAGCGGGGCCGAGTCGAGTCGAGCCACGCCAAGTAGGTACTAGTGGAAAAGGGCCATAAGAGATGTTTGCTGAAGGAAACTTTATCTCCGTATATACCAGAGAACCTTTAAATGTTAATGAACAGCAAATTTACAGACCGATAAATGTTTCACCATCACAACTTTTTGGGACTGTGTTGCAGGTGTGAAATGTATATTAACAAATACAATTTAGCCAAACCTTTTGGTTAAATGTGGACTGAATGTCCTTTATAATTTGAAAGTGATATTTTGAATATTTTATTTAGGGCTAGACAACGATTACAATTTTTAATCGCGATTAATCACATTATTTCCGTGATTAATCACAATTAATTGCGTTGTATACGAAAAATCAAATAATGAATTCAAAAGTAGTGTAAAGGTCACTTTTATTTAAATGTTCTGCTGCCATATGAACTAAAGTGTCATAACATTTGTTGTTCAAACACTTTTAACATCAGCACTTGTCAGTAACACATATTTAGTGTAAATCTCATCTTAAAAAATGTTAAATTAATAAAGCTTATTGCCACAGCCAGGGCATTAATGTCATCCTGATTTTATAAAAAAAAGAAAAAAACAGTCTACAAACAAAATCCAACAAAATGATTGTGTCTCAGCACAATCAGAACATTAAAACAGGTAATTTCTGAGGTAACAGCAGAAACTTTTAACGGGGAGTTCAACTTGTCAGTTGTTACAAATAACCTTGTTTCTGTTGAATCCTCCGTCTGGGAGAATTTTAAAATGAAAATGTCCATGTTAAAGTTCAGGAACTTTACCAATCCGTGTATCATTCATTCTTTCCATTTTCAATTGTCAATCAAAAATTAAAAAAAAATTAAAAAGTGACATTTTATTGCTTTTTTTAAATTCTTAATCTAACAAAAAAAAAAAAAAAAAAAAAAAAAACGAAAAAAATGCCTGTTTTTTTTTTTTTTTTTTCAATTTTAGACTTGGATCAAAAATACAAAATAAAAAAACAGGCCACAGAACTGAATTTGTTTTATAATGGAGGACTGGACTTTCTGTTGTCATTACACATCTGTGCCACTAGATGGAGCTGCACTGCAGTAACCAGCTAGAGAACAGCAGGACAGTGAACACATGGAGCAGATCTGATGGAACATGGAGGAATGAAGACAAAGTTTTGTTGCAGTCCAGAATATATTTTTTAAACAGAATTGTTAATATTGCTACCTGAGTAACTACCTGAACTGTAAAGTTCACAGATTTTTACCGTTCTCCATGTCTGTTTTAGTTTTTCCGCATGTTTTTCCACCAATTCTCTTCCGGTTCAGCAGCAGCCAGTAACAGACTTTTCAAAACAAAAGCATGTGAGCAACATGCGTTAACGCGCGATAAAATAAATGTCGGCGTTAATAAATTAATGAGTAAACGTGATAATAACGCATTAACTTGCCCAGCCCTAATTTTAGTATTTAGAAAACTATTCTAACATGTGAACCGTTGCTGCAGAGCAGACGGCTGTAGAGGACAGGCGAGAAAAGACAACAGAGGCATCGCGATGTGAAAATGTATTTTATATGAATAAAAAAGCTAAGCGCGTGCTCGTGCTGGTCCACAGGAAGCCGGAGAAGGGGATCCAGTACCTGATCGAGAGGGGCTTCGTGTCAGACACGCCGGTGGGCATCGCCAGGTTCATCCTGGAGAGGAAGGGCCTCAGCCGGCAGATGATCGGAGAGTTCCTGGGCAGCCGGCAGCAGTTCAACAAAGACGTCCTCAAGTGAGTGCACGAGCGCATGAAAGGTCAGGTGTTGTGGTGGTCCAGTCGTGGTTCTGCACCGCAGCTGGTCTGGTTTGGTGTCGGTTTTCCAGCTGCTGATGACTCCACAGAGAGATAACCAGTCCCCCATCATTCAGTCAGACGTCCAGGACTCTATGACATCACAGACCGACATATTCAGCTCCACCCACCTTCACATCGTACCACAGTCGCTGTAACTTGGAAAAAATTAGCACAAAGCTGTAGCACAGATCTTAAAGAGGTCACATTGTGCAGAGGAGCAGAAAGAAAGCTGATTTAGATGACAAGACAGCTGTGGTACTGAATCTTTGTTGTAGTTTAGACAAAACTCGCTACAGACGTCTCATTAAGAACCTTAAGAACAGAAGACTGATTCCTTTACGGAGGGAACGCCTGACATGTGACCTTGATGTGAATTTGTAGTTATTCTCACTTCAGATTCCTGGCTGGTTTATCAAGTTAAAGCCTGTTTGAGAGTTTTGTCTGACATTTTCAGAGACGCGTGCAGCTGTTTGCAGGACAGTCGCTCTTAAAGCAGAAAGAACCCCTGACTGGAGTTGAGCTTGATGCTTGTGATGCTGAGTCTTTGTTTTTTCAGTTTCTAATCATGACTGTGACTTTGTATTGCAGTTTCAGGGAAGAAACAGTAAAATGTGCAGCAGCAGGTTCCAGGTTCAGTGTCGGTACATAACTAATGATAGAAGCATCCGGTCATGTGACCTAAAGGTTTGTTCCCACAGGGAGCTTTTGATGTTGCAAAGAGGCGGAGCCAGCAGAGCTGGAGGACGTCCACCAGCCTGGCTGAGCCCAGGATGATTATTCATATTAGTTTGTATTAATTTTGTCAGCTCATCCTTATTTGAAGCGTCTCTACTGGTACACTCATCTGGAACCAAACCAGTTCTGCTGGGCCTCGACGCGACGGGGGTTTCCACTGCAGAGCTCAGTATGACGAGAGAGAGATGATTTACTGCAGGTCCCGGGATGATTTGGCTCGGAAGAGTCCTGAAATGTTCCTCCGTGACCTGCTGGGCTCCTTCTGCTCAGCGGGGGGGACAGGCCGGCAGTGCGCTGGCTCAGCATTGCCGCTTGGCTGAAGGAGCTGAGCCGCTAATGGAGAATCATTTCTGGACTCTTCCGGGCCGAATTACTGGGACCTGCAGTCAATCATCACAGCGGGACTTCTGCGGTTAGCGTGGCTAAACTAAGCGCAGCTTTGTCCCCAGATCCGTCCGGACCAACCACAGCCGGGCATGGTGACCTGTTGGTACAATTGACCCTTCGGTAAGCACCGCCCCCTCCCTAGTTACTGTTGCTAGGTCGGACATACTTGTTGCTCAACCGTTAAGGACTGTGTTAATTCACTATTTTTCCGATGTGTATCATCAGTGTTAATATTATACTATAATAACTCCATGGTGAAATATTGCTGCTGGGGACCTGCAACAGTGACTCGAGGTGTCCAGAACGTTTGGAGGGACATTTTTATTCTGATGAGTGAAAACGTCTCTGTTAGCATTAGCATTAGCTCTGGTCCATAGTGTCAATGACTTCTCCACTATGGACCAGAGCTTGCTAGTCAGCTATAAGCCTGCCTCGTTGTCTACAAATATATATGGCCCTGGATATTTTTTTTGTTAGGTATAAGGTGAGGCTAGTGATGTTAACGTCACTTTATTAATTATATTAATACAATGCTGCGACTGTCTGATGTTAACATAGCTCTGGTGTGGGATAGACCTATGGACCAGAGCTAATGCTAATGCTAACGGAGAGATGTTTTCACTCATCACCCTGCTTGCTGCTAAATCATATTATTAATTTTACTAAACGGTGATTAAATCAATCATTTAGTAAACAAAGCTAACTTACCTTGGAGCAATTGTAGGTGTGTTTTGTAACTTTCCCCACGTTCAGTTGTTGACGGACACATAACTGAACCTACAGCTGCATTTTTCCAGCGTTTGTTTTGGTTTGGGAAAGAGAATAAAAATGTCCCTCCAAACGTTCTGGACACCTCGAGTCACTGTTGCAGGTCCCCAGTAGCAATATTTCACCATTATAGTATAATATTAACACTGATGATACACATCGGAAAAATAGCAAATTAACACAGTCCTTAACGCAGGAGCAGCAAGTTTGTCCGACCTAGCAACAGGAACTAAGGAGGGGGCGGTGCTTACCGAAGGGTCAATTAACACAACACAGAGGCACAAGAAAACATTTTCTCTTTAAAACGTGACTGTGATCTGTTCGATTTTTATTCACAGCTCAGCAGTAAATATAAATGCTAAATGCTAAGTAGCTAAAATAATGGGAGCAATGGATAGCTGTCAATCAAAGATGCCAAACAACATCCGGCCACCTGGATGGTCAGCTTTATTGAGAATAATGAAGTAGCCGCAACCAGGATGAGCTTTGACTGGTTGATACCGTGTTAAATGACCTTCAGCCGCCTCGATTGGTTATAACAACTGGTAAACTAAATACTGCAGAGACGGCTACAAGAGGAAAACATATCCATAATTACCATAAAAGTATATTTCTGACACTTGAACTTTGCTGTGATATGCTGCCACTATGTGGTCGGAAGTGGTATTGCTGGGTGGCCCCTGAACAGAGGCTACAGTCCTGCAGTGGTTGCAGGTTCAACTCCCGGCCTGCAACACTGTGCTGCATGTCTTTCCTGCTCTCTCTGCTCCAACTTCCTGTCACTCTTCACTGAATTAAAGGCCGCTAGTGCCAAGAAAAGCTGTAAAAAATGATGCACTAGAATTAGTATTGCTACATAGAGTGGCTTTAAATAAAATTGTTCTAATTTATTCACTTTTTTCATATCAAAAAAATAAATAAATAAATGTCTGAAGCTTTTAATTTGAATTTCTAACACCAAAACCTGAACAAGTCTAAGCATGCACATGAGTCTTGAGTTAAAAGAGCGAGTACCTGCAGACCTTAAAGTGCTGCTGAAGCTGCTGACTGACAGCAAACAGCAACAAGAGAGTTATCAGCCGACGCTAGGGGTGTGAAAAAAATCGATTTGGCAATATATTGCGATTTTCGGCCGCCCAATATAATATCGATTTTTCAGCTCCTAATATCAATTTTGTATTGGTTACTAATGGTTACTCAAATGTGCAAAAACACTAATAATAAACAATAAATAGGTTGTTTTGAAGCAAATAGTTTTGACTCAATTTGTCCTCTGAATGATCAATATCATCTGATGAACATATACAGCAACTTGATTTTTCATCTCTACTTTTAATTTCTAATATTCACTGGGTAGAATATCGCAATATATCGTGATGTCACGATAATATCGTATCATGACTAGCGATGCACATTTTGGATTTTTTTTATGACCGTTAACCGACGCCCTTTAAAGATTAATAACCGTTAACCAATAAGTTGGGGAGGGTTGGCTGCCGCGATGTTGCGCGCGTTGTCGTGGACGCATGCGGACACTTCCCCGTGTATACTCTCGCGGCAATGTGTCGCCATCAGCTTGTCGCAGAGATGCCGCCGTCACTTTTGATTTATACTAGCGCAGTCTCCGCTATGTTATTCCACGCCACAACGCAAGAGCGACAATCACGAAGTAGCTAAACTTATTTCTTGCGTTTTTCCACTTCCTCACCGTCTCGGCCGTATTCAGACCCACATTCATCGCTATCTCCCTCCATGAGTTACTAGAATATGTGCTGTCTTTGTAGTGTGGAGAACTAGAATCGTACAGATGTGGGTACTTCCTCACTTCTTCAATGACGCGCTCTTTTCTACGCGGATGTAGAATTGACCAATCAGAGGCCTGTTGCACCTGTCGACACGCCCCCACGAGTTGATTGTATTACCTAGCTTAAAAACAAAATTGACCGTTTGTATTAATCGGTTAGAGTTACTGTTATCGGTTAACGGTTAAACGGTTAACCATGTGCATCCCTAATCATGACCCAAGTATCATAATACATATCGTATTGCGCAGTCATTGCCAATACTCACCCCTAGCCGACGCAGTGGAAAGGACGAGAAAATTCCTTCACAAATTCAGCAAAGAAGGTGTCAGCGACAGCTGGATGGTCCCATCTGGTTGTAAGAGGAAAACCTGCAGGTGCATCAACCAGCAGGTCAGAAAACTCCCAACAGTGTGACAACAAAAGGAATGAGCAGGAACAGGAATCAATGTTCTCAACCAAACTGTAATAAAATTAGCTGAAGGAAATGGGATTCACATTGAAAACGGGTAAAACAACATGACCATCAAGAGAAGAAACCAAGATTCCTAAAGATGAGCCGTCTGGGGCTGTAGAGTAATTTATCAGGTTGATAAGGGATCTATCCAGAGAGAAAAGAGCGTCCAAACCTTTCCTCTGGAAAGACAAAGGGACGAGGCCAACAGACAGAAGAACGTCCTTGAGGGGGCTGCATCCTGTAAAGCTGATCTGTAAACTTTTATTTGAGAAAGGTGGGAACTGAGTTTGTTTTCCTGCAGAATAAAACGGCTGAATGAACACGCCGTGGCAGCAGCCATGTGTTTTCCAGATGTGCGCGTCTAACCTGTGTTTCTGCGTGTTTCTGCGTGCAGCTGTGTCCTGGACGAGATGGACTTCTCCGGGATGGACCTGGACGACGCCCTGAGAAAGTTCCAGGCCCAGATCAAAGTCCAGGGTGAGGCTCAGCGGGTGGAGCGCCTGGTGGAGGCCTTCAGGTATTAGACCGCAGGTTTGAACGTCAACGCGTCAGCGCTGGCGGCGTTTCCCACACTCCCCCCTCTCGTTGTTCTCCCTGCAGTCAGCGATACTGCGTCTGCAACCCGGTTCTGATCCGCCAGTTCCAGAACCCAGACACCATCTTCATCCTGGCCTTCGCCATCATCCTCCTCAACACGGACATGTACAGCCCCAACGTCAAGCCGGAGAGGAAGATGAAGCTGGAGGACTTCATCAAGAACCTGCGGGGTCAGTTCGTACATCAGCTCTCGGCCCGTTCGCCTGATTTAACGTGTTCTGGAAAACTCTGGAAGGGAGCAGGAGGGCTGCAGGCTGCTGTCGTCGGCCATAACAGTCAGATTCCCCTCACAGTCGGCTGAAGATGCTAATTTACAGTCAGAGCTTCAGGACGCGCTGGTTGTTGTGTGTTTTCAGTCTCTCTTAATTTATCAGGTGAGTTTTTATTCTCATGTGGAGGTGGCGGAGCTGCAGAGCAGAAACCCGCCAGAACAGCTGGACGCTGATGCAGGAGGAGGTGCAGGCAGATGCACTGCAGTGAAACGAGGTCACAGGTGTAGGAGGAATATGTCCTGATAGAGCTGAGCGATTTTATCGAGTCTGCGATATATATACCAATATTTTACTGACTTTTCAGCGGCGGGTATCGATATTCTAAGCTTCTTCCAAAACCCCCGTGTCCCACCTTTAAAAGCTTGCAAGCAACAATTTGCACTGTTTAAATAAATGAAACTATTTTTTTCAACACATCTTTTATTAATTTTGTCCAGCATTTGCAAGCTGCCTGTCAGCCATATACAGTGATCCCTTATTTTTCGCGGTTAATGGGGACCGGAGACTCCCAACGAAAATCAAAATCCGCGAACTGGAGCCGGAGCCCCCCGAGCCTAAATAATGTGTTTAAAATATGTTTAAAAACCCCCAAAAAGTAGCGAAACAAGACAAAGGCTCAACTGTGGTCTTTCTGTTACCTTCACAGCCTCTGGTCTCTGAACCGTAGTAAAGAAACTGCTGGTATTGTGTTATTTCGTAATTAGTAGCTAACATGCTAACAACAACAAAAGAAACAGTCCAGTTTTCTCTGCATGGAACGGGAACTTTATTCTGTCACTGCAGGAACTTGTAACATCACACAGGTTGTATTGTTGGGCTCCTGTCGGTTAACAGAGAATGTAAATCTATACACGCTGGGCTGCTGTTGATGATCACTACACTTTTCATCTAACCCCGTTTTCATTCTGCTGTCCCACGACACACACACTCCATTACCCATAAGGCCACACCATTACTCATAAGGCCACCTTCTTAAAGGGGCCAGGCTGGTTCACAGCATCACTTCACTGTGAGAGAACGCGCACAACATCCTGTGATGTTTCCGCAAATTTTTCTTGATATTTTTTTCAATATTATATATTTCTGAAAAATCCCCAAATCACTAAAACCCCGGAACTTAAACCGTGAATTGGCAAGGGATCACTCTAATGTGTAATTGATGCTTTCAGTTCAATTAATTCAAACAAAGTCATTGGAACACTCACAAGATGTCACCAAAATCACTTTGTCCCTTTAAAATCTTTTAAAAAATGATGTAAATGTATTGTAAGATGAATATCGATATATATCGTATCGTGAGATTAGTGTATCGCTACAGCCCTATTGTATACAGTTAAAAGCTGAGGAAAAGTCAATAAAAACCAGCTGAGCAACATTTTTAACCACCATCAGTGCAGCTCTGAGGAAAGTGAAGTAAAGCAGCAACTGAATATCGTGAATAGCGAGCTGAATATCGTGTATCGTATCGTATCCCGATATTAGTGTATCCCTACAGCCCTAGTCCTGACAAATCCTCAGGTTTTTGCTGTTCGGCCTTTTACTGAACTGTCGCCATCAGGTGTTGACAACGGACAGGACATTCCCAGAGACCTGCTGGTGGCCATCTACGGGAGGATCCAGAAGTGGGAGCTGAGGACCAACGACGACCACGTGTCCCAGGTCCAGGCGGTGGAGCGGATGGTGGTCGGCAAGAAGCCCGTAAGACCCTCAAACATCCTGCGCTTCAAAAAATAAAACGAAAACTGGTTCAGTACCTGGCCCTGCGATGGACTGGCGACCTGTCCAGGGTGTACCCCCTGCCTTTCGCCCGTAGACAGCTGGGATAGGCTCCAGCAGATCCCCGTGACCCCTCAAGGATGAAACGGGTATAGAAAATGGATGGATGGATGGTTCAGTACCAGATCCGTCCAGATCCATTCACGAGATTTCATGTCTTTCTTTCCCGTCATCTTCATTTCATTCATGCGCATCTGTTCTGCAACATGTTCCAAAAAAAGATGGTTCCTGCGTTGAGGACACCAAGTGATGAAGAGCTTCATTTGTCGTTTTGTTCCGTTCTCATAAACGTGTGTTAGCGGTCGTCATAGCGCTCTCTGATGGACTGTTGGAGCAACAGAGTTCCTTACTGATGTCCATCAAAAAGCCACGCCCTCCCTGTACAGTCCTCATGGATGTGGCTGTGGAGATGGAAATCATTTTTCCTGTTTCTCTAGTAAGGCTGGACATTTGGAGGTCAGTGGAGCTGGACTCACATTCAGAGCTTCCTCCCGGCGGAGCTGGAGCTGCCCAAGTCCTGGCTGGACTCACTCCAAGACTCTGGGTTGCCTGCTTTGCATTTTCATCCAGATTTTAAGTGATTTTTAGTAGTTGTTGATTCTTAGACAGCTTCCCGCCTTCCTCTAAGACAGGAAGCAGAGATGGAGGTGGCAAAGTTAAAGATGTGGACAGGAAGGACAGCACATGAGGGTTAGAGGTCTCAGAGAGGTCCCAGTCCCCCAGGGCTGGTGTCCAACCCCAGTCCCCCAGGGCTGGTGTCCAACCCCAGTCCTCCAGGGCTGGTGTCCAACCCCAGTCCCCCAGGGCTGGTGTCCAACCCCAGTCCCCCAGGGCTGGTGTCCAACCCCAGTCCCCCAGGGCTGGTGTCCAACCCCAGTCCTCCAGGGCTGGTGTCCTGCAAGTCTCAGAAGTCTCTCTGCTTCAACACACCTGATTCAAATCAACGGGTCTTCAACGGTCATGTGCAGACCTGGATGACCAGCTGATGGTGATCCAGTCATGTGAATCAGGTGTGTTGCAGCAGGAGAACATCTAAGATGTGCAGGACAGCGGCCCTGGAGGACTGGGATTGGAAACCCCTGGTTTATGCAGTCGTCAGCTCAGAAAGTCTGAAAAGTGCTATATCCATCCATCCATTATTACTCCATCTGGAGTCCATCCCAGCTCTCTCAAGAAAAATTAGAGGGATCTAGTTAACAACAGGCGTATAAATACACCAGCACGCTCTGTTTGCATCAGATCCACCACGATTAACGGCTTCAAATGAGGAGATCAAGAAGGAGCGAGATCTTCTTGATCTTTGTAGAACAACAGCAGTATGAATTTACTGGTAAAAGTAACTGGTGTGTGTGTGTGTTGCAGGTGCTGTCGCTGCCTCATCGCAGGCTGGTGTGCTGCTGTCAGCTGTTTGAGGTTCCTGATCCAAACAGAGCTCAGAGGAGCGGCGTCCATCAGAGAGAAGTCTTCCTGTTCAACGACCTGCTCATGGTAACGGCGTCGTCCTCACGACACGTGACTAGACGGTTCGCTAGACAGCCAGCGAACTGTTAAAAACACATTTTATACTGCAAGTGTGAAGTGGTAACTGTACAAAACAGAAAGGTATAATTGACCTTTCGGTAAGCACTAGCTCCCTAGTTACTGTTGCTAGGGCGGACAATCTCGCTGCTCCTGCGTTAAGGACTGTGTTAATTCACTATTTTTCCGATGTGTATCATCAGTGTTAATATTATACTATAATAACTCCATGGTGAAATATTGCTGCTGGGGACCTGCAACAGTGACTCGAGGTGTCCAGAACGTTTGGAAGTTCGAGAGCTAATGCTAATGCTAACAGATCATCCTCCTTGCTGCTAAATCATATTATTACTTTTACTAAACGGTGGTTAAATCAATCATCTAATAAACAAAGTAAACTTACCTTGGAGTAAATGTAGGTGTGTTTTGTAACTTTCCCCACGTTCAGTTATTGACGGACACATAACTGAACCCACAGCCTGCATTTTTTCAGCATTTGTTTTGGTTTGGGAAAGGGAATAAAAATGTCCCTCCAAACGTTCTGGACACCTCGAGTCACTGTTGCAGGTCCCCAGCAGCAATATTTCACCACGGAGTTATTATAGTATAATATTAACACTGATTCTCACAACAATTGAACCATAGGCAACTGGACTTGCCTATGGTTCAATTGTTGTGAGAATGGAATTGACCTGGATAAATGAGAATATCCACAGAATTAACACTGATGATAGGCATCGGAAAAATATGTTGTCCGACCTAGCAACAGTAACTAGGAAGGGGGCGGTGCTTACCGAAAGGTCAATCACAAAAAAGAAAGTAGCAAGTAAAATGTGCTGAATTTATCAGGAAGAAAAAACACATGGACGTGCTAGCAGCAGTGGACTGTTACAATTTTACATGAAATAAACTGAGTTAGGGGCAACTTAAATATAAATACAGCGGCTTTACTAACAGAAATACTCATAAAGACAAAGAATTGCCGAGGCTCAACCATCAACTAAGCGTATTTGAGCACTTGAATTTAATTCTCCCTACAACAGAGTACTAAGCGAAGGAAACACAAAGATGGGTCTATTGTTGAGCAGAGAGCTCACTCTGCCACCAACAACAGAAAACGATCCTCGCTGAAAAAGATGTATCACTTTTTAAAATATTTCTATCATGAACTATCATATTTATTTCTTTAAATACACATATTTATAACCTTTATAAACTAACTTATTAAACTTAAATGAATTGCAGATGTCTTCAACTGAAGACATGACAGTCTCGCCGCGTGTTCTTGTATCGGGCGACCCGTCCAGAGACGTCGTGGTCACATGGGCCTGTTTGATTACCATGGTGACCTCTGGAGTCAAACCCGGAAACTGAATCCAGCTGTTTCAAAGTGACACCAGTTTACTTGATGGGACGTTTGCAGCATATAAGTGGTCATGAAGGGACGTGTTTTTATCCCGCCTGCTTTAGGAAATCTGATTTCTGCGGGGAGATAAAGCCTTTTATCTCACAGGGACATCAGCAGGTTTTAATGACCGCCGGAGTCGTCATAAACCGGTTAAAACCAGCTGACTTCCTGCTCCTCCACAGGTGACCAAGATCTTCCAGAAGAAGAAGACGTCGGTGACGTACAGTTTCAGACAGTCGTTTCCTCTGGTCGACATGCAGGTCCACACCTTCCAGAACACCTGTAAGTCCCGCCCCCTTGTTCCCGCCGTATCCACCCGTCCATTTGCTCTCTCCATCCATCGTTTCTCACATCTCTCCGTTTCTTGCCCCGCAGTCACCACGTTGGTGAGGCGTGGACGTGGAAGTTCCTGCATAGTTTCTATAAATGGATAAAATGGATCATCAGATAAGAATTAACATGCACTTTTTAAAAAAAATATATGTTTATTGCTTTCCTTAAAATTTAAGAGAAACAAAATCCAAACAAAAGAACAAAACAAAACCCTTCCCCCCATAATGAGCATAAAACCTGAACAGAATCAGCTCGTAACATTAGAAAATAATAAATTACAGCAACTAGACATATTTAACAAAAACAAATAAATATAAAACTGTACAAATGAGAGCTAAAATAAGAAGTTCACAGCATGTCTCATTGACTCATTAGTCTTTTCTTTGGAAAAGTTGCAGAACAGGATCCCACATTTTCTTAAAAACTTCATTCCAGAGTTCTATCAACAATTGAATCATAGGCAGCTGGACTTAGATTTGTCTAGAAGACGTTTCACCTTTTATCCAAGCGGCTTCATCAGTTCTCAACGCATCAGTCTGACCATTGTCATACCCTACGTGTCCGGGGTGTCGGAAAAACTCAGGAGAATTTTCAATCAACACCAAATTACTGTGTGTTTCAAACCATGTTCCATCAGATCTGCTCCATGTGTTCACTGTCCTGCTGTTCTCTAGCTGGTTACTGCAGTGCAGCTCCATCTAGTGGCACAGATGTGTAATGACAACAGAAAGTCCAGTCCTCCATTATAAAACTAATTCAGTTCTGTGGCCCATTTTTTAATTTCGTATTTTTGATCCAAGTCTAAAATTGAAATATTAAAAAATCAGGCATTTTTTTTCTTTTTTTTGTGTTAGATTAAAAAACATAAAACGTAATAAAATGTCACTTTTTAATTTTCTTTATTTTTGATTGACAATTGAAAATGGAAAGAACAAATCTTCCTCAACACATCTTTTATTCATTTTGTCCAGCATTTGCAAGCTGCCTGTCAGCCATATAATGTGTAATTGATGCTTTCAGTTCAATGAATTCAAACAAAGTCATTGGAACACTCACAAGATGTCACCAAAATCACTTTGTCCCTTTAAAATCTTTCAGAAAATGATGTCAATGTATTGTAAGATTACTATCGATATATATCGTATCGTGAGTCGAATATCGTGTATCGTATCGCGATATTAGTGTATTGCTACAGCCCTAACGCTGAGACTGAGAGCAGGCTTGAATTAACTGCTGGTGCAGTTCCTCCTCCTGCCACCAGAGCGCAAACACCGTCAGCATCCGTCCGGTTTGAACACAGCTTGTCTGGTCCTGGACACATGTGGATGCAGGAGTCGTTGGAGAAGAGCGCGTGCAGACCCATACAGGGGCGGGGCCTCACACGCCAGCGTGAGCTGCAGCGCACAGATGCTCTTCAGGAGGTTTTTCTGCCGATTCCAACATGTGAGCATCTCGTCTCACTCCTGCGGGACATCATTTAGTGGTTGGAGTAAACTGCATCTGAGGATTCCAGCAGGTTTTTTTTTTTTCTCTTCAGGGTCCAGTAATCCTCAGTTGGTGAAAGCTGTGGACACCGTAGTTTGTTTTTCATATAAAGACTTTGTTCCGATTGGAAGTATTCTCAACAGTCTGCTAATAATCACTTGGCAAAACGCAGCATCGCTTCTGTCTCCGTACGTCTGCCAGCTTTTCCTTTTAGCGCGAGGCTCTGCAGAAGAGTCGCTGGCACAGCGGCGAAAGCAGCAGCCGACTGTTTCAAAGAGACTCGGTGGAAGCACATCACAGGATTTCCTAAATATATGTCTGAAAACAGGGTTTGTTTCTCTGCGGCGCTGCTGACAGAGTCCTTCGAGCTTCTGAGTGTGTGCGCTGTTATTTCACAGCTTCGGCTTCAGCAGAGATGGACTGGCTGTCGCTGGTGTGCAGCAGATTGGAGCTGGAGGTGTTTCAGATCAGCCCGAGCACCTGTTATCAGGACGCCTCATTCTCAGGATTTCAGCACATTTTCCCCTCATCCGAAGCCTCTGTGTGGAATTCAGCAGAACCGCCTGCATGTACTGGATATAGCTGACCTCAAACGCCTCACCTTTAGTAAAGAGAGAGGCTTTTCTTCTCTGACATGATGTTTCTCCTCACTGCTGTCGTGTACTCTGTTAGAGTACTTCCTGATATCGCTGTTGGGTTGTGTTGGTTGATTTTTGAAAAAAAGCACTGATAAAACCCAGAACCATCACAGAAGCAGGATCTTGGACTTTTGCTGATAAAAGTTAAGAACACATGTGTCAAACACAAGGCCCGCGGGCCAAATGTGTCCCGTCACGTCATTTTATGTGGCCCTCGAGAGCTTGTGCATTGTTGGCTTAAGTTTTAAAACAATATTTTAAAACTTAAAATAAGCTTAAGCTGCTTTAAAGCACATATTGACAATAAACTACATCTCCCATCATGCATTTCGTTGTTACCCACAACGATAACAGACGATTTTTCAGAACTGATGTATTTAAGAAAAACCTTTACAAACTAACCCCAACATGTTCAAGAAAAGAAAAATTGATGTACAAGGAAGGTAGTTTCATGAATGATGGGAAAACAATTGACCTTTCGGTAAGCACCGCCCCCTCCCTAGTTACTGTTGCTAGGTCGGACATTCTTGCTACTCCTCCATTAAGGACAATGTTATTTTGCCATTTTTCCAATGCCTATAAACCGTATTTACATTACACTAGAATAACGCCGTGGTGAAATATTGCTACTGGGGACCTGCAACAGTGACTCGAGGTGTCCAGAACGTTTGGAGGGACATTTTTATTCCCTTTCCCAATCCAAAACAAATGCTGGAATAATGCAGCTGTAGGTTAAGTTGTGTCCGTCCACACAAGCAACTGAACGTAGGGAAAGTTACAAAACACACCTACATTTACTCCAAGATAAGTTTACTTTGTTTATTAGATGATTGATTTAACCACCGTTTAGTAAAAGTAATATGATTTTGCAACAGGGAGGGTGATGAATGAAAACATCTCTCTGTTAGCATTCCGGCTAGCTCGCTAGCCAGCTATAAGCCTGACTCATTGTCTACAAATATATATGGCCCTGGATATTTATTTTGTTAGGTATAAGGTGATGCTAGTGATGTTAACGTCACTTTATTAATTATATTAATACAATGCTGCGACTGTCTGATGTTAACATAGCTCTGGTGTGGGACAGACCTATGGACCGGAGCTAATGCTAACTGAGAACTCATCACCCTACCTGCTGCTAAATCATATTACTTTTACTAAACGGTGGTTAAATCAGTCATCTAATAAACAAAGTAAATTTACCTTGGAGTAAATGTAGGTGTGTTTTGTAACTTTCCCCACGTTCAGTTGCTTGTGTGGACGGACACAACTTAACCTACAGCTGCATTCTCCAGCATTTGTTTTGGTTTGGAAAAGAGAATAAAAATGTCCCTCCAAACGTTCTGGACACCTCGAGTCACTGTTGCAGGTCCCCAGCAGCAATATTTCACCACGGCGTTATTCTAGTGTAATGTAAATACGGTTGATAGGCATCAGAAAAATGGCAAAATAACATTGTCCTTAATGGAGGAGTAGCAAGAATGTCCGACCTAGCAACAGTAACTTGGGAGGGGGCGGCTCTTACCGAAAGGTAAATTACAAGTTTGTATCTCAAGGTGAAATAACAGTGTGTCTTTTGTGTTATGAGGCGGTGTCAGTCATGAAAGAGTTTAATCTACGCCGGCATTTTGACAGCAAACACGGAGCTAAGTATGCTAAATTTAGCCTACAAGAAAAACAATGAACCGCTTCTGCTTCTGAAACCAAGGTAATGGATACTCTTACAACCACAAACCCTGAGTTTAATATAATGACTTAAATGTTTGAAACTTGAATACAGAAACCGTTATTTAACATTATAATAAGGTGCAGTTTAATAATATATCAGACAAAATGTATAATGTATAAATAAAAGTTATCCATTAACTGGAACTAATAATTCCATGTACTTGTATTCTGACTGGTTCATTGTTAGAACATGAACTACAGAGATGACTATATAAACAGATGTAGGCAGCAACACTGAGGTGGTCAGAGGTTAGTTGGTTGACATCACTGGAACAGTCAAACATCCCTGTTCATCATCTGTCTGTGACTCTACAATATTCAAGGATGGCTGCAGCTTATTGCCTCAACAAAAAAAGGAAAATAAATGCAACAAAAGTTGTGGGGAAAATATTCTGCAGGATGATGTGAGGATGGCTGTCCACCAGCTGGAGCTGAGTCGAAGCTGGGTGATCACCCTGAGCATGGAAGTAAATCCACCACAGAGTTAAAGTGACCTCAAGAGCCGTTCACACCAAACACCCTACAAATATATCTGAGCTGAAGCAGTTCTAGAAAGAGGAGTGGTCCAAAATCCCCTCTGAGGATGGAGGGGGTGGAGCTTGTTGAAGTTATTGCTGCCAAAGGAGTTTCATTAAAGCCTATTTTGTCTGGGTGTTATCAGCTTGAGGGAGGTTTGTCTATTATTGTGATTTAATGAAGATCACATTTAGCTTTTGTTGCCTCTAAACCAGGGTTTCTCAACGGGGGCGGTACCGCCCCCCCAGGGGGCGTTCTGGACCTTTAGGGGGGCGCTGGAAACGTCAGGGCTGAAAGGGGGGCGCTCAGGCACAAATTCATGCTTACATACACAGGCACATTTTTCATTTTTTTTCATTTTTTTTTTTTCGGGGGGGGCGGGATTGAGAGCATCATGGTGGCTCAGGGGGGCGTTGACAAACCTCCTGCAGAAGTGCAGCCAGCTGTCTCCTCCAGCCTCAGTGTGGCATCTCCACTAAACTCTGTTGTCCAGTTGCAACCCCCCGTTAGGGCGTTAACTTTAGTCCCTTTGAGTAGCTCTGATATCTCTCTTTGTTACATCATATTAGGACCTCGGTGGTCCGTGGACTCTTCGTCAGAAGGTGGTCAGCTGGTTGGTTGTTGTTGTTGACAGTTCTGGTTCACCAGTTGGAGCTAAATGGGACTTGGCAGGCGGGTGATAACTGGGACCAGAACAGATTGTCCCACATGATTCATCAGCATCATCAGGCATCGGCTGTGTGGGTGGGTGAGTGTTTCTGTGTGTGTGCGTCATGTGGGAAGCAGGTAAGAGTGTGTGTGTGTGTGTGTGTGTGTGTGTGTGTGTGTGTGTGTGTGTGTGTGTGTGTGTGTGTGTGTGTGTGTGTTTGCCGCGCTCAGCGACAGCTCTAAGGTCAGAGTCTGTCATCGGCTCCTTGCTGTCACAGTTTTTACAGTGTAAAAACCTGGGACGGTGTGGAAACTAAACTAAAAAGAGCTGCAGTGATTTCATTGCAAAAACATGTGAACCTTAGATTTAAGGCTGTAAATCTCACATATGTACACCGATTGAAATAAATAAAATAAAATCCCACCTCAGCCTGAGGCCCCCGTACACAAGTGCTTTACAAATGCATAAAATCACAGGAAGGTAAAAAGAGTAATTCCATAAATCATACAAGCATAAAAATAATCATTATTAAATTAAATTAAAAATGAATTTAAAAGAAGAATAAATTAAATTAAAAATGAAAAGTCCAGATAAAATTTGAGGCCCGTCTCACATCTTCTGGAAGACTGTTCCAGAATTTAGGAGCATAAAACTGAAACCCAGCTTCACCTTGTTTAGTCCTGACTCTGGACACCAGCAGGAGACCAGTACCTGAGGTTCTCAGAGTCCAGGTTGGTTCATATGATTCTAACATGTCAGAGATGGACTTTGGAGCCATGAAGAGACTTGAACACGAGTAGAGCTGTTCTGAAGTCTATTCTCTGAGTGACAGGAAGCCAGAGACCTCAGGACTGGACTAATATGGTCGTATCTCCTGGTTCTAGTCAGGACCGGTGCAGAGACCTCAGGACCGGACTAATATGGTCGTATCTCCTGGTTCTAGTCAGGACCAGTGCAGAGACCTCAGGACTGGACTAATATGGTCATATTTCCTGGTTCTAGTCAGGACCGGTGCAGATACCTCAGGACTGGACTAATATAGTTGTATCTCCTGGTTCTAGTCAGGACCAGTGCAGAGAGCTCAGGACCAGACTGATATGGTCGTATCTCCTGGTTCTAGTCAGGACCAGTCCATAGACCTCAGGACTGGACTAATATGGTCGTATCTCCTGGTTCTAGTCAGGCCCGAGCCAGAGACCTCAGGACCGGACTAATATGGTCGTATCTCCTGGTTCTAGTCAGGACCAGTGCAGAGACCTCAGGACCGGACTGAATATGGTCGTATCTCCTGGTTCTAGTCAGGACCAGTGCAGAGAGCTCAGGACCGGACTAATATGGTGGTATCTCCTGGTTCTAGTCAGGACCAGTGCAGAGACCTCAGGACTGGACTAATGTGGTCGTATCTCCTGGTTCTAGTCAGGACCAGTGCAGAGACCTCAGGACTGGACTGATATGGTCTTATCTCCTGGTTCTAGTCAGGACTAGTCCATAGACCTCAGGACTGGACTAATGTGGTCGTATCTCGTGGTTCTAGTCAAGACCAGTGCAAAGACCTCAGGACTGGACTAATATGGTCGTATTTCCTGGTTGTAGTCAGGACCAGTGCAGAGACTTTAGGACCGGACTAATGTGGTCGTACCTCCTGGTTCTAGTCAGGACCAGTGCAGAGACCTCAGGACCAGACTAATGTGGTCGTATCTCCTGGTCCTAGTCAGGACCAGTTCAGAGACCTCAGGACCAGACTAATATGGTCGTATTTCCTGGTTCTAGTCAGGACCAGTGCAGAGACTTCAGGACTGGACTAATGTGGTCGTATCTCCTGGTTCTAGTCAGGACCAGTGCAGAGACCTCAGGACTGGACTAATGTGGTCGTATCTCCTGGTTCTAGTCAGGACCAGTGCAGAGACCTCAGGACTGGACTAATATGGTCGTATCTCCTGGTTCTAGTCAGGACCAGTGCAGAGACCTCAGGACTGGACTAATATGGTCGTATCTCCTGGTTCTAGTCAGGACCGGTGCAGAGACCTCAGGACCGGACTAATATGGTCGTATCTCCTGGTTTTAGTCAGGACCAGTGCAGAGACCTCAGGACTGGACTAATATGGTCATATTTCCTGGTTCTAGTCAGGACCGGTGCAGATACCTCAGGACTGGACTAATATAGTTGTATCTCCTGGTTCTAGTCAGGACCAGTGCAGAGAGCTCAGGACCGGACTAATATGGTCGTATCTCCTGGTTCTAGTCAGGACCAGTGCCATAGACCTCAGGACTGGACTAATATGGTCGTATTTCCTGGTTCTAGTCAGGACCAGTGCAGAGACCTCAGGACTGGACTAATACGGTCGTATCTCCTGGTTCTAGTCAGGACCAGTGCAGAGACCTCAGGACTGGACTATATATGGTCGTATCTCCTGGTTCTAGTCAGGACCAGTGCAGAGACCTCAGGACTGGACTAATATGGTCGTATCTCCTGGTTCTTGTCAGGACCAGTGCAGAGACCTCAGGACTGGACTAATGTGGTCGTATCTCCTGGTTCTAGTCAGGACCAGTGCAGAGACCTCAGGACTGGACTATATGGTTGTATCTCCTGGTTCTAGTCAGGACCAGTGCCATAGACCTCAGGACTGGACTAATGTGGTCGTATCTCGTGGTTCTAGTCAGGACCAGTGCAAAGACCTCAGGACTGGACTAATATGGTTGTATTTCCTGGTTGTAGTCAGGACCAGTGCAGAGACTTTAGGACCGGACTAATGTGGTCGTACCTCCTGGTTCTAGTCAGGACCAGTGCAGAGACCTCAGGACCAGACTAATGTGGTCGTATCTCCTGGTTCTAGTCAGGACCAGTGCAGAGACTTCAGGACTGGACTAATGTGGTCGTATCTCCTGGTTCTAGTCAGGACCAGTGCAGAGACCTCAGGACGAGACTAATGTGGTCGTATCTCCTGGTTCTAGTCAGGACCAGTTCAGAGACCTCAGGACCGAACTAATATGGTTGTATTTCCTGGTTCTAGTCAGGACCAGTGCAGAGACCTCAGGACTGGACTAATATGGTCGTATTCCCTAGTTCTAGTCAGGACCAGTTCAGAGACCTCAGGACTGGACTAATATAGTCGTATCTCCTTATTCTAATCAGGACCAGTCCATAGACCTCAGGACTGGACTAATACGGTCGTATCTCCTGGTTCTAGTCAGGACCAGTGCAGAGACCTCAGGACTGGACTAATGTGGTCGTATCTCCTGGTTCTAGTCAGGACCAGTGCAGAGACCTCAGGACTGGACTAATATGGTCGTATCTCCTGGTTCTAGTCAGGACCAGTGCAGAGACCCTAGGACTGGACTAATATGGTTGTCTCTCCTGGTTCTAGTCAGGACCAGTGCAGAGACCTCAGGACTGGACTGATATGGTCATATTTCCTGGTTCTAGTCAGGACCAGTGCAGAGACCTCAGGACTGGACTAATATGGTCGTATCTCCTGGTTCTAGTCAGGACCAGTGCAGAGACCTCAGGACTGGACTAATATGGTCGTATTTCCTGGTTGTAGTCAGGACCAGTGCAGAGACTTCAGGACCGGACTAATGTGGTCGTATCTCCTGGTTCTAGTCAGGACCAGTTCAGAGACCTCAGGACTGGACTAATATAGTCGTATCTCCTTATTCTAATCAGGACCAGTCCATAGACCTCAGGACTGGACTAATATAGTCGTATCTCCTGGTTCTAGTCAGGACCAGTGCAGAGACCCTAGGACTGGACTAATATGGTTGTCTCTCCTGGTTCTAGTCAGGACCAGTGCAGAGACCACAGGACTGGACTAATATGGTCGTATCTCCTGGTTCTAGTCAGGACCAGTGCAGAGACCTCAGGACTGGACTAATATGGTTGTATCTCCTGGTTCTTGTCAGGACCAGTGCAGAGTCCTCAGGACTGGACTAATATGGTCGTATGTCCTGGTTCTAGTCAGGACTTGTGCAGCAGTGTTCTGGATGTACTGCAGCTGTCTCATAGCTGGTTTAGAGCCCAGTGATCAGGCCGTTGCAGTTTTCTAACCTGGTGGAGACCAACGCATGGATTAGTCTTTCTAAATCTGGTTTAGACACTATTCTTTTGATTCTGGCAATGTTTTTAGATGGTAAAAAGCTGCTGATGTTATTGCTTTAATGTGGCTGTTAAAGTTCAAGTCTAAATCCAATATTACCCCTAAATTTCTGACTTGATTTTTAGGTTCTAGAGAGAGAGTCTGAAGGTGACTGATAACACTTTCTCTTTGTTTCTGTGGGCCACAGACAATGATTTCAGTTTTGTCTGAGTTTAGCTGGAGAAAGTTGTTTTGCATCCACACACTGATCTGTTCGATGTAGTGACACAATGAATCTCCAGGCCCATATTCTCCTGCTGTTAGCGACACATAGATCTGAGTATCATCTGCATAGTTGTGGTAGGACACATTAAAGCTGCGTATTAGATAGACGAAAGGAAGCATGTACAGATTAAACAACAGGGGTCCCAGGACTGACCCCTGGGGAACCCCACAGGTCATGCCCATTTGGTCTAAAACACAGTTACCAATTTCAACAAAGTATCTCCTGTTCCTGAGATAGGACCTGAACCAGTTTAAAGCATTTTCAGAGATTCCCACCCAGTCTTCTAATCTCTGTAATAAGATCACATGGTCAACTGTGTCAAAGGCAGCGCTGAGGTCCAGCAGAACTAAGACTGAGACTTTCCCTGCATCTGTGTTCAGGTGAATATCATTTGTCACCTTGATCAGGGCTGTCTCAGTGCCGTGGGGGGGCCTGAAGCCTGATTGAAAACTATCAAAAACATTGTTGGACAGGAGAAAGTCAGTAAGCTGTTGATATACCACTTTTTCTAGGACTTTGCCGAGGAATGGCAGCTTTGATATGGGACGATAGTTCTTCAGTACTGTGGCATCAAGACTGCTTTTCTTTAGACAAGGCTTAATGACAGCAATTTTTAAGGCCTCTGGGAATGTTCCAGTCTGAAGTGAGATTTTGGTTAATTCAGTGAGTTGTGGTAACAAACCGCTCAGCACAGACTGTAGAAATCGAGTGAGGAACTCATCAAGGCAGCGAATCAAGGATGTAACAAGACAAAAACTAAACCGACAAATATTAAAATACATTTAATTTCAGCAGAAATGTTGCAAGAAATGAATGATTTTTCTCATAGGATAAAGGAGACAAAGGAAACAAATCAAAGTTTCCAACGTGATGTTGACCAGAGCATGAAGAGCAGCTCTCTGATGAACTCCCTGAGCTGAAGTTTATGCCTGATTTAAGCCAGCTAACCCTAATCCTGACCCGAGGCTACGCATGGCCCCAACACTGTCTTTGGCATACGGGTGCGTTACTGTTTGCATCGCTGTCTGGTTCCACCACCAGCCGCTGGATGGCAATGTGGGTTCCTTTCTGCAGCGCCGTGGTTTAACCAGCTTCCATGTCGGGTCTAATCTGGGGATAATAACAGTAACAGCTGCAGTTCCTCGTTAACAGTAACACCTGACTGGACTTGGCCTATTGTCTTCTGTCGGCAGTAACTTTCTGTCTCTTTCCAAGCTCCCGTTGTAGGTGTGTCAGTCAGTGAAGCTTCACCTGCTCCATCGACTCTTGTGCAACTCCACACTTTAATTGTAGCGGTTTGCAGATTGACGTCATCGTCATGGGTATGAAGTTTAACGTTTTGAGTTAAAATGATCTAATGCCATCTAACGGCAAAGAGTCCAACTTTTCATTCGTGACCTAAATGACGTGAATCGAAACATTTTTGAGTTAGAAGGGAACACATGTTTGCAGCAAAATGGTCTTTAATGGCAGCTCAGTGGGCAGTCTGTCTACATCAGAATAAACAGCTACTTTAAACCTCTGACAAGACTGAAAAATGTCTTTCCACCTCAGTGATAGTGTTGATCGTGTCTCTATGGACAAACCGGTCTTCCTGATGGATGCTGTAGGCAGCGATGCAGAGGGCCATCTACTGGTGGATCTTCTGCAGCATCGCTGCTGTTGCGTGATTTATGCTTGATTGTAATTAAGTGACGATGTTGTGTCTAGTATTTTGTAGGGATGCACGATAATTATCGATCCGATAACTTTCGTTGCCCGGACGACGCCTGGCATGGACGCTTCTCGCTGCTGCTCCGGGGACTTATCCCTGCGATGCTGGACGCTCCAGTTTGTGCCCGGTTTGTGGTGATCTGCGGTCGGATGTCTACATACTGTCTGCAGGGGGGGCGGATTGGTCCTCTTGCGGCTGGTGGAGACCTGCCACCGCGGACATGTACGGTGTCGCTGGAGGCCGGTTCGGGAAAGCTAAGTAGTCCTGAACTGCTACCCGCGGCAACCACCGCCACTGGATCCAGGCTGCAGCGTCATGGAGCCGGGACGGGAGCCCCCGACGTAGCAGCGGCGGCATGCTGCCCCCGTCCAGCAGTCTACACGCCAGATGGGTCAGCTGACCTGGCAGGGGCCGTCTGGTGACCTGGTGGGGCCCAGCACCGCCAGGGGAGACGACAACGGCCTGGTCCGGTCTGCATGATGAACCGGGCTCTGGGACGGTCGGCTTCGTCGCCTGCCAGACTGAATGGAGCTCGGTCTTCCCAGAGGAGATGGTCTGGTTCATCGGTATTTCCTCCTCTGACCTGGAGATATCTCACTTGTCATCATTATGGAGATATACTGGTTCTAACGGCTGTTAACTGTTTTAATGGCTGTTAACTGCAGGTAGCACTCGGACCACGGGACCTGGCATGAAAAGGAGCGCTGGACACCAGCAGCTCCCCTAGTACCCCAGATTTTTCCTGGTGTACTGAAATTTGAATTTCCCCCTTGGGGGATTAATAAAGTATTTTTGAACTTGAATTTAAATTTGAACTATCGGGCCGATAACAGGAAATTATGACGTCATCCTGATAAGTCCGATATCATGACGAATAGTCCTGATAACATATATATTTTTGTCAACACGGCAGTGCCTCGCTCCCTCTGAGCCTTGAATGACCGGCAGTGAATGTTATGTTCAGGTGACGTCGGAATAATCAGAAAAACGATTACTCAATAAGGAAAATCAATAATACCCCCTCATGCCAGAAAACAACTCGTTAACTCGGTCATAATTTTAGTAGTTGCTGACTTGAATTGATATTCACAGTATTCTCCCACATATTACACATACAAAATAGAAAAAATAGATAAGCCTGAAAGAACAACGAGCTAAGGGGGGAACGGAGGAATTTATGTTATACCTTGAATGCAGCATGCAGTTCAGTGCACTGATAAAAACAAACAAACATGGCGGCTATTATATGGAACTTTGTTAAAGTTTCAAATGAAGATAGTTTGCTGGTTATTTGTGACAAAGAAGGGAAAAATAGCACAAGCTTTAATACGTCAAACCCGATCAGCCACCTGAAACATAACCGTCGCTTCCATGGAGTTTTGAAATAGCGCTAACATGAGCTAACATGAGCTAAGGTCAGGAAGCCAGCAGCAAGTCAACCTCTCCTCACCATCATCTTTCTCATCTAAAGCTTCCACGAGATTAAAAAAAAAAAAAAAAACTACTGAACCTCATTTACTTTAATTGAAAGGCATTCATTTGAATAGAACCCTTTAAACGTAACTTTTTTTTGTTACTATGGAGTGCACTTTTTCAGTTTATTTACACAGACAAGTCTAACTTGTGTCAGTACATTATGAGATGTGCATTATTTTTTATTGTCATTGAGGAATGCATTTTTTCAGTTAGTAACTGATGCATGTATTTCCATCAGTTCAAGGAGCCTTTATTTTTTATATCAGTCAGTAATGAACCTTATTTAAGTTAATGTGAGATATCAAATAGGTTTGTTTGATAGCTTCACGAAAATGTCTGAGAGACTTGCCAATAGTCTTAGGTATATGTGTGTGTTATCGGTTATCAGTATCAGCCTTTAGGAGCTGAAAGTTATCGGTTATTGGTATCGGTTTTAAAAAACAGTTATCATGCATCCCTAGTATTTTGCATCATCCAGGTGATTTGTCGAGGCAGGTTACAGTTGCATATTCATCAGACTGTCTTCTTCCTGTCATCATTGAATATGAAGTCCACAGCTGAGGTCTTTGGCAGGTTGTCCACCGGTGAATGAGAGCGCTGTCTGAGATCATGTCGTGTTATTGCTAACGCACTTTAACAATGCGATAATAATCACAAGATACTGACAAATGCTTTTCAGTTTGGAATAGTGACAGAAAAAGAAAATCCAGATACTAATATGAGAAAACCAGATGTCCACTGACAACAAAAATGTGGTTATCCGAGTATTCAGGTCTTCAGCAGAGCTTCCTCACTGATGTTCCTGACAAGGATTTTAGTAAGACATCCACGTGCATGAGAAATCTGTTATAAAGCATTTTGCGGTATAAACTAGATTAAAAAGGCGCTATATTCATTTAGTTGTTCATTTTGCTCTGTCTTCTAAAAACGTAACTTCGGTTAATGTCTAATGTAGTCATTCCCAAACTTCAGAATATCAAGGAACAATTTGAAATGTGAAAAATATCTGCAGCCCATGCAAACCTTTAAACACAACTGTGATCAACATACAAGACTAAAAGCTACATTCCAATATTAATGTAAGGAGTCAACAATTAAGGTGACACTTGACATGTTAAATTAAAATTACAGTAGAATGAAACTCAATTGGTTTGTTGTATTTCTAAATATTTTTCAAATCATGTAATAAGTAATTTACATTTATTTAAAAACATATTTTTTGAAATATCAAGGATTTAAAACATATTTGTTTATTTTTAATGACCTCTCGCGGCCCACCTGCAGTACCTCGATGGCCCACCAGGGGGGTGCGGCGCACACTTTGGTAATCACTGGTCTAATGATTGTGTTCTGGAGGCGTTACACTCTTACATACACTCTTGTACAAAGTTCATTTCAGTGATACCCTCCAGTTCACTGGTCAAGGATGAGGAGAAAACCATGCACATCCCTACTTTGACACCGATGCACACCTGCAGAGCTTTCAACGTCCACAATCCAGCATTCAAGAACCAGGATGAGAATTAAGGTGTTGTTCATCGTAGGCACATCTCTCACTGTAGGTATAACCTGTGGGGAGTGATCAGGCTGGAGAAGTAGTGGAGAAGACAGCGTTAAATGAAAAAAAAAAAAAAGCTTTAGTTTGCAGTGGATTCTGGAGCAATGGTCCAGATTTACCCTCTGATCCACAGCGATGGTCCATGTTTACCCTCTGATCCAGAGCGATGGTCCATGTTTACCCTCTGATCCAGAGCGATGGTCCAGGTTTACCCTCTGATCCAGAGCTATGGTCCAGATTTACCCTCTGATCCAGAGCGATGGTCCATGTTTACCCTCTGATCCAGAGCGATGGTCCATGTTTACCCTCTGATCCAGAGCGATGGTCCATGTTTACCCTCTGATCCAGAGCGATGGTCCATGTTTACCCTCTGATCCAGAACGATGGTCCATGTTTACCCTCTGATCCAGAGCGATGGTCCATGTTTACCCTCTGATCCAGAGCGATGGTCCATGTTTACCCTCTGATCCAGAGCTATGGTCCAGATTTACCCTCTGATCCAGAGCTATGGTCCAGATTTACCCTCTGATCCAGAACGATGGTCCAGATTTACCCTCTGATCCAGAGCTATGGTCCAGATTTACCCTCTGATCCAGAGCTATGGTCCAGATTTACCCTCTGATCCAGAACGATGGTCCAGATTTACCCTCTGATCCAGAACGATGGTCCAGATTTACCCTCTGATCCAGAACGATGGTCCAGATTTACCCTCTGATCCAGAGCGATGGTCCATGTTTACCCTCTGATCCAGAGCGATGGTCCAGATTTACCCTCTGATCCAGAGCTATGGTCCAGATTTACCCTCTGATCCAGAACGATGGTCCAGATTTACCCTCTGATCCAGAGCTATGGTCCAGATTTACCCTCTGATCCAGAGCTATGGTCCAGATTTACCCTCTGATCCAGAACGATGGTCCAGATTTACCCTCTGATCCAGAACGATGGTCCAGATTTACCCTCTGATCCAGAACGATGGTCCAGATTTACCCTCTGATCCAGAGCGATGGTCCATGTTTACCCTCTGATCCAGAGCGATGGTCCAGATTTACCCTCTGATCCAGAGCTATGGTCCAGATTTACCCTCTGATCCAGAACGATGGTCCAGATTTACCCTCTGATCCAGAGCGATGGTCCATGTTTACCCTCTGATCCAGAGCGATGGTCCAGATGGATTGGCCGCCACAGAGTCCAGGTCTTGACACCATCTAGGAGTTTTGGGATGTGACTTAATGTAAGATCTTGGAAAAAGATTCATGCAACTTTAAAAGTTGTGACATTTCATGACATTGAATGCATGACGAATGTGTGTTCCTGTCTTGAAAGTGTATTTGAAAACATGCTACAGAGACAAAAATAGCTGAGACCTTTTCTGCCGTCAGACAGCTCCTGGTGCTGATCTGCAGTTTGAGGTCTGGGGATGTGACAGCTTTTATACGTTTGCTGTTTGTGTGTCACCCAGACTACCCTCACGGTATCAGGCTGACATCTGCCAACCCCGGAGGAGAGAGGAAGGTCCTGATCGTCTTCACGGCTCCGAGCCAGCAGGACCGAGCACGCTTCACCTCCGACCTCCGAGAGAGCATCGCTGAGATCCAGGAAATGGAGAAGTACCGCGTGGAGTGTAAGTAGTACGAAGATGAGATATGAAATATGGAAAGATGTGGGTTAGGGGTTGGGGTTAATTCCTAATCCTAACTGGTCACATCAAAAATAGAGTTTAACCTGAGAGTGTGAGAGCGATGGTCCAGATTTACTCTCTGATCTAGACTGATGGTCCAGATTTACCCTCTGATCCAGACTGATGGTCCAGATTTACTCTCTGATCCAGACTGATGGTCCAGATTTACTCTCTGATCCAGACTGATGGTCCAGATTTACCCTCTGATCCAGACTGATGGTCCAGATTTACTCTCTGATCCAGACTGATGGTCCAGATTTACCCTCTGATCCAGAGCGATGGTCCAGATTTACCCTCTGATCCAGAACGATGGTCCAGATTTACCCTCTGATCCAGAGCGATGGTCCAGATTTACCCTCTGATCCAGAGCGATGGTCCAGATTTACCCTCTGATCAAGAGCTATGGTCCAGATTTACCCTCTGATCCAGAGCGATGGTCCAGATTTACCCTCTGATCCAGAGCGATGGTCCAGATTTACCCTCTGATCAAGAACTATGGTCCAGATTTACCCTCTGATCCAGAGCGATGGTCCAGATTTACCCTCTGATCCAGAACGATGGTCCAGATTTACCCTCTGATCCAGAGCGATGGTCCATGTTTACCCTCTGATCCAGAGCGATGGTCCAGATTTACCCTCTGATCCAGAGCTATGGTCCAGATTTACCCTCTGATCAAAAGCCATGGTCCAGATTTACCCTCTGATCCAGAGCGATGGTCCAGATTTACCCTCTGATCCAGACTGATGGTCCAGATTTACCCTCTGATCCAGAGCGATGGTCCAGATTTACCTTCTGATCTAGACTGATGGTCCAGATTTACCCTCTGATCCAGAGCGATGGTCCAGATTTACCCTCTGATCCAGAGTGACGGTCCAGATTTACGTTACACCTTGAATGCAGCACAGCGTACTGATCACAACAAACATGGCGGCGTGGAACTTGGTTAAAGTTTCAGAAGAAGATAGTTTGGTGGTTATTTGTGACGAATCCTCCGAGTGAATTCTACGAGGAGGGAAGCACAAGCTTTAATACGTAAAACCTGATCAGCCACCTACAACATAACAATCGCTTTCATGGAGTTTTGAAATCGCGCTAACGGAAGCTAATGCTAATGTGCGCAAGCCAGCAGCAGTCTCCCCTCCTCCCTCATTTTCTCTCATCTAAAGCTTCCATTAGATTAAAAAACAAAAACTACTGAACCTCATTTACTTTAATTAAAAGTATTAATTTAAATGGAACCACAAGCCAAAATCCTTTAAATGTTAAAGTTAGTAATTCTGATGGATGTATTTCCATCAGTTCAAGGAGTCTCTATTTCATATCAGTCAGTAATGAACCTTATTTAAGTTAATGTGAGATATCAAATAGGTTTGTTTGATAGCTTTATGAAAATGTTTGAGAGGCTTGACAATAGTTTTTCATTGGAAAAAATAAATATCTGTTCATTTAAAGAGTCCAAACTATTTTTGGTTTTGTTCATAGTATTGATGTAATGATCTTAGGTATATGTGTGTGTTATCGGTTATCGGTATCGGTTTTAAAAAACAGTTATCGTGCATCCCTATTAATTCCTAATTGGCTAGGTTTGATTCCCAACCCTAACCAGGTGTTTTAAATTAATCCTAAAAGGGTACCTTTGATTCCCAGCGCTAACCAGTTATCTTTAATTCCTAATCCTAAACGGATACCTTTGCCAGGCCATGTTAATTTCTAATCTTTACAATGAAGCTGTGTTCTCCAGCTACAACCGAGGAGCTGTGATTACAAATCCTAAGAAGGTACTTTTAAATCCTCATCCCAGAATCCTTTGAACGAATGTTGAGAAATGTAATTTCTGAGTTGTTGAACAATGTTCCCACACAGTGTTTGGCAGAATGGTGCCCTCCTCCTAATATTTACTTCTAACAGACTCAGCCTCCCTGTGAGGCTCTTTCATTATTGATTTTATTTGCATTCTTTTGCTGTTTTTATACATTTAATTATTATATTCTGTTCTTTTCATCTTAATGCCTTTGTAAAGCACTTTGAGTTGCCTTTGTGTTAGAAATACAAATAAACTTGCCTTTTACACTTGTTAATGATTTATGGCCTCTAGCTCCTAATGCTATTATTGTGAAATTACATAACTTCTACTCAGTATGGCTGCTGCTGTGCCAAACGTTTGAGCATTTTATTGGCAGGAAATTCAAAATGAGCAACTGTCTTCATAAAAGAAGGAAGCCCACAATAAAGTTCAACAACATCCCAACATAATAGCGATTATTTTCATTTCTCTCATGTGATGGACTGCTTCCTTACCTTCCTTACCTGCAGCCGAACTGGAGAAGCAGAAAGGTGTGATGCGCCCCGGGATGTTGGCGGGAGCTGGAGGAGTGGGGATGTCGGGGGCGGGGCCCAGCTCCAGCGGCGGGCCCATGAAGGGCGAGGTAGTGAACGGCACCCTGGGCAGACCGAGCCTCGACGACACGTACGCCTCAGTGGACGGACTCAAACGCACGGCACTCAGCTCGTCGCTCAGGGACCTGTCAGACACAGGTGAGGGCACCTGCTCATTTCCCACGTGGACATCAGTGCATTACTTTTCTACACAGAAACGATGCCAGCAGTCCTGAAATCATAAATTCAGCTCTGTTATGTAGTGATTATGTCATCAGAAGTGGTAATGGTGGTAATTCAGCACAGTGAGATGGACGTTAACTTGATGAGCGTTGGCGCTGTGTCTCCACCTGCTGGACAGCAGCAGCAACTACATCATTAAATTCTAAAGCGCTTTTACGGTAGAAGTTGCTCTTGAAATAACTGGTGACACAGGAGGCAGATAAAACTAGGAATGTTATCATTTTACTAATATCAAGAATGTATTTAAAATAAAAATGAAAGCACAGAAATGCTTGTTAAATGTGTCAGATTTCAATCATAGCTTTTTAGTGGCGATGGAGCAGAAACATGTTAGATGTAACTAGATTATGGCTCAAATAAAGACTTAACTATTTAAATTTAAATATGAGTTTAAATGTGGCAGTTTTTCAACCCATATATTATAATCATATGAAAAACCACTTTTCAAGGCTGATAAAGAATCCAAATAAAAGCACTGGTAATATTTCTGTTAGAGCTGGGCAACGATTATAATTTTTAATCGCATTATTTCCCTGATTAATTGCATTGTATACGCAAAATCAAATGAATTCAAAAGTAGTGTAAAGGTCACTTTTATTTAAATGTTCTGTTGCCATATGAACTAATCATCTAATCATCTAATCAACTAAACTATCATAACATTTGTTGTTCAAACACTTTTAACATCAGCACTTGTCAGTAACACATTTAGTGTAAATCTCATCTTAAAAAATATAAAATAAAATAAAGCTTATTGCCACTGCCAGGACAATGTCATCCTGTTTTTATAAAAAAAAAAAAAAAAAAAAGTCTACAAAAAATCCAACTAAATGATTGTGTCTCAGCTCAATAATAATATTAAAAAATTAATTTCTGAGGTAACAGCAGAAACTTTTAACGGGGAGTTCAACTTGTCAATTGTTACAAATAACCTTGTTTCTGTTGAATCCTCCGTCTGGGAGAACTTTAAAATGAAAATGTCCATGTTAAAGTTCAGTAACTTTACCATCAATCATTCTTTCCATTTTCAATTGTCAATCAAGTTTTTTGTTTTTTAATCTAACAAAAAAAAAAAAAAAAAATTTTAAAAAAAGAAACCTGTTTTTTATACATTTCAATTTTAGACTTGGATCAAAAATACGAAATTAAAAAAAAAACGGACCACAGAACTGAATTAGTTTTATAATGGAGGACTGGACTTTCTGTTGTCATTACACATCTGTGCCACTAGATGGAGCCGCACTGAAGTAACCAGTGTGATGAGGCAGGTTGAGGTATGACACTCAGGCAGGTGGTCACGTTTGACACGCCGAAGCCGTACCGTCTTCTTCCGCTTATCCGAGGTCGGGTCGCGGGGGCATCAGCCGGAGTAAGGAAGCCCAGACCCCCCTCTCCCCGGCCACTTCTTCCAGCTCCTCTGGGGGGATCCTGAGTCGTTCCCAGGCCAGCCGAGAGATATAGTCCCTCCAGCGTGTCCTGGGTCTTCCCCGGGGTCTCCTCCCAGTGGGACGTGCCCGGAACACCTCACCAGGGAGGCGTCCAGGAGGCATCCTAACCAGATGCCCGAGCCACCTCATCTGGCTCCTCTCGATGCGGAGGAGCAGCGGTTCTACTCTGAGCCCCTCCCGGATGACCGAGCTTCTCACCCTATCTCTAAGGGAGAGCCCGGCCACCCTGCGAAGGAAGCTCATTTCAACCGCTTGTATCCGCGATTTTGTTCTTTCGGTCACTACCCAAAGCTCATGACCATAGGTGAGGGTGGGAACGTAGATCGACCAGTAAATCGAGAGCTTCGCCTTCCGACTCAGCTCCTTCTTTACCACAACAGACCGGCGCAGCACCCGCATCACTGCAGATGCCGCACCGATCCATCTGTCAATCTCCCGCTCCATCCTTCCCTCACTCGTGAACAAGATCCCGAGATACTTAAACTCCTCCACTTGGGGAAGGACCTCATCCCCAACCCGGAGAGGGCACTCCACCCTTTTCCGGCTGAGGACCATGGTCTCGGATTTGGAGGTGCTGATTCTCATCCCAGCCGCCGAAGCGTGGTATTTAATTTTAAAGCAATCAGTGTGGAAAAACACAAAACTCTCCCTTCAGGAGTTTACTCAGGCTCCTAAAATGCCTAGGGGATGGGTGGCAGTGCATCCAGCTGGTGGAGAATGTAATTAGGGATGTATCTTCCCTCAACGACCAGACCAAGTGAGGGTCGCTGTTTCTCACTGTGCTGGCTGGCCCTCTGCCTACTCTCACCTGGTCGGGGGTGAAGTGAGGCTCCACACCAGCTAGAGAACAGCAGGACAGTGAACACATGGAGCAGATCTGATGGAACATGGAGGAATGACGCAGAAGTTTTGTTGCAGTCCAGAATTTTTGTCAGACAGAATTGTTAATATTGCTACCTGAGTTGCTACCTGAACTGTAAAGTTCACAGATTTTTACCGTTCTCCATGTCTGTTTTAGCTTTTCTCATGTTTACCTGCCAATTATCTTCCGTTTCCGCAGCAGCCAGTAACAGACTTTTCAAAACAAAAGCATGTGAGCAACATGCGTTAATGCGCAATGAAATAAATGGCGGCATTAATAAATTAATGAGTTAACGCAATAATAACGCGTTAACTTGCCCAGCCCTAATTTCTGTGTCATATATTGAAGAAAAGAAAAATAAACTTAACAAAGTAGTACAGCATATTTAAAAGCAGCACTTTGGTAAATGTTTCTAATTCCTGTCACCAGTAAAACTGTTCCAGCGTCTTGTCAAATAACCACGTATACAGCTGTAAATCCCAGCAACGGGCTCGTTTAACTTGTTGTAAAAACAACAACAATACCGTTCATGTTCAACTTCGAAACGTGTGGTTGTTTCTCCAATGTTAACCAGCTGGTACTGATTGGGTCACAGGGAAGCGAGGTCGTAGGAACAGCGTCGGCTCATTGGACAGTACCATTGAAGTAAGTCTGGAGGGGGCGGGGCTACGAGCATGCCCCGCCTCCCTGCATGCCGCACGACTCAGTTGCATGTTTGAGGCGTAACTGCAGACGTGAACGCGTTGCGCTAAATCCTTCTCCTTTCTGTCACTGGTTGTTTGTTTCATCCTAACACACATGTTGAAGCACCCGTCGTCTTCTTCAAACATGTGGTTCTTTTGGACTAAAATGTGACTAATCTTCAACGATACCAGAATTACCAAAAGCTCTGGAAGCTTGGTAATTCTCCTGGTCTGCATGTTCGTTTTAACGTCTGCATGTTCGTTTTAACATCTGCATGTTAAACAGGTTTAGTCCTGTATCTCGTCAGCTTTTCTTTTTTTTTTTGTCTTGTTTTGGCTCCCTGGATTATCTCTCATTTCTTGCCTCCACTTCCTCTTTTCAGGGTTCCATTATTAGCAGCCCTCGTCCCCACCAGCAGCGCCCCCTGCCTGCTGGAGGTCTGTCATACAGCCCCATCATGGTCCCTTCCTCTCCAGCAGCCTACCGGCCACACCGCCCTACTCAGAGCCCCGGTACAGGGGTGGGGGGTGGGCCGGGGCTCTGTCACAACCAGGGAGGGGTCACTACCTCCCCTCTCGCGAGCGGGGTCGGGGCTGGGGCCGTCGGAGGGATGGCGAGCGGGGGCGGCCCGCCTGGAGGCGGACGGATGGGGAATTTCTTGGGCAGTCGCCGAGGCAAGGTTCCTGGTCCCCTGACGATGACATCACCGCCTCCTCAGAGTCCCCAGAGTCCCCTGATGATATCATCACCCCCCCACTACCCCGCACCTGCACCTCCCATTCTTCACCCGTCCTCCCCTTCCCCATGCCCCTCCCCATCACCCAACCTCGGTCAGTTGGACTCAGGAATTGGAGGGGGCGGCGGTACGGTAGGGGGGCCGTCCAAGCTCCAGGCTTTACACGCCCAGTACTGCCACGGCAACAGTGGAGGAGGCGGAGTCAGTGTCTCTGGGCACCAGCAGCAGCAGACACCGCCCCCGCCCTACCATCACCATCACCGCTACCACATGCAGAGCGTCCCGCAGCACCACGTCCTTTCGCACAGGTTCTCGGCGCCCCGGCGGCCAGGCCCGTCCGGCGTCGCTCCCTCTCATACCCAGCCACATCAGAGGCTGCAGTATGGCGCCGCCCAGCACCCGCGCTACAACATGGCATCAGGCTTCAGCACACCCCCACCTCTGTCCCCGCATTCCCCCGTCACCCCCACTACTCCACACGGACTCTACCACTCGCACCCCATGGCGGGGCGGCCGGGTGGCGGCACCAAGCTCCCGCTCACCATCTCGCACTCCCAGCCCCACCCTCACGCTCACACACACTCTCACAACCACGCCGTGCACACACACTCCCCGCTCAGCCCTTCCCCCTCCGCCTCCCCCTCCACCCACTTCATCTTCTCCACCCCGCCGCCACAGACTCCCTCGGCGCGCCTCATCTCCCAGACGCCTCCGCAACCCTATACGCCCCAATACCCGCCCCTCTCCTCCATCCCGCCTCCCCCTCCACACTCCCCGCTGCCTCCCCCGTCGACCGCCCCGCTCTCCCCGCACCCCCCAGGGGCCGGGCAAGGGGGCGGCCCCAAATCGAAGCCCGTCAGCCGGATCAGCACGGTCGTGTGAGGTGGCAGAAGCCCAGGACAGTGGCGCGCAATCCTGTGGCGAGCCGCCAGGGGGCGGTGCTGAGGGGGAGCAAGAGTGGGGGGAGGAGGAGGAGGAGGAGAGTGGGGGGAGGAGGGGGGCAAATGCAGGTGTATCAAAGCGGTCGCCTGGTGAGGAGGAGAGTGCTGAGGGCTGGGAGGAGGAAACTGCTCAGTCTGTGCTACTTTCACATTCACTTCCCTCGCAAGTAGAAAGAGTCCTGGGGGGGGCGCTCACCAGCAGCCTGGACCCTGCAGGGACCAGTCCTCCTGGAAAAGCAGTCCTCCTGGAAAACCTGCCCTCGGAGCAACAAGAACTTCAGTCACGGCATTTTCCATCATATGGAAACGAGGGAAAACTCCCCCGTCGCACCCCCTCCCCCGTCCTGTCGAACATGTCATCGGCCCCCCCTCGCGGTGGCCTTCCAGGCCGAGCCGAGACTCTCCAGAACACGTCTGCAGCTCTTTACTGACAGACCGAGTGTTCGTGTCATGTTGTGAGTACGTGAGGTTTTTTTTTGTGTGTGTGTCGTGGACAAACGGTTCAGGGACCAGCCGTAAAGGGAACAGTGCCTGAGAGCCGGAGACACGAGGGTCCACGTGGGTCCTCGCTTAAAGGGACAGTCCGGGTTTTCAGGAAGCCTGAGAGCGGGACGAGTCCAGTTGACGTATTCCAAAAAAATCACAGTAGTCTTGCACCACCTCGTTTTCGCACACAAAAAAAGCACTTGTACGATTGTTTGGGTCGCTGAATATTTACAAGCCATGAGGCAGAAGCTGCGGTGGTTTTTGCATTATTACGGTGCAGTTTCTGTGTCCTAGACAGGCATGCATGACCTGTGCAATAGCTAACGATTATCCGTGTGTGTTCAGATCCTTTATGCATAAACATAAAGCCCCAAACCAGCGTTGATTTAGCCATGAGGAGTAAAGTTTACTGGAGACTTTACTTTGTGCATGGACAGCAAACTTTTTAAACCTTTAAATAAGCCATCTAAACAAAAACTACAGGTCTTGAAACTTTGTGTTTTTGCTAAAATCTCTAGAAGCCTTTCGTGTTTGTGGATTACAGGGTTTCACCGTGGGGGGTGCAGAACTATTGTTTTGGACTTCCCCAGTTTTCACCAGTTATTTATCCTGTAAATTTGTACCCAACCTGTGAATGCTCCCCCCTCCATGAACAAGTGTCCCAGTATATTTGGAAGTGTCAGAAATGATATCTGTCATCTGTATTTTATGCTCCATATTCGTACGTGACCCTCCATGTTGCCAGAGAAGGAGATTAAGCTGAAAGGTGCCAAACAGGGAAATTCAGTCTTTAGTTTCACTCAGTTAATGAAAACAGGGAGCTGCAGAACTTTAACACAGTAATGACGCTTTGATTTCCGTCTGCCCTGAACGCATCATCGGTACCCATCTCAACAGCTGCATGAACAGGAAACTGGGTGGGAAGTTGAAATAAAATAAAATACACTTTTAGATTTCCCAAGTGAAAAGTGTGACCAACAAACTCTACTGTTAAAAATACTGGCGTTTGAGGCTTGTCTGGTTTCTCGTTATCTTCCACTAACGATCAGATAATCTAGGCGTGGCGAGGGAGGGAAGGACGTGTGGCGATCCAGAGGAACAGTTCATGAAGTGGAGGTCATCGCCTCTTTAGGTCTTTAGGTCCATCCACTCACGGACGCGTTGCAGCTACGCAGTTGGCCAGGTCTGGCTGTGCAACTTTTGGCGAAGCCAACACTAGCGACGCAACGCGGTCGGGGAACGGATGACGTCAAAGCCTATGGAGACGGCGCGAATCACAAACCGAAACAGGTGATAAAATCACCGTTTTATCAGCGTTATTATTTTTACAGCGTGGACATTAGGGGTGAGTATTGGCAAGGACCTCGCAATATGATCTGTATCAGGATACTTGGGTCACGATACGATATCGCGATATATTGTGATATTCTACCCAGTTAATATCGAAATTAAAAGTAGAGATGAAAAATGAAGTTTCTGTATATGTTCATCACATGATATTGATCATTCAGAGGACAAATTGAGTCAAAACTATTTGCTTCAAAACAACCTATTTATTGTTTATTATTAGTGTTTTTGCACATTTAAGTCACCATAAGTAACCAATAAAAAAAAAAAAATCGATATTAGGAGCTGAAAAACGGGCGGCCAAAAATCGTGATATATTGCCAAATCAATGTTTTTTCACACCCCTAATGGACATCATGTAAGACCTTAATTAAACTTCCATGTTTTAAAATAAAACTGACTCGTGTGGACGTACCTTTGAAGCGTTGCAGGTGTAAGACGGGGGGGGGGGGGGGGGGGGGGGGGGCACCACGGTTCTGACAGCGTTCAGTAGCTCAAACCGCCATTGTGAAATCACGGATGAGAACGGTGTGAAGTGACGGGATTCAGCCACTGACCTCAGCCAGTAGAGGTCACTGAAGAGCCAGTGGTCATGTGACCACGTGCACGGGCTCGGCCGTGCGCGGGCTCGGCCGTGCATGGGCGACCTGCGAGTGATTGTTTCTGAACAGCGACTTACTGTCTTCAGATTCAGTTATTATGAAAATAACTACCTGATTTTATTAAATGTAATTACTAGGGTTGAAAAAAAATCAATTTGGCAATATATCGCGATTTTCGGCCGCCCAATATAATATCGATTTTTCAGCTCCTAATATCGATTTTTTTTCAAAAACACTAATAATAAACAATAGATAGGTTGAATATCGTAATATATCGTGATATCGTGGTAGAATCATATTGTGACCCAAGTATCATGATACATATCGTATTGCGAGGTCCTTGCCAATACTCACCCCTAGTAATTACAGGTTCTTGTTCCAGGAGTAGAAGATTTTTAAAAAAATCAAGCATTTTCCTGTGTTTGGCTAATATAAAAAAGAAATGCGTAATTTCCCACCCAGTCCAGTTTGCTGCTGTTTCTCTGAACGGGGAAATATTCTGGTGTATTTGAGGATGAGTGACGTTGCATCACACATTTGCCACTTGAGGTGTTTCAAAATGGAGAATAAGGTGCCTTCAGACATAAGGATGGTACGACATAAAATCATCATGAGAAATGTCCTTCAAGAGAGACCACCTGAAAATGTGAAGACGGTTCAGCATCGAACCCATGAGTCGTTGGTGGATCGCGTCCATTCACAACAGGAAGCCATTGACTGCATGTTTGTAATGTGGAGGACGGACCCGGCCGTCCTCGCCAACACTCCTCGCCGACTCAGAGGAACCGGACAGCTGGACCTGATGTCTCCAGAAGAACATCTCACGGGACGGGACTGCAACGCATGTTTCACCATCACAGCACCACATGAACAAACTCGTTTTTATACATTATTTTTGCACTCAGCATCTCAGCCTGCCGTCCTCGTGTTCGAGTCCCCTCCTGTTTCCAATCCCCCCCCTCTTATTTTTCATTAACTGCAGCTGGCCAGATGTCGGGGAAGAAACCCGCCTTGGCAGGTCGAAAGTTCTTCCACCCCTAAACTACCTTAACAACCATTTGCATTTTTGAGAAAAATTCAGACTCTGAGCGGCGCTGCTCCGGTCAGCTTCTCGTGCAGAATTACCAGCACTCCACTGGTGGATCATGGGAAAATTCCCCTGACGCTCTGAATGCAAATCTTGTTGACGCGTGTCTTGGTTTCCTGCGATGACCCGAATGCGCCACCTGTAGATATTAGCTGTACAGTGTGTTCTGTTTTGAATGGGGCCGACGGCATCAATCTGAAACTAAAGTTGAGAACTGCTTCAATCAACGAAGCGTTTGCTCCAGAAGCAAAAAGTTCATCTGGGTTCTTCACGATTTCAGATCACTTCATCAAACAAAACAAAACCATATGAATTCAGTTGCATTTCTTTTTTCCAAGCCCTTCTTCTCTGAGCTCTGTGAAAACACATCCTGAGAGTTCTGCAGGGAACCGTACTGGCCCCCCTGTTGTTTTCAAACCGAAGAACCCCTTTGACTTTTTGAAGTGAGCTACTAGTATTACTATCAATATTGTTGTGTGACAAGCTTCTGCTAACATAACGTGTTCCTTGGGCTGTTTTCTATTTTTAGCATTTTTGATTTTGTTATGTGCTGACAATGTGAGATGTTTTTTTTTCTGATTTGGGTATCTTATGGAAGTACTAAAAGCATTCTTGATTTTTTTTTTTTATATATATATTTTTTACAACAACATAAACAATTTTCTGTGACTAACATCCAACTTACTCTAATATTTTTAAAAGAGACTGTGATCATTTCTTTCAGTCGATCCGCAGCATGCTCGAGCAAACGTACACGCCCGGTGCACACCCGACACATCGCCAAGCCTCTCGCCATCAGCGACACCAAACCGTCACTTCGTGTTTGCCGTCTTTGAGTCGGCGCCACATCTGTACCAGTGCAGGAGCACTTAGCTTCTCTCCAAGCGTCGCTCAGAAATGGCCTTCAAAACCTGAAACATTAAAAATACGTTTTAAAAATTGTGGCGTGCGGGATCAAAGGAGTGCACAAGATTTTTTTTATTTTTTAATATTTTTTCAGTGCATGCCCAAGGTAAATCGAGAACACCTCTATGAAGGTCCACACTCATGCTTTTACACATTCTAGTCCATTAATTATGAACTCTACAGTCATGTGCAGACGTTGGTATGCCCTCTTTTAATCCTGTGGGGTTTTTTTTTGCTCGTTTGTTTTCTTTCACGTGTAATAAAGATCATCTTATTTTAGCGGGTCTTAGTATGAGGCAAATACAACCTCAGACAACCATGTACTGAACAAAGATGAAGCCATGAGGTGAGCATCATGAACAGGGGCGTAGCACCAAATTCTGGGCCCCATACACTCTCAATGTTAGAGGGCCCCTATCCATGCCAGTGCACGATGCGCATGAGCAAAAAAAAAAAAAAGTAAGTATCCACAAGAGGGCACTTGGCATCTACCATTTAAACAAGTAAAAAGATAATGTGAAAGGTTGCAAATATGTTCATTAAAAGTCAAACGTGAAGTAAACATCAGATATGCTTTCCTACAACGGATGCTTAGACTAGCCTAATTATTTACTATAACACACAGTATTCATCATGGTCAGCAAGTTGCAGAGGCATAAATGTTTTATGCCATTTTTCAGCCAGATTGAGAGGAATAGCTAATTGTTTTTCTATGTTCTCACCACCCACACCTACCTCTCTCTCTCTCTATCTCTCTCTATCTATCTATCTATGGCAAAAATGTATGGCAAAAATCATAATCACAATTATTTTTGATTGATATTGAGATCACAGTTATTTAACATGATTATTCATTGGCTTTGGTAACATTGGCTTTGCTTTATTGCTCAATTAATATATTACTAGTGTGCACTTGAGCCTACAGTGATATTGGTAGTCTATTTACATGTTGATATATGCAGCAGAAATATTGTTAGGTGGATCATTTATTAAGTCTCAGCACAGAGTTTCACTTTCAGCTATGTTAGTATAAAACGATGACTTACTTTAAACTTAAGGTAAACAACTCGCATTTAGGCAGCGATTTACCAGTCAGCAGCTGCCTCCCCTCATTCTGCCTTCTTTGTTTTTCTTCACTCTCTTTGTGGTTCTACGTTCTTTTTATTCAGGGGAGGCAACCTCTCCACGTGCAACCTCTCCAGACCAGACGTACTTGCTCAGTCTTTTTCTAATCGTGTTGTCTCAAACGTTAACATTGAACGTGCTACCTGAGGCCGTTAGCGTTCTGAAGCTCTGACCGTTGCACAGTTTGACGTCCCCTCATTTCCACTTGCTGATCATCTTTCTCACCGTAGAGGAGCTCTTTTCACCTTCCAGGTGTGCAGCAACACTTCTTTCTCCAAGACCGTTGCTGATGTCTTCCCCTGTTGGCGTTGTGTTAACACAGTCCTGAATGCTTTAGACAAGCAAACTGCTGATATGTCTAGTTTCCTGCAAAGGAAAACTAGACATGCACATACATGGAGAGGTCTGCAGAGCAGGAGATGTATCATGATACTTGGGTCACAATACGATATTATCGCGATATCACTATATATTGCGATATTCTACCCAGTTAATATCAAAATTAAAAGTAGAGATGAAAAATCAAGTTGCTGTATATGTTCATCAGATGATATTGATCATTCAGAGGACAAATTGAGTCAAAACTACTTGCTTCAAAGCAACCTATTTATTGTTTATTATTAGTGTTTTTGCACATTTAAGTAACCATTAGTAACCAATAAAAAATCAATATTAGGAGCTCAAAAATCGATATTATATTGGGTGGCCGAAAATCGCAATATATTGCCAAAGCGATTTTTTTTCACACCCCTAATATCTATGTTATTGGTTGTCTGAGGTTTTATTTACCTAATAATATGACCCACTACTACTAAAACAAAGAATATTTGGGGTCAGAGGAGGGGGTGCTGACTGCGTCACATGACCATATGTCCTTTGCTGAGAGCTGATCAATGCAACACTTGGAACCATCAAATGCTCGAATTTTGCTTTGAATCCCAAAGAAGGGTCTGATGTCTGCAGATAAAGTGCTTTTTCACTGAAGTAAATGAAGCTGGCGGCTGTCTGGGATCAATTAAAATCAGATCAATTTAAAAAGCATTGGATGGTTCAGAATAGTGATGCCTCATAAATGCAGTTCAGAAACGCCGGGATGGTCCTGGAATCTTTCTTTTTTTTTCTTCCGCCCGCGTCTTCTCTCTGCTATCGGCTTGCATGTGGTATTTATTACATTATCTTCACTGAATGACCTGTATTATAAACATGAATGTAAATACCAGTTGTTAAAAGAACATTGACGGTCCGAGCACTCGGGAATAGAGGATGTGCTTTTTTTCTTTTTCTTTTCCTCCGACAAGAAACAGATCTGGTTTGACTGCTGCAGGCAAAACAGGGAAACTTTTTCACAGATTAAAGCACATCAGATCTGATTCAAATGGAGTCCGCGGTGTTGGAGTCTTCTGTTCCCGTGTGAGGGCAGTGAAGGGGGGGTCTGAGCTGTTGGGAGAAAACATACTTCTTGTTCATAATGTAGAGAAAGACTGCAATAGTTCTTGTAAAATTGTACGAGTAAAGTGTCAAATATGTGTCAACAGAGACGACATTATTTTAAAAATTCTGTATGGGGAAATTTTAGCTGTGTATATAAATATATATTACTTGTACTTTGTTTTTGAAATGGCAGAGATATGAAAAAAAAGTGGAACTATTTATTGCTCTAATGATATAAAAATCTGTTCATGTGGATGGAAAAGCGTGTTGTGTTTTGTCTCACACACAACTGAAAAGCATCATTACAGGTGATGCAGGTAGCGTCTCTACGGCGGTTCAGAGGCACCTGCTCAAATCACGCGCTCGGTGAAACATGGCAACGCCAGTAGGGATTTATTTATGGCACAGGACTGATGAAACGCTGGAATGAGCAATCATATTTGAGAAAATGAGACGTGTCTGTCAATAAAAGCCTCTGAAACTCATGAAACCCACATAAATGTCCCTCACATGATCCAAGAACACTGAAAGTTTTTTTTTTTTTTTTTTTTTTTAAATCAAATGCATTTTAAATCACTGACAGAACCTTTGAACATGACTGTGTAAAGGGTTGCTAACTACTGAAAAACACTGACGACGGTGGCCCGTCTTTCCAGGAGGGGACATCTCAGGAAGATCAGCCCAACGCTGGACCATGCAGTCCTCAGAGAAACTGGGAAATAACCAGTTATACGTCAGAGCCCACAGTTCCCACCAAGCATGTTCACGTCTGAATGAAGCTTCTCCTGGAAAACAACATGGCAGCATGAACTGTTTGAAAGTTGAATCTGAACAAACCACAAGACCTGATTATAACCACACACATACAGCACTAAAGGAAACTGTAGCACCACTAGGAACTATTCATCCCTGTGGGTTTCTATAAAACATAAAATCCTGCAGCACATGAGCCGGTAGCATCACTTTAACTGTCAGGACCATGGTCAGGACACCATGTTTTAACATTTTTTGATCCAAATAACAGCAGTTCCACAGGTTTTTTATAACACACATAATTAATAAAGTTGAAACAGTCAGGTTAAAATTATAAATGTCATTATTACTTGAAAAAATCCTAACATTGGGAAGCTTAACATAAATTAATCTTTTTATTATAATTTTTCAGGACCTTTAATTCAGTGATTTTTTTTATTTTGTTTAATAAGTTGGATGTCATCCCCTTTACTTTGCTAACACCTTTATTTATTTGTTTGTTTGTTTGTTTTTTTCGGCTCATAAAATATTCGACATTTTATTTTCTTAAGACTCGTCTTCGCCGTTTCCGTTTAAACCGGAAGTGCCTTTTTTCTTTTCCTGTAGCAGGTGAACGTGTTCAAGGGGTCACAAACTTCATAAATGTGGTGAGTGACGTTCATTCAGTGTTAAGGTTTTTATAAATCTCCTCTAAAGTGTGTATTTTTAACAGAGCTGACTGTATCTGGACCAAGTAGCGACTAGAAAAAAGGACCGTTAAAAGAGTCAACAGGTAAAATAAATTAGCCGACTAGCGTCTTTAGCCGAGTTGTTCATTAATGACACTGAAATAAAAGTGTAAAAGTCCTCAGTCATTTATTGTAAAGCTTTTTTTTAAAGAATGATAATTAAGCTCCAGAAAACTGTCTTTCGGGTCAGGTGACTTGATTGTGAAAGAGGTTGTAATAGTTCTGGAAAAAGTTTAAAACGTAAATAAAAAAAAATAATAACAATTATTTTCAAATCTTACAAACTCATTTTATTCCCAATATAACATAAAGAAGATATCGGATGTTGAAACTGAGACATTTGACCATTCAATGGAAAATATCAGGTCATTCTGACTTTAATAACAGCAGCACATTTAAAAAAAAAAAAAAAAAAAAAAAAAATATATATATATATATATATATATATATATATATATATATATATATATATATATATATATATAAAGTTGGAACAGGATCAACTGGAATGGAAATTAGTGGAAATAAAAAACAAGTTGAGGAATATTTGACAACTAACCAGGTTAACTGGTAGCTGGTCAGTCACATGACTGAGTAAGTGGAGCATTTTGAAGAGGCAGAGCCCCCCAATCTGAGACAAACTGGCTAAAAATCGTGGAACAAGTTCAGAAAAACGTTCCTCGATATAAAATCACATCCCACCATCTCCAGTCCATGATACCATCAGCGTTCAGAGAATCAGGACCAGTGTCCGTTCAGAGACGAGGGTGGAGGTCTTCAGGTCTTCAGGCAGCTCTGCATTAAAAACAGAGATGATTCTCTGCTGGACATCACTGAAACCACCGACTGACCTGACCGTCCCTGAACGCCCCACCAGCTGATCAGAGCTCAGGGAGTCTCTTCATGTTTCTCAGCGTCTTCCTGTCAGTGTGGGCGCGTTGAACAGAGCCATGGCCGACCCAGAACTCCTGCTGGACTCCAGCATTCGGATGTGGGTGGTCCTCCCCATCGTCTTCATCACCTTCTTCGTGGGAGTCATCCGTCACTACGTCACCCAGCTGCTCCACAGCGACAAGAAGGTGGACCTGGAGCAGGTCTCCGACAGGTGGGGGTGGACCATCAACAGGACAAAACCGTTTTTGTCCTGTTGATGGTTTGGTTTTGGTTTTTTAGTTTATCAAAAACATTTGTGGGATATTTTAGGCCTCATTGTGTCTCTGACTTGTGTTTTTACTAGGGCTGGGCAAGTTAACGCATTATTATCACGTTAATTCATTAATTTATTAACGCCGACATTTATTTTATCGTGCGTTAAAGCATGTTGCTCACATGCTTTTGTTTTGAAAAGTGTTACTGGCTGCTGCAGAACCGGAAGACAATTGGCAGGTAAACATGCGGAGAACGGTAAAAATCCATGAACTTTACAGTTCAGGTAGCAACTCAGGTAGCAATATTAACAATTCTGTCTGATAAAATTCTGGACTGCAACAAAACTTTGTCTTCATTCCTCCATGTTCCATCAGATCTGCTCCATGTGTTCACTGTCCTGCTGTTCTCTAGCTGGTTACTGCAGTGCGGCTCCATCTAGTGGCACAGATGTGTAATGACAACAGAAAGTCTAGTCCTCCATTATAAAACAAATTCAGTTCTGTGGCCCGTTTTTTAATTTCGTATTTTTGATCCATGTCTAAAATTGAAATATAAAAAAAAAACAGGCATTTTTTTTTTCATTTTTTTGTGTTAGATTAAAAAACGAAAAACGTAATAAAATGTCATTTTTAATTTTTTTTAATTTTTGATTGACAATTGAAAATAGAAAGAATGAATGATACACAGATTGGTATAGTCACTGAACTTTTACATGGACATTTTCATTTTAAAGTTCTCCCAGACGGAGGATTCAACAGAAACAAGGTTATTTGTAACAACTGACAAGTTGAACTCCCCGTTAAAAGTTTCTGCTGTTACCTCAGAAATTACCTGTTTTAATGTTCTGATTGTGCTGAGACACAATCATTTTGTTGGATTTGGTTTGTAGACTTTGTTTTTATTTTTTATAAAAACAGGATGACATTAATGTCCTGGCAGTGGCAATAAGCTTTATTTTATTTTACATTTTTAAAGATTTAAAGATAAAGATTTACACTAAATATGTGTTACTGACAAGTGCTGATGTTAAAAGTGTTTGAACAACAAATGTTATGGCACTTAAGTTCATATGGCAGCAGAACATTTAAATAAAAGTGACCTTTACACTACTTTTGAATTCATTATTTAATTTTGCGTATACAATGCGATTATTCGTGATTAATCAGGGAAATCATGCAATCAATCTCGATTAAAAATTGTAATCGTTGCCCAGCTCTAGTTCTTATGCCTGGCCTCCATGAAGGTTTCAGCAGTGATCCTCAGTCATGTTCAAGCCAAACTTATCGCATCTCCATTATCGTCTTCATTCACTCGTTCAGAAACGACTAAAACTGTCAGGAATGTCACATTTCTACATTTTTTTCTATGAAAGATTTGACTGATAAAGTTTACGTCTTTTGTTCCTGTTTGAAGAGTCTGAAATGCAAACGGGAACAGATTTAATGATAATTTCCAGAAAATGATTCATGAGAACTATCTGAATGATTAAACTGGGAGTTGGGCTACATTTTCATTATAACAGTCAAACAACTACCAGGGAGGACAAATTGGTCCAAGTGTAATGATTTATATAACATTGATCGTCAGCTCACGGCTGATATTTGTCTGAATCTGAGGGTGGAACTGCTGGTTTATCTGGTTAATGATGAATGTTTTTGATGCAGTCTTTTATGATAGAAAGGTTCATCATCTTGTTGTCGGTCCTGAGGTGTCTGAGGTTCTGTCTGTTCCCGTCCAGCCAGGTGCTCCTGCGCAGCCGTGTCCTCAGAGAGAATGGAAAGTACATCCCTCGACAGGTAAACTGCTCCTTTTTCTCATTTCCTGCCCCGTCTCCGTCTCTGCTGTGATGTCTTATGTCTAACCCCCCCCCCCCCTGAAAATCAAAATCCGTGAACTGGGGTTGGAGCCCCCCAAGCCTAAATAATGTGTTTAAAATATGTTTAAAAACCGCAAAAAAGTAGCGAGACACTGCAGCGAAACAAGACAAAGGCTCAACTGTGGTCTTTCTGTCACCTTCACAGCCTCTGATCTCTGAACCGTAGTAAACAAACCGCTCTTTCATCTAACCTCGTTTTCCTTCTGCCATCCCACAACACACACACTACATTACCCATAAGGCCCCTTCTTAAAGGGGCCAGGCTGGCTCACAACATTTCTTCGCTGTGAGAGAACGCACACAACATCCTGTGATGTTTCTGCAATTTTTTTTTTCTTGATTTTTTTTTTTTTTTTTATTATACAGTCATGGAAAAAATGATTAGACCACCCTTGTTTTCTTCAGTTTCTTGTTCATCTTAATGCCTGGTACAACTAAAGGTACATTTGTTTGGACAAACATAACGATAACCACAAAGATTGCTCATAAGAGTTTTATTTAAGAGCTGATATCTTACCATTTTCCATGGTTTTCTTGATTATAACCTAAATCATTTAAGTTTTTACATCAATAGCTATGGCGTTGTACTGCCAAAAACACTGCTTTTATGCGTTCAGTGTTTTCTTTTCTGTCTGTTTTAGTCACATGATGATGTTTAGTGGTACCAGGTATTAAAATGAACAAGAAAGTGAAGAAAAAATGGTGGTCTAATAATTTTTTCCATGACTGTATATTACTGAAAAAATCCGCAAATAACTAAAACCACAGAACTTAAAGCGGGAATTGGCGAAGGATCACTGTACACGGCAACTTGATTTTTCATCTCTACTTTTAATTTTGATATTAACTGGGTAGAATATCACAATATATCGTGATATTGTGATAATATCGTATCATGACCCAAGTATCATGATTAGTGTCCGACTGATAGGGATTTTTTTTTGATGGTTTACTAAATGGACATCCCCTCTAAACAACCATTATATATTAAACATGATAAATATAAGCATTTAGGAGAAAAAAAAAGAAGCTCTTTATATTGCCTGACCCTCGCATGTGACGCTCATACAGTACCAATCATTACCAATCATTTACAGTAAAAATAATAAAAGATATCTAGACAGGTAACGACTAAAACAGTGATAGGAGGAGACATACAAAGCACAGGAGAGAAGACAAGGAGGAGGAGACCACTATTGTATTTCTTAGGGATGTAAAAAGTTTTTACAGTGTTTAAAGCCACGAGCGAACAGCCTGTTTTAACCCGCTGCTGCTGCGCCGGATAGCAGCGCTGAAAAGACGTCTTCGAGCCGACAGATTTCAACTGCAGCACAATAATGATCTGATGTGAGCTTTCTTAAACAATATAGCAGCCATTATAACTGTCAGAAATTCAAAACGAAGCACAACCTCTATTATCACGTGGACCTAAAGCTCCCATCAGTCCACAGCAGCAGACACCGTCTGACTGCTCAGAGTCACAGCTGAAATATCCACAGAAATATTTATTATTATTTATTATTATATATTACCCCACGTTTTTCACAGCGTTCAGTCAGGCTCAAATCTCAGATTTAAAACGTTATAATCCACAGGTGTTATTATTCCCAAATCCGTAATCTTCCTCATCGTCATGTTACTTCATAATAATTTGTGCAATAAAGTTTTTTTTGATATCCATAGAAATACGATAGTGGTCTCCTCCTCGTCTTCTTCTCTCCTGTGCTTTGTATGTCTCCTCCTATCACTTATCTAGACGCTACCTGTCTCCATATCTTTTATTATGTTTGACTGTAAATGCATTGTACGGCGCAGCCGAGCGACTAGTGCTTGCTTGGATTCATCAATCCTTTTAAACACACATTTGTATTAAACTGTACCCTTCTGTGCTTTAGTGCAAACCGCGTTCACAAACACGGGGAAATTAACACAATGAATCCACAATTATACCGATGGCATGTCATGTGTTGGGCTGTTTTAGTTTTTGCTACTTAAACATGAACTGATCCCTTAACTCTGCTAACGTCATTCATGTAGCTAATGCTAAGAGACACCAGCTAATGCTACGAGGCGGATGGTAAAGTTACCTTGTAGTTAGGCTTCTAATTAGTAATTAGCCTACACACGGGGGTCTTGGCCGGGGACGCTTTCATGTTGAAAGGGGCAATGAAATGTGGCCTATAATGATCATGTTAACAGTTAATTAGCCTATTTCATTAACTAACTTAACGTTGCTTGTGGCAAGAGGGAAAAACTCTTGCGATGGTGCTGGTCCGGTCAGAGTTTTGGCGATGAGGTGAGGTGATGTGGTGAAGAGTAAAGTGGGGGAGGGACTGAAATGTGAGCTGAGCTCAGAGCGCTCTGCTGGACAAAATAAATCATTACACCAGCACTTTATTATTTGTCACACATTTATTTTCTGTCGGCGAGACATTTCACCGATACGATAGAACCTCCAACAGAACGGGAGCTGTTCTATCGGGCTCCGGAATATATCGGTGAACGATAATCGGTCGGACACTACTCATGATACATATCGTATTGCGAGGTCCTTGCCAATACTCACCCCTAGTTCAGAGCTGGTTCAGCTCTGGGACGTTTGACATCTCTTCCGGTGACAACACGCACCAGTGTTCATCTTGTTTTGCCTCAAAAGCACCACCAGAATATTATCTCTGCACTTATCTACGGATGCCACTACAAACTGGGTTCATCCCAGTCCTTTAGTTGAGTCAGACTGGTCACTGTCTTGTTGCACCACCGGTTCAGTTTTTTAACTTCATCTGTATCCTCGCACGATGATTATTCCTGAACGATAGCAGTCAGTGTTAGCGGTGGTTCTCCACCCCCCCCCCAGGACCCTATGGAATCCGCCATCACGGAATTGTGGAATTGGAGATTAAAAACGGAACTCACTTTAAATAACAGTTATAAATTATCAGTTATAACAGAACTGAAAGTCAATTTGCGTAAACCCGTGAACTTTTCTTCAAACGCAACCCACATCTCGGCGCGTCCAAATGGCATCAATGTGCGTCCTCCTGGTCAGATGTGGACGTCCACAAACGTCTCTACCTCTTGAATTAACTCTTGTATAGAAAGCGTTATTTGGCCTCAGTTGAACCCCTGATGAAATAGCAGAGGTCGTCCTAAACGGCTTGATCACCAGTTAAACCATAGACGACCAGAGCGTGTTTATTAGGAGGACACCAACTATCTGGGACTTTCAGGTAGCTGATAGGAATTGACTGTGTACAAATATTTATAAGTGTATATCAGTGCAGAGTCCCAGACGAGCTGCTGCTCCGATCTGGATGAAAAACGCTCCATAGCGGTTTGCAGTTAGCGGTTAGCGGGTAGCGTAACCTGCTCTTAAAGGCAACGGCTACTGACGCTCTGATTGGTTCAACAGGTGGAACGCCCTAACCACTCCTATGGATAATATCGCGGGTAGTGCAGGTGGGATAGCGGCTTTAGCAAAGTGGAAGATTGTGTTCTTAGCGGGGGAACACCCCTCCCGCTACCCGCTATCCCTTAATAGCGGCTTTAGCAGATCTGGCAGAAGATCGGGCCTATAATCTCTCCATCGTGTCCTGGTCTGCCAGGACACGATGTCACTCACTGAGCTAAACACAAAGAGGGTGACAATAATGTATTTAAACGGTGATGTCTGTAACAGCTGGAACACCTAAATAAAAAAAACACACACTCATACACACAACCAGTGTTCAGTGCTTGTATCTACATCAGCTGTAGTAAATATAGTTTTTTCTTTTCAGACACGGACACACCTGAAAAATATCAGATACAAACTAAAACAATTAGTTTCCTGCTGTTGCAATTTCTTTATTTTGCATGAAAAGCGCTCTATAAATAAAGTTTGATTTGATTTGATTTGATATATTTCATTACTTTATATACTGTCTTGGGGTTAAATTTGCAAAAAATGCTGGGAACGGAATTCTCAAAAATTAAAAACCGAAAAACACAGAAAATGAAAAAAAAAATTAAAACGGAATTTGAGAAAAAATAAAACGGATTTCATAGGGCCCTACTCACCTCTGGTCTAACTGGTTCTTGAATGTAGTCCAGCACAAGGCCAGAGTGGCACCAGTTCGCCTGGCTCTGCCTCTGAACTGGTGTTTCCTGTGCAGCTGACTGTAGAAAAACGAGATTTTTCTCTGGACCTGAACCAGCATCAGCTGGTCAGATCACATGGCTGGTGTCATGTGACCTGCTGTCCTGTCTCTGGGACTGCAGGAAATAAAATGTTCAAGCTGTCCTGTTTCAGTCCTTCGCCATGAGAAAACACTACTTCAACAACGCCGAGACTGGCTTCTTCAAGAAAGTCAAGAGGAAGGTCGTCCCCAAAAACCCCATGACAGGTGCGTGTCTCCGACCCGATGGCGTCCATGACAGCGCTGCTGGGATTGTTTCATGATGGACCTGTCTCTGGTGTCCTCCCGTGAAGACTCCTCTTAGACATGAACCCGTCTCTTTCAGATTCCAGCATGGTGACAGACATGATGAAGGGAAACCTGACCAACGTGCTGCCCATGATTCTGATCGGCGGATGGATTAACTGGGCGTTCTCTGGATTTGTTATAAGTGAGTTCCTCAACACGTCGCAGCGGTTAAGAGATGTGGCACAAGTTAAACCCAGATTATGAAGTAAACATCCTAAAAGCAGCTCATGCAAACACCTAAACTGGAAATGGTCCTCTTAATGCATCACATAACAAATCCCATCCTCGGTTCATTTACCCTCCTGGCGAGTGTGTTCGTCTGCTAGCTTGCTGCATCTCGTACAGCTACAGACGTCGGAGATGCAGGGTTGAACACAGAACCCTTCGACTTGTGCAGTTAAGATGCTGGAACCTTGTCAGTCTGGTTTTAGAGGCCTTCACAGGACTGAAACAGCTCTACTCAGAGTGACCAACCATCTGGATTCAGGTGATGGTGCAGTCCTGGTTCTATTGGACCTGGGTGCTGCTTTTGACATTGTGGATCATATTCTTTTGGCCCGTCTAGAACAGTTGCTAGGCGTTAAGCACTACTTTGGTTCAGCTATTAGCTGTCCGTTGGTCCACTGCTCCTGTTTCCTGTGGCGTCCCTCAAGGGTCCATCCTGGGCCCAGTGGTCTTCTGCCTGTATATGCTCCCCCTTGGTGACATCATTAGAAAATATAATATTTAACTGTACCCACTAAGCTCTGTTCAGTCTCTCCTGGACTGTCTGAAGAGATTAAAGCATGGATGTCAAATAACTCTCTCCAATTAAACGGTAATAAAACAGGAGCCATCATTCTTGCTGCTCCAAATCCATCAGCACTGTTGCTGGAAAATTAGCTGACCACATGTTAAATCCCGGGTCAGAAACCTGGGTGTCATTTTTGATTCCAGGCTCTGTTCTGTTGTTAAAAACACTTTTTATCAGTTACATATCATTTCCCTCCTGAAGTTGTGCTTATCTTATAATGATCTGGAAAAAGTAATCCCTGCCTTATGAGTACATGCTCGTCTAAAAATCTGATTTACATCTTTCCCAATAATAAACCCTGGGTGAATAAATGTCTCAAAAACATTATCAACCTAAGGAATATTACTTTTTTCCAGATGATATAGTAAAGAGTTGCGGAAGCAGGTTAAAGGGGAACTTGAACCTGCTGGTTTAAACTGATGGACCCCAGCAGGCCAGCGTTGGTGTTGTATCAGTTTTATCCTCCACTGGGACACCTCAGGGATGTGTCCCGTCACCACTCTTATTCTCCTCGTTACTAACGACTGCCAGTGTATTAGGGTTAGACGCAGACTGAAGAACCCAGAGGACCGGTTCCTTCTCTGCTCAGTGATGAGGACCGTCAGCGTGGCCCAGTACTGGATGGTTTCACTGCCTGGTATAAACTAGGGCTGGGCCAAAAAATCGATTTTTATATTAATTGCGATTTTTTTCTTGGGATTTTAAAAAATCGATTCTCATACACGAATCGATTTTTGGCTCCGTGGAAATACTAAACTCGCTGTCTCTTTTGTCATCTACACTTCCAGAAATAGAAGCATGTGTGTCACCATAGCAACCAGAATGCCGGCAAATTCACGCGACAAAATGGCGGAGTGCAGCGAGCGGAGTACTTTCACAGAGTCTGAACTCTTTCCCCCACCGCCCCGCTTCAAATCAAACGTATGGACTTTATTTGGTTTTTATAAAAAGCACGGGGCAGGAGAGCTCGATATGAGGAAAGCCATATGTAAGCTTTGTCGCAGTCAAATCTCTTACTGTGGTAACACCACGAACATGACGGGGAACATCCTTCGCTACCACCCAGAGAGATCTGAGCTCTCTGACAGGCTGGGTCCGCGTTTACTCGAGAGTTAAAGATACTGGCGGTGGCAGCTAATGTCAGGACTCGGGCAGTTAAATGATTATTCATTAACGTGGCGTGTTTGTCATGAAACAATCGTGTTGCCGTAGCGTGTTGTTACCGGTTTGTTTACCGGTAGCTGTAAAGCACAACGGATCGCCAACATGACAACACTGCATGAGAACAAATTCACGACACGTCCTGACCGGTGTAGGCTATTAGCGTTAGCAGTTGCTATCAACAGCATCTGTATCCGCAAAGAGAATAACGACGTGGATTTATTGTTGTTTACATCACGTAGCCTATGTAGCAACTGAGCCGGGTAGAAGAAGACAACTTTAAAAGAAAATCAAGTTTTATTCAACGCTAGACAACTTTTAAAATTAGCAACTATGGGCTGGATTGTCTCGGTTCTATTCGGTTAACTCAGTTCAGTTCGTGGTCGGAAACTAAAGACTCGGGTCGGGTCGTTTACGGGTCCATTCAGGTTTGGACTCCCGAACTTATGATAATAGCTCGGGTCGGATCGGTTTCGGGTCGAATTTTCACGGCTCCATTCTGGTTTGGGTCCATGAAAGTGGACCCGTGAAGACCTCTAAACCAGAGGTCTTCAACCCTGGTCCTCAAGGCACCTATCCAGCAGGTTTTAGAGGTTTCCCAGCTTCAACACACCTGATTTTAATTAATGGTCGTTATCAGGTTGTCCTCAAAGTCTGCACAAGTCTGTTGATGACACAGCCACTTGTATCACGGTGTGAAGAAGAAGGGGAAACATCTAAAATAAATTATTATTATAATATTATATAAAAAAAATATATAATATTTAATATTATTATTATTATATGATTTTTATATTTCAATAATTGAAATATAAAAATCGCAATACTTGGTAAAATCGAAATGCAATACTTGTTTAATCAGAATCGCAATATAAATCGAATCAGGACCCAAAAATCGTTGGAGAATCGAATCGGCACAAAAGTGTATCGGCCCAGCCCTAGTGTAAACGCTCCTTCCTGAACATTAATGTAGCTGTGGTGAGGTTGCTGGGATCCAGATCCAGAGCTACTAGAAAGGCCCAGATGGTTCTAGCTGACTGCTCTCATCCTCCCTGCAGAGTTGAAGCTGCTGCCATCAGGTCACACATTTAAAAACTCTTCTGTACCTGCCACCACTGGACTGCTGAACAGCATTATGGGACATGAAACTGTGATTCAGGAAGTCTGAGGGCTGGGATCATAAAGTTACTAATACCAAACACCTCAACTTTGGCCTTTCACTGTCGCTGCAGTTGGTCCCGTATTCACCTGAGAGTTGGGTTTAAGGTTCTTATTGTTTTTAAGTTCTCTCAGGTTCCTGCTCAGATCACTGACCTTCAGCCCTGTTCGGTCCTCAGCTGAAGGACTTCTGGATCAGAGGTGACCGGGTCTCTGCTGTGGAACCAGCTTCCCTCAGACACCAGATCTGATCTAGATGGTTCCCACCTTTAAATCCAGATTAAAGACTCCCCTGATCCCTTCATCTCATCTCATCTTTCAGTTCATTATCTGTACGGCACTTTGGTCCGTGATAAGTGTGTTTAAATGTCTAAATACATTTTACTGACCTGATAGTAGCAGGTGAAACTAACCGTCAGTCATGAAGTAGAACTTTGACCACAGGTGTTGGGAAATCATTTCTACGCTCACGGATGAGTCACTGAACACAGACATAAACCCATGAGGTCATTCAGTCTGTTAGAAATGATGACGAGTCTTATTGAGGCGTTTGTCAGATGTGTCCTGGTGATCTGTGATGTTGTTCTTTCTGCTTCTAAAAGATCCTGAATGAGTGTCTTTTCTTTCAGGGTCTCATTTTTGTCCTTGTAATTAATGAAGTTAACGTGGTCGTTGGTGTTTTTGTCTTCCAGCGAAGGTGCCATTTCCACTGACTCTGAGGTTCAAGCCCATGTTACAGAGAGGGATCGACCTGCTGTCGCTAGACGCTTCCTGGTAATTAAAACATACAGAACCTGCTAGAAACGGATTATTTCAGAGAAGTTTATTCTTTAAAGGAACTTCTGCTGTTTTGGACCTCAGATGGTTTCCTCTTCCATCTATCCTTTCCTGTCTCTTCGCCTCCTCTGCTGTGATGTCATCGGTAGTCAGAGTTGTACCTGAACTAGTTCATATTTTGTGTGAACGTCAACTGAGCGCGCTCTCTTTCTCCTTCACCAGCGGGGGGCGTGAACGAGTTCATTTGGGCAGTTGTGAACGACGCTCTTTTAAAGTTCACACACGGTCAAAACCGTTCCAGGTTTCCAGCGAACCCCATTTAAAATCCACCACAAACGAGCCTGATATGTATCTGAGGAAATCAATCAAACATGGCAACACGGCTGTTGCTGCTGTCACACTAACACTTACGTCATCAAACATTTAAAACGATCATGAAGGAAGATGAAAGCTGCAGTCGCCCAGAGCTGGAGGAGAGGTTTCGGTGGGCTGCGGAGATTTTTCACATTTCAAACTGGGCCTTGGTATTCTGAAGTTTGGGAATGGCTGCTGTAGAGAGAAGCTGAAAGGAAAATGACAGTTTTACATGAACTGTCCCTTCAATGCTAATGTGAACCCTGGTTGGTTCAGGATTCAGAGTTGGACCAATAGTTTTCCACAGATAAAATGGATGAAATAATTGTCGTTTGTGGTGGTGTAGTATATGGGCAGTGGTAATCACTTTGAGAAATAATTGCTTGCAGCAACATTAAAAAATAATTAAAAAAAATAACTAAAAATTAACTATATAGTTCATTTTTTGAAATGAACTGAACTAGTTCGTGTAGAAAGTGAACCTGCCCAACACTGTCGGTAGCAACATCCAGTTGTTGCTAGGCGCCACCGGGACAGTAGAAAAAAAAAGTCCAGTTTCCCTCGGAGTGAAATTAAAAAGGCTTGTTGTAACGTGGAGAAAGTGCGTGATGTTCCCTGAGCGCTGTGCTCGTCTGCAGGGTGAGCTCAGCTTCCTGGTACTTCCTGAACGTGTTCGGACTGAGGAGCATGTACAGCCTGATCCTGGGCCAGGACAACGGTGAGTCAGACACTTAGATGTTCGGGGACGTCGACTCGTCCATGAAATACTGTCACGTTTGAATAAACGCTCTGTTTCACCTTCTGGTGTCAGCCGCCGACCAGTCACGGATCATGCAGGACCAGATGACGGGCGCTGCCATGGCGATGCCCCCTGACCCAAACAAGGCCTTCAAGGTAAGACATCAGCAGAGGTTCGGACGGGGAAGGTGAAATCCTCCGTCTCACGTCTCCTGTTCCTGTTTCAGAGCGAGTGGGAGGCGCTGGAGATCGTGGAGCACAAGTGGGCGCTGGAGAACGTGGAGGAGGAGCTCATGTCCAGAGACCTGAACTTTGGAGCGCTCTTCAGCCACGACGTCAAGTCCACCATGTTCTAGAAGGACGAGCCCACCGGCCTGCAGCTCTGCTCCGCGGTTCAGTGTCTACGAACAGTCACGACGTGGATTCACCGGTCCAACACGGAGGCGGCGCCACCCTGGTGCTCGTCGTCCCACGCTGGCAAAATAATTTATCAAACGACGGCTGTGTCTCATCTTCAGAGCCTCCCAGAGATGATCCAGATCAGGCGCTGTCGCAGACAAACACAGGAACCCTCAAAACCGGGGTGTTTCTGAGAGGACAAAACTGTTAAAGTGACGTCACTTCATGTTTCTCTGTGACTCATCAAATAAAGGTGCAATCACAGCTAACGCAGCGATGCTAGCGTGAGGAAAAGAGTCACACCGCTGCCTCCTGGTGATACTTCTTTAATTCATATCAAAAGATTGAAAAGTACAATAAAATAATTTCATCTGATATTTTCCAGGGAAGACCAAAGAAAGAATTGATCCCGTGCTTCCCCCGATGCTCCGCCCACAAACCATATCGACATTACTTACAATACAAAAATACTGTACAGAGCTGGTTTAAAAGCTTCGCCTGCGTGCACGTGTGCGTGCACAGGCCTGAAGGGTTACACGTCTCACCTGGATATAAACGTTCTCTATAAATATGAAAAATAAGTGTCTGAATGACCCGCGCTGGTCACATGACCACTCACACCGTCCTGGTAAAAATAAATATCCAAAGGAAAACAACCAAAATATACAAAGATCGACTTTTTAAATCCCTGACTGCTTTGTTCAAAATTGTTTTCACCCCTGATTACCCATAATCCCCTGCAGTTACACATTTTTCCCAGCAAAGTAAATGTTACAAGTCAGCTACAAATCAAATGTAATTTTTCTTTTTTTTTAATTTATAAAAAAAAATCCGGTGAATTCAGGAGCTGCTGGAAGAGCATCCACGTGTTTAAAAATGGTGTCTTTAAATTAAATAACGAGTGACATTTAATTGATTACAGACAGAAACCAGAGCTCACGTAATTACTGAAGCTCTGCAGACAATCAAGATTTTAACGAGTTTCCTGGTGAGGTTGATCTTCAACTACCTGAGATTCAAGCAACTGCGGTGACCAGCAGGGGCCGTCACCCAGATAAAACAAGCGTCTGAAATTCCAGAATAAAAGAAATGAAAGAGGCCAGACTGACGAGAAGCTGAGTTAAAGTTGTGGATGTTCAGTCCGTTTCCATGGTGATGGAGGAGGAGGAGGAGGCACCCAGCGCCACGTCCTCGTCTTTGCAGGAAGCGACGTCGTTGGTGGTTTGCGTGGAGGAGGCGGGGCTTGGGTGGGGGGTGGGCAGAGTGGGCTTTCTGATTTTGTCTTGGCGGTGGTAGAAAAGGACGTAGGCGGCGTTGGTCTGCAGGAGACGAGAGGACGGCAGAACCGTTACAGATGTTCCTCAAGACTAAACCAGACGCCGTTCAAAACTCGGATGACATGAACATTCAGATGAATTCATTTTAAAAGCACTAAGGAAACTAGCAGATGTTACCTGAACAAGAGGAAAGAAACAGGTGAGTCTGGTAGTGTGGCTGCTTCAGTGACTGAAGATAAACCTTTTACAAACACGAAGAGCTTTAAATATGCAGCAGAACTTTTGGACTGGTCCTGGACCGTATCCTGGTCTCAAGTTTCCCTATAAAATCCTCAACAGTGTGAAGTAAACATCTGTTGGTGCAGCACGACTAACTGCAGGGATCTGGTTCTGATCGTCCTCTGCTCTGACCCACCACACAACCCAGAGTGATGAAGGTCCAGATTTTATTATTATTATTTTTTTAATCTGAAGGTGGTTTCATAGGTCGACTGCGTCTACAAGGAGGACAGAAGGGATGTGGAAACAACTCTACTTTCTCTTCTGACCTGTTTTCACATGAAGGACAGTCAAGGTAACGGATGTAGAAATAGAGGAGTACGGTGATCCCTTATTTTTCACGGTTAATGGGGACCGGTGCCCCTCCCCGCGTAAATCAAAATCCGTGAACTGGAGCTGGAGCCCCCCCAAGCCTCAATAATGTGTTTAAAACTGCAAAAAAGTAGCGAGGCACTGCAGCAAACACACTACATTACCCATAAGGCCACCTTCTTAAAGGGGCCAGGCTGGCTCACAGCATTTCTACACAGTGAGAGAACGCACACAACATCCTGTAATGTTTGCGCGATTTTTAAAAATTATACATTTTGGAAAAATCCCCGAATAACTAAAACCGCGAATTGGCAAGGGATCACTGTACACAGTAGCCTCTCCCCCAGCTGTGGTGCTTTAATTTACAGAAACTCTGCAGCAGCAACACAGCCAGTTCACCACAATCCAGCAGCTCTACAGTAGGGCTGTAGCGATACGATACGATACACGATATTCGGCTCACGATGCGATATATATATATATATATATATGTATATATATATATATATATATATATTAATCTTACAATCCATTTACATCATTTTCTGAAAGATTTTGAAGGGATAAAGTGATTTTGGTGACATCTTGTGAGTGTTCCAATGACTTTGTTTGAATTAATTGAACTGAAAGCATCAATTACACATTATATGGCTGACAGGCAGCTTGCAAATGCTGGACAAAATGAATAAAAGATTTGTTGAGAAAAATAATTTCATTTATTTAAACAGTGCAAATTGTTGCCTGCAAGCTTTTAAAGGTGGGACACGGGGGTTTTGAAAGAAGCTTAGAATATCGATACCCACGGCTGAAAAATCAATACTCGATACTCGATAAAATATCGATAAAATCGCTCAGCTCTACTCTACAGGTACCAGCACCCAGAGCAACCGGGCTCATCATACAGGCTGTAATCTGAGCGTGGGGTCCATGAGCGCTGATCCAGGGTTAAAAGGCCTGTAGGGGTCATGGATCCTGAACTGGACCCTGCAGACACAGCTGCTCTCAATCTGGAGCTGCATCTGATGTCCCGGCAAACTTTTCAACCCTGATCAGAGGAAGGTGCCGCCTTCTGGTTGGCCTTTATTACTGTAAAATGTCATCCATGAGCTAACCTGGGTCTGGGTCTGGGTGTGTGTGATACTGACCACGATCTGGTCCTCAGAGGCGTACGTCACTTTGCTGTCATCAAAGTAATACCACTGGCTGTTGTCCTTGTTCCTGGCGTAGCTGGTGTCTGCAGGAACAAGAGCATCGTCAGAAGTCATGTGACCAATGAAACAGGAAAAAAAAAAAAAACAATCAGGAGGCTCCTACAGTGTCCATCTCTGAGTCCTCCGTAGTGATTGGACACGGCGATGAGGTCATAGCGGCTGGGAGGCTCCTCACTGGACAGAGTTTTCCTCAGGAGGAAGTTGGAAAAGTCCAGATCCCTGAAACGGCACCAGAAACACCGTCAGCTGTCCGACCCTGCTACGAAACAAAACTGCAGACCCCAAATGGACCTTTGACAGGAACTATCTCAGGGTCAGGGGGCGGGGACTGAGGTCCAGACATGCAGAAACAAGCGAGTACCTGAGGGGGAAGTCCACGATGGTGTCCAGCTTCTCTCTGGTGAACTTGGTGTAGGAGAACCTCTTGAGGTGGATGATGAGGATCTCTGGCAGAGACCAGAGGTCCAGCTTCTTCGTGGCCAGCTGGTGCTTCTTACAGACCGGACAGTACCTGAGCACAGAAACACACCAACATCGATGTGAAGAACCGGGTCGTCCCTGTTCCTTCCACCACTCTGGGCCGCTTCAACAACTATCTGCTTTTTCTGAAACCACTCTGGTGGATTTACTTTCATGTTCAGGGCCGCTGCCTTGTTGAATATACCTAAGATCAGTGATTCCCAAAGTGTGGGCCGTCGTGGTACTGCAGGTGGGCCGTGAGAGGTTATTAAAATTAAATATGTTTATAATTACTGTAAAATATTCATGACATGATTAAAAAAAAAACATTAAGAAGTAACAAAACAAACCAGTTAAGTGTTATTCTACTGTCATCTTAAGGAGAGGAGAGACTTGCTCCTGGCTAGCTCACGTTAGCGCGATTTCCAAACTCCATGGAAGCGATGGTTATGTTTCAGAGCTGATCAGGTTTGACGTATTAAAGCTTGTGCTATTTTTCCCTCCTTCGCTTGGAGCATTTGTCACAAATAACCAGCAAACTATTTTCTTCTGAAACTTTAAAGAAGTTCCATACAATCACCGCCATGTTGTTTGTTGTCATCAGCACGCTGCGCCGCAATGCTGCATTTAAGTTGTAACGTAAATTCCCCCGTTCCCTCGTTTGCTAGTCGTTCTTCCAGCCTTTTCTATTTTTTCTAGTTTTTATGTGTAACATGTGGGAAAATACTGCGAATATCAATTCAAGTCAGCAACTACCAAAATTATGACCGAGTTAACAAGTTGTTATCTGGCACGAGGGGGTATTCTTGATTTACTGAGAAATCGTTTTTCTGATTATGCCGACGTCACTTGAACATAACATTCACTGCAGGTCATTCAAGGCTCAGAGGGAGCGAGGCACTGCCGTGTTGACAAAAATATATATGTTATCAGGGCTATTCGTTGTGATATCGGACTTATCGGGTGATGTCATAATTTCCTGTTATCGGCCCGATAGTTATCGGGTCGATAATTATCGTTCACCCCTAATTCAAATTGCCAAAATATAACCAAAAGCAGTTCCATCCCCAGCCCTCACGGATGTTGGCTGTCTGTGAGCTGGAGAAACATTGTTGAACCGACAGTAAGTTTTAAAAGGAGCTACGTCATATCTTGCTACAGTGACTGGTTCAGTGTACAAGTGACATTAGAGTATTAGCAAAAAGAAAAAAAAACAACCCTGTGAACATCAGGACAAACTTGCCTGTCCAAACAATAGTTCTTATGTTCGATTCTCAAAACCTCAAGTAAGCCCAAAATAATGCAGTGATGGTGGTAAATGTCATTTTCATCTGTGCAGCATCAGCTGGCTGTTACAGCAGCATTTCTGCCTGCAGTCCAGAGATGCAGCCAGAGAAAAACCACTGGGATTTGTCCCTGTGGGAGCTCTCCAGTCCCTGTGGCCGTCCTGACATCAGCAGCGTGGCGTCTGTGTTACTGTCGTGTGCATTAACAGTGTCAGCCTTTCTGGCAGTCTTTTCTTTTTGCAACGGCTGCAGAAACAAATGAATTTTCCTCCATAGAGGAGGAAAATTGTTCTTGATTTTCCTCAATATTTGTCTGTTATCCTTTTTATTTTGTGATATTGGAAAGATGGAGTCAGTGAAAGAAGCTGCAGCCCTGAAGCAAGCAGGATATATTTTAGTTTCTGTGTTCCACACCAGTAACACGCTGCTCCTGCCAGGCTCCATGGTTTGACTTTGCACGTATTTTGTGGACAGAACAAGTGAGTGAGTGTTGGGCTGGTCAGTGTTGGTAGATCAGGGCCAAATTACCCACAGGAAGCTTAAAATCTATCCAAACCACTCTGCTGAAACACTGTTACCCAACCGAGTTAACGAGTTGTTTTCTGGCATGAGGGGGTATTATTGATTTTCCATACTGAGAAGTCGTTTTTCTGATTATGCCTACGTCACTTGAACATAACATTCACTGCTGGTCATTCAAGGCTCAGAGGGAGCGAGGCACTGCTGTGTTGACAAAAATATATATGTTATCAGGGCTATTCGTTGTGATATCGGACTTACTGGGATAATTTCTGGTTATCAGGTCGATAATTATCGTGCACCCCTATCAGCAGGTGCTCCTTTTAGATGGAAAACTTCAGTGACCTTTATCGGTCAGATCTGCTTGAAAATCCTTCCATTAACTGGACTTTGGGTGAACAAACTACTGACTTTCTCCTCCAGTTTATTCTAAATGTTTGTGTTCACTGCTGACTATCAGATCATGTTGAATCTCAAACCGATGCATAAAACCAGTTAGTTCCAGACCGCCAACATTCTCCTTCCTGCCGCTGTTTATCTACGACAGTGAAAACTGTTGCTGTCGCGCTAACGTCACCCCACTCATGACATGAGGTCCACCCAGATGTTTTTGTTACTTTCCTTCATCTGTGGGCTTCAGAAAACTCAACAAACATCTAACTTACGTGAAACTAGAAAGAGACTGAAGCACCGCTCTCACACTTTGTTGCATTTGTATATTTTTACCCTTGAAACTGCAGAGCTCTATGATCTAATATAATTCATGGGAAGGTAAGGCTTTATTCTGGTTGTTACTCAGCTTTGTCCTGATTTCTACTAATCTAATATCTCCTCTGGTGTTGGTACCCATCACTGATTCTGTGCAGTGCGACTAAACAGTGGTGGGGTCATGTGACTCGGAGGAGAGTGCTCTGTGCTGCGTTACCATGGATTCTCCTCCTCCAGCGTCTCCACGGTGGTGAAGAGCTCGATGCACTCCTGCAGCTGCACGGTCGTCTGCTGCTGAGGAACCTCCATGCTAGCGTGTTTCACGTACTTCTGTAGGAAGGAAAAAAAGGTTTGTAAACAGCCGTGAGTCCTTTTATTTCACAGCAGCTGAATGAACATCCCCCAACAGTCTCGTTGTTATCAGATGTAATCCTTCGTTCCTCAGAGGAACCAAACCACCTGACGGGTTTGTAGCATTTTCTCAGGCATGAAAATGGGTCAGGGGTTAAAAAGGTGAGAAGAGTGGGCGCGTCCTCTCCATCATACCAGTCTACGGTGGTCTTTCATGACCTTTCACCCACTCATTGTCCTGGCGAGTCTTTCCATTGCTTGTAATTATCTCTCTCACCAAACACGCAGAGCTACAGCTGGAGGGGAATGCTTTGATATAGATCAGGAGACAAAACGTTCGATTCAGATTAGGGCTGGGCAAGTTAACGCGTTATTATCGCGTTAACGCATTAATTTATTAACGCCAACATTTATTTTATCTCGCGTTAACGCATGTTGCTCACATGCTTTTGTTTTGAAAAGTATGTTTCTGGCTGCTGCAGAACCGGAAAACAGTAAACATGCAGAAAAGCTAAAACAGACATGGAGAACGGTAAAAATCTGTGAACTTTACAGTTCAGGTAGCAACTCAGGTAGCAATATTAACAATTCTGTCTGAAAACAAAAAAATTCTGGACTGCAACAAAACTTTGGTGTCATTCCTCCATGTTCCATCAGATCTGCTCCATGTGTTCACTGTCCTGCTGTTCTCTAGCTGGTTACTGCAGTGCGGCTCCATCTAGTGGCACAGATGTGTAATGACAACAGAAAGTCCAGTCCTCCATTATAAAACTAATTTAGTTCTGTGGCCCGTTTTTTTATTTCGTATTTTTGATCCAAGTCTAAAATTGAAAAACGAAAAACGCAGCATTTTTTTGTTTTTTGTGTTAAATTAAAAAACGAAAAACGAAATAAAACTTTTAATTTCTTAATTGCCAATTGAAAATGGAAAGAACGAATGATACACGGATTAAACAGGATTTTTTTTCTTTTTTTTGTGTTAGATTAAAAAAACGAAAAACGTAATAAAATGTCACTTTTTATTTTTTTGTTTAATTTTTTGTATTTTTGATTGACAATTGAAAATGGAAAGAATGAATGATACACAGATTGGTAAAGTTACAGAACTTTAACGTGGACATTTTCATTTTAAAGTTCTCCCAGACGGAGGATTCAACAGAAACAAGGTTATTTGTAACAACTGACAAGTTGAACTCCCCGTTAAAAGTTTCTGCTGTTACCTCAGAAATTACCTGTTTTAATGTTCTGATTGTGCTGAGACACAATCATTTTGTTGGATTTTGTTTGTAGACTTTTTTTTTTTTATAAAAACAGATGACATTAATGCCCTGGCAGTGGCAATAAGCTTTATTTTATTTGACAATTTGTAAGATGAGATTTAGACTAAATATGTGTTACTGACAAGTGCTGATGTTAAAGGTGTTTGAACAACAAATGTTATGACACTTTAGTTCATATGGCAGCAGAACATTTAAATAAAAGTGACCTTTACAATACTTTTGAATTCACTGTTTGATTTTGCGTATACAATGCAATTAATCGCGATTAATCAGGGAAATAATGCGATTAATCGCGATAAAAAATTTTATTCGTTGCCCAGCCCTGATTTAGACACAAAGCCGACACGCTCAGTCAAGGTCTGCAAATGTAAAAGGAGCGACACCGACCTCTGCCTCGTTCTCGTTGTAGAACCTCTTCTTCATGTCTGGGTCCCAGTCGATGGCCACGTACGGCTGAGCTGCACACAGAAGACAGAATGAAACCAAACGTTCTGACGCGACCTCCCGTGACCCCACAGATCCTGATGTTGACATGTGTCAGTTTATTTTGAATCTTTTAGCACACCATGCTGAAATGTTGGACTACTTTTTTCATTCAGCAGACACAGAAAATCTCTCCCGTTTTTGAGGTTCCTGCTGAAGGACAATGCACCAAATTAAAAATGTGAACATCTCAGCAACTACGAGGTTTATGTGAATGAATGGGATCAAAACAAAGGGAGCAAATGTGAGATAGTGTATAAATCAGTTCAGACTCACAGCTGAAGGACACAGCGCTCCCTCCCTCTCCCATCCCTCTTTCAGTCGTCCCGTTTGAGTTGACGGCCTGGATGGTGAAGAGGCTCCGCCTCCTCTTACGACACGCCCTCCTCTTGGCTGGATGCTCATTGGCCGGTGGGCTGGGAGAGCGCGCTTCTTCCTGTTTGCCTTCTTCCTTTTCTTCTTCTGTGGTTTCGCGGGTTTGCTGCTCCGCTGGCGCCTCTGAGGCCACAGCAGCAGCAGCGATAGCCGCGGTGCCCACGTCTCCGGAGGGATCCCCGTCACTGCTCCTGCAGGGGCGCTCCGTCTGGTTCAGTGAGCCATTACTGGCCTCCGTGTCTCCGTGGTCCTCTGAGGTCTGGGAGCGGTCGGCGTCGGGTCGAGCCTCAAGCGCAGCGGCGCCATCTGATTGGCTGTTTGGAGATGTGTCGTTGCAGCAGGAGGATCCAGTAGGCTCCGCCTCCTGCGGTTCATCTGAGGAGACAACAGAAGCAAACAGATATTTAACTCGAGTTAACCTCATCCTGAAACTAATTTTCCTGCTGGAGTTTAATGAATGTTTATTCAGAAATATTTACCAATCAAAAATGGGACTCTTTAAATAAAAAATAAAAAGAAACATCTGGTGGAACAGCTTTCGACTAATTAGGTTAAATGGCACAAAATCTGGTGATTCGATATAAAGAGAGCATCTTAGAAGGTCTCCCAAAAAACTATCTGCTAATTGTGAAACTATTTCAGAGTAAAGTTCTTCAGCTTTCGACTGCAAAGCCCTTGAAGAGCTCATCATCTACAGCACAGATCACCATCACAAGAGTCTGAGTCTGGAGAACTCTCCAGAAATGGTCCCTGAACGCTGAGGACCCTCAGGTCCTCAGGTGACGCTGCATCTACAACAGGTGGCGCTGCATCTACAACAGGTGACGCTGCATCTACAACAGGTGACGCTGCATCTACAACAGGTGACGCTGCATCTACAACAGGTGGCGCTGCATCTACAACAGGTGGCGCTGCATCTACAACAGGTGACGCTGCATCTACAACAGGTGACGCTGCATCTACAACAGGTGACGCTGCATCTACAACAGGTGACGCTGCATCTACAACAGGTGACGCTGCATCTACAACAGGTGACGCTGCATCTACAACAGGTGACGCTGCATCTACAACAGGTGAAGCTGCATCTACAACAGGTGACGCTGCATCTACAACAGGTGGCGCTGCATCTACAACAGGTGGCACCAGGAGGACTCTAGGAGGACTCTAGTTGGACTCCAGGTGGACTCTAGGAGGACTCCAGGAGGACTCCAGGAGGACTCCAGGAGGACTCCAGATGACTCTAGGAGGACTCTAGGTGGACTCCAGGTGAACTCTAGGAGGACTCTAGGAGGACTCCAGGTGAACTCTAGGAGGACTCTAGGTGGACTCCAGGTGAACTCTAGGAGGACTCTACGAGGACTCCAGGAGGACTCTAGGTGGACTCCAGGAGGACTCTAGGAGGACTCCAGGTGGACTCCAGGAGGACTCTACGAGGACTCCAGGAGGACTCTAGGTGGACTCCAGGAGGACTCCAGGAGGACTCTAGGAGGACTCCAGGAGGACTCCAGGAGGACTCCAGGAGGACTCCAGGAGGACTCCAGGTGGACTCCACGAGGACTCCACGAGGACTCCACGAGGACTCTAGGACGACTCTAGGAGGACTCCAGGAGGACTCCAGGAGGACTCTAGGAGGACTCCAGGTGGACTCCAGGAGGACTCTACGAGGACTCCAGGAGGACTCTAGGTGGACTCCAGGAGGACTCCAGGAGGACTCTAGGACGACTCCAGGAGGACTCCAGGAGGACTCCAGGAGGACTCCAGGTGGACTCCACGAGGACTCCACGAGGACTCCACGAGGACTCTAGGACGACTCTAGGAGGACTCCAGGAGGACTCCAGCTGGACTACAGGAGGATTCCAGGAGGACTCCAGGAGGACTCTAGGAGGACTCCAGGAGTACACCAGAAGGACTCCAGGAGGACTCCAGGAGGACTCTAGGTGGACTCCAGGAGGACTCCACGAGGACTCCACAAGGACTCCAGGAGGACTCTAGGTGGACTACAGGAGGACGCCAGGAGGACTCCAGGAGGAGTCTAGGAGGACTCCAGGTGGACTCCACGAGGACTCCAGGAGGACTCCAGGAGGACTCCAGGTGAACTCGAGGAGGACTCTAGGAGGACTCCAGGTGGACTCCAGGAGTACGCCAGAAGGACTCCAGGAGGACTCTAGGATGACTCCAGGTGGACTCCAGGTGAATTCTAGGAGAACTCTAGGAGGACTCTAGGTGGAGTCTAGGTGAACTCCAGGAGGACTCCAGGAGGACTCCAGGTGGACTCCAGGAGTACGCCAGAAGGACTCCAGGAGGACTCTAGTAGGAGTCCAGGAGGACTCTAGGAGGACTCCAGGAGTACGCCAGAAGGACTCCAGGAGGACTCTAGTAGGAGTCCAGGAGGACTCTAGGAGGACTCCAGGAGTACGCCAGAAGGACTCCAGGAGGACTCCAGGAGGACTCCAGGAGGACTCCAGGAGGACTCTAGGTGGACTCCACGAGGACTCCACGAGGACTCCACGAGGACTCCAGGAGGACTCTAGGTGGACTCCAGGAGGACTCCACGAGGACTCCAGGAGGACTCTAGGTGGACTACAGGAGGACTCCAGGAGGACTCCAGGAGGAGTCTAGGAGGACTCTAGGTGGACTCCAGGAGGACTCCAGGAGGACTCCAGGAGGACTCCAGGAGGACTCCAGGTGGACTCCAGGTGGACTCCAGGTGGACTCCAGGAGTACGCCAGAAGGACTCCAGGAGGACTCCAGGAGGACTCTAGTAGGAGTCCAGGAGGACTCCAGGAGTACGCCAGGAGTACGCCAGAAGGACTCCAGGAGGACTCCAGGAGGACTCCAGGAGGACTCCACGAGGACTCCACGAGGACTCCACGAGGACTCCAGGAGGACTCTAGGTGGACTACAGGAGGACTCCAGGAGGACTCCAGGAGGAGTCTAGGAGGACTCTAGGTGGACTCCAGGAGGACTCTAGGAGGACTCTAGGAGGACTCCAGGTGGAGTCCAGGTGAACTCCAGAAGGACTCTAGGAGGACTCTAGGAGGACTCTAGGAGGACTCTAGGTGGACTCCAGGAGGACTCCAGGAGGACTCCAGGAGGACTCCAGGAGGACTCCAGGTGGAGTCCAGGTGGACTCCAGGAGTACGCCAGGAGGACTCTAGGAGGACTCCAGATGGACTCTAGGAGGACTCCAGGTGGACGCCCTGCCTCGTTCAGACGCACCCCCATTATTCCCAGTAACAACAGGTTGGAAGTGAATACCATCACTGATGCCGTTGGTCTGAGCTCTGTACAGCTCTTCCTCGTCCTCCTCGTCCTCTTCCTCCAGCTCCTCTGAGGGGTCGGGAGGTCGCACGTACCGCCTACACACAGACACACACAGACACACACACACAACCAGCATCAGTAAACTGGAGAGGAAGCTGAACCCAGTGCAGGCTAACCGCCTCGTCCGCGGGCATTTGTGCGGGCGCTCTGCTTACGCCAGCCTCTGCAGGAACAGCTGGTAGAGCGCCTCCTGGCTGCAGCTGCCGTGCGGCACGTTGAGGAGCAGCGGGTGTCCGAACAGCGACGTGCCGTACGAGCTGCTGCTGCTGGAGCCGTAGTCCCTGTAGTGCGAGCGCTCCCTGAGGTAGAGCGCCAGCAGCACATGCTCCTCCTCCTCCTGCGGCGCGCTCAGCTCGTACCTGCACACAGGACCAACAACCGTCAGCGGTCACCTGGGAGACGTGAAGCTGCCGACGGCAGCGGCCCGGCGTGCTTCCGTCACTCTGCACGAAAAAGCCTTCAGATCGCCTTTCCTTGGACCTTTTTACATCAAATTTGATATTTTGTTTTATTGACAAGCGTAACAGGTTCTCTTACACGAAGATGTCGTCTCGGTCCAGAATGCAATTCAGAGATTCGTCGGCGCTGTAGATCTTGTAGAAACGGTGATTGAAGACGTCCGCTACGACCATCTGAAACACACCGATACAACCTGAAATGTTTAACGTCGTCTCCTCTCAACACAGCGCTGCTTCCCTGCAGCAGCTGAGTTTCCTCAGGGGAGATGGGAGGATGAGGGAAGATGAGAACACTGAAACTGATCACATGAGCTCTGAAGCCTCTGCAGCTTGTAATGGATGAGGTCTCACCTGGGCAGGTGGGACGCTGGTCATCTCTGATAGGGCGGAGCAAAGGTCGCTCACCTTTCCTGCTTTAGGGACCAGGACACGATGCTGCAGACAGACACACAGCAGTGACCTCACAGCTTCATCCACTCCTGGAGGCGGAGCAACTGACCCACCGTCACCCTCACCTGCACGGGTTTAGCGTACGGGTCCAGAGAGACGAAGAACACCTCCATGACGCGCTCCTTGCTGACAGGAAGCGGGATGCTCAGGTAGCAGAAGGGGTCGAAGGTCACAGACACTTTGTTGCACTCAGGGCAGACCAGCGTGGACTTGAAGAGGCCGTGAAACGTGTCGACGATCACGGAGTCGTTCCGCCGCCGGTGGTTTCGCCACGCCTCCTCGGCCACTTCCTAGATGAGCACACCGGGAGGAAGCTGAGTCAGAGCTGCACACAGGAAGTCAAACCGTCCACGTCCTGTGCTGAGGTGCCGCTCACCTGGTCCGGTCGCCCGTTGGCATCCCGCAGCTCGATGTACTCCTTGTTCTTGACCCGGTTCAGGTCCTCGTGCAGCCCGTCCAGCAGGAAGGACAGCAGCTCCTGACTGTCGTGCTGCTGGTAACCCAGGAACTGAGACGCGAAGTGGCCCACCTTCGTCTGCGCACAAACCAGCGGCGCCGTCAGCTATGCTAGTAGCGCCCTCACACACCATCTAACGCTGACGAACACTGAGATCTACGATTGGAACAGCATTCAGACTAGTTCAACTCCATAAGCACTTTCTGAAAGGAGTGCACGATAACTATCGGGCCGATAACAGGAAATTATGACGTCATGCCGATAAGTCCGATATCACGACGAACAGCCCCGATAACATATATATTTTTGTCAACACAACAGTGTCTCGCTCCCTCTAAGGCCTTGAATAACCGGCAGTGAATGTTATGTTCAAGTGAAGTCGGCATAATCAGAAAAATGATTTCTCAGTAAGGAAAATCAAGAATACCCCCTCATGCCAGAAAACAACTCGTTAACTCGTCATAACTTTGGTAGTTGGTGACTTTAATTAATATTCGCAGTATTTTCCCACGTGTTACACATACAAAATAGAAAAACAAGAAAAGGCCGAAAGAACGACTAGCAAACGAGGGGACGTCGGAATTTACGTTACACCTTAAATGCAGCCTGCAGCACAGCGCTGATCACAAAAATCATGGCGGCGTGGAACTTTGTTAAAGTTTCAGAAGAAGATAGTTTGGTGGTTATTTGTGACGAATCCTCCGAGTGAATTCTACGAGGAAGGAAGCACAAGCTTTAATACGTAAAACCTGATCAGCCACCTACAACATCACAATTGCTTCCATGGAGTTTTGAAATTGCGCTAAAGTGAGCTAACGGAAGCTAATGCTAACGTGCGCAAGCCAGCAGCAGTCTCCTCTCCCTCATTCCTCTCATCTAAAGCTTCCATGATAAAAAAAAAAAAAAGAAAATCACTGAACCTCATTTACTTTAATTAAAGGTATTAATTTAAATGGAACCACAAGCCAAAATCCTTTAAATATTAATCCTTTTCAGTTAGTAATTCTGATGCATGTATTTCCATCAGTTCAAGGAGCCTTTATTTTTTATATCAGTCAGTAATGAACCTTATTTAAGTTGATGTGAGATATCAAATAGGTTTGTTTGATAGCTTTATGAAAATGTTTAAGAGGCTTGACAATAGTTTTTCTTTGGAAAAATAATCTGTTGATTTAAATAATGTTGGTGTGTTTTTAGGTTTTTATGTGTGCTTTTTTGGACCTCGAGTCCGTAATAAAGTTTATCTATCTATCTATTTTTGGTTTTGTTCATAGTATTGATGTAATGATCTTAGGTATATGTGCGTGTTATCGTTTATCGGTATCGGCCTCTAGGAGCTGAAAGTTATCGGTTATCGGTATTGGTTTTAAAAAACAGTTATCATGCATCCCTACTTCCCGACCAACCGGGCCAAGGATCGTTCCACCTGAATGAACCGGTACCACGGGGCACCGCGTGTTCACCACCATCAGGTCTGGCAACGCCCTCTTTCAACGCCATCATTCCAGGAGTGGAACTGAGACGTGGACGTGTCGGAGATGGTTGGTACCTTAAAGACGCGCGGCACCACCGAGTAATGCCGGCCGGACCACATCTGCTTGATGACGTCGGCGTACGCCTCGGCGATCTCGCCCTTCATCCCCAGAGGGTTGGTGAAGTTCAGCTCCTCCAGGTAGGAGTTCTGCAGGAAGTACTCTGTCAGGGGAGGAGTGTTGCTCAGACACTGCAGAGGGAGGCCGAGCAGACGACAGGAGGAGGAGTTAGGAGGGACGCTAACGTCAGGAGACCTCAAGGTGAGATGTGTGTTCCCAACTTCAGACGCACAAAAAAGGAAATTCAAACTGAAACCGTCTCTTGAAGTTTTACACTTGGCTGTCGTGCGTGCATGCACGTGTTCGCGCACTCATACCTGTAGAGCTGAGTTCATGAAGCAGGTGTTGCCCAGGTTGGTGAGGCCGCAGACGCCCGGCTGTCCTCGGTACGAGTCCTGCTCCTCCACAGAGTTTCTCCTGGAGAGAAGAGTCTCATCAACAGATAGCTGCATCTGTTAGTTGCTTCTGTTAGTTGCTTCTGATAGCTGCATGTGTTAGCTGCTTCAGTTAGCTGCATCCGTTAGCTGCTTCTGTTAGCTGCATCTGTTAGCTGCTTCTGTTAGCTGCATCTGTTAGCTGCATCTGTGAGCTGATTCTGTGAGGTGTTTCTGTGAGCTGTTTCTGTTAGCTGCTTCTGTTAGCTGCTACTGTTTGCTGCATCTGTTAGCTGCTTCTGTTAGTTGCTTCTGATAGCTGCATGTGTTAGCTGCTTCAGTTAGCTGCATCCATTAGCTGCATCTGTTAGCTGCTTCTGTTAGCTGCATCTGTTAGCTGCATCTGTGAGCTGATTCTGTGAGGTGTTTCTGTGAGCTGTTTCTGTTAGCTGCTTCTGTTAGCTGCTACTGTTAGCTGCTAGTGTTTGCTGCATCTGTTAGCTGCATCTGTTAGCTGCTTCTGTTAGCTGCATCTGTGAGCTGATTCTGTGAGGTGTTTCTGTTAGCTGCTTCTGTTAGCTGCTTCTGTTAGCTGCTACTGTTTGCTGCATCTGTTAGCTGCTTCTGATAGCTGCTTCTGATAGCTGTTAGGATATCGACAAGCTGAGCCTCACAAGAAATTCAGGCTACATTCTTGTCAACTAGAAAAGATTCACACTGCACCTAAAAAAAAATAAGCTAGCAGCCCTATTTCTCAGCTCAGTGGACGTCAGCATGTTCTTAAGGTATCTTGGAGTGATTCCAGGTTCTAATTTAAGCTTTTAGAGGCATGTTAAAACAGTAAATACACTCTCCATCTAAAACCATATCCAACCACAGACTGAGCAGTGGTTTTTCTCATATTCCTTCACCAGCTGGTCTCAAGCAAACATGACAATTCTGAAACCAATAATAAATCTTTATTAACAGACTTTAAAAGTGCTGGATTGAAAACCCCTGAGCTATCACCGTTGTCATATTGGGAAGAAGCTTAATGTATTTAATTGGATCTGTTTCTTACATTTCTAACATATTACATGGGCTTGCACCTCCTCCACTGACTGATTTTATAACACAGAAAGATGACCATGACAAGATAACAAAGCCAACCACCAGAGGGCACTGTAGTTCAGATATACAGTGGTACCTCGACTTACGAACGTTTCTACATATGAAATTTTCAGGTTACGAAACGCCTCAACAGGAAAATATTGCCTCTAGTTACGAAAGAAATTTCAGGATATGAAAGGCTAAAATCCAGTAGCGCTGCTACTCACAGCTCCCAGAGTTTACTGAACGTAAACATAGCTGTCAGCTCTGTATCTCAGTTTGAAAGCGGTGCGTCCGAGCTGCTCTGCCATTGGCTATCGCTTAGCATCCTCCTGGCATCCCATTGGCTAGGAGGGCCCCTTGTCTGTATGAGCGTAACCCAGCAACCAGGTAAACAAACTATTTTTACCTCCGCCAAGGAGATTATGTTTTTGCCAGCATTTATCTGTCTGTCTGTGTTCAAGATAACTTATAAGTTATGGATGGATTTTGATGAAATTTTCAGGAGTTGTCAGAAATGTGAAAAGGAAGAACTGATTTCATTTTGGGTGTGATCCGGAAAAAATCCTGGATTCTGGATCACTTTCAAATGTTCAATAATTGTTGTGTTTAGTGGAGGTCTGCGCTCTCTGAGTGCTTTTCTAGTTCTAACATGTGTTTATTACAGGTTTTTATGTCATTTCATGTATTATTTATAATTAATTTAAAAAAAATAATGTTTGAATTTTGGGGGTTTGGAACGAATTAGGACATTTACATGGAAAATGCGTCTCTACTTGAGAAATTTTCAGGTTACGAAACTACTTCCAGAACCACTACTTCGTAAGTAGAGGTAGCACTGTATAAATATATGAATAGATACATAAATACATACTTTTTGCCTATGAATGAATGAATGGATAAATAAATGAATAAATAAATAATTAAGATACATAATTGGACATGAAATGAATATAAAAATATGTCTCACATGCCCATTTCCCAATGTTAACAACGTCAGTACGGGGTCAGCGTAAGGTCAACGTGACTGCCCAGTTAGCTTATGTTGTAATATCATTTAACCGCTGGAATTTTATTTCACAGATAGCAAAGAGAACTTTTTAGCAGCATCATGGATTGTTTTCTAAAAAGAAAAGTCCCACAGGAACGGAACATCACAGAGGAGCCGACTTCTTCATCAAGCCTTCATCCACCAGCTCTGAATCTGCTCCATAGCTACCAAAGCTAGCTGCTAGCGATAAGGCTAAAAAGAGGCAATACAAGGATGATGGATGGAAGCAAGCACATCACGGATGAAAAGAAGCTTTCCTGCTGAGGCCTACTCTGGTGCATTTATCCTGTTCAGGTTATTTAAACTAAATAAACGGGACGTATGCGTTTACAGTCGGAGCGATGCAGTGTGGCTTTGGATTATATTTTACTCTGGGGTGGCGTGAGATTTTATTCACTTTTGAAAGGTGTCGTGACTGAAAACAGGTTGAGAAAGGCTGATTTAAAGAGTCCAAACTGTTTTTGGTTTTGTTCATAGTATTGATGTAATGATCTTAGGTATATGTGTGTGTTATCGGTTATCGGCCTTTAGGAGCTGAAAGTTAACGGTTATTGGTATCGGTTTTAAAAAACAGTTATCGTGCATCCCTATGTTTCACCAACAAGGCCCAACACGCCCCTAGAAGTGCTGCAGCTGAGAGCTGGAGCTGCTCCTACACCAGAAACCACTGAAGCCTCCTTCGTGGTGTAACGGTCTGACCAGCAGAGGAGCTCAGACTATTTTTTGAGGAACGGATTCAATGGATTAATTTTCATAATCCATCCTGAACCTCAGTGGAAATGCAGAAGGCACAGGGCTGAAATGTTATTTTAGCTGCTTGGAGAGACAAAAAAAAAGAAAGAAAAAGCCACCGCGTGCTCAGGCTATAGGGTCAAAACGCAGCGCTAATGCTAACAGATCCACCTCAGACACGGCAGCGCCTCTCCCAGGGCTGCGTTCAGGAGCGGCTGCTTTAAAACTTTACAGCGTGCTGTAAAGCTCCTGCTCCAGAGTCATGTTTTCCATTATCTTTCTAAAAAGCAGCTCAGAGAACATGAAGGCAGATCTAAGGAGTTTTAGCTGAAGCCGACAGTCAGACCAATCAAATGTTTAACAATGTCAAAGCCACAACACTGTGTTTAAAGGGTTTAAATCAAATAAAATCACATAAGGAGTCCCTCCCTGCAGTGAGGCCGGATGACTCCAGACAGCAACTTAAAGACAAAGGATTATGGTTTTATCTGTTCATGAATGTTTATGGTACACATGGGGGGGGGGGGGGGGGGGGGGGGCAGAAGGAGCTGGAACAAAAACAAAAACCCAGAGTGGAACAGGGAGAAGCCTTTTCAGAGAAAAACTAAACTGAAAGCTGCTGAAGAGGAGAGATGACAAGCAGACAGGTAGAATGGGGGGGGGGGGGGGGGGGGGGGGGGGGGGGGGTTCCCAGACAGGAAGGAAGGAATGGCGGCTGGGAAGAGACTTCGGAAGAAAGACAAAAACAGGAAGTCAGAAGTATAAAAAAAATAAAAGACAGAGGCAGAGAAGTGAAAAGTAGGAATCAAACAGCGTTTTGCTCTTACATAATCTGAGGTCTGGAGCTCGGCCAGGTGCCATCGGCGTTCCTCATCTCCATGATCACCGTCTGACACACACACACACACACACAAACACACACAGCTCATCTCTGAGGTGGACAGCTAATTATCTTTGAATAAACAAGGTGCCGTGAGGAAGGTTCAGACGCTTTGACCGTGAAAAGGTAAAACGTTTGATAGTTTTCACGTCCGGCGACACTGAGCCTGTCGGGTGCGACGGCTGAGGCGGGTTCATCCTCACCATCCCCGTGCTCAAGCAGGCGTCCAGCACGCTCACGTGGATGTTCCTGAGACGCTCGCAGCTGCTGTCTGAACTCTTCATCCACAGACGGCACTCCGACCCCGGAGCCACTGAGAAGGCCTGACACATGGCCCTCTGGATGGCACCTGCACAGACACCAGGGGTGAGTGTTGGCAAGGACCTCGCAATACGATATGTATCATGATACTTGGGCCACAATATGATATTATATTGCAATATTCTACCCAGTTAATATCAAAATTAAAAGTAGAGATAAAAAATCAAGTTGCTGTATATGTTCATCAGATGATATTGATCATTCAGAGGACAAATTGAGTCAAATCTATTTGCTTCAAAACAACCTATTTATTGTTTATTATTAGTATTTTTGCACATTTAAATTTTAAACAATTTAAATGTGAAAATGAAACAATTTTCCTAAAAAAAATCGATATTAGGAGCTGAAAAATCGATATTATATTGGGAGGCCGAAAATCACGATATACAGTGATCCTTGCTGATTTGCGGTTTAAGTTCCGTGGTTTTATTAATTTGTAGATTTTTCCAAAATATGTAATATCATTTTAAAAACTTTTTTTTTTTTTAATCGCAGAAACATCACAGGATGTTGTGGGTGTTTTCTCACAGTGAAGAAATGCTGTGAGCCAGCCTGGCCCCTTTAAGAAGGTGGCCTTATGGGTAATGGTGTGGCCTTATGGGTAATGGAGTGTGTGTCGTGGGTGAAGCTGTTTTAAGTGTCAGCGTAGGTTTGATGTTCTTTTACACGTTATTTTCCCCTTAAATGCAAAACAATCTACTCCCTCTCTCTCTATGCACCTGATACAATAACTGACAAAAAATTAATAATAATCTGACATTACCAATTACAGTCACTGATCAGTGACTAAGCTAATCCAGCTAATCGATCAACAGTTCTTTTTCCATACTGTACATTTCTGCATCTCCTTTTTGTCACTGTTGGTCTGAAAAGCTTAGTTTTAGCTCCCGCCTCTTTAAGCCCCTCCCACCTCAGTGATCAGGTGTGGTCAGCGTGTCCTGTATCTAACCTGAAGCTGATGGGCACCAGCTGGTTGGCGCCACTTCCCCTCTCAGCCTCTGTGGAAGCAGTCGGGGTGCACTTACTTCTGCATCCTCTCCTCGTTTTTGTTCAATAATGACCCACTTTTGTTCCATTTTAAGACATGATTAAAACCGCTGTGTTTTTAGATCTTAAAGAGGGTGTACGTCCTTTTTCACATCCATTTTATGGGACAGAAAAATTACATCATACGCTGACCAACTAGCTAACCAACTTCCGTTTCAGCTGCTCCCTGTGTCCAATGAGCCACGCCCAGCAGAGGAGGAGGGTGGAGCTTAAACCAGCTGCTGCGGCGCCATGCACGAGGAGGAAAAAGAGGCTTTGAAAGGACTGTGATGGAGGAGTTTGTACAGTTCTTCTGCTACAGTCTGTTGTAAACTCACATATGCTGTCCGTGCGGCTGAACTGCGCAGTGATGACGCTCTCCATGTTGCTATGGAGACAGAGGAAGATCTCAACAGGGTAAACCTCCACCTTCAGAGTGCTGGGCAGGTCCACCACCTGAAACACACACGTTTCCGTCACTTCCAGCGGGTCTACACGTACGGACAAGTTCAATTTAAGACCCTTTTAACACCACTTTATGTCAAAAACATAAGCCAAGAACCATACTGACATCATAGAATCCCCTCTAGTACTCGTTATTGCTATTGATCGTGATAATACACGATGAGCTTTTCATATGAGGATCCTCTCATTCCTGAGTGTGTCTTGAGTTTCACCTTGCGCTCCAGCGGCGGATGACCGTCCACCATCCCATACCAGACGAGCAGCTTGTGCCAGGCCTCCGCTGGCACCAGAACAAAGTCCTCGTTCTCCGCCAGACGCTCCTTCAGGTGGTACGAGTCGAGGTCTGAAAACGGCAGCAGAACTTCAGGATCAGTGTGACGAGCAACCGGTAAACAGCAGAGCTGCAGAGCGCTAACATTTACAGCCGTCGGGCTGTACTCCCTGAAGCAGCCGGAGGCGTTCACTGACCCTCGTACAGTTCGGCGTTGTCGATCTGACCCGGGTAGGACGATGAGTTCTGGTCTCCGGTCTCCACGAACTCCTTCCACTGTTCAAACCAGCGACGATCCACCACGTACCTGCAACACACACGCAGGCACATAATTACACAGCGCTGCCAACGTTTTTCTGTTTGTTCAGTCACACTTTGACTTTGGTCGACATCAGAGGACTTTTTATTTAATTCACACTTTTGTCCAGTTTAAATCAAGTTGTACTCGTGACTCAGCCATTAAATAAAGATGCACACATAAAACCTGCAGACATCAACATGCCAATCCAATACAACAGCAACAATTCCAAAGGGAAAAAAAAGGGGTGGAGCTTTTTTAAACTTCTGGTTTTGAAGCAACTATGCAAACTCCCACTGACCGACTGAGGCACCGATTTAGCGGGAGGGTGAGGACGAAACGAGGAAGAACCCAGCAAGCTGAACCTCACATGAAAGTCCAGGCTCTGTTCCTGTGAGTTCAGCCGTGATCCTGCTTCTACTGGAATAACTGGAGGAAGTCACAGCGGAGAAAGACACTGGTCTGCAGAGCTCTGATCTATCCTGTCGGTCCTGGGAGTCAGCTTTTAAAAAAACCTTTCACACTTACATGGCTCAGTCTTCTCGGCGGACCACAGTGCTCCGTCTCTGTCAGACAGCAGCCGGTAAGGTTATTCTTATTTAGAAGCCTGTTGCTTCATTTGGGCTTGTTTTCATAAACCTGGTTAGTAGGCGGGGCTTTAGAGGCCTTTGAGAAGGTTGTTATAACAATCCTGACCACTAGAAGTCAATGTAACTTTAAGGTCAGCCCTCAGAGCTGGAGCGTAATTCCTCAGATGGCCCAGAAAAATGAGCCCGACTCGACTGAAGGCAAACCTGGAAGGTTCCATGTCACGGTTACACTCCAGATACTGCTGGTGAGCCAGCTCCACCCAGCTAAACCGGGCTAAACCGGGCTAGGCCAGCGACCGACGAGGGCGTGGTTAATTTGACTGACAGGCTTGTTTGCTACGCCCATCTGGCTTTGAATAACTGGAATTGGTCAAAGTCAATTCCTGCCAACAGGGCGCCACAAAACTACTCCTCAGAACCCTAAAGGTGATTCTGCAGAAATTACCCACAGCGAGTACTTCTCTTAGTCATACCTTTATGGACAAAACAATATAATTTTAAAAACTCTTCTTCTCAGTTTTCCTGTTCACCTGCTGATAGTGATGCTGTAGTTTGATGTATTTATGTAGAGAATAAAATGTCAAACGTGCTGTTTCTTACCATTTTATCACTCAACGTGTCTCAAAATGAAAGTAAATCTTTAGACTTTGGACTATCGTTGAGAAGGGGGCCGCTCTACATCCACCTCTGCAGGGGGCCGCTCTACATCCGCCTCTGCGGGGGCCGCTCTACATCCACCTCTGCGGGGCCGCTCTACATCTGCGGGGGCCGCTCTACATCTTCAGGGGGCCGCTCTACATCCGCCTCTGCAGGGGGCCGCTCTACATCCGCCTCTGCAGGGGGCCGCTCTACATCCGCCTCTGCGGGGGGCCGCTCTACATCCGCCTCTGCGGGGCCGCTCTACATCCGCCTCTGCGGGGCCGCTCTACATCCACCTCTGCAGGGGGGCGCTCTACATCCGCCTCTGCGGGGCCGCTCTACATCCGCCTCTGCAGAGCCGCTCTACATCCGCCTCTGCGGAGCCGCTCTACATCCGCCTCTGCGGAGCCGCTCTACATCCACCTCTGCGGAGCCGCTCTACATCCACCTCTGCGGGGCCGCTCTACATCCACCTCTGCGGGGGCCGCTCTACATCCCTCTGCAGGGGGCCTCTCCACCTCTGCGGGGGCCGCTCTACATCCACCTCTGCAGGGGGCCGCTCTACATCCCCTCTGCAGGGGGCCGCTCTAAATCCACTCTGCGGGGCCGCTCTACATCCACCTCTGCAGGGGCCGCTCTACATCCACCTCTGCAGGGGGCCGCTCTACATCCACCTCTGCGGGGCCGCTCTACATCCACCTCTGCAGAGCCGCTCTACATCCACCTCTGCAGAGCTGCTCTACATCCACCTCTACAGAGCTGCTCTACATCCACCTCTGCAGGGGGCCGCTCTACATCCACCTCTACGGGGCCGCTCTACATCCACCTCTGCAGAGCTGCTCTACATCCGCCTCTGCGGGGCCGCTCTACATCCGCCTCTGCGGGGCCGCTCTACATCCGCCTCTGTAGAGCCGCTCTACATCCGCCTCTGCGGAGCCGCTCTACATCCGCCTCTGCGGAGCCGCTCTACATCCGCCTCTGCGGAGCCGCTCTACATCCGCCTCTGCGGAGCCGCTCTACATCCGCCTCTGCGGAGCTGCTCTACATCCACCTCTGCGGAGCCGCTCTACATCCGCCTCTGCGGGGCCGCTCTACATCCGCCTCTGCGGGGGCGCTCTACATCCGCCTCTGCGGGGCCGCTCTACATCCGCCTCTGCAAAGCCGCTCTACATCCGCCTCTGCGGGGGCCGCTCTACATCCGCCTCTGCGGGGGCCGCTCTACATCCACCTCTGCGGAGCTGCTCTACATCCGCCTCTGCGGGACCGCTCTACATCCACCTCTGCGGGACCGCTCTACATCCACCTCTGCGGGACCGCTCTACATCCACCTCTGCAGGGGGCCGCTCTACATCCACCTCTGCAGGGGGCCGCTCTACATCCACCTCTGCAGGGGGCCGCTCTACATCCACCTCTGCAGGGGGCCGCTCTACATCCACCTCTGCAGGGGGCCGCTCTACATCCACCTCTGCAGGGGGCCGCTCTACATCCACCTCTGCAGGGGGCCGCTCTACATCCACCTCTGCAGGGGGCCGCTCTACATCCACCTCTGCAGGGGGCCGCTCTACATCCACCTCTGCAGGGGGCCGCTCTACATCCACCTCTGCGGGGCCGCTCTACATCCACCTCTGCGGGGCCGCTCTACATCCACCTCTGCGGGGCCGCTCTACATCCACCTCTGCGGGGCCGCTCTACATCCACCTCTGGCGGGGCCGCTCTACATCCACCTCTGCGGGGCCGCTCTACATCCACCTCTGCGGGGCCGCTCTACATCCACCTCTGCGGGGCCGCTCTACATCCACCTCTGCGGGGCCGCTCTACATCCACCTCTGCAGAGCTGCTCTACATCCACCTCTGCAGAGCTGCTCTACATCCACCTCTGCAGAGCTGCTCTACATCCACCTCTGCAGAGCTGCTCTACATCCACCTCTGCAGGGGGCCGCTCTACATCCACCTCTGCGGGGCCGCTCTACATCCACCTCTGCGGGGCCGCTCTACATCCACCTCTGCGGAGCTGCTCTACATCCGCCTCTGCAGGGGGCCGCTCTACATCCGCCTCTGCGGGGGCCGCTCTACATCCACCTCTGCGGAGCTGCTCTACATCCACCTCTGCGGGACCGCTCTACATCCACCTCTGCGGGACCGCTCTACATCCACCTCTGCGGGACCGCTCTACATCCACCTCTGCGGGACCGCTCTACATCCACCTCTGCAGGGGGCCGCTCTACATCCACCTCTGCAGGGGGCTGCTCTACATCCACCTCTGCAGGGGGGCGCTCTACATCCACCTCTGCAGGGGGCCGCTCTACATCCACCTCTGCGGAGCCGCTCTACTACCACCTCTGCGGAGCTGCTCTACATCCACCTCTGCGGGGCCGCTCTACATCCACCTCTGCAGAGCTGCTCTACATCCACCTCTGCAGAGCTGCTCTACATCCACCTCTGCAGAGCTGCTCTACATCCACCTCTGCAGAGCTGCTCTACATCCACCTCTGCAGAGCTGCTCTACATCCACCTCTACGGGGCCGCTCTACATCCACCTCTGCAGAGCTGCTCTACATCCGCCTCTACACACTCGAGAGCCTTCATGTCAGGTGAAAACAACATGGCAACATCAGAAAACTCACTCTGGTGCAGCACATGAAAATATGAGTTTTCTCCAAATGTGAGATTTCAGACCCACAGATAAAATTCTTTAGAGAACTTGGACTCGTCCTTCATCTTCCTGCACAACCTGGACACACGGATCAGATTTTTCTTCAGGTCACATCTCTTTATCAGCTTCTGTGTGATACTTGGTTTCACGTTGGCCTTTATTTTCACTTCTGTTGAATTAGAAGTGAAAATGAAACAGCTTTCTGCGCAAATAATCAGTTCATTTCATTCCTAGTTTGGTTTCCTGTTCGTTTATGGAAAGACAGAAACACCAAACTAAAGAAGAAACATGAAGCGGACCGTCTCAGGTGGAAACGCCGGTCTGTGTTGGCTCTTTTGCTCAGGCGTGAAACACAACATGCCCCGGCCTCCTGAGCTCCTTCATGACTTTTTAAAGAGCTGGCAGAAAACAGAAAGTAAAACCAGGCGATGCCTGGCACTCACCATGCCAGAGACCTGCAGAGTCACGGTGCTGCAGGATCAGGTGAGTCACGACACACGCATTAACACTTCAGCGTGAGCGGGACAATGTGACTCCTCCTCACATCAGCCAGATTAAATGTTGCATTTGTTCGGCTTTTAAACCACTGTGGTCATTTAAACTGACAAAAACCAGCTTCGTTTAAGAGCTGCTGGGTAAACGCCTTTTCTAACTTTTATTAGTTCATTGGGCTCTGTGATTCTGCGATATATATCGATATTTTACTTCTCCAGAGATTATCGATTTTTCACAAGTATCGATATTCTTAACTTCTTTCAAAACCCCCGTGTCCCACCTTTAAAAGCTTGCAAGCAACAATTTGCACTGTTTAAATAAATGAAACTATTTTTCTCAACAAATCTTTTATTCATTTTGTCCAGCATTTGCAAGCACCTGTCAGCCATATAATGTGGAATTGATGCTTTCAGTTCAATTAATTCAAACAAAGTCATTGGAACACTCACAAGATGTCACCAAAATCACTTTGTCCCTTTAAAATCTTTCAGAAAATGATGTAAATGTAATGTAAGATGAATATCGATATATATCGTATCGTGAGACGAATATCATGTATCGTATCGTGACATTAGTGTATCGCTACAGCCCTATGGACCAGCATCCAAATAATACAGAATCAAACTTAAATAAATTACATTAAGCATCTTGAAAGAATCTAGCAGCTAAAGGTGAAATAAATATATGTACAGGTCACATATCAGCAGAAATTAGATGTGAACAGATCAGTTTAATTTCCAGATATCCAATCCACATATCTGGTCAATATCTGGCTTGATATCAGATCCTAATATCAAAACATCCAGACTAATCAGCTCTACGGACAGAAACTTTGAAGTAATAGTGCATCAATAATACTTTGTGGATGCTCTTACTGACTCCTTTAAGCAGTAAATACTTGTTTCCATTGTTATCAATTTAAAAGTGATTTCCATCTAGCTTCTCGACAACTCCATGTTTACAGCAGCAGAGAAACCATTTAAGGATTGGAGCAGCGGGGAAAGGTCATGTGGTCTGATGAGTCCAGGTGCACCCTGGTCCAGAGTAGGGCTGGGCGATTTTATCGATTCGGCGATATATATCGATATTTTATTTCCAAGAGAGTATCGATATTTCAGCCGCGGGTATCGATACTCCAGGGCTGTGTTTACTCTCGCGGCAACGTGTCGCTGTTATCTTGTCCCCGGTATGCAGCAGTTATTTTTGATATATGTTAATGTTGAAGCGCGTCTGCGCTGTTATTCAACGCCACAACGGAGAGGGACAATCATGAACTAGCTAAATTTACTAAACGTATCTCTTGTGTTTTTCCACTTCCTCACCGTCTCGGCCGTATCCAGACCCACATTCATCGCTATCTTCCTCCATGAATTACTAGAATATGTTCTGTCTTTGTAGTGTGGAGAACCAGAATCGTACAGATGTGGGTACTTCCTCATTTCTTCGATGACGTGGATGTAGAATTGACCAATCAGAGGCCTCCGTTCTCTCCTCTCTGCGACGTCGTTTGCAGTCACCTACCTTTCAGTTCAGTTAATTCAAACAAATTGGAACACTCACAAGATGTCACCAAAATCACTTTGTCCTGTTAAAATCTTTAAGAAAATGATGTAAATGTATTGTTAGAAAAATATCGATGAACGGGCCGCCCTGGTGGCGCAGTGGTTAGGGCGGGCGGCTCATATACAGAGGCTACAGTTCTCGTGCGGCTGGTCACGAGTTCGACTCCCGGCTCGTCGACTCTTTCCCGCATGTCTTCCCCATTCTCTCTGCCCCCCTTCCTATCTCTCTACACTTTGAATAAAGGCCACTAGTGCCAAAAAAATCTTTGAAAAAAAAAAAAAAAAAAATCGATGAACATCAAATATTAACTTAACTTCTTTCACATGTTCGCGCACCTTTGTGTCCTTTGTCGTGCATGTAATGACAGGAATGAGGCTCGAGGTAATTAATGAGCCGGTTAAATGCTTTGTATTCCACAAACTGAATGGGCTGGTCGTCCTCAGTAATACATTCCGCGATTAGCTCGGTGATTTTTCTGTATTTCTCCGAGTCTTTCAGGAGTTTGTCCTTTCTTTTAAAAGTGTCACAGAGTGTTTGCTGCTGTAGTGCATCCAGCTTCAAAGCTGATGCGGGCGCCTGACAGAAGGCTGCGTGATCGGTGCTGCGTGCTTTTTTAAGTGTCTGATTAGATTGGTGGTGTTGTAAACTCTCTTCTTACTTACCCATCATGATATCTCAGCCTTCCACACGTTTCAAGTCGCAGTTGAAGCGTCGGTCTTTGTAATTTTAGAGTGCTGCCACACTGCTGACAGTTTTCCTAGAGTTTAGCCTGACGCCGCCAGTCTAAACACTTTTAAGGTGATACAAGACAGCGCTGCTGGGAAACCTCATTTCAGTGCAAATTATTAAATGTATATAGTTTAAAAAATATTTTTGTTTGTGTAATATGATTACTTTATTAATTTGTGTTAATCAGGATCTCTTTTTCAGGAAAAAAATAATGAAAAAAAGATCGGTGTGTTATAATAATGTTGATCGGCCGATCCGATCCACCTTAAATTTTTAAGATCGAAGGCCGATCCGATCAGGGGATCGGGATCGGGACACCCTAATAAAAAGTCTTGATAAACGACATACAGTATTTTTGTTCCCTGAAAATAATAAACTGAACACTGGGAATATGACCTATAAGTGGCATTATATTAAAAAAAAAAAAAAACAAGTATACTTATACAATACTTCCATCCTTCATATTAGAGACTTCTTACGGTTCTCTGACTTGTTTGTGTTCAGATGGAATGAAACAAAGTTAGTTTCACATGAATATATAGCTTTACCCTAATGTTGCTACTTTAAGAGCAAGTACCACATGTGAAGTGCAGTATTATAGATGGAACATGAGCCTTATAGTATTTTAATGCCTGGCTTTTAAACTAACATGTTGCTGTCTCCGTGTCTTTTCTTTCAGCACTAATCATAAAAGCCACCAATCATTTCGTCGTATGTGATACTGATGATTAAATGACATGACAATAAAAATTCCATTCTATTTTAACGAGCACTGTTCTTTAAAGCCTGTAAAACTTCCCTTACACGGAACCGAAAATGAAAATGTCTTTTCCAGTCCTCCTGGGAATGTTTCAAAGACGCCGACATGACCGGATGAACGGCTGGTGTTTGGAAGCAGAAACACTCGGGGCGCCCTGAACGTCTCATCGCCGCTGCATGACAGACTAGCGCTGGGCTAGCTAGGCAGCTAACGCCGAGCCGTTTAACGACTGTAACGAACCGGAACCGAAGCCAGCGGTATAACCGCTCCACTCCACATGCAAAGTACGGCTGTATCTGTAGAACAGAGCCCTGGGCGGGCAGGGTGGGCACTCACCAACTGTCCCCGGCGCGGAGCTCACTCTCCCGCAGCAGAGACTCGATCTCCCGCCGCTGGGTCTCCAGACCCGGGGGCTCCGCGGCTGAACAGCGGCTGTCGGCCGTCATGGTAGGTACCAATCAGTCATAAATGTCGGGAATGTGACAAGTATCAGACCTCGCCGGGTAGACAGAAGCAGAAGTCGAGCCGCTGTGCCGAACAGGGAAGCAGCGCCCAGAGCTGTGTGTTTGCGGAAGAAGAAGTGATTCTGACCCCGACGATGACGAGTTCCTTGAGAGGAAGCCTCTGCACTTCATCCAGGTGACCGATGGGGGCGCAGTTTTACCAAAACGACCCCGGGCCACCGCAAACTTTCACTGTGTGAGGTACATACAAGAGCTATTTGTCTATTTTTGTGGTTTGTGATTAATATTTTGATTGTTCCATGTCCAGGATGGACCCCTGCCTTTCACCCCAAGAGAGCGGGGACAGACTCCAGCGGATCCCAGTGACCCTTGATAGGACGTAAGGTATAGATCACATGTGTCAAACACAAATGTGGCCCACCACGTCATTTTATGTGGCCCTCGAGAGCTTGTGCACTATTGGTTGAAATTTTAAACCGATATTTTAAGACTTAAAATAAGCTTTCGCCGCTTTAAAGCGCATATTGACAATAAACTACATCTCCCATCATGCATTTCGTCATTACCCACAACGATAACAGTATATCACCATGAGAAAGAACTCAAGACGATTTTCAGAACTGATGGACTTGAGAAAAACCTCTACAAACTAGTCCCAACATGTCAAAGAAAAGAAAAATTGATGCACAAGGAAGGTAGTTTAATCAACAACAGGAAAGCAAATACAAGTTTGTAAGGTGAAGGTGAAATAACAGTATGTCTTTTGTGTTATGAGGAGGTGTCAGTTGTGAAAGAGTTTAATCTACGTCGGCATTTTGATAGAAAACATGGAAATAAATACAGAATCCGTTATTTAACAATATAATAAGGTGTAGTTTAATATAAATAAAGTATATATAAAGTATAATATAAAGTATATATAAAGTATAATAAATAGAATAGTAGAATAAAGTATTTTTCATTTTTTTCATTTCAATATATTTTGATTTACATTCTATTTTGTTACACTCATGCTGTCAATCTGGCCCTTCGAGTGCAACAATGATGCTGATGTGGCCCTCAGTGAAAATGAGTCTGACACCCCTTTTATAGATAATGGATGGATTATTCCATGATGTTAAGAATATAATTGTTTATTATTCATAGTAATTTCATGAGTTTATTCTATATTTGTTCAGGGTTTAGAAATGTAAACTCTTCGATTTTCTTTCCATTTGGGTTGGGTAGGGACATGGGAACCAAGGTATAGGAATAGAAAGTCCAGGCAGACCAGCATGCACCAGGGTGGGCATGTGTTGTTGTTGTTGTTTTTTTTTTTTTTACCAGAGGCAGCAAGCAAACCAAATGTTGGAATTCTTGTTGTTTGCCTGAACAAAGGGATAAATAAGCAGAATTATACTTTTTGACATTTGACAAATAGTCTCTGAGCAACAATTTGCGCTTTTTACTAGATGTTAACTATTTTGTAGTAGATGTTAACTACTTTAATAGAAAGAAAGATTTACGAGTAACAGTCAATTGTAGAGCTAATAAACCCATTTACATGTTGTTTTTAAAAACATCAGTAACAACAAATGGATGAATAATCTTACATCACCAGCGGATGGCAGCACATGTACTAAACTGTCCAGTCTGCTGGGAAAAATTGAACATTTTGAAAGAATATACTTGTGCAATAGGCCAAAATAGGATGTTTCAAAGAACAGGATATGTTTTCAGAAGATTCCTGACAACACAGCACACACAACCTTTAACACCAGAAGATTGCAATTCAAGGAGACTTAATTACAGGGATGTCAAATTGGGAAACACTCTGAAGCCCCCCAAGGAAATTTTGAGTTTCGAGCACTCTCAGGGTGCTTTAGGAGGCATGCTGAGTGCAGCATTGTGTATTTGGGAAGCATCAAGTAGAGAACATCAAGTTGTCCATATTGTTACTTTGAATACCACATAATCAGATTCAACATCATATTTAATAGCCAAAACAACAATAACAGCACAGTCATATATTCATGAGATAACAGAAGATCCAACATAGTAAACACACATTTTATATATATTGATAGTTGGAATGAATCAAAGAACATTTTCACTTTTTTAACTGACCAAGTCTTCTAGCTTTATTTTTTAGGGCAGTTTCATGAGCTAGCCATGTAACTGATGATGTAGGCCATGATGGATTTTGAGGGGAAGTGTCCCAAAGATCCACATCCACCACAACTGCTGACCAGACATCCTCTGACCTCAAGGGAATAAAAACATATGCAAGTAATACGGTGATGCGTAATCGCTAGGTAGAGCCGTGTGTGCACGTGCACACGTGACCAGGTGGAAAGCGCAAAAGACACCCCCATTGTCACGTCTACAATATGAGTAAGGGAGTTGGCATAACAGGTAGCGGCTTTAGGGAAGCGGAAGATTGCATTAGCAGTTGGCTGAGGTTCCTAAACCCGCAATTTGCGGGTAGCGGAAGGTGTACGTTCGGGGCCACAATGCATTATAAATATGTTTCGAACGAGATTCAGGTAACAATAGATAACTACAATAAGGAATAAACATTTCTCCTGTGAATTTAAAGCTAATTGAGAAGGTATATATTTTAGGGCTGGGCAAGTTAACGTGTTATTATATTAACGCATTAATTTATTCATGCCGACATTTATTTTATCGCGCGTTAACGCATGTTGCTCACATGTTTTTGTTTTGAAAAGTCTGTTACTGGCTGCTGCGGAACAGGAAAAGAATTGGCAGGCAAAAGTAAAACAGACATGGAGAGCTGTAAAAATCAGTGAACTTTACAGTTCAGGTAGCAACTCAGGTTGCAATATTAACAATTCTGTCTGAAAAAAAAAAACTTTAAAAACCCCTTTGTTCAAGACGATCACGTCATTCCTCCATGTTACATCAGATCTGCTCCATGTGTTCACTGTCCTGCTGTTTTTCTAGCTGGTTACTGGAGTGCGGCTCCATCTAGTGGCACAGATGTGTAATGACAACAGAAAGTCTGTTCCTTGATTAAAAAACAAAGCCATTTCTGGGTCACGTAAACCAGACAATAAAATATTAAAAACAAATTCAGTCCTGTGGCCTGTTTGCTAAAATAGAAATATTAAAAAAACAGGCATTTGTTTTTTTGTGTGTTAGAATAAAAAACTGAAAAAATAAAAAGGCACTTTTTAATTTTTTAAATTTTTGATTGACAATCGAAAATGGAAAAAAAAATGATACACAGATAATTACAGATTACAGATTGATTTTATTTTATTTATATATATATATATATATATATATATAGCTTTATTTTATTTTATATTTTTTTAAGAGGAGATTTACACTTAAATATGTGTTACTGGCAAATGCTGATGTTAAAAGTGTTTGAACAATAAATGTTAAGGGACTTTAGGTCATATGGCAGCAGAACATTTCAATAAAAATGACCATTACACTACTTTTGAATTCCTTATTTGATTTTTCGTATACAATGCGATTAATTGTGATTAATCAGGGAAATCATGTGATTAATCGCTATTAAAAATTTTAATCGTTGCCCAGCCCTAGTATATTTTAAAGTGGTCATCATGGTGGTACTCAGAGAGCTGAACAGTTTCTCAGGTGGCACGCAGTATTAAAAGTTTGAGAACCGCTGATATAAGTCATAGATTCGTTATTACTCCTAGTAGTTCTTTCATCACAACAATTTGATTGATGGAAATTGACCTGAAATCAGCCATTTGATAAGTTTGGCCATGCCTGCTTGTTTTTTTTTTGTTTTTTTTTTTTTTTTTCTGCGTCTATGAGCTGGAGCCAACCGGCCAAAGTGTGATCGGCTGGTCACTGTGAGTGAGCGGAGGCGAGTGGACATTGACACGTAGTGGTGGCCTGTTGCCTAAAAGGCACGCACGATCATGCCCTGTAGTGGAGGACTTCATTCTGTGGTGCAAATCGTCTTTCCTGACCATTAACGTCGACAAAACCAAGGAAATGACCATCGATTTTAGGAAGTCCCGTGCGACGACCGCTCCCCTGTCTATCAACAGTCTAGCTGTAGAATCAGTCCAGCTCTACAAATACCTCGGGACACTAATTGATGACAGGTTGTCCTTCGATAATCAGATTGATGCCGTGTGCAAAAAGGCCAATCAGCGCCTGTACTTCCTTCGGAAACTAAGGAATATAAACATTGACACACGATTTATGAAAATGTTTTATTCTTGTTTTATTGAATCTGTCATGACATTTTCTTTTATTTGCTGGTTCGGGCTAATTAGTCTTCTCTGACCCGAGCCACCCCTTGGCATCTGAAATTAGGTTGCTCCCCTCCAGACGGAGATTTCAGATGCCAAAAATAAGAACGAACAGATTTAAAAAATCCTGGGTTCCGGTGGTTATTGGCCTTTTAAATAATGAATAGTTTTTTACCCCCCTTTTAAGACATACTGCACTGTGGGCAACTAAGCTAACTTAATTTTATCTCTGTTTCTATTATTTTATTGCTTTTTAATTGTCTTGTTCTTATCAGTGTCGTGCATTTTATTGTTGTGATTATTGTTGTTGTCACTGTCTTGCTGCTAATGCACTGTTAATTGCCCCCTGGGGACAATAAAGTTCTCTTGACTTGACATGTGGAAGTCCAATGCAAAGTTATTGAAACATAAATACCGTGGGACATTATAGCATATTGTCCCGTGCAGGTCGTACCGAACGGTTCGGTATTTTACTGAGTACTGTTGCATCCCTAATTTACGCGTGTTTCAAAAATGACCCTCAGGATGGAAAAACACTCGGAAATTCGCGGATCTGCGGGAAATTGACATCCCAGTAATTATATTTTGTTCATTTATTTATTTATTTCGGGGGGTGGGGGTGAGGAACAAGTTTAAGTCATTAATCCATCAGAGGTCTCACATTTATGGACAATTTAAAATGACTAATCTAACCTTTCTTTTGTTGGCGGTGGGGGGGGGGCGGGTTAACTGGAGCACCCTGAGAAAACCCGCAGAGGCACACCTGCTCTGATAAGGGTGCCTTTTTTTTCTAAATTAATTTGGAAGGCAGAGTTGTTCATGTTTGTTCCATAATTACTCTCCACAAAGTTTCAGTCTGATGAGATTGAAGGTGTTGGGGGGGGGTTCCCAATGTGTTAAAAATGAATAGAATGGTGAGAAAACTAAACATCAAGATGGCTTCCTAATCAGGAACAATAGATGGATGAAAGGTAATCTGACATTTTTGAGAAAAACCTGGAAACTCTGCATTTCTCTTTGCGTTGTCTTTCAACTTTCACTCTGGATTGAAAAAACCGAATTATCTCTTCATCAAAACTTACGTCAGAATGCCTTAATACCTGAAGAACATATTCTGGGCCAAACTTTCTTTGGAGGTGTTTAACCAAGAGCTTGGAGAGAATGTTGATGTTTTGCTCCAAACCGATGAGTTTGATGTGTTCAGGGTCCAGTTGAGTCATCACTTTATCTGACACACGTTTTATTACGGCAGATACTTCTTGTAGAGACATTGTCCGGTCAGTACGTCTGCATTTATCTAAAAGACCGCATACAAGACCTGCCAGGAGCTTCTTAATTTCACTGCGGTTTTTAGAAGATGAGCTGTCATCTGACTCTGTGGACGGCTTAGATGGTTGTTCCAACACTTTAGATGAAGACTCATCTTTTGGTGAGCAGAACATTTTTTCAAAAAGCTCTTTGATATCTTTCAGCGCACCAAAGATTTCCTCACTGTTAGTCGTTACAAGTGTCAGGTCCTTCACCGTGCACAGACAAACATGCTGCAGGAACTTTCCAACATAATCTTCTGTGATGGTGTACAGTTCGTCACAATACATGTTCATCTCAGTTTCATCTGGCTGGAGACCTTCCCCAGTTGGACCGATGGGAACTTTGTATGTGCGGACAGGCGCCAGATGATCGTAGACCTTATTAGTTAATTGCTCGAGAATATCTTTCACTTCATTGTGGATAGCTGTCAGTTTTTCTTCTCCAGGTTCTTGTAACTGGTTGAATTCACTGATCACGCGTTCCAGATTAGATATGACATGGTCCACATTCATTTTAGAAGATGATGAAAATAACTTTCCAAGTTTGGAAGGGTGTGGGACCTTTGGATTAGCTTCAGTATCAAGGAAGTATTTTCTTTTTTTTGTGTCAATTGAGTTCTGAAGGTCCGCCAACATTCTGTTGAAGCTTTTCATGAAAAATGTGCGGAACTTATTTTTTTGTTCCTTTTGAAAGGCTTTGCTGGTGGCATCTGCGTTCTTGGAACATTTGGTGAAAAATTTCTTCATCAATTATTAATTTGTAATTAAAAAACATGATGATGTGAGCTGCCCTCGTTGGATTCAGAATCACCCAGCAGAATGGTCACAATTTCAACTGCTGCACACTGGACTTGTACGTCAGAGAGACCGGGTTGTGTGATGTTTCTGGACCATTTGGTCAGAATGTCAGAAACACTCTTAACTGCTGTGAGAACCCAGTTTCTGGATGTCATGTTCTTTAGTGACTGGCCTGGCTCAGATTCTCTGGGTTGAACATGTGGCCTGAAGGAAATGGAATTAGGCTTTTCTAAACATTCTCTCAAATATTTTATAGTGAGATCCACCAACTCCCCAAGGCTGGCTAAGTCAGATGTACAGCCACCCATGTAAAAATAAGGTTCAGACGATGAAATCGTTTGCTCTGCGACTATTTCTAGACTACTCTTTACTTTCTCCTCGAATTTCCTGTCAATTAAATATGCCACATTATCAGCATATTCACAATGCTGTAATGTCATATTTAGTGATTGGGAGACAGATTTAGAAAAGGCGTTTGCAATGTCACTGTGGATAGATATTTGAACTGTGGGGATCAGATGTGAATATCGTCTTAGGGTTTCCCAAACCTCTGGAACCAAAGTTCTTAAAATGTCAGCTGACAATGTTTGTTTGAGATCTGTAACCATGTCAACAATAATACCCAGTGAGTCCAAATCAACGCATCCAGCAGCTATCAGCATCTTCTGGGTGTCGGAGATTCTGCTCAAGTACTTGTCAACAACAGAACTCACGTTTGCTGTGGTGAAGGAAATACACCTATGTTGGATTTCTGTCATTTCCAGTAAAGCTTGATGGCGCTATCGCTTCTCGTGTCTTTGCTGTGAACGAAGTCTGGATTAATGAGCCCAAAATCTTGGTCACAGGAAAATATAACGACATAGATTCAAAACGTCATACAGGGATTCCAACAGATGACGTCACCGTCGCCACACGTAGATCGTCGTTCGCGCATGCGTGGATAAATCGATAGTCCGGCTCTGGCTAATTAACGGATAGCCCGTAAAAAGACATACATTTCCCAAATTATCACTTCAAAGGAGTTTCACACAACAAACCGGGATATCTGACAGCAGGCACTTATAAACGCATCTGTCGAAATTGAGGTGAAGGTCGTATTTTTCTGCGTCACTTCAGCGAACCGGTCCGGTCTGGTCCAGTCCAGACTAGCTGAACCCGCTTGACATTTCAGTAAGTTGATTTGTTCCTGTGAAACCATCTTCTTATGGTGAATTGAGTACTTTCAGTTGACCAACAGTTATTTTTTAACATGAAATATGATTTTCATTTTTTATCTTTACATTTTTCAGAAATTACTGGACTGTATCTTTGAATATAATCCCCACATTTGATGCTCTTTGTTGAATTAAACTCGACTGCGTGCATTTTGACATAAAAGAAGCTATATGCAATAATTTTAGGGTGTGAAATGATATTTGAACTTTCCTTTAACCATATATGTGTGAAAATGTGAAAATGGAATGTGAAAAATACATCATGTAATAAACAACCAAATTAAATATAATATAAATTAATTACTTAGCCTATATACATATACGGTACATATGGTAATGATTAGGATTTTGTTAATTTGATACAGAGTGGGTTTGGGCATATAGCATATTTGATTTTTGTGTTATTTTTTATCTCTAAAATGCAGAATGAGAAAACAAGAAAAATCTGAATTGGTGTTTGCTGTGACCCCCTTTGCCTTGAAAACAGCATCAACAGAGCCTACCTGAGTACCGATTGATATTTAAGTTCTGAATTATTTGATTCAAAGGAAGCATGTACAAGTTGAAGTGTTGAGTGAAAAAGACTGTCCACATAATACTTGCAAGTTAAGGCTTTTTATTAAGCCTAATTGTTACTAACAAGCATGAAATACTTTGGTCCAGCTTTCAAACAGATGTGAACAAGACCACGCTGTAACACTGTCGGTGTAAGGTCATCATTGTTTTGTCTTTAATTACACATCACAGTTTATATTCTTAGACTCTTATAATCAGACTGTCATGAAAAAAAAAATACCCCAAAACAGAAGCATGTGGCCTATTTCCCATCTGAGGAAGTTATTTGCTTGTAACAATAAAGAAAAGGAAAACACACTTACAGTGGGCAGAGCATTTAAACTGCACATTACCAATATATTCTTGTGTTCGGCTAATGAACCTTCAAGTAGGTGCTATTCTGTGGTTTATGCATCATTACTATTCCATCAGAAGGGAAAACTGATGCAGCCATTCCACATGGCAAAGCAAATACCTGCTGGAACTTGGCTGCTACCTCCTCTGTATTAACAGGCAGAAATGAACAGGCTTGAGACAAATGCAGCAATACCTTCCATGCTGTCTAACTCATGAAAGCGCCGACTGAACTCTGCTGCCAGTTTGTCACAGTACTTCCCAGGGTGAAAATCATGGATTGTGACATTTTCTCCAGGTTGGGAAAGTGTGTCAGCCTCCCTTTCTTGAGATGTGTGGTCCAGACTCTGAGCTTGGCCTTGAACTCATTCACGGCGCTGATCATGTGGGGCAGGTGTCGGTCTTTTCCCTGGAGCTCGCTGTTGAGTGAGTTCAGTTTTGCCGTTAGGTCCGTCAGAAACCCCAGGTCCAGTAGCTACGCATCATCTGATAGTTCCTCATGATTCTCGTTCCTTGTTGACAGAAATATCTTTTATTTCAGGCAGCAGATCAACAAAACGCTGCAGCACTTTGCCGCGACTCAACCACCGGACATCAGCCAACCAAAAACGTAAAGACTGAAACAACATTGTTTACCAATGATTATTATTCACATATTATTCTATTTTATTCAAAGATTAATTGTGGAAGCATTTCATGTTCAAAATACTGAAATGAAGAAAGGAATTTTCTTTTTTCACCTCTAATTTTTATAATTTTGCATGTTTTCGTTAACCTTCACCTACCAGGGTTTGTTGCAGGAGCAGCAGCTGAAGCAGAGCAGCCCAGACTTCCATCTCCCTGCCCACATCCTCTTGGTCTTCCTTGAGAAGACCGAAGCGTTCCCAGGCCGGCTGAGAGATCTCATCTCTCCAGTGTGTCCTGGGGGCCTTCTCCCGGTTGGGTTTGCCCAAACTACCTTCTGAGGGAGGTTTCTAGGAAGCGACCTACCCAGGTGCCTGAACCACCTCAGCAGTGACTCTCCTCAGAGAGCCCCCTGAACGATGGGACTTCTCAGCCCATCTCTGAGGGAGAGTTCAACCACTCAACACAACAACTCATTTCACCCACTTGCACGAAATCTCATTTTTTCAGGCACCACCCACAGTTGGTGACCATTGGTGACGGTGGGAACGTAGACTGGTCCGGTAAACAGAGGGATTTGCCTTTTGGCTCAACTCTCTCTCTTCACCACAACAGACTTGCACTTCTCTGTAAATTCTAATACGCAATCAAACATACAGAAAGTAGATAACTTTATTCTCTGACCCACAATTTGCGCTTTTTACTAGATGTTAACTATTTTGTAGTAGATGTTAACTACTTTACTAGAAAGAAAGATTTACGAGTAACAGTCAATTGTAGAGCTAATAAACCCATTTACATGTTGTTTTTAAAAACATCAGTAACAACAAATGGATGAATAATCTTACATCACCAGCGGATGGCAGCACATGTACTAAACTGTCCAGTCTGCTGGGAAAAATTGAACATTTTGAAAGAATATACTTGTGCAATAGGCCAAAATAGGATGTTTCAAAGAACAGGATATATTTTCAGAAGATTCCTGACAACACAGCACACACAACCTTTAACACCAGAAGATTGCAGTTCAAGGAGACTTAATTACAGGGATGTCAAATTGGGAAACACTCTGAAGCCCCCCAAGGAAATTTTGAGTTTCGAGCACTCTCAGGGTGCTTTAGGAGGCATGCTGAGTGCAGCATTGTGTATTTGGGAAGCATCAAGTAGAGAACATCAAGTTGTCCATATTGTTACTTTGAATACCACATAATCAGATTCAACATCATATTTAATAGCCAAAACAACAATAACAGCACAGTCATATATTCATGAGATAACAGAAGATCCAACATAGTAAACACACATTTTATATATATTGATAGTTGGAATGAATCAAAGAACATTTTCACTTTTTTAACTGACCAAGTCTTCTAGCTTTATTTTTTAGGGCAGTTTCATGAGCTAGCCATGTAACTGATGATGTAGGCCATGATGGATTTTGAGGGGAAGTGTCCCAAAGATCTCCTTGATTTCCTCCACAGCAAACATCTGAATGAGATCATGCCACAGCTGTGCAGACTGACGTGTCTGGCCGTGACTATTCCCACATCCACCACAACTGCTGACCAGACATCCTCTGACCTCAAGGGAATAAAAACATATGCAAGTAATACGGTGATGCGTAATCAATAAGGAATAAACATTTCTCCTGTGAATTTAAAGCTAATTGAGAAGGTATATATTTAAGGGCTGGGCAAGTTAACGTGTTATTATATTAACGCATTAATTTATTCACGCCGACATTTATTTTATCGCGTGTTAACGCATGTTGCTCACGTGTTTTTGTTTTGAAAAGTCTGTTACTGGCTGCTGCGGAATGGGAAAAGAATTGGCAGCCAAAAGTAAAACAGACATGGAGAGCTGTAAAAATCAGTGAACTTTACAATTCAGGTAGCAACTCAGGTTGCAATATTAACAATTCTGTCTGAAAAAAAAATCTTTCAAACCCCTTTGTTCAAGACGATCACGTCATTCCTCCATGTTCCATCAGATCTGCTCCATGTGTTCACTGTCCTGCTGTTTTTCTAGCTGGTTACTGGAGTGCGGCTCCATCTAGTGGCACAGATGTGTAATGACAACAGAAAGTCTGTTCCTTGATTAAAAAACAAAGCCATTTTTGGGTCACGTAAACCAGACAATAAAATATTAAAAACAAATTCAGTCCTGTGGCCTGTTTGCTAAAATTGAAATATTAAAAAAACAGGCATTTGTTTTTTTGTGTGTTAGAATAAAAAACTGAAAAAATAAAAAGGCACTTTTTAATTTTTTAAATTTTTGATTGACAATCGAAAATGGAAAAAAAAAATGATACACAGATAATTACAGATTACAGATTGATAAAGTTTCAGAACTTTAACATGGACATTTTCATTTTAATGTTCTCCCAGACAGAGGATTCAACAGAAACAAGGTTATTTGTAACAACTGACAAGTTGAACTCCCCGTTAAAAGTTTCTGCTGTTACCTCAGAAATTAATGATTTAATGTTATGATTGTGGCCTCTAGATTGTTAGGATTTTGTTGGTAGACTTTTTTTTATTTTTCATTAAAAAAAACAGGATGACATTAATGTCCTGGCAGTGGCAATAAGCTTTATTTTATTTTATATTTTTTTAAGATGAGATTTACACTAAATATGTGTTACTGGCAAATGCTGATGTTAAAAGTGTTTGAACAATAAATGTTATGGCACTTTAGTTCATATGGCAGCAGAACATTTAAATAAAAATGACCATTACACTACTTTTGAATTCCTTATTTGATTTTTCGTATACAATGCGATTAATTGTGATTAATCAGGGAAATCATGTGATTAATCGCCATTAAAAATTTTAATCGTTGCCCAGCCCTAGTATATTTTAAAGTGGTCATCATGGTGGTACTCAGAGAGCTGAACAGTTTCTCAGGTGGTACGCAGTATTAAAAGTTTGAGAACCGCTGATATAAGTCATAGATTTGTTATTACTCCTAGTAGTTCTTTCATCACAACAATTTGATTGATGGAAATTGACCTGAAATCAGCCATTTAATAAGTTTGGCCATGCCTGCTTGTTTTTTTTTTTTTTTTTTTTTTTTTCTGCGTCTATGAGCTGGAGCCAACCGGCCATAGTGTGATTGGCTGGTCACTGTGAGTGAGCGGAGGCGAGTGGACATTGACACGTAGTGGTGGCCTGTTGCCTAAAAGGCACGCACGATCATGTGGAAGTCCAATGCAAAGTTATTGAAACATAAATACCGTGGGACATTATAGCATATTGTCCCGTGCAGGTCGTACCGAACGGTTCGGTATTTTACTGAGTACTGTTGCATCCCTAATTTACGCGTGTTTCAAAAATGACCCTCAGGATGGAAAAACACTCGGAAATCCGCGGATCTGCGGGAAATTGACATCCCAGTAATTATATTTTGTTCATTTATTTATTTATTTCGGGGGGTGGAGGTGAGGAACAAGTTTAAGTCATTAATCCATCAGAGGTCTCACATTTATGGACAATTTAAAATGACTAATCTAACCTTTCTTTTGTTGGCGGTGGGGGGGGGGGGTTAACTGGAGCACCCTGAGAAAACCCGCAGAGGCACACGTGCTCTGATAAGGATGCCTTTTTTTTTTTCTAAATTAATTTGGAAGGAAGAGCTGTTCATGTTTGTTCCATAATTACTCTCCACAAAGTTTCAGTCTGATGAGATTGAAGGTGTTGGGGGGGGGGGGGTTCCAATGTGTTAAAAATGAATAGAGTGGTGAGAAAACTAAACATCCAGATGGCTTCCTAATCGGGAACAATAGATGGATGAAAGGTAATCTGACATTTTTGAGAAAAACCTGGAAACTCTGCTTTTCTCTTTGCGTTGTCTTTCAACTTTCACTCTGGATTGAAAAAACCGAATTATCTCTTCATCAAAACTTACGTCAGAATGCCTTAATACCTGAAGAACATATTCTGGGCCAAACTTTCTTTGGAGGTGTTTAACCAAGAGCTTGGAGAGAATGTTGATGTTTTGCTCCAAACCTATGAGTTTGATGTCTTCAGGGTCCAGTTGAGTCATCACTTTATCTGACACACGTTTTATTACAGCAGATACTTCTTGTAGAGACATTGTCCGGTCTGTACGTCTGCATTTATCTAAAAGACCGCATACAAGACCTGCCAGGAGCTTCTTAATTTCACTGCGGTTTTTAGAAGATGAGCTGTCATCTGACTCTGTGGACGGCTTAGATGGTTGTTCCAACACTTTAGATGAAGACTCATCTTTTGGTGAGCAGAACATTTTTTCAAAAAGCTCTTTGATATCTTTCAGCGCACCAAAGATTTCCTCACTGTTAGTCGTTACAAGTGTCAGGTCCTTCACCGTGCACAGACAAACATGCTGCAGGAACTTTCCAACATAATCTTCTGTGATGGTGTACAGTTCGTCACAATACATGTTCATCTCAGTTTCATCTGGCTGGAGACCTTCCCCAGTTGGACCGATGGGAACTTTGTATGTGCGGACACGCGCCAGATGATCGTAGACCTTATTAGTTAATTGCTCGAGAATATCTTTCACTTCATTGTGGATAGCTGTCAGTTTTTCTTCTCCAGGTTCTTGTAACTGGTTGAATTCACTGATCACGCGTTCCAGATTAGATATGACATGGTCCACATTCATTTTAGAAGATGATGAAAATAACTTTCCAAGTTTGGAAGGGTGTGGGACCTTTGGATTAGCTTCAGTATCAAGGAAGTATTTTCTTTCTTTTGTGTCAATTGAGTTCTGAAGGTCCGCCAACATTCTGTTGAAGCTTTTCATGAAAAATGTGCGGAACTTATTTTTTTGTTCCTTTTGAAAGGCTTTGCTGGTGGCATCTGCGTTCTTGGAACATTTGGTGAAAAATTTCTTCAATTCATCAATTATCTTCAATTCATCAATTATTATTAAGCAAACTCCACACAGAAAGGCCCCGAGGTTCAATACAGGACCCCCCCCCCCCCTGTCGAGGTTCGAACCAGGAACCTTCTAGCTGTGAGGCAATAGTGCTAACCATTACGCCACCGTGCTGCCCTTTTCAATTATTAATTTGTAATTAAAAACATGATGATGTGAGCTGCCCTCGTTGGATTCAGAATCACCCAGCAGAATGGTCACAGTTTCAACTGCTGCACACTGGACTTGTACGTCAGAGAGACCGGGTTGTGTGATGTTTCTGGACCATTTGGTCAGAATGTCAGAAACACTCTTAACTGCTGTGAGAACCCAGTTTCTGGATGTCATGTTCTTTAGTGACTGGCCTGGCTCAGATTCTCTGGGTTGAACATGTGGCCTGAAGGAAATGGAATTAGGCTTTTCTAAACATTCTCTCAAATATTTTATAGTGAGATCCACCAACTCCCCAAGGCTGGCTAAGTCAGATGTACAGCCACCCATGTAAAAATAAGGTTCAGACGATGAAATCGTTTGCTCTGCGACTATTTCTAGACTACTCTTTACTTTCTCCTCGAATTTCCTGTCAATTAAATATGCCACATTATCAGCATATTCACAATGCTGTAATGTCATATTTAGTGATTGGGAGACAGATTTAGAAAAGGCGTTTGCAATGTCACTGTGGATAGATATTTGAACTGTGGGGATCAGATGTGAATATCGTCTTAGGGTTTCCCAAACCTCTGGAACCAAAGTTCTTAAAATGTCAGCTGACAATGTTTGTTTGAGATCTGTAACCATGTCAACAATAATACCCAGTGAGTCCAAATCAACGCATCCAGCAGCTATCAGCATCTTCTGGGTGTCGGAGATTCTGCTCAAGTACTTGTCAACAACAGAACTCACGTCTGCTGTGGTGAAGGAAATACACCTATGTTGGATTTCTGTCATTTCCAGTAAAGCTTGATGGCGCTATCGCTTCTCGTGTCTTTGCTGTGAATGAAGTCTGGATTAATGAGCCCAAAATCTTGGTCACAGGAAAATATAACAACATAGAATCAAAACGTCACACAGGGATTCCAACAGATGACGTCACCGTCGCATAGAAGGCGAACGCCACACGTAGATCGTCGTTCACGCATGCGTGGATGACAACGGAATGCAACGGTGGTAAATCGATAGCCTGGTGTTCTGTCGATTTCTGCTACTTATTGAGATACGCTACCTTGGGGTTCTGCGCATGCGCAGAGCGAATTCCCGAATGACGTTTTTCACGCCCATATTTTTTTAAACCCTTTGTAGCGGGAGCAGCGGGACAAACGGAACACCGGTTTACAGCTAGTAACATCCTTAAAATTCATATCATGTCGTCTTTCGTCTTTGTGCTTGTTGAAAACGTTAATTCAGCATGTGAATTCAATATATGACTGTCATATTATCCTTGCATGACACTCACTGTGTCGTATTAATTATTTAACAATTGTGCAAAGAGGAACATCCACGTAGCGGGACTAGTCGTCGGTTTACAGTAACAGCCTTAAGAAAAACCTCGGGGTCGAGCATATCTCATCAAGTAGCAGAAATCGACAGAACACCGGCTCTGGCTAATTAACGGATAGCCCGTAAAAAGACATACATTTCCCATATTATCACTTCAAAGGAGTTTCACACACTAAACCGGGATATCTGACATCAGGCGTTTGATATTAACAAACAAACTGTGTAACTTAGAAACGAGAAAGGCACTTATAAACACGTCTGTCGAAATTGAGGTGAAGGTCGTATTTTTCTGCGTCACTTCAGCGAACCGGTCTGGTCCAGTCCAGACTAGCTGAACCCACTTGACATTTCAGTAAGTTGATTTGTTCCTGTTTCCAACCGTGAAACCATCTTCTTATGGTGAATTGAGTACTTTCAGTTGACCAACAGTTATTTTTGAACATGAAATATGATTTTCATTTTATCTCTTTACATTTTTCAGAAATTACTGGACTGTATCTTTGAATATAATCAACACATTTAATGCTCTTTGTTGGATTAAACTCGGCTGCATGTATTTTGACATAAAAGAAGCTATATGCAATAATTTTAGGATCTGAAATTATATTTGAACTTTACTTGAACCATGTATATGTACAAATGTGAAAATGGAATGTGACAAATTCATCATGTAATAAACAACCAAATTAAATATATTATAAATGAATTACTTAGTCTATGTAAACATGCAGTACATATGGTAATTGTGATAACTTTGCACTAATAACTCACTGTTAATATATCCATAACAGAGACGGACGACGGAGCCAGCTTGCACACGGCTGTGCTTCTTTATTGCAACTCTCAGACTGACTCAAAAACAGTAAACATCCGGGTATCACCGTATTACCAAATGGCCACTAGGTGGCGGTGGTTAAACACACCGGTATAAACATGGTGCAGCTAAACAGTTACAGTATCAATATACTACACTCCTCCCCCTTTAACTATGAAGTGCCTACTAAGAATAAACACCTAACTTAAACCATTACCTTTGCTTCAGTAAATTTATGACTTAACTTCCCAAATCGTAACTCAATTATTACTGCTAACACAACCATTATACCCAATATTTCAGTCTTTGACATTACAATCTCAGGAACTCTTTTTCACATTTTCTTTTCTCTCTTTTTTTTTTTTTTTTTTTTTTTTTTTTTTAATGAACAGGAACTCTTTTATTTTAGGAACAACGTTCCTCACACTGACTGACTACAAGTTCAGTCGTTTAGGCGGTGCTCTTTCTCTCACAGGGTACCTGCGCCCAAGCACCTCTGGGGAAGTGACTGCTCGGTTGGCAGGTGTAACTGTCTTGTCACAGGCCACTGAGCCTGGTGAAGGTGTTACACGTGTCTCTTTAGTCTGCATATGTTTCAATGGTGTCTCTTCAGGTGAGTACGGGCTACCACCTACTGCTCCAGGTGTGCCTTTCCCCCCCAAATCCGCATGAACCACCGCAGGGTAGTTGTTTGTGACGTCCAGCTGCTCATCCGGAAACTCCAATGTCTCTGGACTGGACGGTCGGTTGTACAGCAGATGGTCAATGTGGACTGAGCGTCGGCTCACTCCGTTCCATACCAGGTAGGTGACTGGTCCGAGTCTTTTTTCCACTGTCCCTTTTGTCCACCTCTCCTTTCCTCCATGGAAATTCCGGATCAGGACTGAGTCACCATCAGACAGATGTCTCAGCTTGGAGGCGGTTTGATCATGGTAGTCTTTCTGCTTTTGTTGTTTCGCTTCCACCACTCGAGCGAGATCTGGTTTCAGTAAGCTGAACCTGGTCCTGATTTGACGTTTTAGGAACAGGTCAGCTGGTGCACATCCTGTAACGCTGTGTGGTGTACTCCTGTATGACATCAGGAAGTTAGCTAGCCTGTGCTGCATTGTTATTGTGACATTTTGTTTCTTTTCATCGAGCACTTGTTTCAGCAGTGATGCTTTCACTGTCTGAACTGCTCGCTCTGCAGCTCCATTGGAAGCGGGATGGTAAGCTGGTACCAAAGTCTGTTTTATACCGTTGCTAAGCAGGAATGTCTTGTACTCCTGCGAAGTAAATTGAGGACCGTTGTCAGAAACAATCTCCTCAGGAAGACCGTAGGAAGAAAAGATGTTCCGCAAAACTTCAATTGTTTTGGCGGCTGTGGTTGTTGCCATGGCGTTGACCTCAAGCCATTTTAAGTGACTGTCCACTAATACTAAAAAGTGGTGTTGATCTTTCTCTGCAAAGTCAATATGTATTCGCTGCCAGACTCTAGTCGGCCACTGCCAGCAGTGTAGCGGTGCTGCTGCTGGTAGTTTCCTCACACTCTGACAGGCATCACATTGTTGTACTGTATGTTCTATTTCACTGTCCAGCTGCGGCCACCACAAGTAGCTCCTGGCCAAGGCCTTCATCTTGCACCCTCCCGGGTGGCCTTGGTGTAGATCATGCAGTAGTCGCTCCCGGTGTGCTGGTGGAATGATAACTCGAATTCCCCACAGAATGCAACCTTGTTCTACCGACAGTTCATTCTTCCGGGTAAAGTATGGTTTCAGTCTCTCATCCTTATTTTGACTTGGCCATCCAGACCGAGTCAGCTCCAGTACTTTGCATAGCACTGGGTCCTTGAGAGTGCTCTGTGCGATCTCTGTAGCTTGCACGGGAAGCTCATCCATCACTGAGAAATAGAAGATGCTGTTTTCCTCCGCTGTATTATCCTTTTCCTTCCCCGGCAGTCTCGATAACGCATCTGCGTTGGCATTTTCTGCTGATGTTCTGTACTCTATACTGTAGTCATACGCCATCAGTCTCAGCGCCCATCACTGCATTCGCAGGGCAGCTAAAGTGGGGATTTCAGACTTAGGACCCAAAATGGCAAGGAGGGGCTTGTGGTCAGTTATTAAACTGAACTTGCGGCCATATAAATATTTATGAAATTTAGTCACACCAAAAATTATGGCCAAAGCCTCTTTCTCTATCTGACTGTATTTACTTTCTGCCTCTGTCAATGTACGTGACGCAAATGCAATCGGTTTCTCATCCCCATTTCCCATTATGTGAGACATGACAGCCCCTATCCCATAGGGGAAGCATCTGAAGCTAATCTCAGGGGTTTCTTTGTGTCATAGTGAACAACTACTGAGTTTTTCACTAACTGTTCTTTTGCATCTTTGAATGCTGCTGCACATTCAGGAGTCCATTTCCAATCAACTTCTTTCTTTAGCAGTTGATGTAGCGGCTGCAGTACCGTCGACAGGTCTTTCATGAACCGACCGTAATAGTTTAACAGTCCTAGGAAAGACCGTAGCTCTGTGACGTTTGTAGGCTGGGGTGCATTAACGATGGCGGCAAACTTTTGTCTCAGTGGGGTGCAGTCCCTCGCTATCTATCAGATGCCCCAGGTATTCTACTTTCTTTCCCTGCATGAAGTCACATTTTGCTCTTTTCGCTCTCACCCCGTAGCTCTCCAGGCGGCTCAGCACCTCCTCCAGGTTCCTCAGGTGCTCAGCTCTTGTTTTCCCTGTGACCAATATGTCATCCAAAAAGCAGGTCACGTGCTCCAGGCCTTGGAGGATCTGGTCCATCACATTCTGAAACATAGAAGGCGCACTGGACACTCCGTATGAAAGTCTATGATACACATACAGTCCTTTGTGAGTATTTATTGTCAAATACTTTTCTGAGTCTTTCTCTAACTCCAGCTGTTGGTAAGCGTGTGACAGGTCTAACTTGCTGAAAAGAGTGCCTCCAGCCAGTGTGGCGAAGAGGTCTTCAACGTTCGGCAGTGGATAGTTCTCCTCTTCCACACTCTGATTTACTGTGACCTTATAGTCTCCGCAGATACGAATGGACTTGTCCGCTTTGGGTACCACTAGTATTGGCGCAGCCCACTGACTATGTTCTATCTTTGAGACAATGCCAGCTTTTTCTAGGCGATTTAACTCTTTCTCAACTGCATCCTTTAGTGCATAAGGCACTGGTCTGGCCTTCCTGAAAACCGGTTTGGTATTTGGCTTTACTGTGATGTTGGCCTTAAAATCACGAATAGTGCCTAGCTCCTCAGAAAACACCGCTTTGTGTCTCTGCAATACTGCCTCCACATCTGTATTGTTACAGCCCCCTGCTGGTATAACTGAGAAGATGCGGGCCCAGTCTAGTTTAAAGTTTGTGAGCCAGTTACGGCCAAGGAGGGCTGGTCTGTCCCCCTTTACGATCACTAGGGGTAGATCCCCACTCTGGTTCCCATATTTTGCATTAACAGTCACTTGTCCCATCAAGGGAATGTTCTCACCGGAAAAGGTTGACAGCTGCACTTTACTTACTTTCAATGGCAGGTGAGAGAGATGCTTCTTATACACTATTTCAGAAACAAGTGTTACAGCAGCTCCTGTGTCGAGTTGCATCTCTAGAGGAGTTCCTTCTAAGTTGACATGTACTGTAATTTCCTTCTTCCCATTTCCAACAGTGTGTGTGGGATACACGGCATTCATGGGATATGACCCAAACAGTTCATCATCAACATTTCCTGTTGTCTCATTTTTATTTTCAGTTACATACTGTGTGTGTCCCTGCCTATTTTTAGTTTTACACATCCTTGCTATGTGTCCTACTTTTGAACACTTGTGGCATGTCTCTGTTTTATACCTGCATACTTGAGCTGCATGGTTGCTACCGCCACATCGGTAACAGGGCTGGTGATTTTCTGTTCTCTGTGGTCTGGAATTGTCACTTGCGGTTTTACTTTTCCATTCGCTGGTGGCTGGTTTGTTTTTTCCACGCACTTTTGCTTGTTTTCTTCTTGTCAATCCTATTTACTGTGGCAGGTCCTTTCCTTTCATTTTGCTGGCGAACTCCAACGTATTCTTCGATGCCATTTCCATTGATAACGACAGTTCACATGCTTTTTTAAATGTCAGATCTTGCTCCGTGAGCAACTTTCTCTGAATAGCCTCCACTCTCAGTCCACTAACAAATCTGTCCCTCAGTGCTTCATCTAAATGGGGACCAAATTTACAGTGGGTGGATAGCTGCTTTAACGCCACAACATAATCTGACACAGACTCGTTTTCTTGCTGATTCCTTTTTTGAAATTTGAATCGCTCCGATCACCAGCGGTTTCGGTTTGTAATGGGATGACAGTTTTCCGCTTAGCACTTCATACGAGAGGCTACTTGGCTTATCTGGTATGCAGAGGTTTTTTAATAGTCCATAGGCTTCTGCACCTATTACAGACAGGAAAACGTTGGCTTGTTTACCGTCCTCCACTTCGTTTATGATCATCCATTGCTCAAACCTCTCCAGGTAGGACTCGAAGTCTTCTTTACCTTCCTTGTATTCGCCGAGATTTCCGATGAACATGGCCATGCTGCACCGTCGACGTTAGCTTAGCAAGTCGTGCTAACGCTAGTTTGCAAAGTCCGGTTACCTCCATGTAACGCCTTAATTTCCGCGTACTGCAACTGGGAATCCCCTCCGACTTAAAAGGGATCCCATCCTCGTCGCCACTGTGATAACTTTGCACTAATAACTCACTGTTAATATATCCATAACAGAGACGGACGACGGAGCCAACTTGCACACGGCTGTGCTTCTTTATTGCAACTCTCAGACTGACTCAAAAACAGTAAACATCCGGGTATCACCGTATTACCAAATGGCCACTAGGTGGCGGTGGTTAAACACACCGGTATAAACATGGTGCAGCTAAACAGTTACAGTATCAATATACTACAGTAATAATTAGGATTGACTCCACCTGTTGGGAGGTATAGGGGAGGCAAGACCTGAGGGCGTTTGGATGGAGATTTTAAGGCGTGTGCATAAATGCTCTATTTGTGCTCGGCACATCCTCATCCAGTGTTAACTGTTTCATCGTATCCATTAAACTCTAGGTCGACTTTCAAAAATCTGTGGTGTATCAGCAGGTTGTCTCAGGTGCCAGCATCCTCCTGCAAATCTCATCCACACACTCAGGCTCTGCCCATCCCTTCATTATTACTGGTCAGAGAGATTTTTGATACCTTGTTCGTGGTGGTTGGAGAGAGTTGAACCAAATCCTTTGAGCGTTTTATTCGGGGTTGTCCCTTCATTGTCAACCCTCTCCACATTCAAAAAAGGTTTTTTAGCTTTTGTCACTCTGCTAGCCAGATGATTGATACTGTTACACAGGAAATCAGTTGAACCTCCTACTTATACCCGCTGGATTAGGGATATTCTTCATTTTCTAAAACTTCACTACAGGGTCTCTGACAGGTTTAGAAGGATATGGGGTCCATTCGTCCAAGTTTTGAAGAATACATACTATCCTCCTGATACCAACTGAAGTATCTGGTGATTTGGAGGAGTGCAGCTGGGTGTAATGTGGGTCGTCCTCAGTGTGGTTGTCTGGTGGCACCTGGTTTTGTTTTTGTAAATAGACTGCACTTATATACCACAGTCTCCACACCATCAAGGTGCCCTCAGATGGGTTTACACTGGCCTCCCATTCAGCCATTCACACACCAGTGGGCTGCTGGTGTTGTTATTTTGGGGGGTGGAGGTGAGAGCCCTGCAAGGCGCTGCCCTGCAGTTTAGGGTTCAGTGTCTTGCCCATGGACACTTTGGCATGTGAACAGTTGGAGCAGGGATTGAACCGCCAACCTTACAGTGACTGGACGACCTGCTCTACCTGCAGCCACCCCCTGGTTTGTTTGTTTGTTTATTTTTGTTCTTTTGCTTGTTTGTTTTGTGTGTGCAGTGTTTTTTTTAACTTGCTATTTTTTGCAGTTCTTTTATAAAGAGTATGTACATATTTTTTCATTTATTTATGCTTTATATTTTTGAGAAAACCCAATAAAGTTTTTTTAAAGAAAGTTTTTGAATTTGATTTTATAAACTAATTCAATATTAATAAATAAATAACAATAAATAAGACGTTTTCCCTTTAGGCATAATCTTATACAAAAAAATCTGACAATTACCATTAAAACGTTAATACCGTTTGCCAAAACTAGTTTTCCTTTTGTTTACGTATGACGTAATATATTGCAACTACCGTGGCTGTAAAATATCGCGAGTTTTCCTGACCAATCAGCTCATCTTTCAATAATCGCTCGGCCAATCAGGTGCCTTCACTGTGGCGCCGTTCCCGGGGAGGGAAAGAGTCGTTCGCGCGCCGACAGACAACATGGACGCGGAGATGATCGCGGAGGCCGAGAGCGAGCCGAAGACGGACGCCGAGGCGGGCGAGCCGTCGTCCAGGAGCTCCGGGAGCTGCTACGAGCTGCCCTGGGTGGAGAAGTACCGGCCGCTGAAGCTGAGCGAGATCGTGGGGAACGAGGAGACCGTGAGCCGGCTGGAGGTGTTCGCGAGGGAGGGAAACGTCCCCAACATCATCATAGCAGGTCGGATCTTCTTCAGCAGTTTAGACCCGACAAAATGAACTGATACTCTATCTACTAAGTTTGATGAAAGTTTGCTAGGCCTCTAATTAGATTAAAACAAACAAAACAGCCAACTAAAACTATTATTAATGTTACTTTTATTATTTTATTTTGGTCAGTGATTTACCTGGATTCATGCAGGTGCATTTAAAACTAGTGTTTGTTTCGGTTTCCAGGTCATATTTTCATGTGTTTCAGTGCTGAAGTTCAGACTATAAGTTTTCTTTAATTTTCATTATTGTTCCTCATTAACATGCTGGAGTGTCATCTCTGACTGGTGGAGCTTTGCTCTTCATCGGTGCACTGGGTTGGTTGGTATTAATCATTTTCTGCTTTTTCACTTGGTTTTTGAGGACTGACTACAAGTGTTTGAGGTTAATTTCCTGCCCAAAGTGCTTCATCGTGCTGGGACGTGCATGGATCGTCATCATGGTTGCTCCTGGAGGACATTTGACTCCATTCTTTATTCACTGGTAGAGTTGTAAGAAACCAGAGGCACAGATGGTCTCAGGATGGTTGTGTTTTTTTATTTTTTCAGAGAAGGGACTCAGTTCTGTCACTTTAACACCCGGCTGTTGTCCAGTGTGCTGGAGATGGATTCACACCCACCAGCTGACTTTGCTGAGCAGCTCTGTCATGGTGTTGACCCGATTCCTGAGCTGAACCTCCTCAAGGAAACTGTCGGTCTGCTCTCATTATTCAGTCACAGAGAGGTTTCAGCTGACATCCATCCATCCATGTCTGTCCAGAACCTTAACCTGCTCCAGCTCCTCCAGAGGAATGCTGAGGCGTTCCCAGGCCAGCAGAGACATAGAACCCCTCCAGTGTGCCCTGGGTCTGCCCTGGGGAGGCATCCTGACCAGATACCTGAGTGACCTCCGCTCATCACCAGGCTCTAGTTGTCACCAGAATACAACCTGAGTTCCAGAAAACTTGGGATGTTTTTTTTTTTTAATTTGAATAAAATGAAAACTAAAAGACTCAACATTTTATTCTCCACAGAGCACTTTTATCCACTAAATGAGCTCATCTCAGATGTGATTCCAGCTGCAGGTATCTAAACAGCTGGACAGGAGCGTGTCCATCGTGGCGCAGCGTCTCCTCTTCTCAGAGCAGTCTGAAGACGTCTGGACGTCGAGGTTCTGGAGTTTGACGTCGTCTGCAGGGGAGCAGATGTTGCTCTAAAAGCTCTAGAACATGGCGGCCGTCGCTGCAGACTATCAGAGATGCTGGTTTCTGAGCTGAACCCTGATAACAGCTGGAGGGTCTCCTCCTCTTTAGGACACGATGTCCCTGATCACCAACCAGAACATCAGATCTGGACTCTTTGAGACAGTCCATTTAAATGAGTCTTGGTCCTCAGGACACAACTCTCCTCCTGGACCGCGTTCAAATATGGCTTCCTCGTTGTTGATGGAGCTTCAGCTGTCATCTACAGATGGAACGGTGGATCAAGTTTCTGCCAACGGTGTCCAGTACAACAGTCCAGAAACTCTAGAATCTACGTCACAGCAACTGAAGCAGAAGACATTTTAAACACCAAATGAATTTTGCTGCCAGATCTTTTGGCGACAAACATAAAACGTCAAACATGAGGACAGACGGATGATGTCATGTTTGTTGTGGTTCAGGTCCTCCTGGAACGGGAAAGACGACCAGCATCTTGTGTCTGGCCCGAGCTCTGCTGGGAGCCTCCATGAAGGACGCCGTGCTGGAGCTGAACGCCTCCAACGACAGGTGAGACTCCGGCAGCTGGACAGCGCACCTGAGCTGCTGGGGGGCGGGGAGGAAGGAGCTGACGGTGGGTGTGGTCTCTGCAGGGGGATCGACGTGGTGAGGAACAAGATCAAGATGTTCGCTCAGCAGAAGGTCACGCTGCCCAAAGGCCGACACAAGATCATCATCCTGGACGAAGCCGACAGGTGAGACGTGGAACGTTGGTGCCGATCATCTCATCCTGAGGTTATCAGAGGATGGCATTAAAATCATTCAAAATGGGTTTTAGTATGAAACTAAAACGTTTTTTTCTCTGTTCCATTATTTATTTGATTTAAAAAAAAAAAGTCAAAAGGGGAATTCAGACTGCTTTTCATGTGACTGTTAATCTGAAATAATAATGATGATAATGATAATAATAATATTAATGATGATGATGGTGATGATAATAATTAGGGCTGGGCAAGTTAACGCGTTATTAACTCATTAATTTATGAACGCCGACATATATTTTATTGCGCGTTAACTCATGTTGCTCACATGCTTTTGTTTTGAAAAGTCTGTTACTGGCTGCTGCAGAACCAGAAGAGAATTGGCAGGTAAACAAGCAGAAAAGCTAAAACAGACATGGAGAAAGGTAAAAATCTGTGAACTTTACAGTTCAGGTAGCAACTCAGGTAGCAATTTTTTTTTTTTTGAACAATGTTTTTATTATGGTTTTTCATAAACATACAAACCATTACAAACAAATAAAAAACAAACAAACAAACAGTGGCCACAAAAATCACACATGTTGTATAACATGTATAACAAGTAACACAGGAGCGCTCAGTCTGTTACAATAACAATAATGCAACTACTAACCATTTCAAGAGAAATGGGTGGAAAAAAATAAATAAATAAAATAAGATTTAAAAAATTACAGATTTTCATAAATAAAAATAAATAAATTGAAATCTCAAGAAAATTTACCTTCACAAAATATGAGTAATGAGTAAATAGCAAACAATCACCAAGTAAGTGGAAACCTGGCCTCACGGCCCAAAGATATCATTTAGCCAAGTGTCAGTGCCATGGTCAACCATTCCCTTCAAAACAATGTTTGTGAGTCTTTTACCTGCATATTTAAAGAAGGGTGTCCAGGTCCTGAAGAACGTTTACATTTGAACCTGTATGTGAGATATTCCATTGGTATTAACTCAAATATCAATTTATGCCATCCTATTATTGTAGGAGGTGTATTATCAATCCACTTAAGGAGTATATTTTTACGGGCAGCAAATGAAAGAATATTAAACAGCCTTCTCTGATCAGAGCCGTTGATACGAGGGCTGGGTAAGCCAAGGAGCAGAGCCTGAGGATCAGGGTCAAGGTCCACATCAAAAATCACATTAAGTTTATCAGTAATTTTATGCCAGTAGTCCTCAATATGAACACATGACCAGACACAATACCCGTAACTTCCCACCTCGACGTGACACTTGGAGCACATTTCTGTCAAACTTGGATTCATTCTATGCCTCAGCTGGGGGGTGATCTGCAAACGATGCAGTATCCTAAACTGAGTCTCTCTGGTTCTATTACATATAGAAATCTCTTTTGCCAGTTGCCAAATTTCTGCCCATGTCATTTCATCCATTCTGAGATTGAGATCATCATTCCACACCTGCCGCAGATAGTCAGTATTAATATTACTGGCAATATTAAGTACAGCATATCCCTGGCCAAGGACTGATTTCTTGCCCCTGCAGAGCAGCAGGCGCTCTATTTTTGAAGTCTGATGGTCAAAAACATGACTATTTAGATCCTGAATAAAGCTACGGACTTGGAAAAACCTGAAGCAATTATGAGGGGGAAGATTGTATTTCTTTTCAATTTCTGTAAACAAGAGCATCACTCCTTTATGAAATAAATGCCCTAGGGTTAAGACCCCCCTTTACTTCCAAATGTTAAATCCACCATCTCTACTGGCTGGGGCAAAATCAATGTTATGGTGTATAGGAGCAAGAGAAGACAGTGTGTTTGCATGGCCCTCCAACTTCCTTATTGCTTGCCAGGCCTGTAGAGTTGTTTTAACTATGATATTATTAACTAAGACATTCTTCATTTTTTTTAAGTCTAGGGCGAATAACAGACTTGGCAAGGGGCTACCTGCATTATGTGTTTCAAGATCCAACCAAACGGATTCTGGGTCACCATTAATCCAATCAGCTATGTAGCGAAGCTGTGCTGCAAGCTGATCAAGTCTAACATTAGGGACAGCCAAGCCACCTTTCTCCACAGACATCTGCAGTTTAGCCATCTTTAATCGTGGCTTCTTTTTGTTCCAAATAAATGTACTAAAACAGCTGTTCACCCTCTTAATAGTTTTATTATTGAGTAAAATAGGAACCATTTGAAAAAGATAAAGGAGCCTCGGCAAGATATTCATTTTGAGCAGGGAAATCCTCCCCAACAAAGACAGTGGTAGAGATACCCACCTGTCTAGATCATCCTTAATGCGTTTTAGAGGAGGCTCAAAATTGGCCTTGTACAGTGCTTCTAATGATGGAGTAATCGAAATCCCAGGTAAGTGAAACCTTTGGGTGACCATTTAAATGGAAATAGAGTAGGGCACCGAAGGTTAGCTAGAGGCCTAACCTCAGATTTAGAAACATTTATTTTGTACCCTGAAAACTCACTAAATTGATTTATTATTTTTCAAAACAGCTGGTATAGATGTCTGTGGGTTCGTTACAAAAAGTAAAATATCATCAGCATATAAGGGTATTTTATGATCCTTTTCACCAACAGAGATTCCAGTAAAGTCTGGGCTAGTCCTTATAGCTTCCGCGAGAGGCTCTATAGCTATGGCGAACAACAACGGGGACAGGGGACACCCCTGTCTGCTGCCCCTGCCCAGGGAAAAGTAAGAAGAAGTCTGCCCATTAATACGAATAGCTGCAAGTGGTCTGTCATACAAAAGTTTAACCCAACTGCAGAATGTGTCTCCTAGCCCAAAGGCGTCAAGAGCAGAAAAAGTATAAAAGTATAAGTATTTAAAAATCAACATTTAGCAGGCTTATGGGACGATTCGAAGAGCATTCATCAGCTGGTTTCCCCTTTTTAAGTATGAGACTGATATTAGCTTCAGTGAGGGACTTAGGTAAGGATCCTCTAACAAATGAATCATTTAGCATCTCCAGAAAAGGCTCTATAAGTTCTGACATAAATTCTTTATAGAATTCACAGCTAAGGCCATCAGGGCCTGGGGCCTTCCCAGACTGTAGGGTCTGCAATGCCTCCAAAGCCTCCTGTTTCATAATCGGTTTATTCAATTCTTGTCTTTGTTCATCTGTTAGCTTAGGTAGAGTGAGGTTAGACATGAATTTATCAATCAAGTCCTGTACTCCTGAGGGCTCCTCACTAGTGTAGAGCTTACTATAAAAATCCCTAAACACCCTATTGATACTATTTGTATCAAATTTACTAGATCCATCTGCGTCTTTAATAGATGAAACTGTCTGAGAGTCACTCTTCTTATTTACTAATCTTGCAAGGTATTTATTTGGTTTGCCACACTCGTATAGCCTGTGTTTAGCGAACCTAAGACTTTGCTCGGCTCTATGGGTGAGCAGAGAATTCAGAGATGCTTTTGTGGCCAACATAGCTTTCATGTTAGCCTCAGATGGATATTTAGCGTACGTCTTTTCAAGGTCAGATAACTCACCCTCTAGTTTCATCTGGGCTTCCAGAGATTTGCGTTTTTTACTTTTTGAATAGGAAATAACCAGACCCCTGGCATAAGCTTTACAGGTCCCACAACACCAAGGGGGAAATATCTGATGTCTTATTTATGGAGTAAAAGATTTTAAATTCTGACTTGAAATATGGGATAAATTTGGGATCGCTGAGTAAATGCGAGTTGAACCTCCAAGAATTATAAAGACCTTGTTTTTCATTAAACATCAATCGTAAAAATACTGGACTATGATCAGAAACAGAAATAACTCCTATGTCACAAGACACCACAGATGATAGCAACAGTTTAGGGACAAAAAAGTAATCTATCCTGGAGCTAGTTCTATGAGCACTGGAAAAGAAAGTAAACTCTTTTAATCAGGATGCATAGTTCTCCAGATGTCAACAAATCCAAACTCATCACATATATCTGCTAATGCTCTAGCTCTTTTTGAAGGGGCCCCAGTTTCTGCCGGCAGTCTATCAAAAAGTGGGTTCAATTGAAATCGCCACCAACTACAGAACATTCCGTTTCAAGTTCAGCAAACTCCAAAAATGCCTTTGTAATAAAATCAGTAGGGTGACCAGGTGGAGCATATATGTTGAGAATCGCGATACATTTTCCATATAGTAGGCCTTTAGTTATAATGTAGCGTCCATTACTGTCTTTGACACAGGATTCGAGTGTAAAGGGCAGTTTCTTGTTGATTAGGATACATACACCTCTACTGTTTGAGGTGTAGGATGAAAAAAAAGTCTCGCCGACCCAGTCAGTTTGAGATGTTCCTGATCCTCCAAGTGGGTTTCCTGCAGCAGCACAATCTCAACTCCTTCCTTTTTAAGGGCAGTGAGAATTTTCTTCCTCTTTACTGGGTGATGAATACCCCGTACATTCTAAGTACAGAGTTTGATACTAGGAATACTCATAACTAAATTGTAAGCTAATCAAACTGAGCATGTTATGAACTTGAAACAAGACAGTGGCCAACATGAAACAAAACAATTTACAAACACCAACACTAGGTTCTTCAGTGACCATACCAAAACCTTCAAACTTAAAAGCATCCAGAGAGTAAATTCAAACCCTCCTTTAGGGTGAAGGACCCGTGGCCTAACCTCAAATGCAAGCATACTCCTGATGGAGCCGGCACAGCAGATTAAAATTAAAGTGACTGAAAATATATAAGCCGCCCCACCACTGATAAAACAAAAATAAAGTAAACCAACTCCCCAAAAAAGAAGAGAGGGAAGAGAAGAAGGGGGAGAAAAATAAATAAATAAAAGAAAAGTATGTGGAAGGTGGGTGGGTGGGGGTATTTGGTAGATTTGGTAGATTATGATACCTGATGGCGTAGTAAAGCAAAGTCAAACAAAAGTCCCTATGTTAACAGCCATGGGAAGCAGAATGGTTGTTTCGTCTGGTTGGCAGTAAGCAGACATGTATAAATAACCACTACTTACATTTATCCAATAACCGTAACATATTAGACAGAAGTTAGTTGTGTGTCCATATAATACTTAAAGGGTTAATCCTGCGTTAACTCAGAAGACCATAAGCAAAATAATATAGTGGTGGGGAAGTTCCCCCATTAGTTAACACCTCATCTGAACAGTGGTGAAATCAACCTCTTCAGTGTCACATCTTCTGTTCACTAAAGACAGTCAACAAACGCAGAGGCTTGCTCTGGAGAGTGAAACATTTTAGCAGTGTTATTCACCATAATCTTCAATGAAGCAGGGTAGATCCTGGCGTAGCGTGCCCCCTCGATATTCTGCAGCCTCCTCCCCACCTGGTCCAACTCGCGTCGCTTCCTCTGTGTCGCAGCAGCAAAGTCCGGGAAAAAATGAATCCTCGTCCCCTCGACTCGGATGTCTTTCAGTCGTCTGGCTGCATCCATCACTTCAGGTAGAAATATTAACAATTCTGTCTAAAAAAAAAAATTCTGGACTGCAACAAAACTTTGGTGTCATTCCTCCATGTTCCATCAGATCTGCTCCATGTGTTCACTGTCCTGCTGTTCTCTAGCTGGTTACTGCAGTGCAGCTCCATCTAGTGGCACAGATGTGTAATGACAACAGAAAGTCCAGTCCTCAATTATAAAACAAATTCAGTTATGTGGTCCGTTTTTTAATTTCCTATTTTTGATCCAAGTCTAAAATTGAAATATTAAAAAAAAAAAAAAAAAACAGGGATTTTTTTTTTTTTCATTTTTTTGTGTTACAGGGGTGTCAATTTTCCGCGGATTCGCTGATTTTCGAGTTTTTTTTTCCATCCTGGGGGTCATTTTTGACATACGTGCAAACCTAGTTTAATACTTTCGGGGGGGGGGGGGGGGGGGGGGGGGGGGGGGGGTTAGTTTAAGAACTCTTAAAATCACTCAACCATTCACTGCTCACACACCTCCACAAACGTTACGTGAATTCTCGATTGCGATTGGTTGATTGAGACCAGGGCATGCGCACTGAGCCCGTTGACAGTCCAGCTGCAGTGTTGCCAACTTAGTGACTTTGTCGCTATATCTAGCGACTTTCCAGACCCCCCCTAGAGACTTAATTTGTAAAAAGCGACTAGCGACAAATCTAGCTACTTTTTCTGGTGATTTTGAGACTCACGCGCACTCAAACCGCTAGGTTTGAAGCCATCACTTGGCTGCTGTCTGCCTCGCGAGCCGCGCTTCTCTCTCTCTCTCTCTCTCTCTGCCGGGCTCAGTGCACAGCCAGCGCACGGTCAGGGCGAGTTTCTGTGTGCGGACTGGGCGCGTGTCACCACATATACAGGCGAGGCAACGCCATGCACATAAACACCCCGCCCCCCACGCGAGACAACTCGAGCTTTTTCCCTCCTCTCCACGTCCCTCAGGGCCAAATATTCATATTCATTATAGGCTACTATTATTATTATTCTTACAATTACTATTGTGATTATTAATTTACAGATAAAAAAATAAAAGAAAGTACCACAGCAACAAAAAAAGTTTGTAGATATGTTAATAGTTTGTTTGTGAAGAGAAATAGGTTAAAGGCTACTATTAGTATTGTTCTTATTATTATTACTATTGTTGTTATTACAAATATGCATAAAAATAAAAGCAAGTTCCACAGCAACAAAAAAAAAGTTTGTAGATATGTAAATAGTTCGTTTGGGAAGACAAATAGGTTATAGGCTTCTATAATTAAAATACTATTATTACTACTATTAAAAAACTTGTTTGTTTTCTCGAGCCCCCCCCCCCCCCCCGCTTCAGAGTTTTTTTCCAATTTCCCATTGACACCCCTGATGTTAGATTAAAAAAAACAAAAAACTTTTTTAAATTTTTGATTGACAATTGAAAATGGAAAGAATGATTGATACAGGGATTGGTAAAGTCACTGAACTTTCACATGGACATTTTCATTTTAAAGTTCTCCCAGACGGAGGATTCAACAGAAACAAGGTTATTTGTAACAACTGACAAGTTGAACTCCCCGTTAAAAGTTTCTGCTGTTACCTCAGAAATTACCTGTTTTAATGTTCTGATTGTGCTGAGACACAATCATTTTGTTGGATTTTGTTTGTAGACTTTTTTTTTTTTTTTTCATAAAAACAGGATGACATTAATGCCCTGGCAGTGGCAATAAGCTTTATTTTATTTTACATTTTTTAAGATGAGATTTACACTAAATATGTGTTACTGACAAGTGCTGATGTTAAAGGTGTTTGAACAACAAATGTTATGACACTTTAGTTCATATGGCAGCAGAACATTTAAATAAAAGTGACCTTTACACTCCTTCTGAATTCATTATTTGATTTTGCGTATACAATGCAATTAATCGTGATTAATCAGGGAAATAATGCGATTAATCGCAATTTAAAAATGTAATCGTTGCCCAGCCCTAATAATAATATTAATATTGATGATGATAATATTAATGATGATGGTGATGATGCTAATAATAATGATAAAGATGATGATAATTAGGGATGCACGATAACTGTTTTTTAAAACCGATACCAATAACCGATAACTTTCAGCTCCTAACGGCCTATACCGATAACCAATACCACACACATATACCTAAGATCATTACATCAATACTATGAACAAAATCAAAAATAGTTTTGACTTTTTAGCCCTTTAAGCGCAAAGTCGCAATATTGCAACAAGCAACATTGCTGAATAAAACAAGCTGTATCTATAAATGTGGTGCCGAATCGTGTCACTACTTTTCACCAGGAGATAGAAGACATGTGTGCCTGTAATCTGAGTAGATTTTTTGGGGTGGTGCCATTCAAAGTTTCAGAGAAAAAGAGTTTGTAAAGTACCCTCCGTCACAGAGACGCGGTGGAGGTAATGCGGAGCGAGAGCAGAGCAGAGCGAAATAGTATTTTTCTCATTTACTTACGATGCCGAGAGGTCGGTTTTAGGGATGTCCCGATCACGTTTTTTTGGGTCCCGATCCGATTCTGATCTTTTAATTTTGATGATCAGCCGATTTCCAATTTTTCCCGATCCGATTTCACTTTTTTTGAGTGGGCAAACAGAGTTTAATTTCCCATGCATTTTATTTCCTGTGTACATTAATAAATAGGCTGAGATTAATAGCTTTTATCATCTCATAAAATAAACAATAACTTATTTAAACACTCTTCTTTCTGTCTTTTTTGTTTGGGAGAATTATTATAAAACACATTTAGTTACAGAACAGTGACTGTTCAACAGTCTCAGTACTAAAGAACATAGCACTTCCATTTAAATAGCAGCAGGTGAACTTGGCTAGCAGTTTAAGGCAATGAAAACACTAGCAGAAGTCTTTGCAATCAATGAAATCACATCAGAATAAAAATAACATAAAATATTAACTTAACTTCTTTCACATGTTCGCGCACCTTTGTGTCCTTTGTTGAGCATGTAATGACGGGAACGAGGCTCGAGGTAATTAATGAGCCGGTTAAATGCCTTGTATTCCACAAACTGAATGGGCTGGTCGTCCTCAGTAATACATTCTGCTATTAGCTCGGTGATTTTTCTGTATTTCTCCGAGTCTTTCGGGAGTTTGTCCTTTCTTTTAAAAGTTTCACAAAGCGTTTGCTGCTGTAGTGCATCCAGCTTCAAAGCTGCTGATTAGATTGGAGGTGTTGTAAACTCTCTTCTTACTTCCCCCTCATGATATATCAGCCTTCCACACGTTGCAAGTCGCAGTCGAAGCGTCGGTCTTTGTAATTTTATAGCGCTGCCACACTGCTGACATTTTTGCTAAAGTTTAGCCTGACGCCGCCGGTCTTAAAACTTTTAAGGTGGATACAAGACAGCGCTGCTGGGAAAACCTCATTTCAGTGCTAATTATTAAATGTATATAGTTTAAAAAATATTTTTGTTTGTGTAATATGATTACTTTATTAATTTGTGTTAATCAGGATCACTTTTTCAGAAAAAAATGAAAAAAAGATTGGTGTGTTAAAATAAGGTTGATCGGCCGATCACCACCTGGTGATGTCACAAAAATCAAAATAGATGACAAATCTACTTCCATCCCAAATTTTGGTTCATACTGCAGATATTTCTCATTTACAGTATGCCTTTATCTCAAACCACTTTAAAGTTTTAGCCTTTTGAAACCTTGATATCAAAATTGAACATTTTCCAATATGGCCGCCACCTTGTGATGTCATAATATGCAAATTATTTGAATAATTTCACTACCATCACAGACTTTGAGTCATACTGAACAATTTTCTCATTGACAGTATACCTTTATCTCAAACTGCTTTCAAGTTAGAGCCTTTTGAAACCTTGATATCAAAATTGAATATTTTCTTGAAAAAACTCCGGCGCCTAAACGGTTATGAACAGATGTTTATTTTTTCCAAAGAAAAAATATTGACAAGCCTCTCAACCATTTTCATAAAGCTATCAAACAAACCTATTTGATATCTCACATCAACTTAAATAAGGTTCATTACTGACTGATATAAAAAATAAAGGCTCCTTGAACTGATGGAAATACATGCATCAGAATTACTAACTGAAAAAGATTAACATTTAAAGGATTTTTGCTTGTGGTTCCATTTAAATTAATACCTTTAATTAAAGTAAATGAGGTTCAGTAGTTTTTATTTTTTAATCTCATGGAAGCTTTAGATGAGAGGAATGAGGGAGAGGAGAGACTGCTGCTGGCTTGTGCACGTTAGCATTAGCTTCCGTTAGCTCACGTAAGCGCAATTTCAAAACTCCATGAAAGCGATTGTTATGTTGTAGGAGGGTTTGGGCGGTATCCAAATTTTGATACCGTCAAACTTCCCTCACATTTTACCGGGGTATACGGTATTCCCACGACTATTAAGGCGAACAAACACCACCAGCGGACGCCGCGCGTCAAAACAGCTGTCCCCATTATGTGCGCCGCTGCGGGGCTTTACGCCGCTGTCCTATTCCCAGATTTGACGCGCCTGGGAAAAAAAGGCGAGTTTACCTCGAAACAGCAGTTTAGTGCTTCAATATAATGTTGGCTCAACTACAGTTGCTATTTATTTGTGTATTTCTTTCTTTTCACTGTAGTTTTAACTGTTCCTTCTCTGCTCCAGCTCCTCTCTGCTGCCGAGGTGTGTTTGCTGAAACGCGCTTTATAGTAAAGTGTCTAATGGTGGACGTTTCACTTCCTATAAATTCTTCAACATAAACGTCCAACATTGTTAGTTTAATTAAAAGCTTTTATTGTGAAGCAGCAAACTCAGGAAGTGTTGTTTTCATCGTCAGTACCTTAACAGGACGAGTCAAACCAAGATCAGCTGCAAGCGAACACGAATAAACGGTAAAATAAAGCAGAACACACAGCGATACAGGAGAGAAACTAAACTTTAAACCACAGAAATCATTCGTTGCATTTTTTTGTGACGGTATTGAAACTGATACTGTTGCTATTTTTAAATACCGGAAGTATACGGTATTACCCTAATACTGCCCAAGCCTAGTTGTAGGTGGCTGATCAGGTTTTACGTATTAAAGCTTGTGCTTCCCTCCTCGTAGAATTCACTCGGAGGATTCGTCACAAATAACCACCAAACTATCTTCTTCTGAAACTTTAACCAAGTTCCACGCTGCCATGTTTGTTGTGATCAGTACGCTGTGCTGCAGGCTGCATTCAAGGTGTAACGTAAATTCCCATGTTTCCTCGTTTGCTAGTCGTTATTTCAGCCTTTTCTATTTTTTTCTTTTTTTATGTGTAACATGAGGGGAAATACTGAGAATATCAATTCAAGTCAGCATCTACCAAAATTATGACCGAGTTAACGAGTTGTTTTCTGGCATGAGGAGGTATTCTTGATTTTCCTTATTGAGAAATGGTTTTTCTGATTATGCCGACATCACTTGAACATAACATTCACTCTCAGAGGGAGCGAAGGCACTGCCATGTTGACAGAAATATGTTATCGGGGCTAATTGTCGTGATATCGGAGTTATCATAATTTCCTGTTATCGGCCCGATAGTTATCGTGCGCTTCTAATAATAATGATGATGATGATAATATTAATGATAAAGATGATAATAATAATGATGATGATGATGATGATGATAATAATAATAATAATGATAATGATAATAATAATAAATATAATAATAATGTTGATGATGATAATATTGATGATAAAGATGATGATGATGATAATGATGATGATGATGATGATAATGATAATAATAATAAATATAATAATAATGATGATGATAATAATATTAATGATAAAGATGATGATGATGATAATAATAATATAATAATAATAATAATAATAATAATTATTATTATTATTATGATGATGAAGATGACACCTGAACTGTACAGAAAGAATCAGCGCTGGTTTGAACGTTCCCAGTATGACAGACGGAGCTCAGCAGGCGCTCAGGAGGATCATGGAGATCTACTCCAAGACAACACGCTTTGCTCTCGCCTGCAACGCCTCGGATAAGATCATCGAGCCGATCCAGTCCCGCTGCGCCGTGCTGCGCTACTCCAAGCTGACGGACGGCCAGATTCTGGCCCGGCTGCAGGAGGTGGTGGAGAAGGAGCGGCTGTCTGTGTCTGACGACGGGCTGGAGGCCGTCATCTTCACCGCCCAGGGAGACATGAGACAGGTGAGGGGCGGAGTCTGAGGGTGAGGGGCGGAGCCTGCGGACCACCTCCAGGCTCAGGCAAATTTAGCTCATGTCTGGTTTTGTTTTTTTTAATAGGCGTTGAATAACCTGCAGTCCACCGACTCCGGCTTCGGCTTCATCAACAGCGAGAACGTGTTTAAAGTCTGTGATGAGCCCCACCCCCTGCTGGTGAAAAGCATGCTGGGACACTGCGTGGACGGGAACATGGACGAGGCCTACAGGGTGGTGGAGCAGCTGTGGGCGCTGGGCTACTCTCCAGAGGACATCATTGGGAACATTTTCAGGGTCTGCAAGACCTTCCAGATGGCCGAGTACCTGAAGCTGGAGTTCATCAAGGTGGGCCATCACAACACCAGATGGTGTTCTTGCTCATAGCTGCCATTAGCATTGTGGGTAATGATGAAATGCATGATGGGAGATGTAGTTTATTGTCAATATGCGCTTTAAAGCGGTGTAAGCTTATTTTAAGTTTTAAAATATTGGTTTAAATTTAAGCCAATAATGCAAAAAACTCTCGAGGGCCACATAAAATGATGTGACGGGCCACAAATGGCCCACGGGCCTTGTGTTTGACACGTGTTTTAAAGTGTTAAATACAGGCATGAAAATCCCTCACCTTTCGGTGAAATTCGCCGTTTTGAAGTCAAAAAGGGTGACCTACGTGATTCGTGTAGATCCGAGGAGTTTTCTTTTTTGAGGGGGAGGGGGGGTGTCGGAGTCGGGAGATTTTTTTTTTAATTATCATACAATTGCCCTAATAAGCAAACTGAGCACTTCAGAAATCAGCCCTTTAAATGACACTTGGACGGTCAGTGAATCCTGTCCAGAACCAATTAGGTCAGATTGTTCCATTATTCCAGTCATACGAACATTCATTATTCATGTGTACTTGGAGGTTACATTGCTAAGCGAGACTAGAAGCAGGACCTAGTGCTGTCCAAGCCGGGGACGAGGCAGATGAGCGTACGTTCACATTTCCTACCTGCATTTACCAGTGGATTGAATTTGGTGAGTTATGGTTTCAGTTGTTATATTGTCATATTTTGCGGTAAAACAAAGTTACTGCTGTTCGCTACAGCTAACGTTGAATAGGGCCCTATGGAATCCGTGATCACGGAATTGCACAATTGAAGATTAAAAACGGAATTTACTCTATATCTGCAATATGACAGAACTGAAAGGCAATTTGCGTTAACCTGCAAACTTTTCATCAAACGCAACCCGCATGTCGGCGCGTACAAGAGCGCGTCCAAATGGCATCAATGTGCGTCCACCTGGTCACATGTGGACGTGCACAAACGTCTCTACCTCTGGAATTAACTCTTGTATAAAAAGCGTGATTTGGCCTCAGTTGAACCCCTGAGAAAATAGCAGAGATCGTCTTAAACGGCTTGATCGCCAGTTAAACCACAGACGACCAGAGTGTTTACTGGGAGGACATCAACTATCTGGGACTTTCAGGTAGCTGCAGTGTCGGGCAGGTTCACTTTCTACATGAACTAGTTCAGTTCATAGTTCACAGAAATTAAAATGAACTAGTTCAGTTCATCATTTTAAAAAAAAAAGAACTAAATAGTTATTTTTTAATTCTTTTTTCTTATTCTTTTTTAATGTTGCTGCAAAAAATAATTTGTCAAAATGATTGCCACTGCCCATATACTACACCACCACAAACAGCAATTATTTTATCCATTTTATCTGTCAAAAACTATTTGTCCAATTCAGAATCTTTATCCAACCAGGTTCACATTAGCATTGAAGGGACAGTCCATGTAAAACTGTTATTTCCCTTTCAGCTTCTCTCTACAGCAGCTGTTCACAAACTTCAGAATACCATGGGTATTACCATGGGTAATATACGTGGTCCACCCAAACCTTTCATCACAACTATAATCACCAGACAGGACTAGAAGCTATTTTCTGATATTAATGTGAGGGATCAACGAATTCTTAAGAACATATTTAAAAAAGATTGAGGATTTAAAACGTATTTGTTTAACTTTAATGACCTCTCACGGCCCACCTGCAGTACCAACTCGGACCCCCCCCCCCCCCCCCCCACACACACACACACACACACTTCTCACCTTTTTAACCCCTGACCCATTTTCATGCCTGTAAATAAGACAACAGATCTGAAGAGATCTGAATCCTTCTGGCTCTCAGGTTGATGCTCAGGTAACGTTGCTGCTCAGGTAACGTTGCTGCCAGACAAGGAAATGACTCCTAACTGTTCATGTTTCTAGAATACGGGTTCGCTTGTTTTACTTCACAGCGCGTCCAGACAGTTTCTGGTTGACTCAGATGGTTCTGGTTCTCTTAGTTTGGCTCTGAATCTTATCAGTCCAGCAGACCTCCAAACTGGACTCTGAAGGGAGGAGCTGGAAACAGGATCAGAAGCTGTGGAGGGAAGTTTAGGCGACAGGTGTGTTACAGCCTTCATGGAGCTTCAGAGCTGTTTCAGGTAGATGATGCGCCACGAATCGGTCGCATCATTCTGGGAATCTGCTGGGCGTCAAACCGTGAGCTTTGCTCCACTTTAGTGAGAGCATCCCAGAGCGACGGGGTTATTAATGTTGGAGCTGCTTTACCTGAGATGGTCTGTGGTTCCAGCTGAACCTCAGATGTGGCTTAAACCTGAAAGAGTCCAGCAGAGACAGAAACCAGCTGCTGGTTCAGTCTCTGAGCTCCTCCTCTTCTTCTGATTCTTCTCCTCCTCCTCCTCCAGGAGATCGGCTACACTCACATGCGGGTGGCTGAAGGCGTGAACTCCCTCCTGCAGATGGCAGGTCTACTGGGACGACTCTGCAGGAAGACAGCGCCCCCTGCTGCCAGCTGAGGCCCAACACCCCCCCCAGACTGTTGTCTTTCTGAACCAGTGTACATCTTCTCACCAGACACTTCTAGCAAAAGAATAAAAAAAAATCACCTTATTTGCATAATTTGCAGTAAATGTCTGTTGCTTTTGTATTTTAATTAAATTAATCTCATGACTTAAATTGGTGGGTGACAGTTTTTTAACAGCTTCTTAAGAATTTAACTGAAAAACATCCTGCTCCTTTTTTTTCTGTCCTTTCAGGAGACTGAAGTTCATCGGCTCTAAAAATAAAACTAGAAACTTTCAAACACGACAGAATCCTCAAAACTCTCAAAACCAACGTTCAACATGAAATAATCTGAAACTTTCATTTTATTTCTTCATGTCGACTCATTTTAGCTGCTGGATAGAAAATAACCATTTTACCTTCCTCCCCTCCCCTCCCTCCTTCCTCTCCTCCCTCCTCTTTTCTTCCTTCTTCCCCCTCTTTCCTCCCTTCCTTCCTTTCCTCCCTCTCCCTCCTTCCCTTCTTTCTTTCCTTCCCTACCTCTTTTCTTCCTTCCTTTCCTCCCTCCTTTCTTCCCCCCTCCTCTCCTTCCTTCCCTTTCCTTCCTTTCCTCCCTCCCTCTACCTTCCCCTCTTTCCTCCCATCCTTCTCCCCCCCCCCCCCCCAAAATCAGTGGAACATATCAGACAAACTGCTTCACCATCTTTATTTCGTTATAAATGTTTAACATTCTAAATAAATCAGAACAACATCCAGTAAATAGAAACGTCAGAACATTTTCAGCACGAATCACTAAAGAAACAACAACTGAACGGTTCAGAGTCGCTGCTCCGTCTGAGTTCCTGACCCGCTGAGAGCTGGACAAGCTTTACTGTCCACATCCTGTCAGCTTTCCTCCTAATTACCTCTAATTACAGACTCAGACTGCAGCTCTAATTACAACAACTGTTAAATGACTCAATGAGGTATTTATATATTTAAACATTTATCATTTACAGTCTGTTCATCATAAAATCAGTTTAAAACCAAGTTTCTGGGAAATTAATGATGATCTGGCCATTTTATCAGTTATTCAAATTTAGATTTGAGATGTTTTTTTGAGATAATCTGTGAAACAGCAGCTGTCTGGACCCGAGCCCGTCTGGTTGGTCCAGAAGTCAACCAGCAGCGTGACGTGGATGCGTCTGATGGACAGAAACTCAGATGGAGGGGAAAAAAAGAAAAGTGATGAACAGAAACAACAGAAGACGTTTCAGGAAGAACTGATTTAAATCAACTCAACGTCTCCAAAAACTTCCGTTTATAAATAAAAGCATCCAGTCTGGCAGATGAAGCGTCTTCAGTTCCTGGTTTTCTGTCCAGGAGTTTCTGAACAGGTCATTCTGGTGCTGAGATTAAATAAAAGCATGTCAGACCCGTTTCTCTCTAACTGGGTTTTACTCAGAAATGAACAGAACTGATCCTGGAAGAACATTTGGGTCGAGCAAACCTCCATTTTTGGTGAAGTAATCCCTTAAATTTAACTGGCAGGAAAAAAACAGTTTAAAATCTAAAAAACAAAACTCCGTCAACAACAGTCCAAATGATTATAATAATAGAAGAAACACAAAAAGATCAGAAGCACAAATAAAGGAGAGAAAACAACAACACACCTGTCAATAAATAAGATCTGAGCATGAACCAGCATCACCATGGTAACAGCAGTTCCACGGAAGCTGGAGCAGCATCTAAGAGAACCGGGCAGATCCACCAACCAGAACAGAGACCGAAACTAACCGGAGGGAGGGGCGGAGCTTCACACCTTCATCTCTACTGATACTAAACTAACCGGAGGGAAGGGTGGAGCTTCACACCTTCATCTCTACTGATACTAAACTAACCGGAGGGAGGGGCGGAGCTTCACACCTTCATCTCTACTGATACTAAACTAACCGGAGGGAGGGGCGGAGCTTCACACCTTCATCTCTACTGATACTAAACTAACCGGAGGGAGGGGCGGAGCTTCACACCTTCATCTCTACTGATACTAAACTAACCGGAGGGAGGGGTGGAGCTTCACACCTTCAACTCTACTGATACTAAACTAACCGGAGGGAGGAGCGGAGCTTCACACCTTCATCTCTACTGATACTAAACTAACCGGAGGGAGGAGCGGAGCTTCACACCTTCATCTCTACTGATACTAAACTAACCGGAGGGAGGGGTGGAGCTTCACACCTTCAACTCTACTGATACTAAACTAACCGGAGGGAGGGGCGGAGCTTCACACCTTCATCTCTACTGATACTAAACTAACCGGAGGGAGGGGCGGAGCTTCACACCTTCAACTCTACTGATACTAAACTAACCGGAGGGAGGAGCGGAGCTTCACACCTTCATCTCTACTGATACTAAACTAACCGGAGGGAGGAGCGGAGCTTCACACCTTCATCTCTACTGATACTAAACTAACCGGAGGGAGGGGTGGAGCTTCACACTTTCATCTCTACTGATACTAAACTAACCGGAGGGAGGGGCGGAGCTTCACACCTTCATCTCTACTGATACTAAACTAACCGGAGGGAGGGGTGGAGCTTCACACTTTCATCTCTACTGATACTAAACTAACCGGAGGGAGGGGCGGAGCTTCACACCTTCATCTCTACTGATACTAAACTAACCGGAGGGAGGGGCGGAGCTTCACACCTTCATCTCTACTGATACTAAACTAACCGGAGGGAGGGGCGGAGCTTCACACCTTCATCTCTACTGATACTAAACTAACCGGAGGGAGGGGCGGAGCTTCACACCTTCATCTCTACTGATACTAAACTAACCGGAGGGAGGGGCGGAGCTTCACACCTTCATCTCTACTGATACTAAACTAACCGGAGGGAGGGGCGGAGCTTCACACCTTCATCTCTACTGATACTAAACTAACCGGAGGGAGGGGCGGAGCTTCACACCTTCATCTCTACTGATACTAAACTAACCGGAGGGAGGGGCGGAGCTTCACACCTTCATCTCTACTGATACTAAACTAACCGGAGGGAGGGGTGGAGCTTCACACCTTCATCTCTACTGATACTAAACTAACCGGAGGGAGGGGTGGAGCTTCACACCTTCATCTCTACAGAACGTTCCGGTTTGTAGGAAGAACGTTGCAGCTTTGTTAAGCTGCAGTCGAAAGGAGGAGGATTCTGGTGGACCCGGGGAGAACCTGGAGACTGGTGGACCCGGGGAGAACCTGGAGACTGGAGGTGGGCGGGTCGGTCCTACGCTGTCATCTCGATGGTGTGCGGCGCGGCGAGCTCGGGGCTGGTGCAGCTGGCGCCCTCTGGCAGCGTGTTGGTGGTACTGCGGCTGCGGGCTCCGTCGGCCGAGCCCACGCTGGAGGCAGAGTGGGTCCTGGAGCGGACCAGCCGGGTCATGCCAGCCGTGGGCACTGCAGGGCGGCAGAGACACGACAGTCACACTGATGAAGGAACGGGCCAGCATGGAACCTGCGGGTCTCGTGATCAGATCTGAATGGTCCACGCTGTGACGAGCAGCTGGATTCAGATCTGGTGGAGGTGGTTCTGTTCTGAAGGTTTCGGGGTGACCAGCAGTGAATCTGGTTTCCTTCTCATCAACCTTCTACAACCCGGTTAGTGAGAAGTTTCCTCTGCAGACACACGATGCTCCAAACTTTCATTTTAAGCTGCTCAAAACTGCACAATTTAAACCCCAACTCAGTCTAAAACAGGAAGTTCAGAGCTCCCGTTTATCCCTGAATGCACCATCAGCAGGTCTGTCGTTACAAAATAAATAAATAAATAAAAGTGACAGCTGATGTTGATCTCCAGCCAAATGACAGTTTTAATACGTTTTCTTAAAGGACTAATGTAGTTTCACTTTATCTTCCTGTTTAAGACAGAAATGTTGCGTTAGAAAGCAGCATTCACCTTATTTAAGCGTTACATTGGCCGTGGTTACATGATGTTTTTTAATTTGGAATTCATTATTCTGAATTAAATAATTCAGAATTAAACTATTTTAAACTATGGAAATAGTAATTCCGAATTGAGGTTCACAGGGAAAACAGGTTTGATCGGCTTTATCCAATTCTGCTTAAGGTCTGGGGGTTGGGAAGGGTTCTGATTGGATGGGGGGGGGGCGTCTTTACGTATTTACGACTACCGGAAGAAAACAAACTTACTCGATTAACAACAACATGGAGGACTACATTATTAGCATCCTTTTTGGATTTGTTTTGATTTTATTTTTGAAGCAGCAGCACGACAACATCATGTTGATGATTTTCTTTCGAAAACAAGCCCAGCGCGGAATATAAGCATCATCGTGACAGACGGGCAAGAGAACGAGCATGTGCAGAAAGACCGGAATTAATTTAAAGCAGAATGAGTGTATAGATGACCGCGGAATTATTCAATAGAGGATTTTCACCTATGTCACGTTTTGGTCAGTGACCCGGATGCGCAGCCATCTTGGAGGTACTCGAATGTAAACACACTGCTGGATCAATGCTAACGACCGTGGATAAAGGATGGATAAACCACAGAAAAAGGCGTTACAGATGCAAAAAACAGAGAAGGACTTGGTACACGGGAATATTCTGAAAAGTTACAGTTTGTCGGTGGTGATCCGTACGAGTTAGCTCTCTCGTCTTGGAGTAATGACGAGCCAGAGAGCCTCCCTTCGATTGCAGACCCCGACATCGTAAACTACCTGGTTTCTACCCGTCATCTTTCCCATGGAATACAATTTTACATGAAATCAGAAATGTAGCACATTGTAGCTCTACATTTTAAGAACTGTGTTGCTAGTGTAGCTAGGTGGTAGCTTAATATTATCATTAGACTAGAAATTAAGAGCTTTTTTTCTTGATAATTGTTCATGTGTGAAATTAAGAGCTAACAACATTTCACTTAACCTATCTGACACCAAATGGGCCGAACAAATTCGGATGTTGTCCAGATTTTTGCCACGCAGGTCTTGGTTTAGCTTTGCTAACCACACAACCCTCCTTTCCTCAACTTCTGGCGTTTTTTCCTTTGGAAGTCTATAAAACTCCAAGTGTCTCTCGCGACAGACGAAACACCAATTTAGAAGACATCCAATTTACGTGTGTGCGCTTTGTTTACGTTGCCGCGTGCCTCCAAGAAAAAAAAACCTTATCCTAAATAGCTTCATAATATAGAAATAAAGCAGAGCAGCGGTCCACAGAGACGTCTCCCACTGACGAGTACAGGTGAGCAGTTTAAAACATGAGAGCAGCAGTTGAGAACAGCCAGGTGTCTGCAGCGTGAACAGAGCAGCATGCAGGACGTCCTGGCATCACTTCACCGCAGAAATAAAGAAATACATAAATGTGACGGCAGCATCATCAGGAGACAAACATGCAGACGGCAAACAGAGACACGAGCACCAGGTCTGGAGTGGAATAAAGAGACAGAGATGGAGGGATGAGAGGACTGGACATAACTGGAGGGACGACTGAGGACGAGGACCAGGACAGGACAGGCTGAGAGACAGACGTCCAGGCAGACACAACACAACCTGTGCAGGTGTGTCGAGGACGTCCTGAGGAAGTTCATGCAGCTGCAGACTGGTACTTACAGCGAGACACAATCTAGTGACGCAGGGCTAGGAGACAATCAGACACAGACAGCTGTTCACAGAACTAACAACACTTTAACCTTCTGGGACCATAAATGTCTGGTTCCAGTGAAGACCAGCACCTGGAGGGGACGGGGGCTGGAAACTCCCAACACCTGCAGTGTGTTCAGGTTTTCTGGTTCAGACTGGTTTCAGTTTAGAGTTTTAAACGGTTCTTTGTGGATCAGGTCTGTTGGTGAAACGTGGACAGAACATGTTTCTCTGGGCTTCAGGTCTCATGTTTGGTTGGATCCCAGTCTGCTCTCAGTGAGAACACACACTGCTGACTGGGAGTCCCCCCCCGTCCCAGTCACCTAAGGACGGGGACCATTAGGACGTCCCAGTCCTGCAGCCTTTATCTGCTCGCAGTCCAACAGCCTGACCACCAGAACATCTGTTCTACATCCAGACGTTCTGGAGTCGTCTACGTCCGGTCGGTCCGGACGTTCTGGTCTCATCTACGTCCGGTGGGTCCAGACGTTCTGGTCTCATCTACGTCCGGTCGGTCCAGACGTTCTGGACTCATCTACGTCCGGTCGGTCCAGACGTTCTGGTCTCATCTACGTCCGGTCGGTCCAGACGTTCTGGTCTCATCTACGTCCGGTCGGTCCAGACGTTCTGGACTCATCTACGTCCGGTCGGTCCAGACGTTCTGGTCTCATCTACGTCCGGTCGGTCCGGACGTTCTGGTCTCATCTACGTCCCGTCGGTCCAGACGTTCTGGACTCATCTACGTCCGGTCGGTCCAGACGTTCTGGTCTCATCTACGTCCGGTCGGTCCAGACGTTCTGGACTCATCTACGTCCGGTCGGTCCAGACTTTCTGGATTCATCTACGTCCGGTGGGTCCGGACGTTCTGGACTCATCTACGTCCGGTGGGTCCGGAGGTTCAGGACTCATCTACGTCCGGTGGGTCCGGACGTTCTGGTCTAATCTACGTCCGGTCGGTCCAGACGTTCTGGTCTCATCTACGTCCGGTCGGTCCACACGTTCTGGACTCATCTAAGTCCGGTCGGTCCGGACGTTCTGGTCTCATCTACGTCCGGTAGGTCCGGACGTTCTGGTCTCGTCTACGTCCGGTCGGTCCAGACGTTCTGGTCTCGTCTACGTCCGGTCGGTCCAGACGTTCTGGAGTCGTCTACATCCGGTCGGTCCAGACGTTCTGGTCTCGTCTACGTCCGGTGGGTCCAGACGTTCTGGTCTCATCTACGTCCGGTCGGTCCAGACGTTCTGGACTCATCTACGTCCGGTCGGTCCGGACCTTCTGGACTCATCTACGTCCGGTCGGTCCGGACGTTCTGGACTCATCTACGTCCGGTCGGTCCGGACGTTCTGGACTCATCTACGTCCGGTCGGTCCAGACGTTCTGGACTCATCTACGTCCGGTCGGTCCAGACGTTCTGGACTCATCTACGTCCGGTCGGTCCAGACGTTCTGGACTCATCTACGTCCGGTCGGTCCAGACGTTCTGGACTCATCTACGTCCGGTCGGTCCAGACGTTCTGGACTCATCTACGTCCGGTCGGTCCAGACGTTCTGGACTCATCTACGTCCGGTCGGTCCAGACGTTCTGGTCTCATCTACGTCCGGTCGGTCCAGACGTTCTGGACTCATCTACGTCCGGTCGGTCCAGACGTTCTGGACTCATCTACGTCCCGTCGGTCCACACGTTCTGGTCTCATCTACGTCCGGTCGGTCCAGACGTTCTGGACTCATCTACGTCCGGTCGGTCCAGACGTTCTGGTCTCATCTACGTCCGGTCGGTCCAGACGTTCTGGACTCATCTACGTCCGGTCGGTCCAGACGTTCTGGACTCATCTACGTCCCGTCGGTCCAGACGTTCTGGTCTCATCTACGTCCGGTCGGTCCAGACGTTCTGGACTCATCTACGTCCGGTCGGTCCAGACGTTCTGGTCTCATCTACGTCCGGTCGGTCCAGACGTTCTGGACTCATCTACGTCCGGTCGGTCCAGACGTTCTGGACTCATCTACGTCCCGTCGGTCCACACGTTCTGGTCTCATCTACGTCCGGTCGGTCCAGACGTTCTGGACTCATCTACGTCCGGTCGGTCCAGACGTTCTGGTCTCATCTACGTCCGGTCGGTCCACACATTCTGGACTCATCTAAGTCCGGTCGGTCCGGACGTTCTGGTCTCATCTACGTCCGGTCGGTCCGGACGTTCAGGACTCATCTACGTCCGGTCGGTCCGGACGTTCAGGACTCATCTACGTCCGGTCGGTCCGGACGTTCAGGACTCATCTACGTCCGGTCGGTCCGGACGTTCTGGACTCATCTACGTCCGGTCGGTCCGGACGTTCAGGACTCATCTACGTCGGTCGGACGTTCAGGACTCATCTACGTCCGGTCGGTCCGGACGTTCTGGACACATCTACGTCCGGTCGGTCCGGACGTTCTGGACTCATCTACGTCCGGTCGGTCCAGACGTTCTGGACTCATCTACGTCCGGTCGGTCCAGACGTTCTGGACTCATCTACGTTCCGGTCGGTCCAGACGTTCTGGTCTCATCTACGTCCGGTCGGTCCAGACGTTCTGGACTCATCTACGTCCGGTCGGTCCAGACGTTCTGGACTCATCTACGTCCGGTCGGTCCAGACGTTCTGGACTCATCTACGTCCCGTCGGTCCACACGTTCTGGTCTCATCTACGTCCGGTCGGTCCAGACGTTCTGGACTCATCTACGTCCGGTCGGTCCAGACGTTCTGGTCTCATCTACGTCCGGTCGGTCCAGACGTTCTGGACTCATCTACGTCCGGTCGGTCCAGACGTTCTGGACTCATCTACGTCCCGTCGGTCCGGACGTTCAGGACTCATCATCTACGTCCGGTCGGTCCGGTCGGTCCGGACGTTCAGGACTCATCTACGTCCGGTCGGGTCCGGACGTTCTGGGACTCATCTACGTCCGGTCGGTCCGGACGTTCAGGACTCATCTACGTCCGGTGGGTCCGGACGTTCTGGTCTCATCTACGTCCGGTCGGTCCGGACGTTCAGGACTCATCTACGTCCGGTGGGTCCGGACGTTCTGGTCTCATCTACGTCCGGTCGGTCCGGACATTCTGGACTCATCTACGTCCGGTCGGTCCAGACGTTCTGGTCTCATCTACGTCCGGTCGGTCCAGACGTTCTGGACTCATCTACGTCCGGTCGGTCCAGACGTTCTGGACTCATCTACGTCCGGTCGGTCCGGACGTTCTGGTCTCATCTACGTCCGGTCGGTCCGGACGTTCAGGACTCATCTACGTCCGGTCGGTCCGGACGTTCAGGACTCATCTACGTCCGGTCGGTTCCGGACGTTCTGGACTCATCTACGTCCGGTCGGGTCCGGTCGGACGTTCAGGACTCATCTACGTCCGGTCGGTCCGGACGTTCAGGACTCATCTACGTCCGGTCGGTCCGGACGTTCTGGACACATCTACGTCCGGTCGGTCCGGACGTTCTGGACTCATCTACGTCCGGTCGGTCCGGACGTTCTGGACTCATCTACGTCCGGTCGGTCCAGACGTTCTGGACTCATCTACGTCCGGTCGGTCCAGACGTTCTGGTCTCATCTACGTCCGGTCGGTCCAGACGTTCTGGACTCATCTACGTCCGGTCGGTCCAGACGTTCTGGTCTCATCTACGTCCGGTCGGTCCAGACGTTCTGGACTCATCTACGTCCGGTCGGTCCAGACGTTCTGGACTCATCTACGTCCGGTCGGTCCAGACGTTCTGGTCTCATCTACGTCCGGTCGGTCCAGACGTTCTGGACTCATCTACGTCCGGTCGGTCCAGACGTTCTGGTCTCATCTACGTCCGGTCGGTCCAGACGTTCTGGACTCATCTACGTCCGGTCGGTCAGACGTTCTGGACTCATCTACGTCCGTCGGTCCAGTTCTGGACTCATCTACGTCGGTCGGTCCAGACGTTCTGGTCATCTACGTCCGGTCGTCCAGACGTTCTGGTCTCATTACGTCCGGTCGGTCCACATTCTGGACTCATCTAAGTCCGGTCGGTCCGGACGTTCTGGTCTCATCTACGTCCGGTCGGTCCGGACGTTCAGGACTCATCTACGTCCGGTCGGTCCGGACGTTCAGGACTCATCTACGTCCGGTCGGTCCGGACGTTCAGGACTCATCTACGTCCGGTCGGTCCGGACGTTCTGGACTCATCTACGTCCGGTCGGTCCGGACGTTCAGGACTCATCTACGTCCGGTCGGTCCGGACGTTCAGGACTCATCTACGTCCGGTCGGTCCGGACGTTCTGGACTCATCTACGTCCGGTCGGTCCGGACGTTCAGGACTCATCTACGTCCGGTGGGTCCGGACGTTCTGGTCTCATCTACGTCCGGTCGGTCCGGACGTTCAGGACTCATCTACGTCCGGTGGGTCCGGACGTTCTGGTCTCATCTACGTCCGGTCGGTCCAGACATTCTGGACTCATCTACGTCCGGTCGGTCCAGACGTTCTGGTCTCATCTACGTCCGTCGGACGTCCACGGTCGGTCGGTCCAGACGTTCTGGACTCATCTACGTCCCGTCGGTCCACACGTTCTGGTCTCATCTACGTCCGGTCGGTCCAGACGTTCTGGACTCATCTACGTCCGGTCGGTCCAGACGTTCTGGTCTCATCTACGTCCGGTCGGTCCACACGTTCTGGACTCATCTAAGTCCGGTCGGTCCGGACGTTCTGGTCTCATCTACGTCCGGTCGGTCCGGACGTTCAGGACTCATCTACGTCCGGTCGGTCCGGACGTTCTGGACTCATCTACGCCGGATCGGTCCGGACGTTCAGGACTCATCTACGTCCGGTGGGTCCGGAGGTTCAGGACTCATCTACGTCCGGTCGGTCCGGACGTTCTGGACACATCTACGTCCGGTCGGTCCGGACGTTCTGGACTCATCTACGTCCGGTCGGTCCGGACGTTCTGGACTCATCTACGTCCGGTCGGTCCAGACGTTCTGGTCTCATCTACGTCCGGTCGGTCCAGACGTTCTGGACTCATCTACGTCCGGTCGGTCCAGACGTTCTGGACTCATCTACGTCCCGTCGGTCCACACGTTCTGGTCTCATCTATGTCCGGTCGGTCCAGACGTTCTGGACTCATCTACTGCCTGTTAAACCTGCTGCACATCACATTTCTGTGTTTAACTACATTTTTAACAGTTTCCTCAACTATAATCAACCAAATACTAAAATCCAGAAGACATAAAACAAACAGAAGCCACACGTGTTAGATTAGAAGAGCTGGTGTAAAGATGTTAAAGTTAACAGCTGCAGAACTGTGATGTTAAAGTGCATCTGACTCACTGTAGCCCATCCCCTGGACAAAGTACTTGAAGGCCTCGGCCAGTTTTCCAGGCTGCAGAAACAAAAGCACATATTCGTGACACTTTACCAAACTTAGTTTCACATCTAACTAGGGCTGGGCAAGTTAACACGTTATTATCACATTAACACATTAATTTATTAACACTGACATTTATTTTATCATGCGTTAACGCATGGTGCTCACATGCTTTTATTTTGAAAAGTCTGTTTCTGCCTGCTGCAGAACCGGAAGAGAATTGGCAGGTAAACAAGCAGAAAAGCTAAAACAGACATGGAGAACTTTAAAAATCTGTGAACTTTACAGTTCAGGTAGCAACTCAGGTAGCAATATTAACAATTCTGTCTAAAAAAAAATTCTAGACTGACACAAAACTTTCATGTCATTCCTCCATGTTCCATCAGATCTGCTCCATGTGTTCACTGTCCTGCTGTTCTCTAGCTGGTTACTGCAGTGCAGCTCCATCTAGTGGCACAGATGTGTAATGACAACAGAAAGTCCAGTCCTCCATTATAAAACAAATTCAGTTCTGTGGTCCATCTTTTAATTTTGTGTTTTTGATCCAAGTCTAAAATTGAAATATATGTTAAAAAAACAGGCATTATTTTAGTTTTTTGTGTTAGATTAAAAAATGAAAAACGTAATAAAATGTCACTTTTTACTTTTGATTGACAATTGAAAATGGAAAGAATGATGGATACACAGATTGGTAAAGTTTCTGAACTTTAACATGGACATTTTCATTTTAAAGTTCTCCCAGACGGAGGATTCAACAGAAACAAGGTTATTTGTAACAACTGACAAGAACTCCCCGTTAAAAGTTTCTGCTGTTACCTCAGAAATTACCTGTTTTAATGTTCTGATTGTGCTGAAACTAGAGGTGTCCCGATCCGATATTTGTATTGGATCGGCCGCCGATATGAGCAAAAAATGCAGATCGGTATCGGATCGGCAAGCCCTAAAAATGCCGATCCAGACTCCTGATCCAGTTTTCTTCCAAAGTCTGTTCCGGGTTTTCCAGTGCACCGCGCAGCGCATTATTCAGATAACCCATTCCAGGTCTTGCTCTGTGTTTCCCTAATATCCGGTCCGCATTTTCCAGCACACCTTCAGCACACGAGCATCTCCCTCCCAATCATTGTTGCCAACTTAGCGACTTTGTCGCTATATGTAGCGACTTTCCAGACCCCCCCTAGCGACTTAATCTGTAAAAAGCGACTAGCGACAAATCTAGCGACTTTTTCTGGTGATTTAGCGACTCACGCGCACTCAAACCGCTAGGTTTGAAGCCATCACTTGGCTGCTGTCTGCCTCGCGAGCCGCGCTTTTCTCTCTGTTTCTCTCTCTCTCGTGAGAAAAGTCGCTAGAGGCTGTCCCGGAAGTCGCTAGAAGTCGCTAGATGCGACGGACGGACACAGACGGACGGACGGACGGACGGACGGACTGTCAGACGGGGGGGGGGGTGGAGAGGAGCTCGAGTTGTCTCGCGCGGGGGGCGGGGTGTTTGGTTTGTGGCTGTGCACTGTGCCCGACAGAGAGAGAGAAAGAGAGAGAAGCGCGGCTCGCGAGGCAGACAGCAGCCATTGGCGGCCAAGTGATGGCTTCAAACCTAGCGGTTTGAGTGCCAGTGAGTCGCTAAATCACCAGAAAAAGTCGCTACATTTGACGCTAGTCGCTTTTTACAAATTAAGTCGCTAGGGGGGTCTGGAAAGTCGCTAGATATAGCGACAAAGTCGCTAAGTTGGCAACACTGCTCTCTCTCTGTCGGGCACAGTGCACAGCCACAAACACCCCCCCCCCCCCCCCCCCCCTTTTTGGGACGTTTGGGAATCGTGACAAACTGCCACTGAACAGTGTCAAAGCACAGGTACTAATGCTGTTAATAGATGGTTAAACTCAGGTTGTGTTTGCTTAATACAATTAACAATATTATCTGCACTTATGGCTTGTAAAGCCGTGGTTTACTGATGCCATTTCTGTTTGTTATTTTTCATTTTGTCTATTTTGTGTTGATTTGTTAAATAAATAGGTCCGTTTCTCGTTACCAACCAATGTGTATTATTCAAATGCACCTAATTCAGCTGGCTAGTTATTATCAGGAGTAAAACCCTATTCAGCATGAGTCTGACAACAAAGAAAGTTGGTTAAATGACTTAAAACTTTAATACATGCTCAGATAGGCCGGTATCGGTATCGGCAGATATCGGTATCGGATCGGAAGTACAAATAAATATCGGTATCGGATCGGAAGTTCAAAATGCTGGATCGGGACATCTCTAGCTGAGACACAATCATTTTGTTGGATTTTGTTTGTAGACTTTATTTTATTTTTAATAAAAACAGGATGACATTAATGTCCTGGCAGTGGCAATAAGCTTTATTTTATTTTACATTTTTTAAGATGAGATTTACACTGAATACGTGTTACTGACAAGTGCTGATGTTAAAAGTGTTTGAAAAACAAATGTTATAACACTTTAGTTCATATGGCAGCAGAACATTTAAATAAAAGTGACCTTTACACTACTTTTGAATTCATTATTTGATTTTGCGTATACAAAGCGATTAATTGTAATTAATCAGGGTAATAATGTGATTTAAAAAATGTAATCGTTGCCCAGCCCTACATCTAACAAATCCTTAGATTCTCTCAGGATGGAGAAAAAGCAGCGGCTGTGTTGAAGAACGCCACATTTAGAGATTTTAAGCCCCCAGAATGAGACGGTCGGGTGGCTCAGACTCACCTGGACCACCTGAGGAAGTCCTCCACAGTCTGCCATCTAGTGGAGAGAAAGAACAACAGCATCTGCTGAGACTCAGGTCGTGTTAAAGAACAACCAGGTTTTCTGCTGCACTCAGAGACCTTAGAGACTTATTCATCATAGATCCTCCGATCAAAACAATACATCCACAAAAATAAACACAGGAGGAGACAAAACCGTCACATGAACAGGCGAGCAGGTGCTTCAGCAGATTCTTCTCTGTAGTTTTAATTTCAACCCTCAGCACAGTTTGGTGGTTATTTTTTCCTCAGCGTCCCAGCTGGAAACCTTCCAGCTGCAGTTGTCTGCTGATATTTTTGTCAGCTTGATGTGACTTTTTAAAGACAAAATCAGTTTTACGTGTTGCTGCAGGTTCTCATCTACAGAGTGAAGTGTTTTCTCTCTATTGATACACCTGAATGTCCTCTTTAAAACCCAGCAACGTCAATAAAATCTTTCATTTCTAGTTCAGAAATAAAAACTATCAAAAGGTTAAACCTTCTAGTTGGTCCACCAGAAGATTCCATGTTACCTGGCAGCCATTTATTTCTTTCGTAGAAGGTATGGAAGCTGCCAACATCTCAGTGTAACCCAAATATGTGTACCTGTTATTTTATTTTATTATTATTTGCATTTCACATCTGAAACTATGAAGGTATGTTAATTATTTTTTGTTTGTTTTGCTTTGGCTTTTTTATTTATTTACTTATTTATTTTTTCCCTTTTAAAACTTGTGTTTGAATGTGTGCTACATGTTAGTTCACCGATGGTCCCAGTATCTGGGGGAGGGGGGCATGGGAGGGGTGTTTGTTAGGAACTTGGTTTAACTGTCTCATGCTTGAATTGTCTGTTCTTTTTTGTTATATATTTGAAAATAAAAAAAAGACCTTGATCAAAAAAAAAGGTTAAACCTTCTTCTTCTCTACTAAACTACAGATTATGGCGTCGTATTTCTCAATCCTCTTCTAAAACTAATAAATGGAGTAACTGAGGTCAAACTTGAAGTTAAAGTTGAAGCTGCTCATTTCTACGACAGAGAAGGAACCAACCAGAGACAGAAATACTGACCAGCAGCTTTAAGAGGCGTTTATCAAAAAGAGACAAGAAGATTCTCTGTGAATCTGGAATTAACTGATTTTCTGCATTAATTTGCTGGAAGATGTGATTTTTTTCTTCAAGTTACAATAATGATGTCATCATTTCAGCCGTCTCTGAGCATCAAACATTAAGAGCTGCTCCAATCTACTGCAGCCGACGGTCCCTCAGTCCTGGACCACCGTCCCTCCGTCCTGGACCACCGTCCCTCAGTCCTGGACCACCGTCCCTCAGTCCTGGACCACCGCCCCTCCATCCTGGACCACCGTCCCTCAGTCCTGGACCACCATCCCTCAGTCCTGGACCACCGTCCCTCCATCCTGGACCATCGTCCCTCCATCCTGGACCACCGTCCCTCCATCCTGGACCCCCGTCCCTCAGTCCTGGACCACCGTCCCTCCATCCTGGACCATCGTCCCTCCATCCTGGACCACCGTCCCTCCATCCTGGACCCCCGTCCCTCAGTCCTGGACCACCGTCCCTCCATCCTGGACCACCGTCCCTCAGTCCTGGACCATCCTCCCTCAGTCCTGGACCATCGTCCCTCCATCCTGGACCCCCGTCCCTCAGTCCTGGACCACCGTCCCTCAGTCCTGGACCATCGTCCCTCCATCCTGGACCACCATCCCTCAGTCCTGGACCATCGTCCCTCCGTCCCATCCAGACCTGCTTCAGCTCAAACATCTGTAGAAGGTCTGCTGTTAACGTTAACGGGTCTTTTCCAGTCGTTCTGTAGGATCAGTGTCTGGACTCTGCAGGAGGTCTGGGTTCAAGCCCCGGAGACTCCCTCCCCTGAACTTCTGGCTGCTCCTCACTGAGGAATGATGGTCATCTGGATCTTCAGAGACCTGATGGTTCAAACTTCAAATGTTCCAGAGCAGCTCCAGGGTCAGGGTCAGGGTTGAACCCGTTTCATTAACTGGACTCCAGGCAGCTCTGTCTCTGTTTCCTGCAGCGCCGTGAACGTCCAGCACAGACACCAACAGTTCTAATCATCAGGCTGCACTGGTCTGTTACTGGGATTTAGATTTAAATAACTCCACGTTTTATGGAAATTAATGCAGAAACCAAATAATTTCACTGTATCAGTAACATTTAGAGCCTCATCTGCTGCTCCACAGACCACCTTCATGCTGATCAGCTGCAGAAACTAAAGTCAGCTTCAATATAAACTGTGATAGTAAATAAAAGATCAAAACCAAACCAAGAACTGTTTTTTTTAAATGGCTGATGGGGCGTCAGGAGACAGTCAGGTACCTTGAGCAGGGTGGTCTTGGTGGGATTCAGTCTGGAATTACACTCCACCTGCAGAGCAGCACATCAAGACGTCTTCACCACAACGTGACATCATGTACAAGCTGTTGTCATGGGAACACAGCGGGGCACTCACCACGGCGTCGACGGCGGGCGACGTGTCTCCAACCACCAGCAGGGCGGGACACCTGAGGAGCAGAGACAGGGTGACGGCGCCGGAGTCACGTGACCAGCAGACACATTCAGGGTGACCTGAGACCCTACCTGAGAGTGTTGACGGTGTTTTCATTCAGACCAGGGATGGGCCGCTCCATCTGCAACTCAGCACGGCTAACACATACACACACACACACACATCAGGACTGCACGTCTGACTCCTCCTGAGCAGCTCTGGTTTATGTCCTGGACGTCCCACCTGTCATAGCTGTTGTAGAACATGGCCAGGTTGTCCTGTGGGATGTCCTGGGAGATGTGGAGTCTGTAGGTCTGGATGATCTCTTTATTCTCTGACAGCTCGTCCTGCGCACACACACACACAAACACACACACACGCACACACGCACACACGCACACACGCACACACGCACACACACACACACACAGGAAATATTGAGCTTGGACTCGTCAGCAGCAGCTCCAGTGAAACTGAGACTCTCTGGTGTCCTTACAGTGCTGAAGTGGTGTCCCATGATGATGTCCACCAGGTTACTCGTCCAGCCGCTGAGCTGCACAGAAACATCAGCTGCTCTGACTGTTCTGACCGTTTAACAGACATCTGTGCTACAGAAACAGGTTATTCTGCTGAAATCATTTCTGTCTAGGGGTGCACGATAACTATCGGGCCGATAACAGGAAATTATGATTTCATTCCGATAACTCCGATATCATGACAAATAGCCCTGATAACATATATATTTTTGTCAACACGGCAGTGCCTCACTCCCTCTGAGCCTTGAATGACCAGCAGTGAATGTTATGTTCAAGTGACGTCGGCATAATCAGAAAAACGATTTCTCAGTATGGAAAATCAAGAATACCCCCTCATACCAGAAAACAACTCGTTAACTCGGTCATAATTTTAGTAGTTGCTGACTTGAATTGATATTCACAGTATTTTCCCACATGTTACACATAAAAAATAGAAAAAATAGATAAGGCCAAAAGAACAACTAGCAAACGAGGGAACGGATGAATTTACTTTACACCTTGAATGCAGCATTGCGGCACAGTGTGCTAATTGAAAAAAAAAAAAAAAACATGGCGGCAATTGTATAGAACTTTGTTAAAGTTTCAGAAGAAGATAGTTCGCTGGTTATTTGTGACAAATGCTCCAAGCGAAGGAGGGAAAAATAGCACAAGCTTTAATACGTCAAACCTGATAAGCCACCTGAAACATAACCATCGCTTCCATGGAGTTTGGAAATTGCGCTAACATGATCTAATATAAGACAGCCAGCAGCAGATCTCCCGTCTCCTCTCCTCTCCATCATCTCTCTCATCTAAAGCTTCCATGAGATTTAAAAAAAGAAAACAACTACCTAACCTCATTTACTTTAAATAGAAAAAAATAGATAAGGCTGAAAGAATGACTAGCAAACGAGGAAACATGGGAATTTACATTAGACATTGAATGCAGCATTGCGGAACGGTGCACTGAAAAAAAAATGGCAGCAATGGTGTAGAACTTCATTAAAGTTTCAGAGGAAGATAGTTTGCTGGTTATTTGTGACAAATGCTCCAAGCGAAGGAGGGAAAAATAGCACAAGCTTTAATACATCAAACCTGATCAGCCACCTGAAACATAACCGTCGCTTCCATGGAGTTTGGAAATCGTGCTAACATGAGCTAACCTGAGCTAACATGAGCCTCCTCTCCATCATCTCTCTCATCTAAAGCTTCCATGAGATTAAAAAAAAAAAAAAAAACTACTGAACCTCATTTACTTTAATTAAAGGCATTCATTTGAATAGAACCACAAGCCAAAATCCTTTAAACATAATTTTTTGTTACTATGGAGTTAACTTTTTCAGTTTATTTACACAGACAAGTCTAACTTGTGTCAGTGCATCATGCACTGTGCATTATTTTTAATTGTCAAATGTATTTTTTCCGTTAGTAATTCTGATGCATGTATTTCCATCAGTTCAAGGAGCCTTTATTTTTTATATCAGTCAGTAATGAACCTTATTTAAGTTAATGTGAGATATCAAATAGGTTTGTTTGATAGCTTTACGAAAATGTTTGAGAGGCTTGACAATAGTTTTTCATTGGAAAAAATAAATATCTGTTCATTTTAAGAGTCAAAACTATTTTTGATTTTGTTCATAGAATTAATGTAATGATCTTAGGTATATGTGTGTGTTATCGGTATCGGCCTTTAGAAGCTGAAAGTTATCGGTTTTCGGTATCGGTTTAAAAAAAACAGTTATCGTGCATCCCTATTACTGTCTAATCATTACAGGTTGTTTAAGGTGTGCGTTACCTTCGAGGCAGCCCAGTCCACCCAGCCCTTAGCACACGGGTCCACGTTGATCAGGACTAACCCCTCCACTAAGCTGGGCTCATTTAACTGGTAAAAAAGAAAAAATAATCAGCATCATGGTCACAGCCCTGGACCAGCAGGGGGCAGCAGTGAGCAGATGAACTCACAGCCAGCTTGGTGAGGACGTGGGCTCCAGCCCCGATTCCAATACCGATCACACTCCTCACCCTAACGACACACAAATACACACCAGAGTGGACTTCAATCAGCAGTCCATGAAAACTGGCATCACTCACATCACTGGAGAGGCGACGGACTTACTGGAGCTGCGTCAGGACAGATGGCAGCATGTCGGCCAGTTCATCCATGGTGGGGTACTGGTATCTGCACACAGAGAACCATGGTAACCAGTCCGACTGTTGACACATCAACACTTTACTAACAAATTGTACTTTGGCACCAGGATTTAAGGCAGAAATGTTCTTCCAACACCAGACAGTTTTAACAGCTTTAATAAGGTCGAGGCTTTTATATGTAAATGTCATAGGAGGCTGACAGAGCACTGAAGTTAGGTTGTGGATGGTACTTCCCATAAATTATGACTTAATTAGCAATAAAATGCATTTCCATGTTTTCTCCAGATCAAACACATATATGTGTTGGTCAAATAGACTTTCACTTCTTTTTGATGAAAAAAACTGAACATAATAGTCTAAAACAGTGGTGCGCAAACTGTGGTACGTGTACCACCAGTGGTACGCGAGCGCTCTCTGGTGGTACGCAGGAACTTTCCACATTTTTTCCACATTTTCACATAAGAAAAAAACATACAATACATTATAAATACGTTTCAAACAAAATGTGTAGCTTGAGGTAATTGAAATTGTCTAATAAAAAATATTAGTTTCATATTCAGTTGCAGTGCAGATGTAACAACTTTTGAGTGTGTTTATTTTCTCTGTGTGAGAGTATGAGTATGTGAGAATTGTTGGACAGAGTTGGAAATGTCTGATTAAGTAACAATTCAGGTAATAAATAACCACAATAAGGAATAAACATCTCTGTGTGTTTAAAAGTACTGGAGAAGGCATATATGGCTATACAGTCATACCTCTACTTACCAACGTCTCTACATACAGAATTTTCAGGCTACGAAACACTTCAACAGGAAAATATTGCCTCGTTACGAAAGAAATTTAAGGATACGAAAGGCAAAACTACAGAACGTGCTGCTACTCACAGCTCCCAGAGTTTACTGAACGTAAACATACTTGTAGCTGCTCTGCCATTGGCTATTGGCTAGCATCTTTCTGACATCTCATTAAGATTTTAGGAAAATTCCATGAGTTTCAGTATTTGTTGAAAAGAATCACCCAGAAAAAGTGTTCACTAGTCGGGCTATCGCTCATTATGATGATGTTTTCCTTGCACATTTTCGAAGGATTGTTAAAAGCCGACAAAAGCAAACGTCCTTGGATCTGTTCTTTACAAAACGTCTGGCAGAAACCACTGCTGAGAGAGAAAAGGTGACGACGATAGCAGTTAAAAGGGGGATGAACATAATTTTTATTCTTTACTTTATTCTTTGTTTTTTATTATGTACAACTCTCATTTTATGTTTATTGTGCAGTAATCTAATGGTAACATGTATTTGTCACATGTTTTGATGCATTTTTATGGTTTATAAAAGAATTATGTCCGAATTTTGGGGGGCTTGGAACGGATTAGAGCATTTACTTACTAAATTTCTCTACGTCTCTACTTACTAAACGTCTCTACTTACTAAATTTTCAGGTTACAAAAACGACTTCCAGAACCAATTAATTTCGTAAGTAGAGGTACCACTGTATTTTAAAATTGGTCAACATGGTGGTACTCAGAGAGCTGAACAGTTTCTCAGGTGATGCGCAGTATTAAACGTTTGAGAACTACTGGTGTAGAAGACTCTTATATGGGAACGGTGAGGTTTCTTTATTGCCTTTACAAAACATAAAGTAAGGATCCAAATGTCATTTCTACTTGTTGGTTAAAATGTTTTTTAACTGGTTAACGGTTCTGAATGATTTTAAACGACATCGCTCTTCCTTTAATGACCAGTAGATGTTTCCTTGTTGGGAACCATCTCCAGTTCACATAGTCATGGAGGTGAAGAGGTCACTTCTCTCTACCAGCATCTCTGATCTTCTTCCTGGATGCTCTGATGCTCTGTTGCTCTGATGCTCTGTTGCTCATGGAGCGACAGTTCTAGACAGCAGATTATCTGAGTTCATCTACAGAGACGGCAGCGACCGTGTTGGTGTGTGTGTTTATTACCCGGTGGGGAAGATGGCAGCGTTCTCCTGCTGTCCTGGAGCATCAACGTGCACAACTGAGAAATGCTGAGTCACTTCCTGCATGTCTTCGTAGTTGAACAGACTGTTGAAACAGGATTTATCTGTGCGCACAAACATCCGATCTCCCATTAGCCTTCTGCTCTTCATGTTTCCTCACAGTGAATAACGACGGCACGTGCGCGCGTGTTTACTCACGGTTGAGTCCGATGTCGTGGTAGGTGAGGATTGTGGGTCGGTTGCCCTTAGCAACGCCCCTCATGGTAACGTGCAGCACACCGTGGGCCGTCTCCACATCGTGCTCCTGAAGAACAGAAGAACATGAAGTGAACGTCCCGCTGCGACAGCAGCAGAGCTGGACTCGGCAGAGCAGAGCCGAGCCGGACTCAGACTGGGTTGTAGAAGCACATGGAAGCTGCTCTGAGGTGGTTTCTGTGGAACCAGATTCACTCAGAAACACCTAAACCCTCAAAAACAAAACCTGCCGTTAAAACCAACAACAGCAGAACTACTAAACACTAACTATTTATGTCCTTGAGAGTTTTTCCTGGAGCTGAATATTTGTGACAGCAGGATGAACGTTCCTTCCAGAACATCTGACTCATTTTACAGTGATAGCTCCTCTATTTTATCAATATCACTGATATAACGGGACTTAACCTTTGACCTCTAGATTACTCCTGCTGTGATGCTGATTCTAGCAGGTAGGAGTGGGTCAGTGAGTCAGTTATACTCCAACCGGATGACTGCAGAAATCAAAAGTGCTGCTGTGTGGAGTGAATATATACCAGAGAGGCTGCTGTAAATGTTAAAAGGCCATGTAGAACACAGGTTAGTTTTAAAAGGAACCACGTAAGAGCAGACCCTTCCCTGAGGAAATTTAAAGTGGGAGAGGAAAATCCACCAGGAGAAATGACCAGGGTAAAGAAAAAAACTGTGTGCAAAAACACAATAATACCTTATACTAGTTTAATTAGGTATTTGGGGACTGATAGTCTCCACAGGTAAACTACGTACACCTACACCAGCAGTACAGCTGTCAGTCAGTATTACAGTCACGTTACAGAGATGATAAGATGCAGCACTGGACATCTGAACCTGTAACCCTGAATTCAGCTCTGAAGATCACAACAGGTTTTCAAACAAGCAGGAAATTTAGGAAGTTTTGAGGAAAGAGACATCAAAGAATCCTGCTCTAGAAATAAAAAAAATATCTCCTAGATTAACACACCACATTATTATTCCTGGGACGTGGTTCAGCTGGATCACAGACCAGGATGTTGAACAATTATTACTGTAACAGGTAGAAACGTGTTTGTGGATCTTGTCAGGGATAAAAACAGACAAACATAGAGAGAGAGAGACAGAGAGAGATGAATGGAGACAAACGGCCTCATGTATTTATACGCTGAAGTGATGTCATGTAATCTTGTTAATTAGGCTACCACGGAAACATCCAACAGATCTCATTAATGGACGTTCAGCTCCACTGCTGACTCACATGCACGCTCACCCACAACAACACAAAAAAAACAATGTGCATAACACAGGCATGATTAAAGAAACAACAAGATTCAAGATTCAAGATCTTTATTTGTTACGTACGCAATTATACATTGTACATTGCGCAGTAAAATTTGTTATTGTACCCACAGAGCAAACGCTTTCTTTTCTTTTTTTAAGAAGAAACAGGAGAAAAAAGAATTAAGTTTAAATAAGCAATAAATAAATAAACACACAGTCCAGGAGTTGAGAAAAAAAAAACTATGAAGTCCAAATAAAGCAGAGCAGAGGAACTGTGCAATATTATGCTTAATGTGAGTAGTGGTCACAGTTCAGCAGGCGGATGGCCTGAGGGAAGAAGCTCTTCCTCATCCGCTCAGTCCTGGTTCTCAGGCAGCGGAGACGCCGGCCTGATGGCAGAGGGGAAAAAAGATAGTGTCCGGGGTGGCTGGGCTGGTTGAGGATCTTCAGGGCCCTGGTCCTGCAGCGTTTAGTGTAAATGTCCTGCAGGTTTGGGAGGGTGGTTCTGATGGTCTGCTCTGCTGAACGGACCACCCTCTTCAGGGCCAAGAAGTCCTGTTTAGTGCAGCTCCCCATCCATGTGGTGATGCTCCCACACAGGATGCTCTCGATAGTGCAGGTGTAAAAGTTCTTGAGCACCCTGAGGGGGAGCCTGAAGTCCCTCAGTCTTCTGAGGAGGAACAGAAGCTGTCTGGCCTTCTTCACCGTTGTGGTGATGTGTTGAGTCCAGCACAGGTCCTGCCAGATGGTCACCCCGAGGTATTTAAAGGTGTCCACTCTTTCCACCTCAGAACCACAGATGACAAGGGGGAGGGGGTCCCTCTGCTGCTTCCTGCTGTAGTCTACTAACTGAGTTTGTGAGTTTCTAACTTCTCTAACGTCTACTGTGTGTGTTGTGTATTAAAGTTTCTGTGTCCACGTCTCTGATCATTATGATCCATTTATAAATGTGTTTTATTTTAACATGTTCCTCTGCTGTGCAGCTGTCTGACGCCAACCATTTCAATTCAACTGTTACGGACATTTTTGTGCACATGACAAATAAACCTAAAATCCGTTTTGGTCTAATACAGAAAAAAAGACCCTTTAGAACTTAAAAACAGTTAGTTTAGGGATGCACAATAACTATTCTTTTAAAACCGATACCGATAAAAGATAACTCTTAGCTCCTAAAGGCCGATACCGATAACACACACATACAGTGATCTCTTGCCACTTCGCGGTTTAAGTTCCGCGTTTTTTTTTTCAGAAATATATAATATAATTTTAAAAAAATGTAAAAATCGTGGAAACATCACAGGATGTTGTGCGCGTTCTCTCACAGTGAAGAAATGTTGTGAGCCAGCCTGGCCCCTTTAAGAAGATGGCCTTATGGGTAATGTAGTGTGTGTGTCGTGGGACAGCAGAAGAAAACGGGGTTAGATGAAAAGTGTAGTGAGCATCAACAGCAGCCCAGCGTGTATAGATTTACATTCTCTGTTAACCGACAGGAGCCCAACAATACAACCTGTGTGATTGTACAAGTTCCTGCAGTGCCAGAATAAAGTTCTCGTTCCATGCAGAGAAAACGGACTTTTTCTTTCATTGTTGTTAGCGTGTTAGCCACTAATTACGAGAAAATATAGCACAATACCAGCGGTTTGTTTACTACAGTTCAGAGACCAGAGGCTGTGAAGGTAACAGAAAGACCACAGTTGAGCCTTTGTCTTGTTTCGCTGCAGTGTCTCGATACTTTTTTGGGGCTTTTAAACATATTTTAAACATTATTTAGACTCAGGGAGCTCCGGATCGCAGATTTTGATTGTCGCTGGGGAGCACCGGTCCCCATTAACCATGAAAAATAAGGGATCACTGTTTACCTAAGATCATTACATCAACACTATGAACAAAATCAAAAATAGTTTGGATGAACAGATTAAATGAACAGATATTTATTTTTTTTCCAATGAAAAACTATTGTCAAGCCTCTCAAACATTTTCATAAAGCTTTCAAACAAACCTATTTGATATCTCACATCAACTTAAATAAGGTTCATTACTGACTGATATAAAAAATAAAGGCTCCTTGAACTGATGGAAATACATGCATCAAAATTACAAACTGAAAAGGATTTACATTTAAATGATTTTGAGTTGTGGTTCCATTTAAATTAATACCTTTAATTAAAGTAAATGAGGTTCAGTGATTTTTTTTTTTTATCTCCTGGAAGCTTTAGATGAGCGGAATGAGGAAGAGGGGAGGAGAGACTGCTGCTAGCTTGCGCACTTAGCATTAGCTCACATTAGCGCAATTTCAAAACTCCATGGAAGCGATTGTTATGTTGTAGGTGGCTGATCAGGTTTTACGTATTAAAGTATTCACTCGGAGGATTCGTCACAAATAACCACCAAACTATCATCTTCTGAAACTTTAACGAAGTTCCACGCCGCCATGTTTGTTGTGATCAGCGCTGTGCTGCAGGCTGCATTCAAGGTGTAACGTAAATTCTGACGTTCCCTCGTTTGCTAGTCGTTCTTTCAGCCTTTTCTATTTCTTTTTCTTTTTTATGTGTAACATGTGGGAAAATACTGTGAATATCGATTCAAGTTAACAACTACTAAAATTATGACTGACTTAACAAGTTGTTTTCTGGCATGAGGGGGTATTCTTGATTTTCCTTATTGAGTAATCCTTTTTTCTGATTATGCTGACGTCTCTTGAACATAACATTCACTGCCGGTCATTCAAGGCTCAGAGGGAGCGAGGCACTGCTGTGTTGACAAAAATATATATGTTATCAGGGCTATTCGTTGTGATATCGGACTTATCGGGTGATGTCATAATTTCCTGTTATCGGCCCGATAGTTATCGTGCACTCCTAAGTTAGGTAGTTAGAGTTTTTATGCTTACAGCCCAGTAAAATTAAACCAAAGACTGTACTTAAAAAAAAAAAAAAAAAAAAAAACACAGCAGTTGAACTTCCCGTCAAAATATCAGAGCTCCAGCAGGAACCCAGTGGGAGTAGAGCTGTGGTCAGAAATGTTTATCCCATCCTCTCCTCTGGTGGAATTAAAGCCAGCTGTGACCAGAAAGACGCGTCTGCAGGAAAACGGGAGCAGCTGCTGGACGTTGACAAGCCACATTATTAGAAACCGCATCTGGGTACAACAGAAGATTGCTACGAGAATAAATGTCAGGCTCAATTTCTGCAAATGCATTGATGGATTTAAAATGAAGAATCTAATACGACGCAGATGAAATCACCTAGATCACAACAATCTGCATAAATACACGTCCAGAGTCAAAGAAAAGCGACCAGAGCCACAAGAGGAACAAGGAATGTTGAAACTGAAGATTTTGAGAAAATAAATTCTGTTCTGTTAGTATCTAATTACTTGACAGGCTATACTTTTAATACCTCAGAAGAGACAGTTTCTTTCCAAAAGCCATCACTGCAATGAACAATTACAAATGATCAATACTAAACTTGCACTACTAAACACATATCTCACTGTTATGGACAATAAGCTACAAATGTAAGATGGGACTTATGTGCAATAAGATTCATTCATTCATTCATTCATTTCAAGTGAAATTCATGTAAAATATGATGCAATTCTTCATTTTGTTTACTGTATAGTTTTGAATGTACATATATTATATATAGCACCTGCCACTTTTTATATCTTATATTTTATATTTTATTCCTATTTTATTTTATTCTATACAAATGCAGCGGGGAGTTGCACTCAAATTTCGTTGTATGCAATACAATGACAATAAAGGCGATTCTGATTCTGATTCTGAACCGTTTATATCTACTCATACAGCAGGTTCTTCTTCATGGGAGAACTGTGATATTACTAGTCAGAAAGACACGGAGGAGAAGAGTTATGCTCAGAGAGAGGGACAGAAGAAGAATCAAACTGGTGGTTTGTGAAACGGAGGATCATGCAATGCATGAGACAACCTTTAAAAGAAGCAAAAACACAGAGACGTGGAGTGAATTCAGGTCTACAGAAGTGGCTCATTTCCTACCTCCAAACTGGTCATTTACCCTCCCAGTACAGATGCAATAAAGTTCAGAGACCTGACTACTGCAACAATGGTGTCCACTAGGTGGCAGCAGCGGTCAGAACCGGTCGTTGTGCATGTGTGACTTTTTCCGGCTGTGTAAACTTCAGGTTTTGAAGCAACTATGTGAACTTCCACTGACTCGGAGAGTGCTGATTTAGCACGAGTATGAGGAGAAAACAGGGACGTGGACGCAGAATATCACGTCAACTTCCAGGCTTCGTTCTCAGTTCAACAAGCATCACATCAACACTGGGAGACGCGTGGTGATCCTGCCTGCTTTTACTGGAATAACTGGAGGAAGCCATGCAGAACAGAGATGTCCTGCCCCGTACACGTCATATCCAGCTGGTAGCTGCTCAGCGACATTTACGACAGCATTAGTCCCTGACTGAGTCATTTTTATGTACTATTACTGTGAGGCATAATGAGTCTAATCCCACTGCCTTTTGTTGCTATTGTTGTTGGATGGACTCTGCACTTTGTGAATATTTCACTGACAAATGGAAAAAGTTTGTAAATCCTGACATCACAGCATGTAAAAACGGGGTTTCCCTCCAGGATGCAGGTAAACCAGGCTGTGAACTAGCAGCTGCTGGAGCGTGAATGGACAACTAACGGGCTAACTCACCACCCCAACTCCTAACGACAGGAGATCTGGTGCAAATCCAGAGTGTCGCTCATCCTGACGGGATGACGGAGGTGGAGTTCACGATGGGAGGTAGACGAAGTGGAGTTCAAGAGTTTTTCACACAGCAGAAAAGCTGTTTCAGAAAGAAACACTTGAAGACGTGAGGAGAAATAAAAGAAAGGGAGTTGTAGTGCTGCTGTCCTTCAGCCGTCTGACCAGTGAAGGAAGCTGGAGAGTGGAGGTGGTGTGATTGGATGAAGGGGAATAATCTCTGCAGTCATTGGCTGAGAGCTGGAAGCTCTTAATGTCTTAACAGCCACCTGAATTCAGCTCTCAAGCTCCACTTTCTTATGACCTACATTCCTTCCTTTCCTCCTCCTCCCTCTCTCACTCAGCTGGTCCCAGTCTACAAAGAAATAAAATCTCAGCAAAGTAATAATGATTTGGAAATCAAAGTTACAGGAATGCCTGTCCAGATCTGGTCCTCAGTTCTGAAGCGGACTGTGTGATGTCAACCAGACAGATGATGTGAGTGACAGCAGGCTTTGAAACCTTCAGAGGCAGAGCTGCAGCTCCAAACCCTGCTGGACCCGATCAGAGTCCTACTGACCCACTGTACCGATGTCAGGCTGATGATCAATACTATCCATCTACATTCAACGCCAACAACACTCTCTGAAAATCACTGACTGACTGGACTGAAAACGTTCTTCATTTACTGCTTCTGTGTGTTGGTGCTGAACTTACCTGACAATCAAAGTCCTGGAGGTTCCTCCCATTCTGAAAGAAACACCAAGAAGCTGCTCAGTTACTCATCTACGAGTGCAAAACTCTTTACCAAGAAGGAAATGAAGCCAACTGTACATACATGTATATATTTACTTCATTTACCCAGAAAAAAACAGTTAAATATCAGATTATAGAACAATGACTTTAAAAGGTGTCAGATTTAATCACTGCGTGTCAATAAGTAAAAGTTAAGTTTTTATCTGACCTAATCAACTGTGTGGAGGTCAGCCACGCCCAGGGATAAGCCCCACCCACTTACCTGTCCTGTCAGCAGGGGTTTGATCTCAGTCAGCTGGACGTCGTGAAGTTCCTCCATAATTTAGATGTTTTTTTAAACCACTAATCAACCTGAAAAAGACACATAAATGCAGAAATAAAGAGAAAGTCAGAGAGGAGTTTGGCTCAGTTTAAACTCAGGTGTCAATAATAAACAAATTAATGGGACTGAAAGTTAACCCGAGTTAACCCAATACCAAGACAGATTTATACACAACGGAGAGATAAAAACAGATAGAGATAAAAGAGATATTAATTAGCGACTTTAACCACAGGTCTTCTGACATCTCGTTCATATCCCAGGATGCATTTTGTTTTTTTCCAACTTGATGGTTTCTCTAAAACCAAATACACTGATCTGATAAAGTCCATCTCATGGTCATCTCCTTGCATCAGTGTGCAGTGTTTCCATCCACATCTATTAATCTATTAATCTATTATTAACCAGCTCAGGACCAAACTCTGAATTAACACAGCCACATAAATGAAATTTTCTGATCACCTTCACCCAAATGAAGTTTCACTCTGAGTAAGTGATGTGGTGACACATTAGAGCTTTAAAGCAGATGCCCTCCACTCCAGCTCAGTGGGTGTTCTGCTGGAAGAGGAACTCCCAGTTCAGGGTCACCACAGCAGTGACCCACATTCCAGTCTTGGCTCAGGTTTTACACCACATGTTCTTTCTGACTCAACCAGGATTCAAACCTGGGACCTTCTGTGTGGAAGGTAGCAGCAGCACCACTAAACCACCAGGAAGGCCTGATGTCCAGCTGGAAGACCGCTGCAGAAAAGATCTGCTGAGGGATGTGGTTAGAAATAGACTTTAGATATAAATACCTCAGCGGTATGGAAGTTTGCAACGTGATAACAACATGGAAATGATGTGATTATAGGAACATGAACTGAGCATTAAAGCTGCCACTCAGGTAAACACAGTAATGGTAATAATGTCCAGTTATTGTAACCACTGTCACGTTTCTTTGATGCCCCCTTTTCTCTCATCTCCACTGCAGAAACACGCTGATTATTTGAGGGGTGTGCCTTGGAAATACTCGTTTTCATGAATGTTGTGCATGGTGAAAGAAAACGTTAAAGAATCACAGAGATTAACCAACTAGTTAAGAAGCTGAGCTTGAAGATGAGGCTGCAGCTCCATCTCTGTCTCAACCGTTACCACGGCAACAAGAAACAACGTGCACCTCGCCGTCTTCGTATCCACAGCACAGATGAGGTAACACCCAACCCCAACAGCAGCAGGACGCCGTGGCCCTGAACAGCCCATGTTGTCTGCACATTTGGAAACGGCACTGCTGTAAATGTGGACAGGAATTTCACACATGGAGGTCAAACACTGGCAGGATTTTCTCAATCTGTATTCAATACTTCCAATCCTTGATATTAATCAGCAGTGATTAATAATTAATAATGCTGGACAGTGGAGGCTGCTATCTCTGTATTTTTAGCCTCTTTCTGTTAGTTAGGTTCATAAGATGAGGGATGCTCAGCAGGATGAGCTTTTAAATGCCTCTACAGACTGAATTTTCTTGTTGAATTTACTCTTCCACGTCATTCTCCCCAGTGGTTGCATCATCAGTGTTGCATCATCATGATGCATTCACTGAGTGGAGGTCTTCTGAGCTGTTGCATTTGACTTGATTCAACGTAGAACACACACAATAAAGTCTGGTTTTATGCAACACAAGGAAAACACAAGGATTGCTTTAATGCAATCATTCGTAATCAAATATCAAGGAAAATATGTGGCAAGGAAAAACTCCCTTTTAAGAGAGAAAACTCTTGAGCAGGACCTGGATCAGAAGGGGAGACCACACTGCTGAAGACCAGCTGGATAAAGGAAGAAAGGAGGAGGGAGACAGGATCAACTGAGGACAGGAAACTAAGGCTTAATTCAGCACAGGCTCATTAAAACTGGAGAACAGAACTCTGGAAAAACGTTACCGGGTTTGATGGGTCTGATTTCATCAGTAACATTCAGTACAGTCAGGATTTTAAACATGGGATCCTGGATCCACCCTGTCTGATATCAACGCTCCAGACTGCTGCTGCTGGTGTAATGGTGTGGGGGTATTTTACGTACCAGTTTAACATGGTTTAACCACCACAGCCTACCTGAGGATTGTTGCTGACATCTCCATCCCTTTATGACCATCTTCTGATGGCTACATGAACCAGGTAACAAAGCTCAGATCATCTCAAACCGGTTTCCTGAACATGTTGATGAGTTTACTGTACTCCAGTGACCTCCACAGTCACCAGATGTCAATCCAACAGAGCACCTTTGAGATGTTGTGGAACTGAAGATTCTCATCATCAGCAGCAGCTGGTGATACTTTCATGTCAACGTCGGTCAAAGTCTCTGAGGAATATATTCAACCCTTTGTTGAATCAGAGCCACCTGGACCAACCAGGTACCAGTAAGGACCTTATCAGGTGACCAGTGAGTGTGTGTTGCTCTTACTAAGGCAGACATCGTCTACACTCGTCTCACATTCACTGATTTTTGAAATGATCCTTTTACTGAGACTGGAGGGAAAAAGAACTACCATCACTGAATCAAAAATAAAATTATTTTCCATAATTTATTATAATATGATCGTCTGTTGTCAAAACTAGAAATGGTACTACAAAGTCAAGTCAAAAATATATAATCTGAGTCAAAAATGTGACTGTTTAATGTGTGTCTCAGTTCTCCTGTCGTGGACACTCACACTGTTATTCAACTGTATTAAGATAATGAGAACACTGGAAATACCTCATTGGCTGTGGGCCATTCAGTAATGTGTGTCCATACGTGCATACGTGTGCGTGTGTGTGCGTGTGTGTGGGCAGACAGGTTGGGTAACAGTGTTTCAGCAGAGTGGTTTGGATAGATTTTAAGCTTCCTGTGGGTAATTTGGCCCTGATCTACCAACACTGACCAGCCCAACACTCACTCACTCGTTCTGTCCACAAAATACGTGCAAAGTCAAACCATGGAGCCTGGCAGGAGCAGCGTGTTACTGGTGTGGAACACAGAAACTAAAATATATCCTGCTTGCTTCAGGGCTGCAGCTTCTTTCACTGACTCCATCTTTCCAATATCACAAAATAAAAAGGATAACAGACAAATATTGAGGAAAATCAAGAACAATTTTCCTCCTCTATGGAGGAAAATTCATTTGTTTCTGCAGCCGTTGCAAAAAGAAAAGACTGCCAGAAAGGCTGACACTGTTAATGCACACGACAGTAACACAGACGCCACGCTGCTGATGTCAGGACGGCCACAGGGACTGGAGAGCTCCCACAGGGACAAATCCCAGTGGTTTTTCTCTGGCTGCATCTCTGGACTGCAGGCAGAAATGCTGCTGTAACAGCCAGCTGATGCTGCACAGATGAAAATGACATTTACCACCATCACTGCATTATTTTGGGCTTACTTGAGGTTTTGAGAATCGAACATAAGAACTATTGTTTGGACAGGCAAGTTTGTCCTGATGTTCACAGGGTTGTTTTTTTTTCTTTTTGCTAATACTCTAATGTCACTTGTACACTGAACCAGTCACTGTAGCAAGATATGACGTAGCTCCTTTTAAAACTTACTGTCGGTTCAACAATGTTTCTCCAGCTCACAGACAGCCAACATCCGTGAGGGCTGGGGATGGAACTGCTTTTGGTTATATTTTGGCAATTTGAATTAGGGGTGAACGATAATTATCGACCCGATAACTATCGGGCCGATAACAGGAAATTATGACATCACCCGATAAGTCCGATATCACAACGAATAGCCCTGATAACATATATATTTTTGTCAACACGGCAGTGCCTCGCTCCCTCTGAGCCTTGAATGACCTGCAGTGAATGTTATGTTCAAGTGACGTCGGCATAATCAGAAAAACGATTTCTCAGTAAATCAAGAATACCCCCTCGTGCCAGATAACAACTTGTTAACTCGGTCATAATTTTGGTAGTTGCTGACTTTAATTGATATTCACACTATTTTCCCACATGTTACACATAAAAAATAGAAAAAATAGATAAGGCCAAAAGAACAACTAGCAAACGAGGGAACGGATGATTTACTTTACACCTTGAATGCAGCATTGCGGCACAGTGTGCTAATTGAAAAAAAAAAAAAAACATGGCAGCAATTGTATAGAACTTTGTTAAAGTTTCAGAAGAAGATAGTTCGCTGGTTATTTGTGACAAATGCTCCAAGCGAAGGAGGGAAAAATAGCACAAGCTTTAATACGTCAAACCTGATCAGCCACCTGAAACATAACCATCGCTTCCATGGAGTTTGGAAATTGCGCTAACATGATCTAATATAAGACAGCCAGCAGCAGATCTCCCGTCTCCTCTCCTCTCCATCATCTCTCTCATCTAAAGCTTCCATGAGATTTAAAAAAAGAAAACAACTACCTAACCTCATTTACTTTAATTAAAGGCAATCATTTGAATGGAACCACAAGCCAAAATCCTTTAAACGTAATTTCTTTGTTACTATGGAGTGAACTTTTTCAGTTTATTTACACAGACAAGTCTAACTTGTGTCAGTACATTATGCACTGTGCATTATTTTTTATTGTCATTGAGAAATGATTTTTTTCAGTTTGTAATTCTGATGCATGTATTTCCATCAGTTCAAGGAGCCTTTATTTTTTATATCAGTCAGTAATGAACCTTATTTAAGTTGATGTGAGATATCAAATAGGTTTGTTTGATAGCTTTACGAAAATGTTTGAGAGGCTTGACAATAGTTTTTCATTGGAAAAAATAAATATCTGTTAATTTAAAGAGTCAAAACTGCTTTTTGTTTTGTTCATAGTATTGATGTAATGATCTTAGATATATGTGTGCATTATCGGTTATCGGTATCGGTTTAAAAAAACAGTTATCGTGCATCCCTAATTTGAATTGACCCGTTGCGTCACAGGTGATGATGGGAAAGCTCTCACTTCAGAATAGGAGCTAAAAAAAAAGACCATATACAACCTGATACAACAATCGTAAATACCAAAAATACACACTAAAACTGTGGTGAATAGAAAGGAGAGCCTGCTCCAATAAAACAGTAAAAAGGTTCCAGTGGTCCAAAAGAAACCCAGTGGAGTTTGGAACTGTGTGGTAACGCCGCGTACTTAAAGTCCTTCTGCAGAACATCGTTGTGGTTAGAAAAACTGAAACACAGTTTGTACTCATGATGGGTTATGACTTGTGCTTCAGTTTCTTTCGATGTGGGACAAAACACGGAAGGATATCGACAAGCTGAGCTTCACAAGAAATTCAGGCTACATTCTTGTCAACTAGAAAAGATTCACACTGCACCTAAAAAAAAATAAGCTAGCAGCCCTATTTCTCAGCTCAGTGGACGTCAGCATGTTCTTAAGGTATCTTGGAGTGATTCCAGGTTCTAATTTAAGCTTTTAGAGGCATGTTAAAACAGTAAATACACTCTCCATCTAAAACCATATCCAACCACAGACTGAGCAGTGGTTTTTCTCATATTCCTTCACCAGCTGGTCTCAAGCAAACATGACAATTCTGAAACCAATAATAAATCTTTATTAACAGACTTTAAAAGTGCTGGATTGAAAACCCCTGAGCTATCACCGTTGTCATATTGGGAAGAAGCTTAATTTATTTAATTTGATCTGTTTCTTACATTTCTAACATATTACATGGGCTTGCACCTCCTCCACTGACTGATTTTATAACACAGAAAGATGACCATGACAAGATAACAAAGCCAACCACCAGAGGGCACTGTAGTTCAGATATACAGTGGTACCTCTACTTACGAACATCTCTACATATGAAATTTTCAGGTTACAAAATGCCTCAACAGGAAAATATTGCCTCTAGTTACGAAAGAAATTTCAGGATATGAAAGGCTAAAATTATGCTAAAATTCTAATTTTATGCCCTTATTTTGGAGGGCTTGGAACGGATTAGGGCATATAAATGGAAAACACGTCTCTACTTACGAAATTTTCAGATTACGAAACTACTTCCAGAACTAATTAATTTCGCAAGTAGAGGTACCACTGTAGTAGGTTTGGGTGACCCATCTTCTCAGTAACTACTGGACAGTCCTGATGAATGAATGAACACTTAAAAACAAACTCAAGAGCAATCAAAAAAAATAATCAAATTAATCGAATATTTAAACTTGCTTAATTTTCACCACTACTTTTACAACATACATTCTCTAAAAACATTTTTTTTATTTACTGTATGCTGTTGTAATGTTATGTTGACCTGCCAAGTGAGGACAGATGAAAATTAGATTTATATATTTTTTTTGCCAACTCTGGCACATTTATATTTGAAAACTGAAATGTAGATAAATGTGCACTGTCCCATACAAATAAATAAATGAACAAACAAATTAAAAAATAAAATTCAAACTAAACTGACATGTTACCAATCAAACGTTATTGTTGTTAAATCACTACACGTGTTCTTGTGTTTAAGTTTTATATTTTAATCAGTGTTTATATGTGTGTAGCTGAAATAAATAGTTTTTTAACATATTTCCTGTGAAGCTGAGTTTTGCACCCAGGTAAACTTGTAATTAAAAAAATAAAAATAACACATTAAAGTGAAAAGAAATTGTTGGAAACTGTAATGCAGATAACTACAGTGTGAGCTAGTATTCATTTTTACATTTCTTTAGTATTTTGTCTCTCTTTAAATTAATGTACAAATAAAACTGAATTGAATTGAATAGGTAACTGTCAACTTTGTCACAGAGAGAAACCACCAACAGCTCATTGTGACTAAGACAGAGGAACTTCTGGTGGACTTCAGGAGGACTGAGGCTCCAGTTAGCCCTACCAACATTAAATGGGTCAATGCAGAGGTGGTGGAGGAGTACAAATACTGAGGGGTATACTGAGATCACAAACTGGACTGGTCCAATAACATGGACGCCGTATTTTTAAATTCCACAGTTGTCTTTATTTACTGAGATGGTTGAGGTCCTTCAGCATCCAGGCGATGCTACAGGCGTTCTACGAGTCTGATGGCCAGCGCCATCATCTATCGTGTACGAGGTTGTCTGCTGGGACAGCAGCCTGAAGACGAGGGACACCAACATACTGAAGATCATCAGTACTGGACTTTCCCTCACAGCCACAGGTGATCAGCCACAGGAGCTCAAACAGACTGATTCATCCACTTGCACCACAGACAGGAAATAAGTCCTGCCCGTCGACGTCAAACATACTGTGGATGCTCACTATTCATATGTGTAGTTTCTATAATAGCATGTGCTTATGTGTTTATTTTAGCTGGGCTCTTTATATATTTAATTATGAGGGATGGGTATTGGACTTTTATTTTTTTTCTGTTGGGAACCTTGTAAGGATTAGGATTTCTCCCCCTGGATTAATAAAGTAATTCAAAGAAATCAACCCATGAATTATTGATCTGTGTATGAAGCTGTTAAAGACATAAATACTAGGGCTGGGCAAGTTATGCATTATCGCATTGACGCATTAATTTATCAACACCGAAATTTATTTTATCACGCGTTAATGCATGTCTCTCACATGCTTTTATTTTTAAAGTCTGTTACTGGCTGCTGCGGAACTGGAAAAGAATTGGCAGGTAAACATGCGGAAAAAAAAACCTAAAACAGACATGAAGAATGATAAAAATCTGTGTACATTCTGTCTGAAAAAATTCTGGACAGCAACAAAACTTTGTTGTCATTCCTCCATGTTCCATCAGATCTGCTCCATGTGTTCACTGTCCTGCTGTTCTCTAGCTGGTTACTGCAGTGCAGCTCCATCTAGTGGCACAGATGTGTAATGACAACAGAAAGTCCAGTCCTCCATTATAAAACTAATTCAGTTCTGTGACCCGTTTTTTAATTTCGTATTTTTGATCCAAGTCTGAAATTGAAATATAAAAAACAGGCATTTTTTTTGTTTTTTTGTGTTAGATTTAAAAATGAAAAATGTAATAAAATGTCAAGTTTTATTTATTTCATTTTTGATTGACTATTGAAAATGGAAAGAATGAATGATACATGGATTGGTAAAGTTACTGAACTTTAACATGTACATTTTCATTTTAAAGTTCTCCAGACGGAGGATTCAACAGAAACAAGGTTATTTGTAACAACTGACAAGTTGAACTCCCCGTTAAAAGTTTCTGCTGTTACCTCAGAAATTACCTGTTTTAATGTTCTGATTGTGCTGAGACACAATCATTTTGTTGGATTTGGTTTGTAGACTTTTTTTTTTTTTTATAAAAACAGGATGACATTAATGCCCTGGCAGTGGCAATAAGCTTTATTTTATTTGACATTTTTTAAGATGAGATTTACACTAAATATGTGTTACTGACAAGTGCTGATGTTAAAAGTGTTTGAACAACAAAAGTTATGGCACTTTAGTTCATATGGCAGCAGAACATTTAAATAAAAGTGACCTTTACACTACTTTTGAATTCATTATTTTAATTTTGCCTATACAATGCGATTAATCGTAATTAATCAGGGTAATAATGCGATTAATCGCGATCACAAATTTTAATCGTTGCCCAGCTCAAATAAATACTAAACACAGACTGCCAGCTGTAACTTTCCACGTGACAACTGCTGCTTAAATAGTAATAATTTAATCAAGACTTGATTATGTGACCAGTGATCGTGTTTCACACAGAAACTAAATCTGCTCCGGGCTCAGCTGTCCGCCCACGCGCGCGCACGATCACACGTTGAGACCGGAACCTGGACCGGGTCTCCAGGAGGAGCTTCCAGGTCTCATCACCGAGCTCCGGTCGTAATCTGACGAAAACGCGTGCAGACAGACCTTAGCAAGCCGTTGCTATGGGAGACGCACCACCAGTTGTCTCTCTCACTCCAACGCGCGCGCACGCACGCGCACACACACGTAAGCACCTGTGACCAAACGCACCATCGCCATCAACTCAAATCTCACGGAAAGATGACCGAACCGTGATCCGAGCCAACCCAGTCGGACCGACGGACGCTCACGAGCCTCCCAGCCGCTGGCTGCTAATTAGCTAACTAGACGTTACAAGGTGAGCAGTCGCTCCGACAGCGACATAACTGTTTTTGTAGTTTGATTTTTATGTCTCTTTTCATCCGGAACACTTCGTTACTCACCGTCAGTCGAGAGTTGCGGAGGCAGCGTGAGTTTTCGGGGAGATTTCGGTCCAGTAACGCTGACTCGCCGTCCGCGAGCCCTTCTCTCTACGTCCTTCTGAAAATTGAGTTGCACGCGTACCGACTGAGGGGGGGGAGTGGGCGGGGCTGCGTCAACGTAAACAACGTGTCACGAGTTTGGGCCCGTCCTTCCACGTAGAAAACTTTAGTGAATGATATAAAATCCTTCTCTGCTTTAACAGTAGTTACGGTGAGCCTTTAACATCAAACAGTGACGTCAGCGTCCGCTCTTCTGGGTCGGGTGCTACTCGGACCGGGAGTTGTCGCAGTTCCCCTGCTGACCACTAGGGGCTGGCTCCAAACAGAGCCATTTCCACTGAATGTTAAAATGTTCAGCTTTCAGCAGAAATTAATATACTTACAGAAAATAAAATAAACAGTTTTGGTGTCCATAGCGAGATCTTACGTTCATGACATCTGTAGGGGGTGTGACATCACACCACACCACACCACACCAGGTCAGATGACATAAATCTAAAAATGAATGTATTAATAATTAGGCCATGATCATGATGAGCAAGCATTTCTCTTTAGTTGTTGGAAGTAACGTTAATGTTGACCTCAATAGACGTTATACATTTCTTTTACCCAAAATGGCTAAGATTGAAAAATTGTAAGGTGAAGGGATATCATATTTAATCAAGTAATTATAAATGATTAAAAAAAAAGGTGTGAACATTATGATTTTTTGTTTTGTTTTGTTTAGCCAGGCAGTTGAGGAATTGTAATTTTTGTTTCTACTGGCTTGAAGTTGGGATGTTGGTGCTCGTGCTTCATACTGTCTATATACTACACTGTCTAACACGGCATTCTCCCCAGGACATTACAGACTAATTGCATTAGCTTTCAACGTTTGTAAATCAATGGAGAAAATAATCAATGAAAGATTGATCCACTGTATAGGGGGTAAAGGGCGTATATGCAGCTATCAAAGCGACTATAGGAGGGGCAGAAGTGCAGCAGATCCAGTTATATGTTTGGATCACGACAATACGACAAGCACAAAAAACAGAGAAAATGCAGTTGCTGTATTTTGATATTGAAAAAGTGTATAATATGATGCTGAAGGAGGATAATTATTAAAGCTGTATAAATTAGGTAACAGTAGTGAGATTTATAAGTGGTTTAAAGACTTTTTGGTGTAAAGACTGATACAAGTTAAAGACTATTCAGGCAGATTCATAGCTGAAACTGGAACTCCTCAGGGCAGCATTATAAGCCCTTTATTGTTTTCAGTCATGATAAAGGATGTTTGTTTCTTGGGTCAGACTGTCACCTTCAGTATGCTCTTCCTGTCTTCCTGCACATGCAGTTTATATATATATATATATATATATATATATATATATATATATATATATATATATATATATATATCTATATATATATATATATATCTATATATATATATATATATATCTATATATATATATATATATATATATATATATATATATAAGGGCATGCTACTTTTATTACAACTCTTTACAGTCAATGGTGCTAATGGTGATTTATTGAAAGTCAGGTCACACTCCGTACCAGCAGGTGGCGGTAACGTGCATCGCTTCCATTGTTTGTATATCGCTGATTTAAAAAAAAAAAAAAAAAAAAAAGACAAACAAAACACGAAAACGAAGAAGGAGGTGCTCAGAGCATTATGACAGAACCAGAACCAGACCCGGCGAAGAAAGGGAGGTTCGTCTCAGAGCAGGCGAGGGAAAGAAAGAGACAGTGTGACAGAGTCAGAGCTCGGACTCGAGTCAACATCTCTGAAGCTTATGGTCGCTGGCGCGAGCTGAGAGAGGCGAAGGGCTGCAGGTCGGACAGCGACCTGGCCTCGCTGTTACTGGATTTGTAAGTCGTATATATATATATATATATATGTACGGCTGTGTTATCTCATACTACTGTTACAGACTGTTTGAGTTTATGCCTTATATCATTGCTGTAGAAGGCATTTCTGCCCTGAGACTGGGCACTGCTATAGACTGTATAAGAAGAACTGGGCAAACCCTCCGTGACGTCACCCAGTGACTTCCCAAGAGTGCTTTTGAAAACCACATATTTTGTTTGGGTGTCTGAATTTGTAGTTGGTAGAAAAAGATAATCCCTATACAGAACACCCAGTATATCCCACAATGCATCAAAAAAATTCCGCCTACAATCAGCGGTCACTTGTCACTTTTAAAAAATAAAGACAGACAACTTTGTACATAGAGGTTTAACATTGATGGTACACTGAAGTTGGTTTTATTCTATTAAAATGATATAAGAACGATAAATGTTTGTTAGCTCTCGTGTCATCAAAGTGAATCTGTATCTGGCAGCTCTATGACCACATCATCACACACTGAAGTTTACTGTTGGTGATGTGAAAACCAGATTGTGTGATTATGAAGTTACCCCATGAAGGGGGCGGAGTCTATTCTGGCATTATGCCGCACATTTATGAGCTACATATAACACAGACAACATGGGGACACTTGCTTTTTTGCTTGTCACACTCCTGGGGGCGCTGTTATTAGAGAGGAAATGTGGTAATTTATCTCTGCTGTAACGTTGGACATCTTAGCCAGCACCTAGTGGTCGGTAGAGGAACTGCAACAAAATGTGCTTTCTGGTTGGAGTCAACCTGGAAGTGGGGATGATGTCACTCGGACTGAATTGTTTTGGTAATTTTTTCTTCTTTTCAAATATTCCAGCTATCAAAAGCGGGAAGGAAAGTGGACGCCCAGGAAAGGACGCGTGCGGTCCCCTCGCTCACCTGCGTCAACGGTCAAGGAGGAATCGGACAGCGACAGGTGGACGTCTCTGGTTGAGCATTTCTCCGTCAGTTTTACATGTCGGCGTGTTGTACGTTCTGCTTTGAGACGGAGTCATTTCTTTTTCTTTCCCCAAATATTCCAGCGATGAAAGTCAGCAGGAGACCTGGAGGTCCAGTGAAGTCCAGGTTCAGTCTCCAGACCCGGACGTGTTAACCGTCAAGGAGGAGCTGGACTGTGACGGGTAGATGTTCCTGCTCCAGAACCTCTCAGGTGATTGGACCCTGACAGGTCTGATGATGACGCCTGTTCTGCTTTGACTCAGGGACGAGCTTCCTGTTGAAGGTGTTCAGTGACCAGAGACACAGAAGTCAGGTGTTACAAGTCAGGTGAGGTTTTTTTAATTAATTAATTTATTTTTTACATGCTGCTTTCAGGCACAAAACCAATGTATTTATTTGCTCAACAGGATATTTAATAAAATCTAGTCTCTTTATTCTGATGCTGACCAGTCTTCAGTCCCAAAAATTTCTTCTTTTTTTTTTCTAATGTAGCATATTGTCACCTGCGTTAAACCTGATGTCCAAACTTTTTACAGCGGTGTAAAAAGTGAGCAGTTTGGCTCAAGGAGCGATCGGTCAATAAACCCTGATCGGTCTGGAACCGCACGGACCAAATGATGTCCAGCTCTTTCCTGTCCTGCTCCTGACTCAGGAGCGGCTGGGACGCAGTCCCTGTCCTCTGCTGTCCACCACTGGAACTGCCTGTAAAACCCAGCAGCGTTGACGTGTTGCACGTCCTCTGGATCAGAACATCATCCCTCCAGACGGTCATCTCGTATGAACCTCTCACCCGTTAAGCAGTGATGATCGCTGGATTCACGACTTATTTTCTTTTCTAAGACGTTTCAGTTGATCAGCAACTCATTTGGTTCTGTGGACATCTGTACAGAACGTTTCAACTAGGGCTGGGCAAGTTAACGCGTTATTATCGCGTTAACGCATTCATTTATTAACGCCGACATTTATTTAACGCGAGTTAACGCATGTTGCTCACATGCTTTTGTTTTGAAAAGTCTGTTTCTGGCTGCTGCAGAACCGGAAAAGAATTGGCAGGTAAACATGCAGTAAAGCTAAAACAGACATGGAGAACGGTAAAAAAATCTGTGAACTTTACAGTTCAGGTAGCAACTCAGCAATAGTTAACAGGTAGCAATATTAACAATTCTGTTTGAAAAAAAATTCTGGACTGCAACAAAACTTTGTGGTCATTCCTCCATGTTCCATCAGATCTGCTCCATGTGTTCACTGTCCTGCTGTTCTCTAGCTGGTTACTGCAGTGCAGCTCCATCTAGTGGCACAGATGTGTAATGACAACAGAAAGTTCAGTCCTCCATTATAAAACAAATTCAGTTCTGGGTCACGTAAACCAGACAATAAAATATTAAAAAACAAATTCAGTCCTGTGGCCTGTTTGCTGAAATTGAAATATAAAAATAACAGGCATTTTTTTGTGTGTGTGTGTTAGATTATAAAATGGAAAAAAAATAAAAAGTCACTTTTTAATTTTTTAAATTTTTGATTGACAATTGAAAATTGGAAAAAAAAAACAAATGATTCACAGATAGTTATGGACTGATAAAGTTACAGAACTTTAACATGGACATTTTCATTTTAAAGTTCTCCCAGACGGAGGATTCAACAGAAACAAGGTTATTTGTAACAACTGACAAGTTGAACTCCCCGTTAAAAGTTTCTGCTGTTACCTCAGAAATTAATGATTTAATGTTATGATTGTGGCCTCTAGATTGTTAGGATTTTGTTGGTAGACTTTTTTTTTTTTTTTTTTTTTTAATAAAAACAGGATGACATTAATGCCCTGGCAGTGGCAATAAGCTTTATTTTATTTGACATTTTTTAAGATGAGATTTACACTAAATATGTGTTACTGACAAGTGCTGATGTTAAAAGTGTTTGAACAACAAAAGTTATGACACTTTAGTTCATATGGCAGCAGAACATTTAAATAAAAGTGACCTTTACACTACTTTTGAATTCATTATTTGATTTTGTGTATACAATGCAATCAGGGAAATAATGTGATTAATCATGATTAAATATAGTAATCGTTGCCCAGCCCTAGTTTCATCTCTTTACAGTAGATGATGGCGTCGCTGGCTCTCATCTGCAGAGAAGTTTCCTCCTCAATCATCTCTCTCAGTTGCCTTTGTGTATAAAATGTGCTGTGAAAATAAAATTCACTTCTTTTTCTAAATGTGTCTCCTGTCCTGTCTGAGTGCTCTGAACTGGATGAGATTGTTTCAATCATTGTTCCAGCGGCAGTCAGGAATAAAGAAACCAAAAGCACACACACACAGGAAGTAAAAATGTATAATTTAATATAGACATAAAGCTATATTAGTTCAGATTCATGTGTTTCTGAGTGTGCAGTGATGTAGGGGAACTTTGTTGAATAACGGGAGGGTTTTCTACAACAGTCACAGTGAGCACAGCTGCAAACATCTGGGAGGAGGTGCGTTACTGTCTGTTCGGGTGGTCCTGACTGTTCACGGCTGATAAGAGCTGGTTTATCGTCCTCCACCACAGCTCTGTTCATCAGATATTCAGGACCCCCACCACCCACCCCAGACCTCTGAAACAGGATTTTACTGCACACTTCAAACCAGGGGTGTCAGACTCATTTTCACTGAGGGCCACATCAGCATCATGGTGGCCCTCGAAGGGCCAGACTGACAGCATGAATGTAACAAAATGCAATATAAATCAAAATATATTAAACTGCACCTTATTATATTGTTAAATAATGGATTCTGTATTTATTTCCCTGTTTGTTGTCAAAATGCCGACGTAGATTATACTTTCACGACTGACACCGCCTCATAACACAAAAGACGTACTGTTATTTCACCTTGAGATATAAACTTGTATTCGTTTTCTCGTTGTTCATGAAACTGTCTTCCTTGTGCATCAATTTTTCTTTTCTTTGACATGTTGGGACTAGTTGTAGAGGTTTCTCAAATCCATTAATTCTGAAAATCCTCTTGATGTCTTCCTCATGGTGATATACTGTTATCGTTGTGGGTAATGACGAAATGCATTATGGGAGATGTAGTTTATTGTCAATATGCACTTTAAAGCAGCGAAAGCTTATTTTAAGCCTTAAGATATTGGTTTAAAATTTAAGCTAATAGTGCACAAGCTCTCGAGGGCCACATAAATGACGTGGCGGGCCACATTTGGCCCACGGGCCTTGTGTTTGACACGTGCCTTAGAGGCTCTGAGCTCTCAGGGACCAGACTGCTGACTCTGCACATCCTGAATGCTGGTTTCTGAATGTGTAGGATGCCACACAGTGACTTTTATTAATAAGTGAAGTTGTTGCACCGTCAGTCTGCTGTTTCAGAGTTGATTCATTGTAAAGGACCAGGCCTGCTGATGAAGCTGAGCTCTCCTTCAGTCATGGACACTTTCAGAACATCTTGACATCACATTAGCGGGTTCCTCTCTGCGTCTGGAAGACCTTTCAGATGAAGACTCGGTCATTTCCTGAATAAATGCCCTTTTTTTCTCTTCCACACATATTTTTTTAATTTGTGCAGTGCTTGCAGGATGAGTTGGATCATCAAGGTGACTTTCCAAACTGATTGAAGGGTTTCTGATGAATCCTTGTTTCCCTCCTGATTTATTCAGCTGACCCTCACTGGCTCTTTATCAGGTCCACTCTGCTCCTACCGGGTTAGATGCAGATGTTGTTCTGCAGACCTTGGTTGTAAAAGTTACTGTTGTTTTTCTATCACCTCCACCCAGTTTATCTGTTCTCCTTTGAACTCATCAGGACATTTTTATCCACACAACTGCTGCTCACCGGATATTTGAATCTTTCTGGGACTGTTTTCTGTAAATCCCAGTAGATCAGCCGTTTCTGAAACCATACCACATCCAAAGTCCCTTAAATCTTCTGTCCTGCCCATCCTGATGCTGGCTTGAACTTTAATAAATCGTCTTGACCGCCTCTACATGTCTAAAGGAACAGAGTTGCTGCCGTGTGATTGGCTGATTAGATATTTGTGTTCACAAGCATTTGAGCAGGTGGAGCTGATAAAGTAGAAGCTGAGTGGGTGTGGCTGTGTTTACTGACCACCACAATGTTTTTGATTCATTTCTTTTAGTGTTTCTGAAAGCCAAGGAGTTGCACTTTTGAAGAACTTAATTGTTTCATGCTTTTTTATCTGAGTTTGTTCTACAGAATGAAATGTCTGTGTGAGAGCTGGTCCAAGGCTGGTGACTCCAGACTTTTTTCTAGGGGTTGTACAGTCTTTGAAAGGTTGAACGAGGCGCTCGCAGAACTTCAGCCAGTTTTAGTACTGACCCTAAAATACGGTTCTGTGTCATCCCAGCGTTAATCTGTGTGTCAAATTTTAAGACCGTCATGAATCACAAGGTTCCTTCCAACCAGCTGACAGTCAGAATCTGAGGAGCCCACAGTCATGAGCAGGTGAAGGGTCGGGCTGGTGATTATTTCAGTTCTGTTCAGGAACAGAAGTTTATCTCAATCTTGAAGGGAAGACTGGCTGTTTGTTTTCTCACCCACATCTTTGATGGTTGGAGGCTCCATAATCCAGAGTGTAGGTTTCCTTCACTGTTTCCCAGGTGCATCAGGTGCTGATTTACTGAACTCACCTCCATCCATTGATAGGACGGTCGTTCATGTGGGAACCAATGTCACAGCCCTCCAACACTTACCAAAGCTGCCTTTAATCATCTTTTTGACTTCCTTCAACACTCTTGTTTCAGCAGATTCTTCAGTCTAGATGCCTGGTTGAGGTCCGCCTGCAGATTTCAACATGTGCTTTTTAATGATCATTTTAATTTCACCATTTTAATTTCTTAGCAGAGACTGAGTTCATCCCAGTAAATCTGGGTGTTGGAGATGAATTGTAAATTAGCAACACGCTGTGCTGACCGACATCCTGCACACAGCAGACAGACAGGCTGCAAGCTACCGATGGTTATCAGGTTATTGATTTGTCCTAATTATGACTGTTTTAATGAACCGGGGGGGGCCGGTGGTACCAGTGGTGGCCTGGCGTCTGTTTACAGATGTCAACAATCAGATTTTATTGCATTTTCTTCCTTTTGAGACTCTGATTTTTAAACTTTCTGGTCCCTTGAATATTCTATTTGTTCTTATTTATCGTTCCTCAGACCTGCTGAATTCCTACAGTTTCTATCCATTTGTTTTAAAATAAACGTCACAGATGCCTTCAGTTTTAGATGGCACGTGCACAGACCAACACACAACCAGGGCCACATGCTTGTTTTTACTTTGGGAGTCATTTAATCTTCCTCAGATTATATGGATTTATGACCATAAATGTTTAGTTGCTAATAGCGCTTGTCCAGGTGTTAATACAGCTGCTCCAGCTACGTTTTAACAGTAAACTCCAACAACTTCCTGAACAGGCCAACACCAATGACCTTTATGACACTTTTACACTCTAAAGATACTTTTGACCAGTTTTATCCCATATCTGAACTTTTAGAAGTGGTTTTACATGCAGCCCTGTTGATGTGATAAGTTTTCAGAGTCAGTGAAAGCCACTGACTCTGGGAAGCTGACTGTTTTCTGATTGTTTTAACTTTTGAAGACACTGAGGTGGTTTAGGCTGGATGACTAACTGCCTTTTTACTCGTCTTTAACCAAAAACTGTCAGAAGTCTGCTGCCAGGATTTCAACCAGATTTCACTCATTTTAGCATCATTGCACTGACTGCTGGTGTGTCTTAGGACCAATTTTATTGATTATTCTTAAAGCGCTCAGCGCCCCCCAGTGAAACCATCTGCTCTACTGGACTGCAGTGGCATTTTACTGCTGCACACTTTACATCATACAGTGATCCCTCGCCAATTTGCGCTTTAAATTCCGCGGTCTTAGTTATTCACGGATTTTTCATGAATACCGTATTTTCCGGACTATAAGCCGCTACTTTTGTCCCACGCTTTAAACCATGAGGCTTATATAGAGATGTAGCTTTTCTATGAATGTTTCTTCAGCCCTCAGGGGGCGCTCTAGCAGGAAGTGCAAAAACCAAAAACAAACCAAGTAGTTAAAGGCTATTCTGTTTTTGTTCAGTAGCCTATGTTGGCTATGCTACTCTACATTCATTTAGCATCAATACCTGTTATTATTGATGACAAACTGATTGGTCCGTTACAAGACGGAAAGATACAGAAGATCATTCCTGTCAGCAGCCATCAGCCTCCACAACAAGACTTAACACCTGTTATTATTATTATTATTATCATTATTGCTGTCTGTTGTTTATAAAAAAAAAAAAAAAAAAAAAAAAGAGAGCCCTTACTACATTGAATTTTTCCTTTATGGGATAAATAAAGTATTTTTCATTTCATTTTCATTTCATTTCATTAATCCAGGTGTGTCTGACCATTGTAGCTACTCGGACACACCTGGATTTATCAGTTTGTCCAGTCAGTTTGTTGGTTCCTCAGCGGGTTTCCGGGTTCTGAGCGGACCCGCCACAGATGTAAGGTTTTAATCCCAGATGTGGACCGGACGCAGCGTGGAGCCAGCAGGTCCGCGATCCGGCTCCAAAGCTGATCCAGCACTGAGTGCAAGTGGACCCTGATACGGGTCCGTTTCACGGGTCTGTTCTGGATGTCTTTGCTGTGTGGGGGGGTTTCAGTACACAGAAGGAGGAAAATCAGTTCAGGTATGTGAATAAACACTTATGGTACAAAATATTTCGATGTAAATATCTTATTTCTCAGCCTGGATACCGGCAGCTTATAGTCCGGTGTGGCTTATATGTGACAAAATATATATTTCGTTTAAATTTTAATGGGTGTGGCTTATATTCAGGTGCGGCTTATAGTCCAGAAAATACGGTATATAATAAAAAAACAGAAAAAAATCACGGAAGCATCACAGGATGTTGTGCGCGTTCTCTCACAGCGAAGAAATGTGAGCCAGCCTGGCCCCTTTAAGAAGGTGGCCTTATGGGTAATGGTGTGGCCTTATGGGTAATGTAGTGTGTGTGTTGTGGGACAGCAAAACGAAAACAGGGTTAGATGAAAACAGAGGCGGCTGGCCCATAGGGGGCGCTGGGACTCTGCCCCACCAGCTGTGGAGAGGAAAAATATTTATTCTATTTTTATTTATTTTTTTGATCAGCATCAGATTAATTAATAGTATGTGTGTGCCTACATCTGATTTAAATAATTTAAACAACATTTCCACCAACTGACACTCATTAAACAGTGAATTTCCGACCTACAGTGCATCATTCTCTCACGGGGCGCTTGGCAAAGTGCACCTGACCTGCAGCTAAATAGCCAATCCGGTTATGGTTGCTAGGGAAAAATTCTGGATAATTGGCCTATCAACGTCACCAAATTTAACGCTGATGGGGCACTGGAAATGTAGCCCCAACTGCTACGTAAAATGCGTGAAGGTTTATGAGCTAGAGCTACGTGAAGGGCCAGCGATAGTTTTATTTCGTAGAGCGACTCCCAGACTCTATCCTACGTCGGGAGAAAAAAAAATACGGCGACGAAGAGAGATGGCGACACCTGGAGTTCAAGAGCAGCTTCCACCAAATTCGGTGAAATCATTATTAATGTTCCCTTTTGTGAGACGGACGACGGAGGAAGAACTTCTCGTTAAGGAGCTGGGACCCGACAAGCCTGAAATTAACATTTTCCAGTAAACGAAGGAGAAAGGTAAATCATACAAACCGAGGTTTTGTCAGAGTTGGTTAAACCGTGAGACGTGGCTGGCAGGTTGTGGAGCAGCTAATGCACTTTTCTGTTTCCCCTGTATCCTCTTCAGAAGTGACAGATGTGATTGGACTTGGACAAAGACTGGACTAACTGACTTAAAGCACCTCTGAACGGTTCAAGAAACATGAGAGATCCAAAGTTCACATGGAAAACTGCGTAAAGCTACCTGTGCTCGGAAAGATTAGCATAGCAACGCAGCTAGATGATGGGCACCACATTGTTGAAAGAAGGCACGATGAAGAGGTAGATAAAAACTGTAATATTTTATCCAAGATAATCAGTTGTGTTAATTTTTGTGGTGCTTTTGAATAAGCAATGTGGGGACATGAAATCAGCTACTCCTGGTACTGATGTACATTGATGGATGCAACAATATACAGGAGCGGTTCTATAGTTGGTTCCTTATTGGAGAGGCTGCACAGCATCCTTCCGGAGAGACAATTTATCCCTTGATTGTATAGTATTTGATAGCATAAAGTCTAATATAGCTGTAAATTGTTGCTTCTGTGAAACTGGAAACTGAAATTGAATTATTATTGTGGACCTGTAGTCAATTTTCGACTGTTCATTTTAATGCTTATGCTAGATTAGGCAGGGAAAAATGTTGGCACACCAGCCCCACCAAGATTTTTTTTCACCAGCCGCCACTGGTTGAAAAGTGTAGTGATCATCAACAGCAGCCCAGCGTGTATAGATTTACATTCTCTGTTAACCGACAGGAGCCCAACAATACAACCTGTGTGATGTTACAAGTTCCTGCAATGCCAGAATAAAGTTCCCGTTCCATGCAGAGAAAACCAGACTTTTTGTTTTGTTGTTGTTAGCGTGTTAGCCGCTAATTACGAGCCAAAAATAGTACAATACCAGCGGTTTCTTTACTACGGTTCAGAGACCAGAGGCTGTGAAGGTAACAGAAAGACCACAGTTGTATGGAGCCCCGTTTGGGTCATAATTCAATGAATAAATGAGTCTATTATTATGAAATACAGGCGTTTATTATTATCAAATATTTTCCATTATTATGAAATGCATGTTTATTACTATGAAATATTTCCCATTAATTATGATAATGGTTTCGTTTTTTATAAGAATGAGCTTTTACATAATAATGGCTTTGTTTTTCATAATAATGATTTGTGTGTCAATCACAGCAGAGAGGGCGGAGCCATTTATGTGATTGGCTGCTCTTTCATTCAGGCATAAGCAACAGAACAGTGAGTATCGATAGTGGGTGAGAGGTGCAATGTATATACTCCAGGCCAGTAGGTGGCAGAATGCACCTCAGTTTACGGTTAAAAAAGTTGACATCAACTAAGAAACGTCAAGGTTTCCCGTAGCTCAGTCCAAGCTGCCATAGCTACAATCAGACTAGGAGCGCACCTTGATGACGCCACGGCCCGCTGCTAACGGGACCTCATGGACAAAACTAGTTGATGTCAGAGCGTAGAATGGAGAAGGATCAGCCAATGAGCGTGCAGGTCAACCACTGGTCCCGCCCAGTGGCAAAATGTCATTATTATGTAAAAGCTTATGAAAAACGAAGCCATTAGGTAAAAACTAATTCTTAGATTAAAAAAAAGCCATTCTGAAATAAACTATTATGCATTAAACTAAGATTAAATAATAATAAAAATATATTTCATAATAATGACATTTTTTCCATAATAATGGAAAATATTTCTTAATAATACACATATATTTCATAATAATGGGAAATATTTCATAATAATGGATACATATTTCATAATAATAAACACCTGTATTTCATAATAATAGACTCATTTATTCATTGAATCATGGCCCAAAGGGGGCTCCATACAGTTGAGCCTTTGTCTTGTTTCGCTGCAGTGCCTCGCTACTTTTTTACAGTTTTAAACATATTTTAAACACATTATTTAGGCTCGGGGGGCTCCTGCTCCCGTTCGCGGATTTTGATTTTCACTGGGGGGGGTCCCCATTAACAGCGAAAAATAAGGGATCACTGTACTTCAGTGCACGGCTGTTTGAATCTTCAGGTATGTGAGGAAGCCTCTGGTTCATCTGGAGCAGCTTCACTTTCTGTCCTCAGAGCGGAAACTAAACACGAAGGAGCTGCTTTCATTTCTTCATGCAGCATCAGCTCCCATCGACTCCTGCCGGACTGGGCTCCAGTGATCTGAGGATCTCAGAGAGCTGTGGTTTATTCACAGGTGAGCTCTTCCAGGTGCTGAACAGCAACGTTTTTCACTGGAGGATGAATCAGGACTTCTGAAGTTCCCAAAAACATGCAACACCCACACAAATGAGAATTTTACCGTTTTTAATCAAAGCTAGAATTCCTCAGAAAAACTCTGCTGTAGCCTTAAACAGCATGAAAAAAAAAAAAAAAAGGAATCACATGTATCAGGCAGGTGGAGGTGGAGCAGAAGTGTGGGGGATGAACCCAGGTGAACTGATGTTCAAACAGCGCCAAAATAAAATTGCGCAGCTGAGGAGAAACATTAGAATGATCTAGAACAGGCCAGCGTTGATCTGGCACACAGAACCCAAACACAGCAACCAACCTTTCTACTAAAATCAAATCTACAGGTCCCAAACACTGCTGGACACATGTACAGTTTAAAGCTGCTCCTGTTACATCACCACAGAGGGAGGTTGTTAACGAGAGCTGGACTAACGATGCTGATCAGCACCAGCTGCTCCTTCATCTCTCACATATTCTGTACAAACACAGTGAACAAGTTCAAGACTTTCAACCGAAATATAGTTATAACGGCCTATGAACAAGCTGTCTGCACGGAAAAAAAATGTCATCATTCAGCAAGTAAATGTCCAGAAAGAGCAGTGATAGAAGTCTGGAGGAGAAGAGAAAAACTGTCAAACTATTTAAAAGGAGGAGATTTACAGATTGAATTGAGTCTGTAAAACCTGAGACGAAACCAGAACGACGAGAAGGAAACGTCGTCTTTGTTTCACCTCACAATCGTTTCTGAGGTTTCTTTTTCAGCTCAAAGCTGAACTCAAAGCTGACTTCCTCTCAGGTACAGGCTTGGACATAAATATGGACGTAGTCGTCCATGCAGTGGAGCGTGTCACGCCACTGACGGCCACCGGAGGCTCCAAATCAATCAGCATCTTCCCACAAACCATTGTGTTGTTACTGAGACTGACTCCTGATCAGGGATTAGGTATCCCTCTCCAGCTCCACCCTTCTGTCCCATCCAGAGACTCCCGGGGGCCAAACTGAGCCCATGTTTCATCCATCTCTCATCCACAGTCTGATGGAAACGTCTCCAAACCCTCACTGACCCAGAGGGCAGAAACTTCTGGGGTTCAGTTTTCATCCGGTTGTGTCACGTCAACAAACAAAAGAAAAAAATCCACTCACGTCGGTGGGTTTTCTCCAAACGCTGGATCACATCCAGCTGTGGAGTCCGTCAGCCATGAGTCCCGTCCATTAAATCAGACTACTAAAGCTTTACATGAACAAGCGGGACAAAGACGCGCTTTTAAACCTGTAACGTAGAAAACTCGGAAGCATTTTGATTGTTTTCAGCTTTGTAACAAATTTGTGCTCACGAAGACGAGGAGACGTGTTTCTTTATATCATCGCCAGTTAAATGTGACTCAGATGAGCAGAAAACGTTTGAAAGATAGCGGCACATGAAATATAAGAGTTTAAATAGTTCTTTAACAGGCTGTATAAAATGGTGGACATGGCGACAGTCAGGAATCAGTTTGTGGATGTTTCTGAAACCTTCTGTATTTGAAGCGCCGCTCTTTAACTGTGAATCTGAGCGTGTGCTGGGTCTTCTAGGAAGTAGCCCCGTCCCGACCCACGTCCTGCTTTCTCTTTTGTTTTAGGCCACTTTCAGAAAGCTGACGGGGTTACAGACGGACATGAAGCGGTATGTTATCATGAACGGGACAGGGACCGGGTCACGTCCATGTTTCGGTCCCATAATTAAACCCCCGTTGAGCAGGTGAATCTTCACAGGTGTTTGTTTGGAGCCGAGCAGCTACCTGCTCTGACTGAAGAACACGCTGCAACATTCACAAAACCAGCATCGTTCTTTCTTCACGCAGACGTGAAACCGGAAGGATGTTTGAGACGCTTTAAGGCACATCGGTTTTCAGACAGCCAACGGGTCCATCTCTGGAGTTGGGGACTTCTTTCAAAGCTTATTTTTTGTTGTTGTTTTTTCTGTTTTTAAAGAAGTGAGGACAAAACACCCTGCTGTCTGAACTAACCTTAAAAATAAGAAAATAAGAATTAGTTCTAATATTAGTGCAATTACACAATCTCAGCCTTGAGAAATATCCGCCTTATAAAACTATCACTCTGTTATGGTTTTAACAAAACTAAGACCATGTACCCAACTCTTTTGTGCGTTTGTAAATTGCTACAATCTGATGCTAGGGAATAATTTATGACAGTTTAGTAAAGTTAGCGGGAAGTGAAAGATAGAACGGACCCTTTAAAGGAGGGAAACAGGAGCTGACTGGAAACTCAAATCAATAATTGGACCTGTCGTCGCCATGTTGGAGTCCTGCAGGAGGAGGTGAGGGATCACCTGTGCAGCCACTAAAAAAAGAAAAGCGCCGCTGTCCTCTTGCAGTGCTCATTTCGTCCACCAGAGGGAGCTGCTTTCTCGTGACTGAGCAGAAACGAGCCCCGGTTTCCCTCCAGAACAGGAGCGTCACGTTCCCAACACGTCTGACCCGCCGTCAGCTGAACTCCCGCCGCCGGTCGGAACCGCTCAGCGGCAGACCGACAGACGCCTCACCATGCACAGGTCACTCAGAAGCTGCCTGATTCGCTGTTTGAGCTGTGGGAGGCGGGACAAAGGGTCTGGAGGCTCGAGCTCGCCGGAGTGGTCCAACCAGGACTCTAACACTGGAGGAAGAGAACGGAGGGACAAGTTAGTTCTTTATGTCTTCTTTTTGCTCATACAGCAGAATTGAGGCGAACACACGTGAAACTGAGCTGCGCTGGCAGAAATCAGAGCCAAACCAAACAAATGCAACCATCTTTTACTGTTTCTGGAGAGTTTAAAATGATTCTTTTGGTTATTCTGGAGGACAGGGGTATTCAATTAAAAGTCACTGAGGTCCGGTTACTAAATTCTGCCTAACTAGAAGGTCCAAACCAAAGTCAGGGGTGTCAACGGGAAATTGGAAAAAACACTGAAGCGGGGGGGGGGGCTCGAGAAAATTTGGAGGTGCTTTAGGAGGCATTCTGAGCACAGCATTGTGTAATTGTCCATATTGTTACTTTGATAATGAAAAGAACATTTTTTACTTACTGAAGATCCAACAGACTAAACATTTTACTGAAAATGTTTGATAGTGAAAAAAACATTTTTTTCTTACAATTTGTAAGTAAAAAATGTTCTTTGTGTTTCTGCATGGTTGAAACAAAAAACCTGCAGCCTTTAACGGATCAGTTTGACACCCTTGCCTTAAGCCTTTACAATATACCTGGGGGGATAATTGACGTTACATAATGAAATGCAAAACTCGCAATCTGGTGCCTCACTGCACAGGTTTGCAAAACTCTGCTCATACTTAAAATCCAATTCTTACTTTCCCTCAACAGAAAATAAAAGATAAAAATGGCACAAAGTTTAATTATTCCTGCTTATGTGAGAATCCACTGAGCATAAGGCTGAGGTTAGATATCAAAATTAAAAGTAGTTGTTATAAAACAATTAAGTTGCCTATTAAAGGCAAAAATTCAGAATGAGTAGTGATTCAGTCACTGGTGAACTTCAACAGTAAAACATAACTGGCAACAAGATACATGGATCCAAAACTTTAGTAAGCAGTTATAGAAAATAGCATGTTAAATTCAACATGTCTACTTGATGCCTGTAACTCTGAACATTAGCTTTTCTTAAATTTTTTTTTAAATCACAAAAAGCTCTGCTGAATAACTAATACTTCAGGCATGAAAATCCCCCACCTTTCAGTGAAATTTGCCGTTTTGAAGTCAAAAAGAGAGATCGACGTGAATCATGTAGATTCGAGGAGTTTTCTATTTTGAGAGGGGGGGGTCAGCGTCGGGAGATTATTTTTTTTAAATTTAATGATCATATAATTGCCCTAATATGTAAACTGGGCACTTCAGAAATCGGCAATTTAAATGTACTTGGAGGTTACTTTGCTAAGCGGGACGAGACGCAGGACCACGCCGGGGACGAGGCAGACGAGCTTTCGTTTCCTAGCTACATTTACCAGTGGTGAGAAGCGCTGTATATTTCATTCGCGTTGTCTAACAATAAATAAGTACAATAAGGAATAAACATCTCTCCTGTGAATTTAAAGCTAATAATCATCCATCCAAACAAGAAAGGGAGAAGTAATATCAGAAAATATGTGTTTCAGGCTTACTTTGACCGTTGATCTGGCTGTGATAGCGGCTGTATTGTCAACGGGCTCATTGCGCACGCTCTGGTCTCAATCACTCAATCAACCAATCGCAATCGAGAATTCACGTCACGTTGGGGGTGGAGGGTACACCCCCCGCCCCCCCCCCGGAAAATATTAAACCGGATCTGTACGTATCTCAAAAATGACCCCCCCGATGGCAAAAAAACTCTGAAATCAGCGAATCCACGGAGAATTGACACCCCTGCAAAGTACGTATTTTGAAAAAGTAACTCATTTTTATCTTAACTTCAAATGCAGGAAATATTCCAACATATTCCATATCTTTTATCATAAATAAAAGCAGTCCCATGCATTTAAATAAGTTTAAGGCTTTTATTTCAAATCAACCAAAAGTGAAACCTCAGAATAAAATCAATAACAGTTCAAGTCCATGCCTGAAGAATTAAAGGCCTCTTCAAGTAAAAAATTAAACCCTGAAAAAACTAAAAAGTGCCAAAAAGGGTGTTGACTTTTTCATAAAACATGTTTCTTTTAACTGTCCTTTCTTCTTGAATTAAAGGCCATTTTAAGTAAAAAAGTTAAACTCATGTACACTCAGAAAACATTAACTAAAAAGTGAAAAAAAAAAAAAAAAGTGCTGTGTTTTGTCTCACAGTGGCGTTTTACACTTTAAATCAAAGCCACGGTCTCAGAGCTGATGAGGCAGACAGGCTTCATACTGCCGACCGAGAGTATTAACATATATTTTGCTGTCCATTTGTCTTTAAAACAACGTTTTTTAGTGTCTATCTTTCTCTTTTTCGAGCAAGCCATGATGTCTCCATGGTATCCACTTTGCTGTCTTCCTGCACTGTTGCTAACGTCAGTGCTAAAGTTTGTGCTTGTGTCACTGATTTTGAGTTTGCTGGGAATAATATAGGTGTGGTTTGGTTTGGGGGGTGCAATGAATTCTGGGAATCTAATCTTGATTTGCACGGAGAATTTGCATGTGGCCCCTGTATTCTAGTTGATGTGATGTCAGAGACGGACTTCGGCCATGTGTGGCTCCGTTGCCAACAACAAACACGCGTTTCCAAGCTACGTCTCTGACTACCAGCTAGATTACCGTGTTAACTGTAGTAGCAGCGCCTGCTGTAAATATTCACGGTCGTTCAAAACCGCTCTGTGAAAATGACACTACAGTACTTATTTTTTGCAATGGTCATGGGTCCGGACAGAACCATCTCTCGGACCGGAGTCCGCTGTTGCGTGACCCCTGCTGTAGGAAGTAAAATGATCTACTCCTTGTAACTGTGAAGGATGCAGTGACCCCTAGTGGCTAAAAATGCAAACTGAAACCAACTAATGGTCTTGTTCCCGGTTAAAGATGAGACAGTTTTCATGTCTTTGTTTGATGGTTTGAAAAAAACTGTCACAGGTGTGCTTGTGTTTGTGTGTGCGTGTGTTTGTGTGCGCTACCGTCCAGCTCCCGCTCAATCAGGTCCATCCTGGCACTGATCTGGTGCTGGACGGACTCCACGTGCTCCAGCAGGTTCAGCTGACACTCAGCCACAGACGCCGCGTGAAAGTTCTTGTGCACGTGCTTGCTGCCGTCGTCGTGTGTGAGGTTCTCTCGCTTCGTGCCAGTGTATCCGTGCAAATCTGTGCACGTGTCCGCTGTGGCATCGGCTGGTTGCCTGTTAAGATCTTCAGACGTGATCTCCTGCAGAACCAGAGACGGAAACCAACACTGGGAGACTTTTACCTTCTGTACATGCAGATGGGTGAATCTACTGGAACAGCTGGAATAAATATATGCTGAGCGACGACGAGCCTCAGAGAACATCTTCACTGCAGAGATGAGCCTCAGGGAGCATCTTTACTGCAGAGATGAGCCTCAGAGAGCATCTTCACTGCAGAGATGAGCCTCAGAGAGCATCTTTACTGCAGAGATGATCCTCAGAGAGCATCTTCACTGCAGAGATGAGCCTCAGAGAGCATCTTTACTGCAGAGATGAGCCTCAGAGAACATCTTTACTGCAGAGATGAGCCTCAGAGAGCATCTTTACTGCAGAGATGAGCCTCAGAGAACATCTTCACTGCAGAGATGAGTCTCAGAGAACATCTTCACTGCAGAGATGAGCCTCAGGGAGCATCTTACTGCAGAGATGAGCCTCAGAGCATCTTCACTGCAGAGATGCCTCAGAGAGCATCTTACTGCAGAGATGATCCTCAGAGAGCATCTTCACTGCAGAGATGATCCTCAGAGAGCATCTTACTGCAGAGATGAGCCTCAGAGAACATCTTTACTGCAGAGATGAGCATCAGAGAGCATCTTCACTGCAGAGATGATCCTCAGAGAGCATCTTTACTGCAGAGATGAGCCTCAGAGAACATCTTCACTGCAGAGATGAGTCTCAGAGAGCATCTTTACTGCAGAGATGAGCTCAGATCTTCACTGCAGAGAGCCTCAGAGAGCATCTTCACTGCAGAGATTCAGAGAGCATCTTCACTGCAGAGATGAGCCTCAGAGAGCATCTTCACTGCAGAGAGAGCCTCAGAGAGCATCTTCACTGCACAGATGAATCTCAGAGAGCATCTTTACTGCAGAGATGAGTCTCAGAGAGCATCTTTACTGCAGAGATGAGCCTCAGAGAACATCTTCACTGCAGAGATGAGTCTCAGAGAGCATCTTCACTGCAGAGATGAGCCTCAGAGAGCATCTTCACTGCAGAGATGAGTCTCAGAGAGCATCTTCACTGCAGAGATGAGTCTCAGAGAGCATCTTTACTGCAGAGATGAGCCTCAGAGAACATCTTCACTGCAGAGATGAGTCTCAGAGAGCATCTTCACTGCAGAGATGATCCTCAGAGAGCATCTTCACTGCAGAGATGAGCCTCAGAGAGCATCTTTCACTGCAGAGATGAGCCTCAGAGAGCATCTTCACTGCAGAGATGAGTCCTCAGAGAGCATCTTCACTGCAGAGATGAGCCTCAGAGAGCATCTTCACTGCAGAGATGAGCCTCAGAGAGCATCTTCACTGCAGAGATGAGCCTCTCAGAGAGCATCAGATCCACTGCAGAGATGAGCCTCAGAGAGCATCTTCACTGCAGAGATGAGCCTCAGAGAGCTCTTCACTGCAGAGATGAGCTCAGAGAGCATCTTTACTGCAGAGATGAGCCTCAGAGAGCATCTTTACTGCAGAGATGAGCCTCAGAGAGCATCTTTCACTGCAGAGATGAGCCTCAGAGACATCTTCACTGCAGAGAGCATCTTCACTGCAGAGATGAGCCTCAGAGAGCATCTTCACTGCAGAGATGATCCTCAGAGAGCATCTTCACTGCAGAGATGAGCCTCAGAGAGCATCTTCACTGCAGAGATGAGCCTCAGAGAGCATCTTCACTGCAGAGATGAGTCTCAGAGAGCATCTTCACTGCAGAGATGAGCCTCAGAGAGCATCTTCACTGCAGAGATGAGCCTCAGAGAGCATCTTCACTGCAGAGATGAGCCTCAGAGAGCATCTTCACTGCAGAGATGAGCCTCAGAGAGCATCTTCACTGCAGAGATGAGCCTCAGAGAGCATCTTCACTGCAGAGATGAGCCTCAGAGAGCATCTTCACTGCAGAGATGAGCCTCAGAGAGCATCTTCACTGCAGAGATGAGCCTCCTCAGAGAGATGCATCTTCACTGCAGAGATGAGCCTCAGAGAGCATCTTCACTGCAGAGATGAGCCTCAGAGAGAGAGATCAGAGAGCATCTTCACTGCAGAGATGAGTCTCAGAGAGCATCTTCACTGCAGAGATGAGCCTCAGAGAGCATCTTTACTGCAGAGATGAGCCTCAGAGAGCATCTTCACTGCAGAGATGAGCCTCAGAGAGATCATCTTCACTGCAGAGATGAGCCTCAGAGAGCATCTTCACTGCAGAGATGAGCCTCAGAGAGCATCTTCACTGCAGAGATGAGTCTCAGAGAGCATCTTCACTGCAGAGATGAGCCTCAGAGAGCCTCATCTTACTGCAGAGATGAGCCTCAGAGAGCATCTTCACTGCAGAGATGAGCCTCAGAGAGCATCTTCACTGCAGAGATGAGTCTCAGAGAGCATCTTTACTGCAGATAGCCTCAGAGAGCATCTTCACTGCAGAGATGAGCCTCAGAGAGCATCTTCACTGCAGAGATGAGCCTCAGAGAGCATCTTTACTGCAGAGATGATCCTCAGAGAGCATCTTTACTGCAGAGATGAGCCTCAGAGAGCATCTTCACTGCAGAGATGAGCCTCAGAGAACATCTTCACTGCAGAGATGAGCCTCAGAGAGCATCTTCAGAGACTCAGAGAGCAGCAGATGAGTCTCAGAGAGCATCTTCACTGCAGAGATGAGCCTCAGAGAGCATCTTCACTGCAGAGATGAGCCTCAGAGAGCATCTTCACTGCAGAGATGAGCCTCAGAGAGCATCTTCACTGCAGAGATGAGCCTCAGAGAGCATCTTCACTGCAGAGATGAGCCTCAGAGAGCATCTTCACTGCAGAGATGAGCCTCAGAGAGCATCTTCACTGCAGAGATGAGTCTCAGAGAGCATCTTCACTGCAGAGATGAGCCTCAGAGAGCATCTTCACTGCAGAGATGAGTCCTCAGAGAGCATCTTCACTGCAGAGATGATCCTCAGAGAGCATCTTTACTGCAGAGATGAGACCTCAGAGAGCTCTTCACTGCAGAGATGAGTCCTCAGAGAGCATCTTCACTGCAGAGATGAGCCTCAGAGAGCATCTTCACTGCAGAGATGAGCCTCAGAGAGCATCTTCACTGCAGAGATGAGAGATGAGAGATGAGCTCAGAGAGCATCTTTACTGCAGAGATGAGCCTCAGAGAGCATCTTCACTGCAGAGATGAGTCTCAGAGAGCATCTTCACTGCAGAGATGAGCCTCAGAGAACATCTTCACTGCAGAGATGAGCTCAGAGAGCATCTTCACTGCAGAGATGAGCCTCAGAGAGCATCTTCACTGCAGAGATGAGCCTCAGAGAGCCTCATCTTTCACTGCAGAGATGAGCCTCAGAGAGCATCTTCACTGCACAGATGAGTCTCAGAGAGCATCTTCACTGCAGAGATGAGTCTCAGAGAGCAGAGAGCTTCTTCTCACTGCAGAGATGAGCCTCAGAGAGCATCTTCACTGCAGAGATGAGCCTCAGAGAGCATCTTTCACTGCAGAGATGAGCCTCAGAGAGCCATCTTCACTGCAGAGAGAGCCTCAGAGAGCATCTTCACTGCAGAGAGATGAGCCTCAGAGAGCATCTTCACTGCAGAGATGAGCATCTCAGAGCATCTTTACTGCAGAGATGAGTCTCAGAGAGCATCTTCACTGCAGAGATGAGCCTCAGAGAGCATCTTCACTGCAGAGATGAGTCTCAGAGAGCATCTTCACTGCAGAGATGAGTCTCAGAGAGCATCTTCACTGCAGAGATGAGTCTCAGAGAGCATCTTTACTGCAGAGATGATCCTCAGAGAGCATCTTTACTGCAGAGATGAGCCTCAGAGAGCATCTTTACTGCAGAGATGAGTCTCAGAGAGCATCTTTACTGCAGAGATGAGTCTCAGAGAGCATCTTTACTGCAGAGATGAGCCTCAGAGACCATCTTCACTGCAGAGATGAGTCTCAGAGAGCATCTTTACTGCAGAGATGATGAGTCTCAGAGAGATCATCTTACTGCAGAGATGAGCCTCAGAGAACATCTTCACTGCAGAGATGAGTCTCAGAGAGCTCTCTTCACTGCAGAGATGAGCCTCAAGAGCATCTTCACTGCAGAGATGAGCCTCAGAGAGCATCTTCACTGCAGAGATGAGTCCTCAGAGAGCATCTTCACTGCAGAGATGAGCCTCAGAGAGCATCTTCACTGCAGAGATGAGCCTCAGAGAGCATCTTCACTGCAGAGATGAGCCTCAGAGAGCATCTTCACTGCAGAGATGAGCCTCAGAGAGCATCTTCACTGCAGAGATGAGCCTCAGAGAGCATCTTTACTGCAGAGATGAGCCTCAGAGAGCATCTTCACTGCAGAGATGAGCCTCAGAGAACATCTTCACTGCAGAGATGAGCCTCAGAGAGCATCTTCACTGCAGAGATGAGTCTCAGAGAGCATCTTCACTGCAGAGATGAGCCTCAGAGAGCATCTTCACTGCAGAGATGAGTCTCAGAGAGCATCTTCACTGCAGAGATGAGCCTCAGAGAGCATCTTCACTGCAGAGATGAGTCCTCAGAGAGCATCTTCACTGCAGAGATGAGCCTCAGAGAGCATCTTCACTGCAGAGATGAGAGCTCAGAGAGCATCTTCACTGCAGAGATGAGCCTCAGAGATTTCACTGCAGAGATGAGCCTCAGAGAGCATCTTCACTGCAGAGATGAGCCTCAGAGAGCATCTTCACTGCAGAGATGAGTCTCAGAGAGCGTCTTCACTGCAGAGATGAGCCTCAGAGAGCATCTTTACTGCAGAGATGAGCCTCAGAGAGCATCTTCACTGCAGAGATGAGTCTCAGAGAGCGTCTTCACTGCAGAGATGAGCCTCAGAGAGCATCTTTACTGCAGAGATGAGCCTCAGAGAGCATCTTCACTGCAGAGATGAGTCTCAGAGAGCGTCTTCACTGCAGAGATGAGCCTCAGAGAGCATCTTTACTGCAGAGATGAGCCTCAGAGAGCATCTTCACTGCAGAGATGAGCCTCAGAGAACATCTTTACTGCAGAGATGAGCCTCAGAGAGCATCTTCACTGCAGAGATGAGTCTCAGAGAGCATCTTCACTGCAGAGATGAGCCTCAGAGAGCATCTTTACTGCAGAGATGAGCCTCAGAGAGCATCTTCACTGCAGAGATGAGTCTCAGAGAGCATCTTTACTGCAGAGATGAGCCTCAGAGAGCATCTTCACTGCAGAGATGAGTCTCAGAGAGCATCTTCACTGCAGAGATGATCCTCAGAGAGCATCTTCACTGCAGAGAGTCTCAGAGAGCATCTTCACTGCAGAGATGAGCCTCAGAGAGAGCATCTTCACTGCAGAGATGAGCCTCAGAGAGCATCTTCACTGCAGAGATGAGCCTCAGAGAGCATCTTCACTGCAGAGAGATGAGTCTCAGAGAGCATCTTCACACTGCAGAGATGAGTCTCAGAGAGCATCTTCACGAGAGAGCAGAGAGCATCTCAGAGAGCATCTTCACTGCAGAGATGAGTCTCAGAGAGCATCTTCACTGCAGAGATGAGCTCAGAGAGCATCTTCACTGCAGAGATGATCCTCAGAGAGCACTTCACTGCAGAGATGAGCTCAGAGAGCATCTTCACTGCAGAGATGAGCCTCAGAGAGCATCTTCACTGCAGAGATGAGCCTCAGAGAGCATCTTCACTGCAGAGATGAGCCTCAGAGAGCATCTTCACTGCAGAGATGAGTCTCAGAGAGCACATCTTCACTGCAGAGATGAGCCTCAGAGAGCATCTTCACTGCAGAGATGAGTCTCAGAGAGCATCTTCACTGAGCAGAGATGAGTCCTCAGAGAGCATCTTCACTGCAGAGATGAGTCTCAGAGAGCATCTTCACTGCAGAGATGAGCCTCAGAGAGCATCTTCACTGCAGAGATGAGTCTCAGAGAGCGTCTTCACTGCAGAGATGAGCCTCAGAGAGCATCTTTACTGCAGAGAGATGAGCCTCAGAGAGCATCTTCACTGCAGAGATGAGTCTCAGAGAGCGTCTTCACTGCAGAGATGAGCCTCAGAGAGCTCATCTTCACTGCAGAGATGAGCCTCAGAGAGCATCTTCACTGCAGAGAGAGAGTCCTCAGAGAGCATCTTCACTGCAGAGATGAGCCTCAGAGAGCATCTTTACTGCAGAGATGAGCCTCAGAGAGCATCTTCACTGCAGAGATGAGCCTCAGAGAACATCTTTACTGCAGAGATGAGCCTCAGAGAGCATCTTCACTGCAGAGATGAGTCTCAGAGAGCGTCTTCACTGCAGAGATGAGCCTCAGAGAACATCTTTACTGCAGAGATGAGCCTCAGAGAGCATCTTCACTGCAGAGATGAGTCTCAGAGAGCATCTTTACTGCAGAGATGAGCCTCAGAGAGCATCTTCACTGCAGAGATGAGTCTCAGAGAGCATCTTCACTGCAGAGATGAGCCTCAGAGAGCATCTTCACTGCAGAGATGAGCCTCAGAGAGCATCTTCACTGCAGAGATGAGCCTCAGAGAGCATCTTCACTGCAGAGATGAGTCTCAGAGAGCATCTTCACTGCAGAGATGAGTCTCAGAGAGCATCTTCACTGCAGATGAGTCTCAGAGAGCATCTTCACTGCAGAGATGAGTCTCAGAGAGCATCTTCACTGCAGAGATGAGCCTCAGAGAGCATCTTCACTGCAGAGATGATCTCAGAGAGCATCTTTACTGCAGAGATGAGTCTCAGAGAGCATCTTCACTGCAGAGATGAGCCTCAGAGAGCATCTTTACTGCAGAGATGAGTCTCAGAGAGCATCTTTACTGCAGAGATGAGCCTCAGAGAGCATCTTTACTGCAGAGATGAGTCTCAGAGAGCATCTTTACTGCAGAGATGAGTCTCAGAGAGCATCTTCACTGCAGAGATGAGTCTCAGAGAGCATCTTTACTGCAGAGATGATCCTCAGAGAGCATCTTCACTGCAGAGATGAGTCTCAGAGAGCATCTTTACTGCAGAGATGAGTCTCAGAGAGCATCTTTACTGCAGAGATGAGTCCTCAGAGAGCATCTTTACTGCAGAGATGAGTCTCAGAGAGCATCTTTACTGCAGAGATGAGTCTCAGAGAGCATCTTCACTGCAGAGATGAGCCTCAGAGATCATCTTCACTGCAGAGATGAGTCTCAGAGAGCATCTTTACTGCAGAAATGAGTCTCAGAGAGCATCTTTACTGCAGAGATGAGCCTCAGAGAACATCTTCACTGCAGAGATGAGTCTCAGAGAGCGTCTTCACTGCAGAGATGAGTCTCAGAGAGCGTCTTCACTGCAGAGATGAGTCTCAGAGAGCATCTTCACTGCAGAGATGATCCTCAGAGAGCATCTTCACTGCAGAGATGAGCCTCAGAGAGCATCTTCACTGCAGAGATGAGCCTCAGAGAGCGTCTTCACTGCAGAGATGAGTCTCAGAGAGCATCTTCACTGCAGAGATGAGCCTCAGAGAGCATCTTCACTGCAGAGATGAGCCTCAGAGAGCGTCTTCACTGCAGAGATGAGTCTCAGAGAGCGTCTTCACTGCAGAGATGATCCTCAGAGAGCATCTTCACTGCAGAGATGATCCTCAGAGAGCATCTTCACTGCAGAGATGAGCCTCAGAGAGCATCTTCACTGCAGAGATGATCCTCAGAGAGCATCTTCACTGCAGAGATGAGCCTAAGAGAACATCTTCACTGCAGAGATGAGCCTCAGAGAGCATCCACAGACAGCTCAGAGCTCTCCAAGCCTCCCTCTCTGAGAGCAGCAGGAGACAAAGATAGCTCCACTTTCTCCAGGATGAACCTCGTACTGGTTGCCAGCGGTGTCATGGCAACAGCAGGAGTTTCTTCAAGGTGCTGCTTCAACTAGAGACTCGTTTTTGAGCCCGGCTTTGTTTTATTTTTAACACATTTTTTTTCTCCTGGTGCTGGACTCCAAAGACATTCAGTAGTGTGAAATAAAGAGTGTCAACCGTTGGGATTCAGGAGGAGGGAATAGTTTTCCTCAGTCTGATGTAACCGAGCTGAAACGAGAGCTGCACCAGAACCAACCAAAATAACAGCTCATTTGTTGCAGTACCTGATGATCCAGGTCCTGATCAAGGTTATTTCCCTCTTAAAGGGGAGTTTTTTCTTGCTCCTGTTTGGTTTTAAGTTTTTTTTTCCAACTAGGGGATTTTTTTTTTTTTGCTTGTCATTGATTCTTTACTAAATATTTAATAATATCACTAATACTTGATATTTTCCCAGCTTTTGGGACAATCTGGAGGTTTGGGTTTTGTTTTCAAAGATGATCTTCAGGACTCAGGAGTGGGCCAGACACACTTCCTACCTTCTGCTCAGTGTCGGCCTCCTGCTTCACCGCCGCCGCCAGCCTTTCCAGCTCTCTCTCCTCAGCTTTCTCCCATGATGCTCCAGGCTTCTGGTAGCAGTGCTCGCTGCTGACATAGCATGTGGGAGGCTCTTCTTTGGGGCTGGATGTCAATCTCAGAACCTCTTCCTGTCTCCACGGCAACCTCCACAGCTTCAGGTCGGGGTGGGATTGAGAGCTGCAAAGATGGACGGACAGACTGTCTGAGTGCGGTCCCGGAGAGGAGAGTTGGGCCGCTGAAGCAGCTGTACTCACTGTAGCAGGCTGATTTTCAGCTGCAGCCCGCTGATAACCTGGTTGAGGCCGTGCGTGTGCGCCAGCAGGCGGCGGGTGTGGGAGATCTTGGAGGAGTTGATCTCAGAGTAGTTTTCCTTCACGCACGATAGGCCGAACATGTGACCTGAGATCAGCCAATCGGGTTCAGACAGGAAACGCTGGGCCCGCCTCCAACCTGCATATGAGCGTTACAGCAGAGAGCAGTCAGAGAGGAGACGCACACGATGAACCATCTACAGCAGTCACAGAGGTTTCAGCTTCGTTGGTACAAACTGCAGCTCAGTCGATTCAAGTGATGAAACTGATCAGTATTTTAGTGAAATATTCATTATTTCAGTGATTGTCTTAAAAAGTTCCAGCTTCACAAACGGGAGCTTCTATCATACAAGAAGTTAAAACAAATACATTTGAACTGTAGCTTCACAGCAGATTTTCAGTAACGTTCTGACTTCCAATAAATTAAATTAATCCTCCACTAATGGAAGATCGAAGGCGGGTGAAAAAGCGCATGAAAAAACCATTAGATGACTTTGATGGAGCTCTTTGGAGGCTTGTGAACAAAGAAACAGCGTTTTAAAATTTTGGTGCACACCAGGATCACTCTGGTTAAAAATGTTGCTCTTTAAAACTCAAAAGTTCATCCGATCATGGAAAAAAAAAAAAAAAAAAGACACATGACGTGATTCAAATTCAAATGTGCTCTAAAAGTGTCATTGTTTACAACCCAGTAAATATCAACTTATCAAAATAAAAAAGAAATCTGCAAGCAAATATGAACACAATATTCCCTGAAACACCTTCTCCACTACAAAATATTAAAAACTCATTTAAAAGAAGCACGGTTGTCCTCTTTTAACCAGTTGCCACGGCCTCATGATGTGTTCAACCGTGTCTTCACAGCTCTGTTTATAGCAGCTAGTAGCTAGCCTCTTTAAATGTTAGTCCTATGGCTTCGTGCTATGATAAAAATATATTTTAGACACTGATTACCCCCAGTAGCTGTTGAAGCAGGTTATTACTGAATTAGAGAACATGCAGCAGGCTCCACTGAGTCCTCTTTTCTAAACACCATCATCACAGGTCAGATGATGAAGTGGTGTTGAGTAAAGATGGGAATGCTGAAGTAACATCACAGCTGGTCGGTTGGTAATAAACTAGCTACCAATCACACATCGTTATGATCAACACTGGACTTCACTGCTGCTTCGTTCCTCTGAGTTGTTCACGACTTCAGAGGTCAACCAAGAAGAACTGCTACTTATCTGCTCAATATTTCACCAATATTCACAAGTTTATTTTCCTGTCGGTGAGTTTGCAGCACTATTCATCATCCACTCTAGGGATGGAACGTTACCGGTATTACGGTACAGCTCGGTTAAATTTTACACGATAACGATTACCGTTTATGTTTGACTTCATCTCATTATCGCGGTCGATTACCGGGATATGTAATATCGGCCTCATTCAAGTCTGCGAGCGACTTGCGACTGTGTCTTGCGTGAATACGTAGCTTGTAACGTAACGAATCGTAACGTGAGGATGGCGGAAAGTGGTGATAGCACGCAGTGTATATTTTGTTTTATATTTATATTTTAGTATAGATTTTTGAATATATTCATATTTTATTTCATTTAATTTTATGTTCTCTTCTAATTGCACTACATGTTAAATTTCTTCTATTTCTTATTTCTTCTGTTCTTGTAAGGAGCACCTGCGACGAAAACAATTTCCCCTCGGGGATCAATTAAGTATTTCTGATTCTGATTCTGAGGACATTTACCAACTCATTAAAAGGACGAAATCCAAGGTCTGGGCATATTTATTTATTTATTTAATGTTTTTTAAGAATGCAGAGGGACAACTGGTGGAGGACAGTTATCCTGTCTGCAGAGCACTTGTTTACATTTTATTGTAATTTGTACAAGCAACTTGAAGGAGCTAAGGCTAATGCTTCAAGCTACTGAGATGTTTGACCAAGAATAACCTGGTCAATGCGCTTCTCTAACTCACATTTCGTAAACGTTACCGTTGCATGTTGATCATAAAGGACCGGAACGATGTTGTTCTGATGCAGTTAAAATATTAATTTATTTCATTAACTGATCCGACAACCATAACGCCGGCAGTTAGCGCCACAGCGGTCAAAAACCTTTTGCCCTTCCGGGTCAAACAGCTAACCAATAACAGGCAGCTACCTTTATACCTGACCCTCAGGTAACAACACAGCGACACCCACAGACACACAGAGTGAACTACAATTCAGAACAACATATTTGGCTCCTTTACAACTGTTTCTTTATTTGCACATTTATACGTATTTAAGGTTCAGCTTAAAGTCCAAAGTTTATTTCATTTGAATGTCTCTATAATTTTTGTTCCTGATAATTGTTTGCATATTTTGATCTACTATGGTTGTTAAAGTGTTTATTTAAATTAGCACCAGACAAATAAGCTTTGTTCCTGTTACTTATTTAGTTCATTTAAGATAAAACCTCTTTCTGTGCCAGTTGTTTGCCCTTATAATGTGAAAGTTTCATTTTGATAAAATTTCGGCTTCTGATGTTTTAGTATGACAAGAAAATCACAAGACTTTGTAAAATTATTTAAATCCATGTTTTTTGGACATTTGCACAGCAATTAAGAATACCGCTATAATATCGTAAACCGTGATAATTTGGTCATGATAATCCAGATATCAAATTTCGTTGATACATCGTTACATCCCTAATCCACTCAATATTAAATGTGGAATCCAAATTTTATTGACTAGTAAAAAAAAAAAAAAAAAGCCAATAAAAGGAAAAATTATCTTTAGGATATGAAATATTAAAAACTCTCAGTAGCTCATTTCTGTCTTAAGTGAACTATGCAACTGCTGATGAGAATTAGCCGTTACTGGAAGAGTTTTTTAAATTTCTGAGTGAAGTTATGTGGAGGATGAACCGACGCTGGTCTCAACCTATGACATAACAAAACCATGCAAATCTGAACAGCTGAACCACATTTCAGGCCAGGTTGGCTCCAAAAAAAGAGACAGTGGTGTGTTTTCTTCAGAACGCATGAATTATAAACCAAATATACGCTGTAAAGCATCTAAATGTGTTTGGTTTTTTTTATAATAATATGGTGTCTTAAAGTGTCCTGTTAGCTATGACTTAATCTGTAGCATTGTTCAGACCCACTGATGATGAGTTTGATGTAATAAAACAGCAGCGGGACCCTCACCTGCAGTCTGTCTGCAGTAGTAGCAGATGTAGTTGTGTGGAACATTGTCTTCATATAAACCCATACAGGTGCCGTGCTGCCAGCACAGACACGACTCACACTGCAGAGAAACAAAACACCAGACACTGTAATCATACACCAGCAGATGATCTGGTTGTTATGCTTCTGACCCACCTGACCCACTGATGCAACCCAAACAGCTCTAACCCTAACCCTAGGCATGATGGGTACATCTCTTCATCAGCCACTCATTTTACCCTCATATCCCCGTCACTCTGCAGCATGGTTTTCCAAGAAAACTTCAGTATTTACTTCTGTTTCTGACAGGAGGTGCTCAGACTTGATGACATCATCGTAACGAGACGCACTGCTGCCTCTGAAACCTCGTCTCTGTCGTCATTTTAAACTTTCTTGTTGTTCTGATGGGTGCTTTACCTGGATCATGAAGTCGTTCTCCTCGTCAACCTCACAGACGCACCTCACCACCTCACACTCGTCCATTTCCGTGGTAACCGGCCAAGAGGGCGTGTCCTCACCGCTCTCCGCCGTCAGCGTTGACCAGTCGCTGCCGTCGTCATCTGACAGGAGGAAGTCGAGTCTTACTTCAGGCATTTCCTTTCTGTGACCTGTGTGTGTGTGTGTGTGTGTGCGTTCCCACCGTGTGTCTGTGAGAGCTTCAGGGTGATGGGGGGTCTGTCTGAGTCCTCGTCATCACTGCTGCCGAGTCCTGACGAAAACAAAGAATCTATGTGATAAGGAACAGATAGTGGTGGTTACTGTTTTAGCTCTGAGGGAGGGAGAGAGACAGATAGAAAAAGACAACTGTCCCTAAAAAAGTCCCTGAACAACTGATGACTCACTGACATCCATGAATCAGTCTCATTTTGGTGGCACACGCGCAGCAGATTACGCTCATCCGTTTGCATCACCGGAAACCACTAATGATACTTGAGAGCTTGATAGCTTTAACTTTAGAAGAGCAAAAACATGTTACACCGCATTATTATGTTTGAAACAAAAGTGTAAATGCAGTAGCAGCGCTTGAACAACTTAACGCAACCGTAAGTCAACAGCTTCAGTAACGTTTCTCTGGTGGCTGTGAAGGAGTTCTGGTCAACTTGATGACACTGCTTCAGTTCACTGACATTTGTAGGCATTTGTTTAAGTCCAGACCTCAGGTTGAGGTTGAGGTCGGATCTCAACCTCAACCTGAGGTCTGGATGTTGACGATGTTGCTGTATTCGTAATCACGATCCTATCCTGCTGCATGACCAAACTTGTTTGTATTGCAGTTTCATGAAATCGTTAAATCACGTGATGCTGGCGTGACCTCACTCAGATCACTCATTCTTGGGAAGTTCAAGATCACAATCTCCAGCAGTCATCTTGAGATGATTAAAAATACTGACACAAAGACATCAGAAAACCCTGAGTCAGTCTCTACAGGAGTGCTTCTCACTCCCCCCCACCCACCACACACCACCACCACCCTCTACCGTGACTATTAATAGTATTATTTGTCTACGAGTCCACGTCTGCATACCACTGTATCCTAATTAACATGAAGGGAAACAAAAAAGAAAGAAATATAGATCAACTTATAACAAAGAATAACTTTATTAACATTGTTTTCTAGTCTGTAAAGATTTAAAGAGTATCAATCCCACCGTCGTCACAGTGAAGCAGCGCTACATCAGCATCGTCAGATTTCCTCGTCTGAACTTTCTGCTGACTTTCGTTTGTCTCGTTATCTCCGTCTCTCTCCTCCTTTCTTTTCATCCCTGTTAAATATTTTTCCGTGGTGTCTCTTGAGGGTTTGTTCTCTTCATATCTCCTGCTCTGTGCTGTGCGCGCGCATGTTCGTGCAAAAAAACCCCCGACACAATAGAGCTAATATTCCCTGAACCCACTGACAATGAGAGCGCCACTGCCACCTACTGGAGTTTATGTGCAATTACACTTTATTCCAGCGCCAAAAAAAGCATGTTTCCCGGGGTCACACGCACCCCCCTGGCATCACCCCCTGCCCCCCCAAGGGCCCCCCGCCCCACTATTTGAGAAGGACTGCTCTACAGGGATACTTACCTGTGTGGCTTTTCCTCTTCTTCTTCTTCTTTTTCTTTTTTAGTTTGACTCTTAGGAAGTTTTTCCTCTCCTTCCTCTCCTGTGGTCCTGGTTTCTCCTTCCCTACGTCCTTCCTCACTTCAGCTAAAAAAAAAAAATAAATAAAATGGCTGAAGGGTGTTTCATTGCCGTTGTTTCTGCACGTGTGAATTCAAGCCCACCTGCTGCCATGATGTTCTGCTCTCTGTCGTCACGAGGACAGCTGCTGCTCTGGCTTTCATACTTCTTTCCTGATATGAAGTCGCCCCCCTCAGACGAGGACCGCTTCCTCCTACAACAACAACAGCAACGTTGACCCCAGTGAGCATTAAACATCAAGTCCAGGTCTAACGGCTCCTGCTGCAGGATCTGAACCGACCTGCTGGTCTCCAGCTCGCCGCCTCCATCCAGCTGCTGGTCAGAATGGTAGTATTTGATGTGGTAGTGAAGCAGACTCGCTTTCCGAAATGATTTGGAGCAGCCGGAGGCTGGACACTTGAAGGGGTTGTGGTCCAGCTCGATGGAGAGAATAGGAGGAGGCTGGTTCTTTATGACTCGATACACTGGGAGAAGAGGAAAGAAAAATGTGTCAGTGTTTTCTTATTACTGGATTAAATTAACAGTTCTTTTTAACGCCATGCGGTTGGGAGATGGCAGGGAAAACAGAGAGAAAAAAATCCTTCTAACTTTTACTTTGTCTCTCATTTGTTTACAGACCGAATGAAACCAAGATTTTTCATTTTAACAAACCAACTTCATTTTATTTGTTAATATAAATCCATCTTTTTTATTTCAGGTCTGCAACACATCACCACAAAAAAGTGACAAAAAAAACAAAAAAAAAAAAAACCAATAAATTGATGTTGTCTAAACAGGTGCCACGAACAGGACATTATAACCCTGATTTGGTACAAAAGCAGCATCTATGAAGAGGCTGCAAAGTTTAACTGAATGTTGAATAAACTGTTAAAAACACTGCTAACACATTTGAACCGTTAATCTCTGACGTCCCAGTTTTTCTCCGATTTGGGCCTGTGACTCAAAACAAAATCAGAGATTTTGTGTGCCGCCGCAGGTGTGACCTGAAAATGGAGAAGATGATTCATCTGGACTGTGAAGGTACTCACGTGGCTCTCTGCTGAACTTGTGTGTGGTTGGCAGGTGAGCCTGACGCTCCAAAAGCACATCTGAGGAACCAACAGCAGGACCGTTAGTCATCTGCAGAGAGCCGCTACAGCAAACCACATGAACTCACTACTGCTTCCACCAGCTGGCCGTGTTCCTGTTTGAAGCTGGTCGTAGTTATTAGAAGGAGCTCTGGATCAGCCAGATTTGGAGAGGGTATATGAGATGTTTCTGAAGATCGCGATCAGCCAACTCTGAGCTCTATGCATCTGTACAGAGTGGCTGTCGTCAGCTTGGGAAGAGCGCTCAGATTCAGGGGTGACGTTGGTACCAAACTGAACATGTTTCAGGAGCTGCACGTTTCTGCGACCGAACAAACTAAAATCCTGTCCTGCTGAGAAGGATGTGAGCATAACGTTTCACTTACAGGAATGACAGGAATGATGTGAAACAAGGCCTTCTGTGCTGCACCAGAAGCTACGTGAACACGCCAGCCGCTCGTTGAATGATTCTCAAATAACCCAAACTTATACGTCAGTCCCTGGGTGGGGTTTGTTCTAGTCACTGAGCTACAGGAGCCTGCTCCCAAACTGAAATTTGACAGATAAAACATCTTAAAAGTCTTTGAGAACCTAAGTAATGCTAAATGACGTGTGTCTGTTCAGCCATTAACCAGTAACATCTGAGTTATGGTGTAGCAGAAGCGGCTGACCCCAGTGGAGGTTAAACGTGTTTACCTCTGTCGATGTGTGGGGGGTTGGGAGGAGCTGTCAGGGAGGAGTCAGCTGTAACCGGCTGGTTCTGAACACCACTGGCTCTGCCTGAAAGAGAGCTCATCCTTTATCTCAAATAAACGGATTTTTACTCTCGGGGGGTGTGAGCTCATCTGACTTACTGTGATCCGTTTTCTTCTTTGCTGGTGGACTGGAAAGCGAAGGCTCTGCCTTCCTCTTCCTATCCTCCTCCCTATCCCCTGCTCCTTCCTTTCCCTCTGATGGCACTTGCTCCTCTTCTTCCTTCTTCTCCTCCTCTTTCTCTGCTCCTCCATCTCCCTCCTCCTCCTCCTCCTCCTCCTCTTCCTCCTCGCTTTCCCCCTCCTCCCATCCCTCACTTCCCACAGCGCTCTTCTCAGATTTGGACCTCTGGCAGACGCGTGATGGAGAAACACACACAGTCAGAATCAGAGCGGTTGTGACTGGGTGAAACATTCGGACCAGGACCCGTGGAGGTGCAGTTCTTACTTCCTGGAAGGGTTTGACCTTCGTGGGCTTCACGGTGCGGACCACGCCATCGTAGAAACGCACCGTGTAGGAGTCTGAAACACAGAAGTGACGAGAGAAAACAGTTACAAAAGATCATAAAACATTTGAACATGATTGAATTTAATTGATTTACAAGATGATGTTTTTTTTCCTCTCTAACAGTGTTAATCGATTTTACTTCTGCATCAATGAATGAAGCATCATGTCTAAGAAGGTTGATGGAAATAGAAAAACCCATCCTTGAATTGTCACCTTGTCACGGTGGTGGTGGTGGTGGGGGGGGGTCAAACCATGAGTTCAACAGTCTACACATTCGGGGTGTGAAAAAAAAATCGATTTGGCAATATATCGTGATTTTCGGCTGCCCAATATATTATCAATTTTTCAGCTCCTAATATCGATTTTTTAGGAAAATTGTTTAATTTTCGCATTTAATTTGTTTAAAATTTAAATGTGCAAAAAGACTAATAATAAACAATAAATAGGTTTTGAAGCAAATAGTTTTGACTCAATTTGTCCTCTGAATGATCAATATCATCTGATGAACATATACAGCAACTTGATTTTTCATTTCTGCTTTTAATTTTGATATTAACTGGGTAGAATATCACAATATATCGTGATAATATCGTATCGTGACCAAAGTATCATGATTAGGGGTGTAACAGTACACAAAACTCTCGGTTCGGTACGTACCTCGGTTTTGAGGTCACGGTTCGGTTCATTTTCGGTACAGTAAGAAAACAAAATGCAAAATATAAATGTGCTAGTTGTTTATTACACACATTTGTGCTTTTTAACAATAGGAACATTAGCCTATACAAAGCTAGAATTTTGCTTAAAAAATATAAATACAATATTCTGAAATGTAGATATTTTGAAAAACAAAACAAAAATAACATTGGCTCAGACTTTTTCTTAAAGAAAATATCCATCTGATGTGCAAAATTGAACAGTTGCAACTCTGAACAGTATCAAGTTGTTGCTCAGATTAAATAACATGAATAAGGCTCAGACCTGTTTCTTTAAAAACCAAATCATTTTATTTTTTCATAAAGTCCCGGTATGATTTTCTGGCTAAAATGTGGACGAGAAGGTAATTGATATCGGGGCTCAAGTTACTTTTATCATGTGTTTGGAGCCAGCGTTTAGGGTAATTAGGGTCTTAAACCTGCTGCTATATAACACCAACGGCATTTGTTATTGCTTTAGTCCGACCTGACTCACCAGGGAGAGGCTGTTTAAGGTCTCCCCTCTGGGAACACTTCGGCTCCCCGGTGAAATATAAACAGGGACAAAGAGAAGTTGATAAAACCAAAGTGGTTTGCCGACATTGTTCATCCGAGATCGAGTATGTTTCTGGCAACACGTCTAACCTGTTAACTCATTTGAAATGGCACCACCCCAGCGTTAACATTGCTACAACGTAGAGAAAGACGACCGTAGTACAAACACAGCTTCCCACCGCATTTAACACTATGTCGCTGGAGGCTTATTGCCAATGCTAGCTGCATTAGCATTAGCCACGACGTCCGTTACAACTGCTGTTTGTTGTGCTCCACAACATGCGGTCCTCTACTTAATATGTCCGTGTGGAAATTCGTTCGGTACGCCTCCGTTCCGAACCAACCACTCCGTACCGAACCGGTTCAATACAAATACATGTACCGTTACACCCCTAATCATGATACATATCGTATTGTGAGGTCCTTGCCAATACTCATCCCTACTACACATGGACTGTCAAAGAGCCTCACCCAGATGTGTCACTGGGCTCCATGCTGGAGCCCGGCCCGGGGCTCAACACCTGCAGGAGGGGCTAACTGGGTCAGGTGTGATGCCTGACAGCCAGCAGCTGCAGGCACGGACCTTGACGATCTGATACCGGGTTCTTGGGACACGGGACGTCACCTCTCTGGTGGCGAAGGAGCCTGAGCTCGTGTGTGAGGTTGAGAGGCAGAGACCAGATAAAAGTGGGTTTTGGAACCAGTCTCCTCGACAAGGACTGGATCTGCAGATGCGTTGGGCTGCAGTGGACTGAACTATGGCCTTGTAACCTGGAGCTGACTCTTTGGAGCAGCAGGTTGAGGTTGAGCCTTCAGGTTGAGGAACAGGGTCCAGCTATAGTCTCCTCCTTGGAGTCCTTGGTGGGGATGCTAGAAGGCATCACATCTACGCTCACATGGGTAGCAACAGCGTTACCCAGACAGGTGTGACTGGGAAGAAACGGCCTCTCCAGTATGAATCTAAGCGGTGTTGTGGGACTAGTCATGGTTTATCCATAACAAACACCATCTTTGAGCATTAGAAAGTCCATGAATGCAGATGGCACCCTAAGCTGCAGTTAATTGATCCACTTTAGTCGTACCAGTAGAACTGCAGCTGTATGACTTGGTTGGATCAGATGACGGGGGAGGATGCTGGTCAAACTGGGTAGCCCCAAATGTGAGAGGGTTTACTGGGAAATCAACTCCAACCTCTGCTAGAGCTTCTATCACATCCTCCTGTAGGCCTGAGACAGCAGGTCTGAACAGGCCATGATCTGCAACGTAGTCGTTGCCTGAAGTATCTAAATTAAGTATCTAAATGCACAAACAGCAGAACAACAGTCATTTGAGCCATTAAAGTCATTGAAAAGCTATAGATCCAAATTTTCCAGATCCAGATGTAAAATCTTCAAAATGTCTTGGTTTTTTTTTCTTTTGTTATCTCCTCTACAAACACCTAAAATCACACTATTAGTAGAGCTGGGCGATTTTATCGATTCTGTGATATATATTGATATTTTATTTCTCCAGAGAGTATCAATTTTTCAACCGCAGGTATCGATATTCGCAGCTTCTTTCAAAACCCCCGTGTTCCACCTTTAAAAGCTTGCAAGCAACAATTTGCATACTTTAAATTAGTGAAACTATTTTTCTCAACACATCTTTTATTCATTTTGTCCAGCATTTGCAAGCTGCCTGTCAGCCATATAATGTGTAACTGATGCTTTCAGTTCAATTAATTCAAACAAAGTCATTGGAACACTCACAAGATGTCACCAAAATCACTTTGTCCCTTTAAAAATCTTTCAGAAAATGATGTAAATGTATTGTAAGATGAATATCGATATATATCGTATCGTGAGCCGGATATCGTGTATCGTATCGCGAGATTAGTGTATCGCTACAGCCCGAACTGTTAGTGACACTGAACAGAAAAAACCCATTCTGTTTGCATCAGTGACCGATAAACTATAAATCCACTGATGATTTTAGCTCTGTACGGTGACATCTGGAGTAAAAGATCCAGCTCCTCACCGTCCTTGTTGACCTTGAGGATTTTGGCTGGATAGAAGCGACAGTCTGTCCAACATGCCAGAACCCTCGAACCTGAAACGAACATCTGAGACAAAAAGAAAGAAAATAAACCATCAGAGCAACCTGCACACAGATTATATTCCCTTAAATTACACTTATACGTTTAGAGACTCTAGCTCTCTACATTTGGAGTTTGTGAAGTGAAGTTAAGGTGCCTGCCAGACGCCATCCAGGGGTGAATTTCTGAATCCTACTATGGCCGTGCTGAGACCTGCCCTACTCTGTCTCTGATTGGCTGGAACACACACCTGAAACAGTTGTGAGTCTGTTGCTGCTGACCTGAAGGATTGTGCATACTGAGTCTACACTGCTGTGTGTGTGGTTTTTGTGTGGTGTGTGTGCTACGTACCGGCTCAGACTGTGGTGGGCTCAGGCCCTGCCTCCTCAAGCTGACGCGCTCCAGCGGCCGCAGGTACGGCGAGCTCCAGTGGAACCATTCGTTGTGGCGGCGGCTCCACTGGCGGTAGTGAATCAGGATCTGCTCTTTGTCGTAGTCGATCTTCTCGATGGTGGCTGCGTACCTGGCAGGACCGCGGGAACCAGCAGTTTCAGTTAGAACAGACTGTTTTAGCAGAACTGTGTTTAATCCATCAGGCACATTGCTCTTTTTCATGGAGACATTTATCATACTTCTGAAACTCAAAACGACCAAAGATTTGGCTGTGAACTGTGTTGAGGAAAAGTCCCTGAAATTAACAATAAAAGTGATGAGACACAATCAGAATCATGTTTTATATGAACCTGATATTTGACTTTTGTACTAGTTTCCAGGCTTTCCCATCACCGTTTCCTAGGCAACCTCCTGTAAATCTTTATCCTTGAAACAGTTTGTTCATCCCGTCAACTACAGCCTGCTGTACAGACTGATTATAATGATCATTTCTGCATTCAAAGGATGATGAGACTCCACTAGAACCTAGTTAGTGTCAAGTCTTTATCTTGACCTGGTTTGCGTACAATAGTCACGTAGGTTTTGGTCAAACATAAAGCTTTTTCTTCCACTGTTTTTTTTTTGTTCGTGTTCTCTGATTTTGACTGTAAACACCCACATCCAGAACTGTCAGTAACTCTCCTGATCTAAGTCTCTTCAGAGATGATTGTAGAAGGTTCCAGCTGTGATCAGAAGGATCTCCTGCAGCATCTAATTTGATCTGAGGATCTGGAGGAGCCTCTGACTGAAGTTGTTATGTAGAGGATGTTCAGGGACATCTATGATGTTCTTCATTTCATGTAGTATCAATCAGCTCCATCATCTCCAGAACAGAACTGGTCTTCTTCATCAGTTTGTTCAGGTTCTCTGATGCTGCTCCTCCAACAGATGACTGCATATGGACTGAACTCTCCACAACAGACTGATAGAAGATCTGAACATCTGGCTGAAACCCTGAAGGACCTGAGCTTCCTCCAGAACTAAAGTCTGCTCCGTCCCTCCTTCTCAACAGCATCAGTGTTGTGAACACTGAGGTCTTCATCCTCCTCCACCACCTCCACTTCTCCTCCATGATGGAGATGCTGTTGGACTTGTTCCTGGTTTTCCTGAACTCCACAATCATCTCCTTTGTTTTGTTAAAATTTAAGATGAGATTATTGTCTCCACGCCAGCCACAAAGTGGTCCAACAGTTCTCTGTCCTCAGTCTCTGGTCCAGGTCCAGTTCTCTGTCCTCAGTCTCTGGTCCAGTCTCTGTCCTCAGTCTCTGGTCCAACAGTTCTCTGTCCTCAGTCTCTGGTCCACAGTTCTCTGTCCTCAGTCTCTGGTCCATCAGTTCTCTGTCCTCAGTCTCTGGTCCAACAGTTCTCTGTCCTCAGTCTCTGGTCCAGCAGTTCTCTGTCCTCAGTCTCTGGTCCAGCAGTTCTCTGTCCTCAGTCTCTGGTCCAGCAGTTCTCTGTCCTCAGTCTCTGGTCCATCAGTTCTCTGTCCTCAGTCTCTGGTCCAACAGTTCTCTGTCCTCAGTCTCTGGTCCAGCAGTTCTCTGTCCTCAGTCTCTGGTCCAGCAGTTCTCTGTCCTCAGTCTCTGGTCCAGTTCTCTGTCCTCAGTCTCTGGTCCAGCAGTTCTCTGTCCTCAGTCTCTGGTCCAAGCAGTTCTCTGTCCTCAGTCTCTGGTCCAGTTCTCTGTCCTCAGTCTCTGTCCTCTCAGTTCTCTGTCCTCAGTCTCTGGTCCAACAGTTCTCTGTCCTCAGTCTCTGGTCCAGCAGTTCTCTGTCCTCAGTCTCTGGTCCAGCAGTTCTCTGTCCTCAGTCTCTGGTCCAACAGTTCTCTGTCTCAGTCTGGTCCATCAGTTCTCTGTCCTCAGTCTCTGGTCCAGCAGTTCTCTGTCCTCAGTCTCTGGTCCACAGTTCTCTGTCCTCAGTCTCTGGTCCAGCAGTTCTCTGTCCTCAGTCTCTGGTCCAACAGTTCTCTGTCCTCAGTCTCTGGTCCAGCAGTTCTCTGTCCTCAGTCTCTCGTCCAGCAGTTTCTCTGTCCTCAGTCTCTGGTCCAGCAGTTCTCTGTCCTCAGTCTCTGGTCCAGCAGTTCTCTGTCCTCAGTCTCTGGTCCAGCAGTTCTCTGTCCTCAGTCTCTGGTCCAGCAGTTCTCTGTCCTCAGTCTCTGGTCCAGCAGTCTCTGTCCTCAGTCTCTGGTCCAGCAGTTCTCTGTCCTCAGTCTCTGGTCCAGCAGTTCTCTGTCCTCAGTCTCTGGTCCAACAGTTCTCTGTCCTCAGTCTCTGGTCCAGCAGTTCTCTGTCCTCAGTCTCTGGTCCAACAGTTCTCTGTCCTCAGTCTCTGGTCCAGCAGTTCTCTGTCCTCAGTCTCTGGTCCAGCAGTTCTCTGTCCTCAGTCTCTGGTCCAGCAGTTCTCTGTCCTCAGTCTCTGGTCCAGCAGTTCTCTGTCCTCAGTCTCTGGTCCAGCAGTTCTCTGTCCTCAGTCTCTGGTCCAGCAGTTCTCTGTCCTCAGTCTCTGGTCCAGCAGTTCTCTGTCCTCAGTCTCTGGTCCAGCAGTTCTCTGTCCTCAGTCTCTGGTCCACAAAGTTCTCTGTCCTCAGTCTCTGGTCCAGCAGTTCTCTGTCCTCAGTCTCTGGTCCAGCAGTTCTCTGTCCTCAGTCTCTGGTCCAGCAGTTCTCTGTCCTCAGTCTCTGGTCCATCAGTTCTCTGTCCTCAGTCTCTGGTCCAGCAGTTCTCTGTCCTCAGTCTCTGGTCCAGCAGTTCTCTGTCCTCAGTCTCTGGTCCAGTCAGTTCTCTGTCCTCAGTCTCTGGTCCAACAGTTCTCTGTCCTCAGTCTCTGGTCCACAGTTCTCTGTCCTCAGTCTCTGGTCCAGCAGTTCTCTGTCCTCAGTCTCTGGTCCAGCAGTTCTCTGTCTCAGTCTCTGGTCCAGCAGTTCTCTGTCCTCAGTCTCTGGTCCAGCAGTTCTCTCTGTCCTCAGTCTCTGGTCCACCAGTTCTCTGTCCTCAGTCTCTGGTCCAGCAGTTCTCTGTCCTCAGTCTCTGGTCCAGCAGTTCTCTGTCCTCAGTCTCTGGTCCACAGTTCTCTGTCCTCAGTCTCTGGTCCACAGTTCTCTGTCCTCAGTCTCTGGTCCAACAGTTCTCTGTCCTCAGTCTCTGGTCCAGCAGTTCTCTGTCCTCAGTCTCTGGTCCAGCAGTTCTCTGTCCTCAGTCTCTCTGTCCAGTCCACCAGTTCTCTGTCCTCAGTCTCTGGTCCACAGTTCTCTGTCCTCAGTCTCTGGTCCAACAGTTCTCTGTCCTCAGTCTCTGGTCCAGCAGTCAGTCTCTGGTCCTCAGTCTCTGGTCCACAGTTCTCTGTCCTCAGTCTCTGGTCCACAGTTCTCTGTCCTCAGTCTCTGGTCCACAGTTCTCTCTGTCCTCAGTCTCTGGTCCAACAGTTCTCTGTCTCAGTCTCTGGTCCAGCAGTTCTCTGTCCTCAGTCTCTGGTCCAGCAGTTCTCTGTCCTCAGTCTCTGGTCCAGCAGTTCTCTGTCCTCAGTCTCTGGTCCAGCCAGTTCTCTGTCCTCAGTCTCTGGTCCAGTTCTCAGTTCTCTGTCCTCAGTCTCTGGTCCACCAGTTCTCTGTCCTCAGTCTCTGGTCCAGCAGTTCTCTGTCCTCAGTCTCTGGTCCAACAGTTCTCTGTCCTCAGTCTGGTCCACAGTTCTCTGTCCTCAGTCTCTGGTCCACAGTTCTCTGTCCTCAGTCTCTGGTCCAGCAGTTCTCTGTCCTCAGTCTCTGGTCCACCAGTTCTCTGTCCTCAGTCTCTGGTCCAGTTCTCTGTCCTCAGTCTCTGGTCCAACAGTTCTCTGTCTCAGTCTCTGGTCCACAGTTCTCTGTCCTCAGTCTCTGGTCCAGCAGTTCTCTGTCCTCAGTCTCTGTTCTCTCACAGTTCTCTGTCCTCAGTCTCTGGTCCAACAGTTCTCTGTCCTCAGTCTCTGTCCATCAGTTCTCTGTCCTCAGTCTCTGGTCCACAGTTCTCTGTCCTCAGTCTCTGGTCCAGCAGTTCTCTGTCCTCAGTCTCTGGTCCACAGTTCTCTGTCCTCAGTCTCTGGTCCAGCAGTTCTCTGTCCTCAGTCTCTGGTCCACAGTTCTCTGTCCTCAGTCTCTGGTCCAGCCAGTTCTCTGTCCTCAGTCTCTGGTCCAGCAGTTCTCTGTCCTCAGTCTCTGGTCCAACAGTTCTCTGTCCTCAGTCTCTCTGGTCCAGCAGTTCTCTGTCCTCAGTCTCTGGTCCACAGTTCTCTGTCCTCAGTCTCTGGTCCACAGTTTCTCTGTCCTCAGTCTCTGGTCCACAAGTTCTCTGTCCTCAGTCTCTGGTCCAGTCAGTTCTCTGTCCTCAGTCTCTGGTCCACAGTTCTCTGTCTCAGTCCTCAGTCTCTGGTCCAAAGTTCTCTGTCCTCAGTCTCTGGTCCAACAGTTCTCTGTCCTCAGTCTCTGGTCCAAACAGTTCTCTGTCCTCAGTCTCTGGTCCAAGTTCTCTGTCCTCAGTCTCTGGTCCACAGTTCTCTGTCCTCAGTCTCTGGTCCAACAGTTCTCTGTCCTCAGTCTCTGTCCACAGTTCTCTGTCCTCAGTCTCTGGTCCAGCAGTCTCTGTCCTCAGTCTCTGGTCCAACAGTTCTCTGTCCTCAGTCTCTGGTCCACAGTTCTCTGTCCTCAGTTCTCTGGTCCACAGTTCTCTGTCCTCAGTCTCTGGTCCACAAGTTCTCTGTCCTCAGTCTCTGGTCCACCAGTTCTCTGTCCTCAGTCTCTGGTCCACAGTTCTCTGTCCTCAGTCTCTGGTCCAACAGTTCTCTGTCCTCAGTCTCTGGTCCAGTTCTCTGTCCTCAGTCTCTGGTCCAACAGTTCTCTGTCCTCAGTCTCTGGTCCAGCAGTTCTCTGTCCTCAGTCTCTGGTCCAACAGTTCTCTGTCCTCAGTCTCTGGTCCAACAGTTCTCTGTCCTCAGTCTCTGGTCCATCAGTTCTCTGTCCTCAGTCTCTGGTCCAACAGTTCTCTGTCCTCAGTCTCTGGTCCAAGTTCAGTTCTCTGTCCTCAGTCTCTGGTCCAGTTCAGTTCTCTGTCCTCAGTCTCTGGTCCAGCAGTTCTCTGTCCTCAGTCTCTGGTCCAACAGTCTCTGTCCAGTCTCTGGTCCACAGTCTCTGTCCTCAGTCTCTGGTCCAACAGTTCTCTGTCCTCAGTCTCTGGTCCAACAGTTCTCTGTCCTCAGTCTCTGGTCCAACAGCTCTCTGTCCTCAGTCTCTGTTCCATCAGTTCTCTGTCCTCAGTCTCTGGTCCAGCAGTTCTCTGTCCTCAGTCTCTGGTCCAACAGTTCTCTGTCCTCAGTCTCTGGTCCAACAGCTCTCTGTCCTCAGTCTCTGGTCCAACAGTTCTCTGTCCTCAGTCTCTGGTCCAACAGTTCTCTGTCCTCAGTCTCTGGTCCAGCAGTTCTCTGTCCTCAGTCTCTGGTCCAACAGTTCTCTGTCCTCAGTCTCTGGTCCAGCAGTTCTCTGTCCTCAGTCTCTGGTCCAACAGTTCTCTGTCCTCAGTCTCTGGTCCAGCAGTTCTCTGTCCTCAGTCTCTGGTCCAACAGTTCTCTGTCCTCAGTCTCTGGTCCAGCAGTTCTCTGTCCTCAGTCTCTGGTCCAGTCAGTCTCTCTCTGTCTCAGTCTCAGTCTCAGTTCTCTGTCCTCAGTCTCTGGTCCAGCAGTTCTCTGTCCTCAGTCTCTGGTCCAACAGTTCTCTGTCCTCAGTCTCTGGTCCAACAGCTCTCTGTCCTCAGTCTCTGGTCCACAGCTCTCTGTCCTCAGTCTCTGGTCCAGCAGTTCTCTGTCCTCAGTCTCTGGTCCAACAGTTCTCTGTCTCAGTCTCTGGTCCAGCAGTCTCTGTCCTCAGTCTCTGGTCCAACAGTCTCTGTCCTCAGTCTCTGGTCCATCAGCTCTCTGTCCTCAGTCTCTGGTCCAACAGTTCTCTGTCCTCAGTCTCTGGTCCAACAGTTCTCTGTCCTCAGTCTCTGGTCCAACAGTTCTCTGTCCTCAGTCTCTGGTCCATCAGTTCTCTGTCCTCAGTCTCTGGTCCAACAGTTCTCTGTCCTCAGTCTCTGGTCTTCATCTCTGGTCCAGTTCTCTGTCCTCAGTCTCTGGTCCAACAGTTCTCTGTCCTCAGTCTCTGGTCCAACAGTGTCCTCAGTCTCTGGTCCAACAGTTCTCTGTCCTCAGTCTCTGGTCCACCACAGCTGCAGAGTAATCTGAGTGTTTCTGCAGATGTCAGGACTCTGACTGGTTCTGGAGGTCTGAGGGGTCCAGAGTGAAGATCAGTGGTCAGAGTCCAGTCCCCTGTTGTTCTCCTGAGCTGCTGACCACCTGCTCAGACACTCAACCCTTCAGTCTCTCCAGCTGTGGTCTGATAGTCAGGTAGTCAGTGGTCCAGGTGATGGTGGAGGACATCCAGAACCAGAATCAGAATCAGAAATCACTTTATTGCCAGGTACGATTTTACACATACGAGGAATTTGTTGTGGCGATGATGGTGCGTGCAATTAAGGGAAAAATATAACAATGTAAACTAAAAATATTGCGATATAAATATATATACACAAGCAGCTTGTAGCACAGCATCCAGCTGTGTCTTCTGGAGGTTCTTTGGTGGTAAAGCAGCTGGATGGAGTCAACTTCACTGGAGAAATCAAGACAATGTGAACTTTCCAGAGGACTGTCAGAGGCACTGGGACCAAACTGGTCTGATTATGATGCAGTGTGTGGCCAGATGTAGTGGAACAATGCAGGATCTGTTAAAAGAAACTAGGGCTGAACGATTAATTGCATTTGCGATAATCTCGCGATATCATAAAACGAGATTTTCTAACCGCAAAGGCCGTGATATGACTTGTCACGTGATCTGGCAACGTCACGTGACTTGCGAGTGAGCCCAGCTGAGCTGAGCAGAGCAGACAGTAGTGATGGGCATTCCGGCTCTTTGTGGAGAGCCGTCTCTTTTGGCTCGGCTCACTAAAAAGAGCCGGCTCTTTCGGCTCCCAAGTGGCTCCTCAGATTTTTTGTTAATTAAATTAATTTATTACCAAATTATGTGTAAAATGAACAACTAATCTTAAAAAACATAAAATATTACATATGTATTGTATTTATATGTCTTTATAAATAAACTTAACATATAAATGAATAAATTCTTAATAAAACAAAAGACCCATTTCAATTTGTGAAAAAACAAAATCAACTAAACATCACTCAACAAAATATAAATTAAAATGTGCAACTATTTACCGTGAAAAACCTTCAGAGTCCCTTTCTGGTCTTTTCTCCAACTCTGTTAATTGCACTGTTGGATGATTAGTTTGGATATGACTGTGCAGGTTGTTTGTGGAGCCTGCTCCATATGAAATTTGTATTTTACAAAGTGTACACTCTGCCTTAACGGAGTCTAACACTTTAAAATGTGTCCATATTTTACTCCTTTTCCTGTTGTCACTCATCTTTGGTGAACTGGTCAAATCCTCTGGCGCTCCTCTCGCTCTCGTCTCTCTGCCGTGTCTGTTACCCCCCCCCCAGCAGAGTGTTGTTGACTCTGCTACCCCCCTCCCTCCTGCTCAGTGTAGTCGCACAGACGTTGCCACAGCCACACATGTTGACCAATGCGGCTTTAAAAGACAATATAAAATAATAATTAAAAAAAAAATCGCTCTGGCTCACGAGCCGGCTCCCGTCGTTCACTTCAAAGAGCCGGCTCTTTTCCGGCTCTCGTTCGCGACCGACCCATCACTAGCAGACAGGGCAAGCAGTGTTGCCAACTTAGCGACTTTCCAGACCCCCCCCCCCCAGCGACTTAATTTGTAAAAAGCGACTAGCGACAAATCTAGCGACTTTTTCTGGTGATTTAGAGACTCACGCGCACTCAAACCGCTAGGTTTGAAGCCATCACTTGGCTGCTGTCTGCCTCGCGAACCGCGCTTCTCTCTCTCTCTCTCTCTCTGTCGGGCACAGTGCACAGCCACAAACACCCTGCCCGCCGCGCGAGCACTGTTGCCAACTCTCCAATGAGAAAAGTCGCTAGAGGCTGTCCCGGATGTCTCGCGCGGGGGGCTGTGTGGCTGTGCACTGTGCCCAAAAGTGAGAGAGAAGCGCGGCTCGCGAGGCAACTACTCGAGCTCCTCTCCACCCCCCCACCCCCTTTTTCCTTGCAAAAAATCTGTGAGCTCCTGAGATCTATACAGAAGAGTCTTTCTGGCTAACAGTGCCATACTCATTTTGCACTTCAGTATGTTGTGTGCTGCTGTTACTGAGTAAATATAATATTTCTATTAGTGTTCAAAAAGTTTTTTTTTTTTAAATGTCCAATTGGTTAGAGCAGATATTTGTTCTTCTTTATTTTCCTGTGTGATGTTACTGACTGGAGATCAGTAAGCTTTATTTTTTCTATATCTGTATATTTTATTTATTTATTTATACACTGTCCTGTCAATCTCAGACAGTGTTTAAGAAGTGCAGTCCACATGTTTACATAAATGTTACACATGTTTCATGAAACCTGAAAAGTTAGATATTGAAGAGGTAAAGCCACAGATTTGTTTGCTTTATTGTTGTAATCTGCACTTTAAATAAATCTGATATTGTTTATTATGACAGTGTTTGAAAAATACATGAGAAGAGGACCTTAAAAATAATCGCATATTAAATCGCAATCGCAATATTGAGGAAAAAAAAAATCGCAATTTAGATTATTTTCCAAAATCGTTCAGCCCTAAAAGAAACCATTAACTGTGTGTGTCTGTGTGTGCGTGGTCCAGACCAGTTTTTGTGTCGATCTCGGGCTTCTAGCTGAGCTCCAACCTCAAAGCTGATTCCTGACCTGTCTGGTGGTGTCTTCATCTGTCGGGAACAGAGAAAAAAAAAAGTCAATCCGCTTTTAAAAGATGAAGTATTTAAAACCCTTAATGACTTCCCTCTAAGGAAGGCACGACATTATCAGGTTTGACCTCCTCCGCTGCTCAAACAGACATCAGTAAACTAGATCCAAAGTGTTTGCATTCAGGATTAACAGCAGCTATATGAAAATAACATATCAGGGGCTTTGATTAAATAATTACTAGTTAATTCATATAAAACCTCAGCTGACATTCTAACAGTGTGGTGTACATTCTGAGTACAAATCTCTGGAGATTTAAATCAATTACTTCTGTCAGTAAATCCTATTTAGTTAAACTCCCATTAGCGATTAATTCAAAGTACTTGGAGGACATGATGACCAAGGAGGTGACGATAGATTTTAGTAAAAATGAGAATGTCATCTGTCCAGTGGAGGTTATGAAGGTTGTAGAGCCATAGAAACTAGGGCCTTGGACCATCGGGTGGATTTATCCGTTTTGTTTCATTCCATTTTAGGGATGCACAATAACCGTTTTTTAAAACCGATACCGATAACCGATAACTTTCAGCTCCAAAAGGCCGATACCGATAACCGATAACACACACATTAGGGCTGGGACGAAGCGTCGACGTAATCGATGACGTCGACGCAAAAAATACGTCGACGCAAAAACTGCACGTCGATGCGTCGTCACTCAGAATCAAAAAATGGCGGCGGCCGCAGCATCGAGTAGCAGCAAGTCGGGGGAGAAGAAGCTATCTCGTAATAGGATGTCAAAAGTATGGGAGTACTTTACACCTAAAGGTAACGATTCGGTGGTCTGTGACCTGTGCAAAATAGAGATGGCATATCATAAAAGCACTACCGCGATGCACCAGCACCTTAAGAAGGAGGCACCCAGGAGCTGCTTGTGTGGAGGAGAAGACACCGCAAGTTTTCAACTTTTTTTTCTTTCCTTGTTTGCAATGATTAACCCCGTCATTCATCCAAACCGCACCACGTAACTTGTGCTCCAGCCTCGCACACACAGAACATGTGCCCACTAAAACACACACACACACTCGCCTCTTGCTGACACACTTTTTTTTAACTGACACACACACACACTCCTCGAATACACGCTAAAGTTAGTTTTTTTTTGTATTTCTTTGTCTGTCTTTTTTTTTCTTTTTTAATACAACATTCATTGTTGTTTTCTAACTTCCAACTTTTAGGTTAATGTATTATTATTATACTTTATTGGTATGAGGCAGATAATTTAGAAGTATATATTTTTATTAACCTGTGCACTGTGTTTGTGATTTATGTTTTCAGGGACAGGGATAAGCAGAAAAGTTTGTACTATCAGACGAAAACACACCCCCTGCACCCCCCAGGAGGCTGCTGCACTTACTGAGAGCATCCTAATTACTAAAAGTTAAACTACTGTTCACTTAACTGTAATAGGCCTAATACTTGAATTTGTTATTTATTTCACAGATTTAAATGATTAGCCTAAGTTGCTGCTGTCACACATTGTGTTGTTTTGTAAATTGCAGCTGTCACCGCTGCTGTTATTTTTATTTATTTTATGTTGATAAGATTTTGGTTCAGATTGGGTTTTTTGCAGTTTTATTTATTAAAGGAAAGTTTTATTTTATTATTTTATTATTATAGGATTCCATTACACTACAACTGTGTGCACTTTATTGTTGTATTGTTCAATACAATTCATTTTTGAACCTGAAAGAAGAAATTTGTGTTTTATTCATGGAGATAAATTAGCATTAATTGCTATATAGGTCAAATTATGGGGAGATAATCGATAATCGAATCGAAATCGAATCGAATCGGATTTAAAAATGAATCGTTAGATTAATCGATGCATCGAAAAACTATTTTCTAGATTAATCGATTACAAAAATAATCGTTTAACCCAGCCCTAACACACATATACCTAAGATCATTACATCAATACTATGAACAAAACCAAAAATAGTTTGGACTCATTAAATGAACAGATATTTATTTTTTACAATGAAAAACTATTGTCAAGCCTCTCAAACATTATCTTAAAGCTATCAAACAAACCTATTTGATATCTCACATTAACTTAAATAAGGTTCATTACTGACTGATATAAAAAATAAAGGCTCCTTGAACTGATGGAAATACATGCATCAAAATTACAAACTGAAAAAGATTAACATTTAAAGGATTTTGTCTAGTGGTTCCATTTAAATTAATACCTTTTATTAAAGTAAATGAGGTTCACTGATTTTTTGTTTTTTTTTATCTCTTGGAAGCTTTAAATGAGAGAGATGAGGGAGAGGGGAGGGGAGACTGCTGCTGGCTTGCGCATGTTAGCATTAGCTCACGTTAGCGTGATTTCAAAACCCCATGGAAGTGATTGTTATGTTGTAGGTGGCTGATCAGGTTTTACATATTAAAGCTTGTGCTTCCCTCCTCGTAGAATTCACTCGGAGGATTCGTCACAAATAACCACCAAACTATCTTCTTCTGAAACTTTAACAAAGTTCCATACCATCGCCGCCATGTTTGTTGTGATCAGCACAATGCATGCTGCATTCAAGGTGTAACGTAAATTCCCACGTTCCCTCGTTTGCAAGTCGTTCTTTCAGCCATTTCTATTTTTTTTTCTTTTTAATGTGTAACATGTGGGGAAATACTGCGAATATCAATTCAAGTCAGCAACTACTAAAATTATGACCAAGTTAACAAGTTGTTGGTTGGTTCTGGCATGAGGGGGTATTCTTGATTTTCCTGACTGAGAAATCGTTTTTCTGATTATGCCGATGTGACTTGAACATAACATTCACTGCCGGTCATTTGACACTCAGAGGGAGCGAGACACTGCTGTGTTGACAAAAATATATATGTTATCGGGGCTATTCTTCATGATATGTTTATTCTGTCCATGTCATCGACTTGGGTGAATGAGATTCTCCACCGGCTGTGAAGCAAACTGCACCTCAGGGCTAACAGAGATGACTTGACGTTGACTTTTGCTCGTTTATAAATCACTGAAGGAGAGTGACAGAACAGCCTGTCAGACATGTTTCAGCTACATGCAGCTGTGAGATCTCAGGCTGACAGAGAGACATCGACTCCTCATACATGCAGTTACGACCAAATATGGTGAAACAGCCTCAAGTTGCTGGATAAACGTCTGGAAAACATCCAAGGTGGCCCTGCAGTAGCCAGCTTTAAACACCGCCTGCAGCTGCCTCTTCATGCTAACCGATCAATAACTTCTTGATTTATGTTTTCTGTCTTTATTCTATTTTTTTTTTCCCATTTGTAGTTTATGAGGAATAAATAAAAGCTCTGGAAGAAAAATAATTTTTCTTCTGCTTAAGTTATTAAATGTAGTAAATTTTATTCCCTTAATTGATGACTGAACAGGAAGGGGGGCAGAGAGAACGGGGAAGACACGTGGCAAAGTGTCATCCGGGCCGGGAGTCGAACCCGCGACCAGCCACACGAGGACTGTAGCCGCTGTACATGGGCCGCCTGCCCGAACCACTGCACAACTGTGCAAGCTAATTTTTTTTTTTGACATTTTTGTGGACTAGTGGCCTTGATTCACAGTGAGAGAAACAGGAAATGTTAAAAAAAAAAAAAAAAAAAAGATATCAGGTCATTCTTTAACATTTGAATTCAATAATTTCATTTCATAGTTGTTTTTTTTTTAAATTAATGTTTGTTTGGATACGAACTAGAATACAATTGTTGCATGGTGCAGTTATGTTGATATGATTAATAATAATTCAAAATGTGGTGTACGTGACAAAATAGACAGAGGCGACAGCACAAATCTCATGAAAGGTTTAAAAAAAAAAAAAAAAAAAAAATCAGCCAAAAGAGTACGATGAGTTACAAGAAGACTGATGAGAAGTGGAGAAACTGTAGATACCCACACTGCACTGAGGCAGTTTCATAGTGGAGATATTTCAGAAAAGCAGGGATTAGTGGTTATAGAGTTATTCACATATTTATTGTATGAAACCATGGTAATGGCGTAGCTGACCTGAGGTCTGTTTCTATGACTCTTTCACTCTCTCATTAAGTAAAAGGTGACGCTTTAAGAGAGAAACAAGTATAACTGACAGGGAAATTATTAGCGCAAATCTGTAAGTTTCTAAGAGTCACAGTTCAGAATTTTTGCAGAATGTTTTATCCGTTTTTGAGAAGTTAGATTTTAATTAGGGACCAAGTAATGTCTATTGATGGAACTTCAAGATGAAAATCATAACTAACCTATGTTCTTGTGCACAAAATGTGACTTTAAAAGAATACTTGTATCGATATCGGGATACCAGGCCTACTATTACTTTGTACCGGATCGAAACAGAAATTGATAGATCGGGTATGTTTAACGGCTATACGTTTTGAGGTTAGGACAAGCTCCTATAGGAGGGAAGATGATTGGACGACAGGCCATGGCAGACGCGTTTTCAATGGACGACACTGCTGTCAGTCAAAAACGAACCCGCCTCTCGGAATCAGTTATTTGACAGCGGCTACAAAGCTAATACCATCTGTGCTAGTTTTAAACAACGTCAAGCACCGACAAAGGCTCAAATTACATGCTGGTAAACTACACTTTCAAGCGAAGGTGGACAACAAATGCTCGAAGCTGCTATTTCAGCTCGTGCAGTTGAACGGAGTTGCGTCTTCATTGACTGTGCAAACGCTAACAGAGCTAACTGTTAGCCTCCGACCAGCATAAAAAGTCACAAACAGCTGCACGCGCTTCACTCGGGACAGCGAGCTCCCCTGGAAGCAAACGTCTCAATGAAGCCACCTCTCTTGCTAAAATGTTAAAATAAGTGGTAAATGGGAAAGATAGGAAGCTCGTCTACCTCTGGAGCTTCTCCTGAGCGTCACCCCACATACTGTGATGGCTGCAGAGCGCATGCGCAACTGCAGAACTCAGCTGTCCTGCGCTTGTCAAAAACTGCAACTTCAACGCTTCCATCCCCATCAAAGGTCAACTTTATTAGTACACCACGTCAAAAAAAAAAAAAAAAAAAAAAAAAAAAAGAAGCAGTGTTTACCGATGCAATCGAATGAATAATTACAGCTCGTAAGACACTATGAAGACAGTCAAATTTAAAAAGACAATAAATGAACAGAAAAACGGTGCAACCCAACAAAAAAGGTCTACTGAGGTTGTGTTAGACCGAGTAGGTGTTTAGCACGTATAATAACTGCTGTTTAACAACATCTTACCATTCCTTTCATCTATTAGGTCAGAAATCTTTGTTGCAAATATTACACATTTAAATTCTCAGATTTAAACGTTCCTGTTTTAAAAGGAACACACACAAACGGTATCTCATCATGTTAGGGAACATAACATGAGCAAGAAAAGGCCCTCTAGATCCTTCGATGGTTACATACATATATATAGAAAAATAATATTGAAGGCAGTCGTTGTCGGCTTAGCTCTAAAGATGAGGGGCAAGTCGAACGTCTTGTTGCAGTGTCTGTTTGAGAGCTTGGCATTTGTCATGAACTGCTCCCTTGTGCCTGTAACAAACACATGCAACATACATATAATAAAAGCTGTTTACTTATTAAGTGTCTGTGTGTGTAGGTGCGTGCATCTGTGTACCTGTCGAGACGGTTTTGGGTTGCAGATATTTGGAGTGTCTGTGCAGAACAGAAGCTCTGATACTCCTCCATCTGCTCTCTGGTCACTGTGAGGTGGTTCTCCTGGTACCAGCTCTGTTTCTCCTCCAGCTCTTTTGTCATCTAAACACACATTTATGAGACCATGTGAATGGGGGCTGAGCTATTTGTGGATTCTCACACTGGTTTTCACGTTTACTTTGACGGTTTTTTTTTTTCATTGCAGACAGTATAAACACAAAAATATTTCCTGCTTTTCTGCATTCCAGGCCTGAAGCTGCAGTGCTTAAAGGTTTCCCACAATAATCCTTTGACCATGCGATCATATCAGCTGAATGACCATTCCTGATGCTGTGTTGATCCAGGGAACAGCTTTGGCTTCCATCCTCGTTCCTCTATGGCCTGAAATTCCCCCAGATTCCTTAAATAGTTTAAAGATATTATGCACTGTAGGAGAATTACGAAAATCCCTTCCAATTTTTTTTAAAGAACAAAAACTTTCAGTGATTTTGTCAGAATTTTGTTGACACAGTGGAGATTCGTGTCAAGAACAATTTGGTCTAACAAGGTGACAAGAAAGTGAACTGATGGTGCAGTTTACGTTCCCTTTGGAGATTGACAGTCTTTTTTTGGTCCTCTGCCTCTTTGGCCCTTCAGTCTTACATGGATAACGCTCTTAGATTAGATTAGATTAGATTAGATAGAACTTTATTAATCCCTTGGGAGGTCTCCGTCAGGGAAATTGTGGTTCCAGCAGCTACAGCACCGACAAAGCAGTAAAGAAAGCAAACACAGTTTGAATATAGATTAAGATACAGTGAGAAATTATCAATAAGAGAGTAAAAAATATTATAAAATAGAATAAAAAATAGTACAGTATTAGAATAGTCTCTTGTACCAAATTGTCCTACAGTTTAAACATCACCTGTTTGAATTGGCACCATTCAGTTTTGTTTTGTTTTTTTCTTTCACCTCCTTACTGGAACTAAATTGTCCAAACCTTTAAAGTATGTTTTGCAGGCCTAAAATGTAAAATTGATCTATATTAATAAATGAAATGAAGCTGAAGTAAGACAGCTGGGATAGGCTCCAGCAGATCCCCGTGACCCTTCAAGGATGAAACGGGTATAGAAAATGGATGGATGGATGGAAGTTGAAGTAAAGCAACATGAAAATATCTACGGTTAATAATGACGTAAAAGAAATTCAGAGGAGGAACAGCATCCCCAGGAAGGAACTCAGAACTTGGTGACGTTCACAGGCTCCAGACTTTAGTATTTATAGTAGGGCTGAGCAACGATTAAAATTTTTAATCGTGATTTATCGCATTATTTCCCTGATTAATCCCGATTAATCGCATTGTATACGCAAAATCAAATAATGAATTCAAAAGTAGTCTAAAGGTCGCTTTTATTTAAATGTTCTGCTGCCATATGAACTAAAGTGTCATAATATTTGTTGTTCAAACACTTTTAACATCAGCACTTGTCAGTAACACATATTTAGTGTAAATCTCATCTTTAAAAATGTCAAATAAAATAAAGCTTATTGCCACTGCCAGGACATTAATGTCATCCTGTTTTTATGAAAAAAAAAAAAAAAAAAAAAACTACAAACAAAATCCAACAAAATGATTGTGTCTCAGCACAATCAGAACATTAAAACAGGTAATTTCTGAGGTAACAGCAGAAACTTTTAACGGGGAGTTCAACTTGTCAGTTGTTACAAATAATTACAAATAACCTTGTTTCTGTTGAATCCTCCGTCTGAGAGAACTTGAAAATGAAAATGTCCATGTTAAATTCAGTAACTTTATCAATCTGTGTATCATTCATTCTTTCCATTTTCAATTGTCACTCAAAAATTAAAAAAAAAAATTAAAAAGTGACATTTTATTACATTTTTCGTTTTTTAATTTAACACGAAAAAAAAAATGAAAAAATGCCTGTTTTTTTAATATTTCAATTTTAGACTTGGATCAAAAATATGAAATTAAAAAATGGGCCAGAGAACTGAATTTGTTTTTATAATTGAGGACTAGACTTTCTGTTGTCATTACACATCTGTGCCACTAGATGGAGCCGCACTGAAGTACAGTAATCCCCCACACTTCGCGGTTAATGGGGGCTGTGACCCCCCCCCCGCGAATGGTGAAAACCACGATGTGGATTTATATGTACATAGAGTACGCGCATACTGTATGTACATATATGTATATGTACATACAGTATGCGCGTACGCAAAATCTACAGAAGGTACACTCACTCTCCTCTGTGCGTTTCTGACAAGAGCAAGAGATGGGAGATGCAGGGACGCATGTCAGCCAACTGACGGCACAGTAATGCCCATCGTAGCAGCCAATCACAGGTCTTGATATTCGTTCATGGGGCCTCCCCTGTCAGCTCTTGTTGCTTCCTGAGACTCGTTTTTGATGTGATGGGTTTCGCTTCAGCCTCGCGCGCTTCGTTTGAATTTTTTTCAATTTTTTTTTCTATGAATATTTTTGAAACTTCTGCGATGTACTGAGACCGCGATTGCTGAGACCGCGAAGTGTGGGGGATTACTGTAACCAGTAACCAGTTTTCCTGACAGAATTGTTAATATTGCTACCTGAGTTGCTACCTGAACTGTAAAGTACACAGATTTTTACCGTTCTCCGTGTCTGTTTTAGCTTTTCCTTGTTTACCTGCAAATTGTCTTACGGTTCTGCAGCAGCCAGGAACAGACTTTTCAAAACAAAAGCATGTGAGCAACATGCGTTAACGCGCAATAAAATAAATGTTAATAAATTAATGCGTTAACGCTATGATAACGCGTTAACTTGCCCAGCCCTAATTTATAGTTATGGTTATAGTTACAATTAAGTAACATTCACAAATATTTTGCAGCCCCTGAAAATGGAGGCACACAGACCACATTTTTGTGAAACCTCTAAAATTAAAGAGGAACGTCTACAGTTTGACCACATCTAGATTGTTTTATCTAAAGTCCAGTGTTGTGGGCTGCTGGATAGCTCAGTGGTTGGAGCAGGTGGTCCATGTACAGAGGCGACACCAGAGACACAAAACCCTGAAAATAAAACCAAATCCACTGAAGTGTGGTTTCAAGACCATGGCAAAAATCTTTAAAAAAAAACCCTTAAACGTCCAAATACTTCAGGATCTAACTGTACCTTTGCTCCGATGGTGATGGCGTGGTCACTGCTCATGAACTTCTCCTTAAACAATATTTTAAGTCAAAGACTAAAAAAAACAGGTTCAGATGAGGGAAAAAGATATTTCTGTGTTCCGTCTTCAATAACTCCATACTAGTTACAGTTACAGTAAGTTTGACTGAGGTTAGAAGTTCAGTGTGTTGCCTTTAGCTTTAGCATGAACTCTACAGGGTTCAGGACCAGCATCTAATTTAATCTGGGGATGCTGTTTACAGCCGTTTTAGGCGTCTTGGCGTTGGACTGACAGTTTAACAGTGAACAGTGCTGTACCCTGTCGCACAACGCTAGTTCATGTTAGTTCAACTCAGTGTGAGCCAGAATTAGCTTTGTGAATGCTATTTTCTGTTTTCCCATCGTTATTGTTACTGTGTTCTGATGTCATACTATCTGTCCTGTTGATCAAATTTAACACCCTGGTTCTGACGTCCTGAGAGAAACTAAAATGTGGAACGAGCGTCCAGTTTCAGATTTGAGAGAACGGAGAGAAAAATGTGTGGCTTGACAATCATGAATGAAGCTACCATGTACCTTTTCATAACGTTCCTCCAGGAGTCTGGTCTGCTCTTCTACGGCGTATTTAAACTCAGACAGGGAACTCCCGTACACCAGCTTGGCATCCTTAGCGCTCAGACTCTTCGGGTTTCCGAGTCGGCTCAGAAGAGGACCCAGGACATCGTTCTCCATCTCCTGACGCAGTTTCTCCTCCTCCTCAGCTCTGTCCTCCTGCAGCAGCAGATACGATGTGACATCAAGGACTTTGCTGTTTCCAGACCGAAGCGTCCCGTCTGTGTGTGTCCCACCTGTTCTTTTCTGTTTTTGCAGAGTTGTGCAGCAGCTTGGTTTGGACCCCAAACCTCAATATTCTTCTCCTCCTGCTCTCGGCAAGCCAAGATGTCTCTAACCTGCTCACAGATGAAGGAGCATGTAATCAAATTTACAGCATAGTTTTCATGAACATTTTTCCTCTATTATCAAACAATTGAACAAATATGCTGTTTTTGTTTCAGGGCTTTGGTCACATGATGGGTGTGCATATTCATTTTTTTGATGGTGCTTCTCTCTCAGCTGCAAGCATGGATGCAGATCACTTTTTATTCACAGAAACATGCAGCTTCTCACATGGAGGCTCTAAAACTGTCAGCAGTGACTCGTGGACCCAAAAAAGACAACTGAGTGAGTTTAGCATCTACATGTCAGCTGACAGCTCACTCTCCGTCCAGCTGTGCAGAGGCAGTACCGCGGGAAGTAGGGGTGCTGGGGGGGCTGCAGCACCTCAAAAATATATATAAAAAAACAAATGAACATTAAAAAAAAAACATTGAAAACAAGGGAGACAAAATGTGGTAGGAAAATAAAAAGTTTAAAATTTTGTCTAAATTCTAGTGGTCTGGTTTAATGTTTCTTACAGTATTATTCAGTGGCGGGTCGTGTATTTGGTACCTGGGCCAGTGCGGGTTTAACTACTTAATCCACCATCACGTTATAATCATACAAGCCACCAAGACAAAACCACAATATAACAAGAAGAGGGCGCTGCATAATTTAGAGATTACCCATCACCGTATTACTTGCAGACGTTTTTAATCTCTTGAGGTCAGATGATGTCCGGTCTGCATTTGTGGTAGATGTGGGAATAGTTAGGGCCACGGTTGGATGGGGGGACAGGAACATTAATTGTTCCTGATATTTAAATCGGTTCTGTATCTGGCAGATAAGGTTTTCCAGAACACTGTTGTAGAGTTTCTTGAACTGTGCCCATATCCCTCCGTGCGCTGGCCCTCTCCTTGCGCTCGGAGCACCAGAGATGCACAATCGGGTGGAATCTCTGCGCAATAGTGTCAAAAAACTCTTTCACCCCTGTCAGGCAGAACTGCTCATCCAATGATTCGTTCTGCAGTATTTTAAAAACATCAGCTGCGCCGCCGCGTTACTGACATCTGTCGCCTCGTCTAGCTGCGACAAATGGTGTTATATACTTTATACGGCGCAAACACACACACACACTATATATATATATATATATATATATATATAGATATATAGATATAGATAGATATATATATATATATATATATATATATATATATATATATATATATATAGATATATATTTATATATATATATTATATATATATATATATATATATACTATATATATATATATATATATATATATATAAAAGCACAGCTGTCTCAGACTCCCAGCACCCCCTGCTGAGAACATGTTCCCGTGGCTATGCGGAGGTGAAAACTAGCGTCAGAAAGTGCTGATTCTGGAAAGATTGCGGTCCAGCACAGTTTCCAGGCTTGTTCCTCGTAAGATTCCTTGCAGCTGTCAGAGAGCTCAGGGTGAACAAGGACGGGATTTCATGGACTTGGGATACAGAAATAAGAGAACTGATGAGTCTTTGAGCAGAAGATGACATCAGGTGTGACATCACGGTCTAATCTTTGAACGACCAGTGACGCAGGTGAGTGAGTGCAGGTGGGCTTGAGCCACATTTGTTCGTGACAGATGATGAACAAACTAAAATGGTCAAAGAAGATGTTCCACCACATAAACAACAATAATTTTCTTGCTGCTTTAGCTCGACTGGCCCACAGAGTACGTCACGGATTATGAAATCCGCTGGAATCAGAGTTGAACCTGCAGTGCCACTGCTGCTCCTTCATCGCTGCTGCAGAGTAGTTATCCACTGATTTAATCTGCAGCTGTGTTTATAACAACTGCTGGTCGTGTTCAGACTCAATCCTTCTTTGTTGCTGTATAGCGCCACACCTGGTCACAGCCTGGCACGCACCCAGCAACAGCTAAATTGAGACTGATTGTGCCATTAAATTGATGTGTCCTGATTGTCAGGTGGTTTTTTTGAATACTTTATTTATTACTTTTATAACAGAAATGAAATAGGACATAAACAAAGGGAAAAAAAAAACAAAAACAAACAGTGAGCAACATTACAAATAAAACAATGACAAAAAGACAAGAAAAAAAGGGCACATTGGGGATTAGTCACGTTGATTGATAAACTTCAGTTGAAACAGCAGAGCAACGTCACTATAACATGTAGACAGAGTATGGCAGTAAATCGATAGCTCATCAAGCTAGGTCCTATCAAGCAGACTCAGAAAGGGCGTCCACATTTTCAGAAACTATTTATATTTATCCGTGTTGGTTTGAATGAAGCGGATCTGTTCCATCTCGGCAGCAACAAGCATCTCATTCAGTATTCTTATTATCTGCCTTCAGAACATGTCTTTGATGGGATGGTAAATTTAATTTGGATAAGTCTGCATCGAGAGTTAATTGAACAACTATTTTTACATGATAACGCCTCTCTCCACAAATTCTCCAATAACAGAGCTCCCAGTTCCCCTGCCCAAGCCTCCCTGAGGTGATTGGTGGTCACTGGTACCCTAAAAGCAAACAAAGTGGGTAACCAAGCGTTTGGGTGCAACAGAAATAAACCGTAAAAAATGTGATTCTTTGGTTTCGCTGTGAATTCTGGGAAGAGTTCTCTCACAATATGACCTGAAGGGAGCGGTAGAAATGAGATTGGGGAAGATTGAATTTAGTTTGAAGATGAGTGAATGAGGCAAAATGATCCCCAATATAAAGATCTTTAAAGCAACATAGTCCTCTTTTTCTCCAGTAGGGATGTAACGATATAGAAAATTTGATATTTCGATTATCGTGAACAAATTATCACGGTTTACGATATTATCGCAGTATTCTTCATTGCTGTACAAATGTCTAAAAAACACATAGATTTAAATAATTTCACAAAATCTTGTGATTTTCTTGTCATACTCAAAAATCAGAAGCCAAAATTTTATCAAAATAAAGCTTTCATGTTAAAAGGGCAAACAACTGGCACAGAAAGAGGTTTTATTTTAAATGAACAAAATAAATAACAGGAACAAAGCTTATTTGTCTGGTGCAAATTTAAATAAACACTTTAACAACCATAGTAGGTCAAAATATGCAAACAATTATCAGGAACAAAAATTATAGTGAAGTTCAAATGAAATAAACTTTAGACTTTAAGCTGAACCTTAAATACGTATAAATGTGCAAATAAAGAAACAGTTGTTTAGGAGCCAAATATGTTGTTATGAATTGTAGTTCACTCTGTGTGTCTGTGGGTGTTGCTGTGTTGTTACCTGAGGGTCAGGTATAAAGGTAGCTGCCTGCTATTGGTTAGGTGTTGGACCTGGAAGGGTAAAAGGTTTTTGACCGCTGTGGCGCTAACTACCGGCGTTATGGTTGTCGGATCAGTTAATGGAATAAATTAATATTTTAATTGCATCAGAAGAACATCGTTCTGGTCATTTTTCGATCAACACGCAACGGTAACGTTTACGAAATGCGAGTTAGTGAAGCGCATCGACCAGGTTACTCTTGGTCAAACATCTCAGTAGCTTGAAGCATTAGCCTTAGCTCCTTCAAGTTGCTTGTACAAATTACAATAAAATGTAAACAGATGCTCTGCAGACAGGATAACTGTCCTCCACCAGTTGTCCCTCTGCATTCCTAAAAAAAAAATATGCCCAGACCTCGGACTCCGTCCTTTTAGTGGGTTGGTAAATGTCCTGCGTGCTATCACCATTTTCTGCCATGCTCACGTTACAATGCCGATGTTACAAACTACAAATTCACGTGAGACACAGTTGTGAGTCGCTCGCAGACTTGAATGAGGCTGATATTACATATCCCGGTAATCGACTGCGATAATGAGATAAAGTCAAGCATAAACGGTAATCGTTATCGTTTAAAATTTTACCACGCTTTACCGTAATACCGGTAACCGTTCCATCCCTATTCTCCAGTGAAGAAAGAAGAAATACTTTATCCATCAACCCTGGTTTAAAAGATGATTGTATACTATGGGCCCCATCTTACACCTCCCGCTAGCCGCTACCCACTACCCGCAAATTGCTGATTTAGGAACCTCCGCCAACCGCTAATGCAATCTTCCGCTCCCTAAAGTCGCTACCCATTATGCCGACTCCCTTACTCACATTGTAGGCGCGGCAATGGGCGTGTCTCTTGCGCGTTCCACAAATTCGGTATCTTGCGATCGCGGGGTTAGGATAGAGGGTAGCGGGTGGTCTGACCACCCGCTACCCTCTATCTTAAACCCGCGAGATACTGGTACCGCAAGATACCGAGTTTGTGGAAAGCGCAACTGGCATGTCGGCGCGTAAAAGAGCGCGTCCAAATCCCGTCATTGCGCGTCCACCCAGTCACATGTGGACTGCTCAAACGACTCTACCTCTCGATTTTGCATCACTGTATTACTTGCATACGTTATTATTCTCTTAAGGGCAGATGATGTCTGTACAGCTGTGGCAAGATCTCATTCAGATGTTTGCTGTCGAGGAAACGAGATCACAGAACTCTGTTGTGGAGTTTCTTGTACTGTGCACCTCCCTCTGACCTTCTCCTTGAGCTCGGAACACCTGAGATGCGCTCAGTGGTAGAAGGTAGATGTCATCATACCTGTTCCTCTGGCTCAATGCTCATCCAATGATCCATTTAAAAAGGCGTAGTGAGCTCCCAGGAAAGTTTTTCTCAACTAGAAAAGCACTCGGAGAGCGCAGACCTCCGCCAAGCACAACAGTTCTCCCATATAGTGATTTATAGATTGCTTGAAGGGCTATTTCATTAAAATCCATCCATAACTTTTTTGAGTTATCTTGTAGACAGACAGACAAACAGACAGATATACGCCGGCGAAAACACGCTGGCAAAAACATTACGTCGTTGGCGGAGGCAAAAATATTCTTACACAGACAATTCCTAACGGCTACCTGAAAGTCCCAGATAATTGGTGCACTCCTGGTAAACACGCTCAGGCAGAGCCGCCAGAACCGCCGCAAGAACCGCTGGGAGCGGCTATGCGTCTTGGTGCGTCTTGGCACAGCTGTGCGCACAGCCGCTGCTAAGGATATGTTCAAGATAGCTCAAAAAGTTATGGATGGATTTTGATGTAATTTTCAAGAGTTGTCAGAAATGTGAAAAGGAAGAACTGATTTCATTTTGGCTGTGATCCGAAAGAAATCCTGGATTCTGGATCACTTTCAAATTTTCGATAACATTGCGCTCAATGGGGCCGGAAATTTTGTTTCTCAATATCTCTGTTAATTATTGCTCACAACTCATGAAATTTCACTAAGGGATTGATAATGGAAACCTCTATCAAATTTCAGAGGCTGATCCAGATCTGATCCAGATGGCGGATTTTATCGCAATCTGTAAATCGCTATATGGGAGAACTGTTGTGCTCTCGGAGAGCGCAGACCTCCGCCAAGCATTATCATTTCTTTTGTACTCCAAGAAGTTTCAACAAACTGCTCAGAAAAAAGATTAAATCATTTGCTCCACATTAGTGGAATATGATAGAATAGCTGAGGGCACCGACCTGAATCTTACTCCGGCAGACATTGATCACCTTGTTAACAATACTGCCGATATGTTACTTTCCGCCTTGGATGCGGTCGCTCCTCTGATGAAGAGGGTTTCTAATCTCAGGAGCTCAGCTCCCTGGTATAATTCACATATTCGCATGCTGAAGCAGAATGCACGTAAAATGGAAAGGAGGTGGTACTCCTGTAAATCTGCGGACTCCCATCGTGTCTGGAGAGATAGTTTAATAGTCTACAAAAGAGCCCTACGCAGAGCTAGAACATCTTATTATTCTTCGCTAATAGAAGAGAACAAACATAACCCACGTTTTCTGTTCAGCACTGTAGCCAGGCTGACAAAGAGTCACAACTCTGTTGGTCCATGCATTCCTGCTACTCTCAGTAGTGAAGACTTTATGAGCTTTTTTAGTGGGAAAATAATCAAAATTAGAGATGAGATCGGCCAGGCCCAGCTGTCGGCGGCTGTGGACGTCCCTGCAGCTTCGTTGATTTCTTCCGTTTCTGATTTGACTCTGGACTGTTTTTCTCCTGTGGGCCTCTCTGAGTTGACCTCAACTATCAGTAAAGCTAAACCATCTACATGTCTGTTGGATCCCATCCCAACTCGACTGTTCAAGGATGCTATGTCCTCTATTGGTATATCAATTTTGGATCAGATGAACCTATATCTACAATTAGGATATGTGCCACAGGTTTTTAAGTTGCAGTCATTAAACCTTTGCTCAAGAAACCATCTCTTGATCGGGACATCTTGGCAAGCTATAGACCAATATCCAACCTTCCATTTATCTCTAAAATTCTGGAAAAAATAGTTGCTAGCCAGTTAGGAGAACACCTGCATAGAAATGATCTATTTGAGGTCTTTCAGTCAGGGTTTAGAACTCATCATAGCACAGAAACTGCACTGATTAGAGTCTCCAACGACCTCCTCATGGTCTCAGACAATGGATTAGTTTCTGTCCTTGTTCTGCTGGACCTCAGTGCTGCTTTTGATACTGTTGATCACGGCCTTTTGCTGCTTAGATTGGAGCACACTGTTGGAATTAAAGGGACAGCATTAGGCTGGTTTAAGTCATACCTATCTGACAGGTTCCAGTTCGTCCATGTTAATGACGTTTCTTCTACACGGACTAGGGTATGCTATGGCGTCCCACAGGGTTCAGTTCTGGGACCAATCCTTTTCACTTTATACATGTTGCCCTTGGGAAAAATTATCCAGAGCCATGGCATAAACTTTCATTGCTACGCTGATGATACGCAGCTGTACTTATCTATGAAACCAGAGGAAACAAAACCTTTGGCTAAACTTCAAGGGTGTCTTAATGACATTAAGTCCTGGATGTCCTCTAACTTTTTGCTTCTAAACTCGGATAAAACAGAGGTTATTGTCTTTGGTCCCAAACACCTGAGGAATGGATTGACTGGATTTACACTGGCTTCCAGCACAGTTGTGAAAAACCTTGGAGTTATTTTTGATCAGGATATGTCATTTAAGCAGCATATTAATCAGGTTTGCAAGACTGCCTTTTTTCATCTCCGAAATATTGCCAAGATTAGGAGCATCCTCTCCCAGGGTGATGCCAAAAAATTAATCCACGCGTTTGTTAGCTCTAGACTGGATTACAGTAATGCGTTGTTAGCAGGATGTTCGAAAAGCTCGCTAAATAGCCTTCAATTGATCCAGAACGCAGCAGCGAGGGTGCTGACAGGAATCCGCAAGCGAGATCACATCTCTCCCGTGTTAGCCTCCCTCCATTGGCTTCCCGTGAAATTTAGAATTGAGTTTAAAATTCTGCTTCTTGCATATAAGGCCCTTAATGGCCTAGCTCCGCGCTATTTACAAGACTTGATAGCATGTTATGCTCCTAATAGAGCTCTCCGCTCTCAGAGTGCAGGATTACTCGTCGTTCCTAGAATATCTAAAAGTAGGTTTGGAGGACGGGCCTTCTGCTACCAGGCACCTTTTTTATGGAACCAGCTACCAGTTTGGGTTAAGGAGGCTGATACCATCTCCATTTTTAAAACTAAATTGAAAACATTTCTGTTCAGTAAAGCCTACAGTTAGTCTAAACTATAGTGTGTAGGGACTAATAGTTATAGTTATAACTATAGTTGTAGTAGTAAGACTTGAGTAGCTCGTCGTAATCACAGCTTCGTCATAGTTATGCTGCTATCGGCCTACGCTACAGGGGGACACCAACATGATCTGCTGAGTGGTGTCTCCACTGCTCTTCTCCTTTTTCTTCCCATTCTTCCTCCCTTCCTCCTCCTCCAGCTCATTTATAATTATTTGGGAGCACCCTGTTACTGAAACTGTGCTCCATTTTCTTTGCTTTCCTGTGTTTGTTGTGCTGTTTCTGCCCCCTTTTCTTTCTGTGTATTTGCAGGCCAGAGTTTCCTGGGTTTCATGCTGACTTGCAGTTCCATCCTCTGTCCATCCCGGGGTTCTCCTCCACTTGTGTTTGGGTGCCGACTGGCGTGGTGATCGGCGACCTGGTCCTCTGGCCATCTCATCCCAGTGCTGCTGCCTCCATTTGTTTATATTTATATATCGCATCCTTTTGTTTGAAATCCTACCCTTCTCTTTTCTTAAACCCAAACCCCCTCCCCCCCCCCCCCCCTCCCCCTTTTCTCGCACACACCTCACCTACATCCCACCCGCACATTACTGATACTCAAGAGCCTATCATGGCTCATTACGCTGACCACACGCCCAAGGGCCCTCCATAGCCCGCTTGCATTCACCCTACAACAATTCCACTACTTCTTACTACTATTATTTTTTACTTTTTCTGTGCTCTCCTCTCTCTGTCCTACATCCTCTTTCTGTCCTCCATCTTCTCTCTGTCCTACATCCTCTCTCTGTCTTGTCTCCCCTCTTTTCTTTCTCTGCCCGGCTGGTCTTCATCAGGAAGGTCCCCCCATTTGAGCCAGGTCCTGCTCAAGGTTTCTTCCTCTTAAAGTGGAGTTTTTCCTTGCCACTGTTTGGTATAAAGGTTTTTTTTTCTCCCTACGTGGGAGTTTTTTACCTGCCATTATCATTGATTGGATTTAATTATATAATCTTAGTTGATGATATTTGCTCGGGGGTCATGCTCTGGGTCTCTGTAAAGCGCCTAGAGACAATTGTCATTGTAACAGACGCTATATAAATAAAATTGAATTGAATTGAATTAGTTAGAGCTAGTTATGTATATATCAGTGCAGAGGAGAAGAAGGAAAGAAGAGGAGGAAGCTCTACAGCAGAGTCCCAGACGAGCTGCCCATGAGAGCTGCTACGATCTGGATGTAAAGACGCTCCATAGCGGTTTGCAGGTACCGCAACCTGCTCTTAAAGGCAATGGCTACTGACGCACTGATTGGTTAAACAGGTGGAACGCCCTAACCACTCCTATGCATAATGTGTGCATAATATAGCGGTTAGCGCAGGTAAGATCGCGGGTTTCGGGAGGTGGAAGATTGCGTTCTTTGCGGGGGAACGCCCCTCCTGCTACCTGCTATCCCTTAATAGCAGCTTTAGGAGGTTTGGCGCAAGATAGGGCCTAATGTGTGACTTAAAATATCCTGCAGACAGAAAAACTTTTTAACCTGGTTCATAATCTTGAGAGAATTTCTTAGAATAAAGTTGCTACCTAGTGAGACAATGGAGGTCTTGGTGGGAGAAAAAAGAATTGCTGGGAAAGATGTTTCAGAGACTAACGTGGCTTCAGTTTTCGGGCCAGTCATTATCAAGAAGGCCCCAGCGCCAAAAAAAAAAAAAAAAAAAAGAGCTCTCATGTTCGCAGCCCAGTAATAATGTTTAAATATGGGAAGACCAAAGACAAAACTACCTACTGCCTTTTGCAAGTGTGATCTGGAAAAGCGGCCAGACTGATTTGCCCAAACAAATGAAAGTATAACTGAGTCCAACTGTTTGAAGAAAGAGGATGGTAGGAATCCAGGGAGGTTCTGAAACAGATACAGAAACCTTGGAAGTGCAACCATTTTCACTGCATTGATGCGGCCAATTAGACAAAGAGGTCGGGTGGTTTTTAATTGATTAATTTTGCTAAAAAATTGCTTGTTATTAATAACTTTAAGATATTTATTGATACCCCTTTAATAATTTAACAAGCACTTCAAAGCCCAACAAGCGGGTGAACTGACATTGAATACTTTCAGACATGCTACTTTTAGAAACTGTAAGTGAAACTGTAAGTGAAAAACAGGACATGACAGATGTGGGCTGAGTTTCTGTCTTCTGTGCATGTGTTGTGTGATGGTGAAACCCTGGACACACTTACCTCTATCAGGGACTTCTGGATTTGAGGAGCCACCTTGTTCTCCGCAATCACAAGCTCGTCCAATATCCTGTAGTGTGTCCGCATGGAAAGAGGCTTCTGTGTCATGTCTACCTGCACATGTCCACAGATGTTATCAGATGGCTGTATTGTTCCAGAGGCAGCCCTGAACATCTGTGAAATCTGTCATCAGTACTTTGATGGTCATTTGATGCGTCGTCTGTACCTGGAAGCTGGAGATCATGTGTGGTTTCAGATAGTAGCCTGGTTTAGGCCTTGTGCAGCACGTCTTTGAAGGCACAAATCTGTGATCCATTAAATGATACGTGAGCTTGAACCGTCTCTCAGGCACCAAGAAAACCCGCTCCGCCACGTCTTCATTGGCTGGTATGGATGTGTTCCTGTGGAAACGCTCCACCACTTTCTGAAACACACATGAACATGTGTGTGTTATATGTGGGTGCTAATGCCACTTGTATGTCCCTGGCTGTCCACATCACTTGTCTCACTCGTTCGTGAGACTCACTCAAAACGACTCTTCTCACCCACAGTTTTACAACAAACCGCATCATCCAGCATCTACAAAGATGTACATTGCAGCATGAATATAACCTATTGGAAAGGAAACTGGTGCAGGGAGGATGGAGTAGGTGGCAAAGAGTGTCTGGATCAGTGACTGAAGAGAAACAGTGAGAGTGAAGTACAAGGTCTACGAGGTCTAATGACACCAGTCCTTCTGAATGGAGACACAGAACAACAGACAGGAAGCAGAGTTAAGTTTTCAAAATGAGCACAACAGAGGTTAGGTGTCTTGGAGACAAAGTAAGAGATGGGAGAAGATGGTCTGGACACGTAAAGAGGAGGAAGAGTGAATATATTGGTATTAGGATGCTGGAGATGGAGCTGCCAGATGGCAAAATGGAAACACATAATCATAAAATGAAGACAAAAGAAGAAGAAACAACAGCACCTGTTGAACACACATCTCTCTCCAGTCACAGGGTCACTACTCGCACAATCATCCACGAATAGGATTTGTTCATACCAGGATGGTTTCCTGCTTCTCTGATTGGACCTAGTGTAGGCCATGTTACATCTCCAGAGGGCTGAACTTTAAGTCTGTAATTCATGTCTCTGTTTTTTTGGTTCTCCTTTATGTTTGCTTACCAGAACTTTCAGAATCTCCAGGCTATGGGCCGTACAGCTGAAGTCCACAGACTCTACTGCCTGACTGAAGAAGACATGCCGGTAGTGGAGGAGGTCTTTCCGGTCCTCAAAGAACTCCTTCATTTCGTTGTGCAACAGCACTCTTCGCACCACGCCGTCTAAATGAGTGCTCCTGAACTGCATCTCTCGCTCCGTGCCTGTCGTCAGGCATCTCCATCTGTGAACTGTGCAGCACAAACACACCGCCAGTCAGCAGGTTGCATCACGTGTGCGCCAGAAGGAACAGCTGCCGTGATATTTTACGTGATATGATTCGTTTATGTTCACTGCTGCTTAAAAGGTCTGTGACAGCCAGCCTCAGCAGCCGTCGGCGTCACTACATCGTGCAGAACGCTGCATAATGAGCTCAGCATGCCACTGAAGGTAATGCATAAACACTGGACAAAAGTAGAAGATGAACTGAGGAGAAAAGTCTGAGTGATTGAACAAATACTTCCACATCTGCCTGAGAAATCCTCCACATTTAAAGAGAACTTTTAACGGACTCAGAGCTGAAACTGTCACTCGGTATTTTGAAATGTCATGCTCCCCTGACAAAAATTAAAACCAAACCAAACAACTGATCAATGATCTTCATGATTCTGTTCTTCTACACCTAAATATTCTTCTTTGTTCTGCGTCAGGTATGTATCAGTTTAAACAGACTTTCTTGCTTCTACAACACAAAAATTACCTGAATTCATCAGGGTGTATTAATTTATTAGCTCTTGAAGAACATGTGTTAAGACACAAGGATTAAAAAACAACTATAAGAGAGCTGTTAATGAATTACAGGTGTGCAGAAGACTTACACAGCAGATAGAAAGATCTTCTAACACTGAAGTGTTCTGACGTGGAGTTTTCAAGCTTGTTGAGCTCTCTCTCCTCCAGGTTGTCCCGTCTGTATTTAAACCACTCCTTCACCAAAGCCACCTCAGTGCCTTCAACACACACATGGACACAAGCCCAGTGGGACATGTTCAGGTTAAACTGTGTTTGCCTTGTTTCAGTCCGACTCTGCGGTTTGACTGAAAAAAGGGAAGAATGACCCTGAGAGTGTTTGTTCTGACGCACTTACAGCCCCGGTCTTTGTATTCAGTCAGTCTTCTGATGAGGCCATCTGGGTTCAGACATGCTGCAAATCTTTCCAGCTTTGCTTTTTTGTAGTGCGTCACCTTCTGTCCTCCTGGCCAGCGTGTTTCCAGATCTGAATGACAGAAGTGAAGCAGAGGTTTGTGGAGCCATCAAGCACGTTTGGGTTTGAGGATGCACCAGTGTCAGAGCAGAGATGGTGCTGGTATTCATCTATTAAATAAATGTAAATGTCTGGTCACCATCTAGGATCAGCTGAAGTTTGTTTGTTGGAAGTCACTGAAGTGGATTGTGTAAAGCTCTTTGACACTGACCTCACTGTGACACATTTATCAGTGTCTCCACTGGGTGTTGAGTACATGTCAGTAACAACCAAAAGAGGTCCAAGGAAGGACAAATGGTGAACCAGTGACTGGATTATGGGCACCATGGACTCACAACAGGATGAGTAGGGAGTGCTGGCTATAAATCAGTTTGGAAAGAACGCTACTCAGGAGAGAGTTGCTCTGGCAGATGTTACAAGTCCTGCCATTAATGTGGCTCTTAGTTTAGCATAAATAAGCCATGAAGCTCCTATGCTCATATTCACATTGCTCCCTGATCGATGTCTTTCAGAAGAATAATGAATCCTGTTGCACAACTGGAATGGTTCAGTGTAGAAGACAGGAAAAATTCAGGGAGCTAATTTAGCCTCCACAGTCCCCAGAAATCATCCTAACATAAGATCTGTGGAATACGCATTCACTTTTAGCTTCGCTTCATCGGCTTTCTGTTAAATCCTGGACAGAATCCAAATTCAAATCTCTCAGGGGTCTTGAATGAATGAATGAATAGATGAATGAATGAATGATGAATGGATGGATGAATGAATGGATGGTTGGATGAATGGATAAATGGATGGATGGATGGATGGATGGATGGATGGATGGATGGATGGATGGATGATGGGTGGATGGATGAATGGATGGATGGATGAATGGATGGATGGATGATGGGTGGATGGATGAATGGATGGATGGATGATGGATTGATTGGATGGATGGATGGATGAATGGATGGATGGATGATGGGTGGATGGATGAATGGATGATGGTTGGATGGATGAATAGATGGATGGTTGAATGGATGGTTGGATAAATGGATGGATGATGGGTGGATGGATGAATGGATGGATGGATGATGGGTGGATGGATGAATGAATGAATGAATGGATGGATGGATGAATGAATGGATGGATGGATGAATGGATGGATAATGGGTGGATGGATGAATGAATTAATGGATGGATGAATGGATGGATTGATGATGGGTGGATGGATGGATGAATGATGAATGGGTGGATGGTTAGATGATGGATGGATGGACGGATGATGAATGGATGGATGGATGATGAATGATGAATGGGTGGATGGTTGGATAATGGATGGATGGACGGATGATGAATGGATGGATGGATGATGAATGATGAATGGGTGGATGGTTGGATGATGGATGGATGGACGGATGATGAATGGATGGATGGGTGGATGGTGATAAAGTTTATAGGTAGGGCTGGCTTGTGTGACCCTGAACCAGTCAGTCAACTCGTGTGGCCAGTGTTCCCAGTGTTCCCAGTACCCTGCTGAGCGTCTGTCAGTTATGCTCTACACTGAACTACAACTATTTTTATCGTCATGAAGAGTTGATTCTAGAAAACCTGAGGAAGGCTGGTAACATCAGCAAGAAGGTGTTCAGTGCTCATTTATGTATATTCTTCTTTTGCAGATGACAGTAACACATAATGAACTTGTGCATCTTCTACCTTTTTTTGTGATGTTGATGTAACTGACCCAAGACCTCGGTATCTCAAAAACTCTGGGCCGCTCTTCCTTTAAAACAAACAAAGATGAATTCACAATTCATGTCGTTCATAGGGCAACAAAATATCAGATTTTGCAAGTCCTGGAAGAGGAGATCCATATCCATATTTCTGTGGTAGTTCTGATTATTCTCATAAAAGATGGCTTAAATGTGTGTAACAGGCACTTTAGTTTTATCAGAACACATTTTTAAATCTTAAAATAATTTTGAATATGAGACAATACTAAGGATTATCCTGAATTAAAATCTCAATAATCTTACACGGCAAAGCACAGAATTTATTTTTGGAAACAATTAATTTTAAAAGATTGTGATAATCATCAGGGTCAAGTGCCTGAAATGACTTTTATCTGCAGGGTGGCTGGATAAGGCAAGAAGGTCTGTCAGTAGCTGCTGGACAAGTGGAGAGATTAATTCAAATTCAAATTCAAAAATACTTTATTAATGCCCCAAGGGGGAAATTCAAGTTTCAGTACACCAGTCTGGTGTACTAGGGGAGCTGCTAGTGTCCAGCGCTCCTTTTCATGCCCGGTCCCGTGGTCCGAGTGCTAACTCCAGTTAACAGCCGTTAGCAGCCGTTAAAACAGTTAACAGCCGTTAGAACCAGTATATCTCCATAATGATGACAAGTGAGATATCTCCAGGTCAGAGGAGGAAACACCGATGAACCAGACCGTCTCCTCTGGGAAGACTGAGCTCCTTCAGTCCGGCGAGCGATGGAACCGACCGTCCCAGAGCCCGGTTCATCATGCGGACTGGACCAGGCCGTTGTCGTCTCCCCTGGCAGTGCTGGGCCCCACCAGGTCACCAGACGGCCCCTGCCAGGTCAGCTGATCCATCCGGCGTGTAGACTGCTGGACAGAGGCAGCAGCTGTTTGCCGGTCACGGCCACGCCGCCGCTGCTACGTCGGGGGCTCCCGTCCCGGCTCAGTGATGCTGCAGATTAGCGCCTAATCTTCCATCAGATCTGCTAAAGCCGCTATTAAGGGATAGCACATAGCGGGAGGGGCGTTCCCCCGCTAAGAAAGCAATCTTCCACCTTGCTAAACCCACTATCCCACCTGCGCTACCCGCTACATTATGCATGGGAGTGGTTAGGGCTTCCACCTGTTAAACCAATCAGTGCGTCAGTAGCCATTGCCTTTAAGAGCAGGTTGCGCTACCCACAAACCACTACCCGCAGACCTCTACCCGCTACCCGCTAACCGCTATGGAGCGTCTTTTCATCCAGATTGGAGCAGCAGCTCGTCTGGGACTCTGCTGTAGAGCTTCCTCCTCTTCCTTCCTCCTCATCCTCTGCACTGATATATACATATAAATATTTTTACACAGTCAATTCCTATCAGCTACCTGAAAGTCCCAGATAGTTGGTGTCCTCCCAGTAAACACGCTGTGGTCGTCTATGGTTTAACTGGCGAGGAAGCCGTTTAAGACGATCTCTGCTATTTTCTCAGGGGTTCAACTGAGGCCAAATCACGCTTTTTATACAAGAGTTAATTCCAGAGGTAGAGACGTTTGTGCACATGTGACCAGGTGGACGCGCATTGATGCCATTTGGACGCACTCTTGTACGCGTTGACATGACCCTAAACCCACAATCGCAAGATACCGAGTTTGCGGAAAGGGCAAAAGACATGCCCATTGCCACACCTACACAGTGAGTAAGGGAGTCGGCATAACAGGTAGCAGCTTTAGGGAGCGGCAGATTGCAATAGCGGTAAGTGGAGGCTCCTAAACCTTTTGCGGGAAGCGGTTAGTGGGTAGCGGCTAGCGGGAAGTGTATGATCGGGGCCTATATATCTCAGTTGGTTTAGGATCTCCCGGGAGGGGCTCAGGGAGGTGGCTGGGTAGAGGGAGGTCTGGGTCTCCCTGATTAGACTAATACCCGCCTGACTTGAACTCTGTTGATGGATGGATAGTTGTCATGGCCTGGTCGGCTATGACAAGAACAGGTTGTTTGTGTATGTGTGTCAGGTTGGCGTCTCTCCCTGTCTTTAGTGGTTCCTGTTTTACTTTGAAGTAAAACAGGAACCACTTGTCTTGTCTTCATTGTTTTCTGCTTGGCTTCCTCCCTCTTGTTACCTTGATTCCCTGCACCTGCCTCTCGTTTGTTCCTCTGTGTATCTAAGTCTTGTCTTCTCCCTTGCCTGCGTTGGTCTGTAAGGGTGAATTCCAATTCCTCCCTTAACCCTTAAATCTTAACCCTCAATCTTAAAAATGTGAGCTCCCGTGAAGTGCAAGTGTTGTCCCGATTCTTATAAAGTCAAGTTGAGGGACAAGTTTGAGGGCTGTATCGCCCTCAATATTGAGATTCTCCAACACCACCCTTGGAAGTAAGGGCTACCCAGAAGGCATTGCGTATTTTCGTCAAGACGTCTTCAAAAAGGATGGCGCCGAAAAAAGCTAGCTACAAATGTACGCATTTTCGTAGTTAATAAAGATATAAATGTTACGAGACTATCTTACTGTCTTTGTTACATATATTTGTATTATCTTATTCTTCTTCTACATCTTCTTCTCCTTCTTCTTGGTCGCTGTCGTTTCTTGACAGACTGGACGTAGCTTTGGTGTAAGGCCGCCCCCCCCAGAGTCTGAAGATGTAACTGCACTCAAGGGCTGTCCCATTTCTAAGTCACAAGATAACCCTGACACTTACTTTGGAGGGCCAAAGACTGAGGGTTAAGGGCGAGGGTTGAGATTGAGGGTTAAGGGAGGAATTGGAATTGGCCCTTAGTCTTTGTGGTATGTTATGTGGTTTGCAGTCTCGCCTGTTCCCCCCTCGTCGTCCTTCTCGGAACCCTCGTCCTGGTAGTTAAGTTAAGTTTGGATTCTAGTGTTTTTTGACTTTAGGATTTTGGATTCTGTGTTTTTGTGTGAATAAACCCTTTTGTATCATGCTCCTGGGTCCCCCCCTCCTACACCTGCACACCATGACAATAGTAACTATAAGAAGCACTGAGTGAATAGAAATATGACAAGGCTGCTTGACTTGACAAATTAAACTGAATCAGAGGAAGCAAGAGATTTTATTTAATCGCCTTTAGCTGATTATAGCGCCCTACAGACCAACTGGGTTCACATCTTGTAGAGTCATTCAAACACAATCAATAAAGAGCCTATAAAGTTTCATGAACATCTGTAATTCATTGGGAATCAGTTAAAAAAATTATTTTTGTTCTAGCTTATCCTTTTTTGAGATTTGATACAAGCCAAAACGTAAGTCTAACTCCAGCACCACCTACAGGCCAGCTGAGGTAATTACAGCCGTCAGAGCTCCTCATGGGTTGGAGTTAGCTCCTCATACCAGCTTTGGTGTCTGGATGATGTCGTTTTCGAAACTCTTAGGGATGAAAAGCAGAAGGAAACGTCATTTATCGAGTACCTCCTCTATGTTGTTGAGTTTGCTGAACATCATCTTCTCTTTTCTCTTCAGGACATCCAGCATCAACTGCTTTTTGCTGATTCCACCGTACAAGACTGGCTCCCACGTCTTTAAATCCTCCAGGTCAAACGTCATTTCCTACACGATCATTACAACACACAACTCAGGTGCGTCTGCAGTGGAATACATGTGATCTGATCAGTAATTTATCTTTTTCTCGCTTTCAGCAACCATGTATCTGCTGACAGCGTATGGTATGTGGAGCGCTCATGGACTCACAGCACAGCCGTTCCTGCACTCCTGCATGTTAACGTAGTAGTTGAAATTGTTCCAAGCACTTTCGATGCCCAGGAAGTTGTCGCTGTCTGTGGTGTAACTTTTCCCAGTGAGGGGGTCGATGAAGAAGTTCTGGTGGACGCTGTGGCTCCCTGACAGCACCAGCACCCAGCAGTGCACCATCAGGCCTTGCAGGAAGTCGACGGGCCTCTGCTCATCACCCTGCTCCGGCTGGGACACAAGAGGAGACAAAATTCTACTTTTAAACTTTATTTAGGGAACTGTTTTTAATGTGAGCTGAGTGAGATGAAGATCTGTCCAACAACACACAGCTTCACTCAGTGTATTGACACATATTGATACTGATTGTGTCATGAAGGAGGACTGAAGGGCTCAAATACAGTAGGGGCAGGTGATTTAAAACCAATCCAGAGCAGAAACTACTAACTATGGGACGTCTCCAACCTACGCTGAGCTTGTGACGCTCAGCGTAGCTTGTGACGTCTACGCTCAGACGTTTGAAATGCTGCTCCAAAGCGGTTCATAACACCCATGTCAGGAGACTGAGGTTTCTGCTTACCTGAACGCACATCCAGAAGTCCAGGATGCTGGGAGGTTATGGAAACACTTCCTAACTTTAATGATCCGAAACATCAGTGATTTGGTGATTTATTCTTTAGTCTTTCGAACTAAAACAGGAAGTAAAGCAACCGGTTGGCACATGAGAGCAAATAAACCAGGGACAATATGACACAAGACTAATGTAGAAAAACCCAGAAGATGAACTAAACAGAGGCCATAAAACCAACCAAAACCCTCCATCAAGAAAGACTGCCTTCATTAGACACAATATGATCTAAATATATGAAATAATATCATCCTATAGAAGCTCATGTTTGTTCTTCAAACCAGATGCTGATGTTTGTTCACATAAATTATTTTTAATTAGGGGTGTGAAAAAAAAATTGATTTGGCAATATATCGCCATTTTCGGCCGCCCAATATAATGTCGATTTTTCAGCTCCTAATATCGATTTTTTTTCGTTTTAATTTTTTTCAAAAACACTAATAATAAACAATAAATAGGTTGTTTTGAAGCAAATAGTTTTGACTCAATGTGTCTTCTGAATGATCAATATCATCTGATGAACATATACAGCAACTTGATTTTTCATCTCTACTTTTAATTTTGATATTAACTGGGTAGAATATCGCAATATATTGTGATATCGCGATATAGTGATAATATCGTATCATGACCCAAGTACAGAGATCCCTTATTTTTCGCGGTTAATGGCCCCCCCACGAGAATCAAAATCCGCGAACTGGAGCCGGAGCCCCCCCGAGCCTAAATAATGGTTTAAAATATGTTTAAAAACCCCAAAAAAGTATCAAGGCACTGCAGCGAAACAAGACAAAGGCTCAACTGTGGTCTTTCTGTTACCTTCACAGCCTCTGGTCTCTGAACCGTAGTAAACAAACTGCTCTTTCATCTAACCCCATTTTCATTCTGCCGTCCAACGACACACACACTACATTAACGCCACACCATTACCCATAAGGCCATCTTCTTAAAGGGGCCAGGCTGGCTCACAACATTTCTTTGCTGTGAGAGAACGCGCACAACATCCTGTGGTGTTTCTGCGATTTTTCTTGATTTTTTTAAAAATATATATTTCTGAAAAAAATCTGCGAATAACTAAAACCGCGGAACTTAAAGCGCGAATTGGCGAAGGATCACTGTATATCTTTGAACTGGGGCTAGTTAAGTTGGATGACCCTAACCCTCCCTGCTACACTGAGGATGAACAACACAGTTCTTCACATCAGCTGGACCTTTATTCTAAACTGCAGAAATCTGGTTTCCATCAGATAACAGAGACTGTGGAGCAGAAAAGAAAAGAGGGAAGAGAAGATTTCCAGCTGGAGATAAACTCCAGATGCTGCAGCGTATATCCTGGTAATGTCATTTACATCTCATGACTCCTGAGCTCTCATAGCCTTTTGTTATTTTCATGAACAGATAGTAAATTGCAGAGAAAGTGGCTCTGAGCCCCAACCCTCACGTTACCTCCTGTTGATTGTGTCTCTGAAGCAAGGCAGCTTCAGCCAACTGTTTCTTCTCCTCCTGTTCCATCAACAGACTCTTCAGCACCCTCTGAGGCTTCACTCCGTATTTATTCTGCTTTTCCTCTTGTTTGGGGGTCTCACCCTGCACAATCACACACGACAAAGCAGTCAGCAGCGTGACAGAAGTACGACTCCGAGTCAAACGAGTGAGATGACACGAAATAAAAACCTTTGATTTACTTCATGATTTGTGATTCATGTATTTTCTCATCACCTTGATTTTATGTTTATACACATTAATCTTTGCGTTTCAGACATGCAACACGTTCCAGAAGACGTTGGGACAGTCAAGTTTTTGTCATTCAACACACGTATTTTGGGACTGACTGAACCACGTGGTTCATTTGTAGTTTCATTTTCTTCATTCTTCCTGCAAACATGCGTCCCAGGTGTTTCTGAGTCCGCAGATGTGGACCAGGAAGTCTTTAGGCTTCTTTTCTTGGATCTACATTTGTGAATGTAGATCCAGATTTTAGTGCTTGATAAAGGTTTCCTCCAGCAGTCTCAGGCTGCACCTTCGGCCTTCACACACTGAAGCACAAAGGCAACTGAAGTGAACTCCAGTTTCATTGAACCGTTAACTTACCAACAAACATTCTGATGATTTTCTCACACATTTGTTGATCAAATGAGATGCTCTGACAGGTATCTGACAGGTATCATGAAGGTATCAGCCAGTCATGGACGCTGCTTCATCATTACGGTCGACCTGTTTGAAATAACATCCTCAGGTTTTCTTTCTTTCACCTCCTTACTGGCATTATTATCTCTGTATCAATGCTTAGGAAGCACTGCAGGCCTGAAGTGGAAAAGTGGATGTGTATTAACTAGGGCTGGGCAACGATTAAAATTTTTAATCGCGATTAATCGCATTATTTCCCTGATTAATCATGATTAATCGCATTGTATATGCAAAATCAAATAATGAATTCAAAAGTAGTGTAAAGGTCACTTTTATTTAAATGTTCTGCTGCCATATGAACTAAAGTGTCATAACATTTGTTGTTCAAACACTTTTAACATCAGCACTTGTCAGTAACACATATTTAGTGTAAATCTCATCTTAAAAAATGTAAAATAAAATAAAAGCTTATTGCCACTGCCAGGGCATTAATGTCATCCTGTTTTTATAAAAAAAAAAAAAACAGTCTACAAACAAAATCCAACAAAATGATTGTGTCTCAGCACAATCAGAACATTAAAACAGGTAATTTCTGAGGTAACAGCAGAAACTTTTAACGGGGAGTTCAACTTGTCAGTTGTTACAAATAACCTTGTTTCTGTTGAATCCTCCGTCTGGGAGAACTTTAAAATGAAAATGTCCATGTTAAAGTTCAGTAACTTTACCAATCCGTGTATTATTCATTCTTTCCATTTTCAATTGTCAAGCAAAAAAATTAAAATTAAAATTAAAACGTGACATTATTACGTTTTTCGTTTTTAAATCTAACACAAAAAAATGAAAAAAAAAAAGCCTGTTTTTTTATATTTCCATTTTAGACTTGGATCAAAAATACTAAATTAAAAAACAGGCCACAGAACTGAATTAGTTTTATAATGGAGGACTAGACTTTCTGTTGTCATTACACATCTGTGCCACTAGATGGAGCTGCACTGCAGTAACCAGCTAGAGAACAGCAGGACAGTGAACACATGGAGCAGATCTGATGGAACATGGAGGAATGACGACAAAGTTTTGTTCCAGTCCAGAGTTTTTGTTTTAGACAGAATTGTTAATATTGCTACCTGAGTTGCTACCTGAACGGTAAAGTTCACGGATTTTTACCGTTCTCCATGTCTGTTTTAGCTTTTCCATCTTTACCTGCCAATTATCTTCCGGTTCCGCAGTAGCCAGTAACAGACTTTTCAAAACAAAAGCATGTGAGCAACATGCGTTAATGCGTGATAAAATATGTTGGCGTTATCAAATTAATGCGTTAATGCGATAATAACGCGTAAACTTGCCCAGCCCTAATATTAACATAATTAAATGAAGCTGAGGAGAAATACCATGAATTATCTTGGGTTGAAACTATTCCTAAAGACATAAATTTAATGTAGAAATCACTGCATTTTAGAGGTTTCCTTTTTAAATTTTTTAAATTTCCCTTTTACATATTTTCCCAACTTTTCTGGTATGTACTGCAGTTCCTGCTCTGACCTGAGTGTCCAGCGGGGGGCACTGCAGGGAGCTCTGGTCCAGCAGACACATGTCTTTGACAGCGTAGCCGCTGACGCAGTAGGCGTCATAGTTGAGACCCAGCAGAAGGCTGCACAGCAGGGAGGCGAACTCAAAGCAGTTGGCCCTCTGTCTGCGCAGCACTGAGGGGGGGGACAACAGCTGCCCGGGCTGGAAGACACACCTCACTGTCAGTCACACTCACCTGCAGACACCGCTGAGACGTTACAGTAGTAGAGAAGGAGAGCTGGCAACAAACTGGAAATAGCTGAATGATGCTGTGTGCATGTTGTACATATGTGGCCAGGAAATGAAAACGCCAATGATTCTGAATCCTGAGGGATGTTTCTAGGGCTGTAGCGATACACTAATCTTGCAATAAGATACGATACACAACATCCAGGTTCACGATACGATACATATCAATATTCATCTTACAATACATTTACATCATTTTCTGAAAGATTTTAAAGGGACAAAGTGATTTTGGTGACATCTTGTGAGTGTTCCAATGACTTTGTTTGAATTAATTGAACTGAAAGCATCAATTACACATTATATGGCTGACAGGCAGCTTGCAAATGCTGGACACAATGAATAAAAGATGTGTTTAGACAGCGCAAATTGTTGCTTACAAACTTTTAAAGGTGGGACACGGAGGTTTTGAAAGAAGCTTAGAATATCGATACCCACGGCTGAAAAATTGATACTCTCCGGGGAAGTAAAATATCGATATATATCGCAGAATCAATAAAATCACTCAGCTCTAGACGTTTCAAGACTACTGGATACTGTGGTATATTTAGAGACGATTCTTTATCTGTCTCCCAACATTCTGACAATAAATGTCCGGGGTTGGACTTCAGCGGAGACAAAACTCTGATTATTTATGCTAGAATCTAACAACCTCGCTGTACCGTAATTTAAACCCTAATTTAATCTACAACAGAGATGAATCGGTCCAGCAAGGAATGAAAATACTGCACACAAGCACTGCAGAGCAGTTCCCATTAAATGTACGAATTACATTTTTTTTTTTTATATATATATAACTATATTGATTGTTTTATATGTATTTCATTGTGATTTATTATTGAACAGGTCACACTTGAAAATGAGATCTTGATCTCACTGTGTCTTACCTGTATAAACAAAGGTTAAATAAAATAAAATAAAAACCTGGGCATTCATTGTTGTTTTCACAAACCAGAATTTGGAAAACTGTCAAGCACCCCGACAACCGTGACAATCAAACAGCTGGTGAGAAAAAAAAAAAAAGACAAAATGATGTTCTCTGACCAGGAGTTCAGGTGGCTCCAAACGGTCCAGGGACAGGAAGTCGGCCACAAACGAAGCGCAGCCCTCCCAGTTCACGAGTTCAGGGTGGCTCGTGCTCGTGGGCCGAAGAGTCGTGGACACAAACTTCTGGAAAAAAAAAAACAATAAAAAACACGCATCCAGTTTTAAGACCAGCTGTGTAAACCACTCAATTTTCTGTGATATAAAAAGATGAGCAGGTTGCTGGTGTTACCTTGACACCGCATTCGTTCACTGGGCAGAGCAGCAGCGGTTTGCGTTCGGGATACAGCAGGGAATACTGCAGCTGGAAGTTGTTTGCGATGGCCAACAGTCGAATCTCATCAGCAGAGTTCGTCCTGTGAGACGCGGGGACCCTGAGGGACGGAGGGAGAGGAGCTAAAGCATCAGAGCATCACAGGGGTGAAGGTGAACAACACGGATCAAGTCATCTGGGTGACAACTTCTGTTTTTACTGTCTGCCAGGTGTCGAACACACCAGACTGCTTCAGGTTAACCTGGGAGGGAAATGCAGTCAACACACACCATCGATTCTGTCGTCACGGCCTAAAAACATCACTGCCTCACCTTCTCAGGACTAAAACTGTGACTTTATCTCTCCCATTAATCACTCAAGTCATTAGACCAGTGGTGTGCAAACTGTGGTACGTGTACCACTAGTGGTACGTGAGCGCTCTCTGGTGGTCATGACTTTCCACATTTTCACTTTAAAAAAAAATTGGAAACATACAATGCATTATAAATACAACGTTTTAAAGGGTTAGGACAAATGAAAGGACACATAAAAGGACACATGAAAGGACAAATGAAAAGACACATGAAAGGACACATAAAAGGACACATGAAAGGACAAATAAAAAGACACATGAAAGGACACATAAAAGGACACATGAAAGGACAAATGAAAAGACACATGAAAGGACACATAAAAGGATACATGAAAGGACAAATGAAAGGACACATGAAAGGACACATAAAAGGACACATGAAAGGACAAATGAAAAAACACATGAAAGGACACATAAAAGGACACATGAAAGGACAAATGAAAGGACACATGAAAGGACACATAAAAGGACACATGAAAGGACAAATGAAAAGACACATGAAAGGACACATAAAAGGACACATGAAAGGACAAATGAAAGGACACATGAAAGGACAAATGAAAAGACACATGAAAGGACACATAAAAGGACACATGAAAGGACAAATGAAAAGACACATGAAAGGACACATAAAAGGACACCTGAAAGGACACATAAAAGGACACCTGAAAGGACACGATAAAAGAACACATAAAAGGAAACATGAAACGACACATAAAAGGACAGGACAGGGATGTCTCTTTCTATCCTCTGTGGGTCCTGGTGCCTACAGTTTCTACTCTTGTGTGAGTGTGTGAGTGTGAGTGTGTGTGGGTGTGTGTGTGTGTGTGTGGGTGTGTGTGAGTGTGTGTGAGTGTGTGTGTGTGTGTGTGTGTGGGTGTGTGAGTGTGTGTGGGGTGTGGCAGTGGAGGAAACTCACTGAAACTCCTGAGGATCTGAAATGTGGATGTGAGCGAGAGACTCCAGTTCTGTCTGCTGTGTGTCGTCTTCCTGTCCTTCTTCATCTTCCTTTTCCTCCTTTCTTCGGGTTGGTCTCTCACCAGCAGGCTCCATCTTTTACAAAAGTACTAAATCTATAAGAGTAATTATTATATTATTATTATAAAACTTATATACATATACATATATATGTATGATATATTATATATATATATATATATATATATATATATATATATATATATATATATATATAAATATATGAGTTGGGGCTTATTTTTCCCTTTTGTTTTGTTTTTTTGAGCTTTTCCGTACCTGTCCGCGTGCGTTGGTGCAGCCGGAGAAGAAGCGACTGGTGAAGTTTATTGATTTTTGGCTCAAAATTAGAATCTAGCCGAAAGAGTCTTCAGCAAAGCTAACCTGAAACACAGCAACTATTTTAACTCACCACAACTGACTGATAAGATCGACATTTATCGGTGTTTTTTTTTGTTTTTTAACGGACAAACGTTACTTACAACAAAACCGCCGGAACGTTTCTGCTCCGTCACCATGGAAACAGCAAAGCGAAATGACTTGCGTTAAGATGCCTTCACGTACCCTCGGAGACGAAAGAACGAGTAACTTTTTTTTAAAATTAAGTTTCCGTTTTGGCTCATTTTCTCCACATTTGTCCTTGAAAAATCACAGTTCCTGAAAATGAGTGAATATTCTACTCCGTATATTTTTTGAATGTATTTATTTTGTGTAATTATTGTGTTAACTGATGCAGAGATTATTGTGTCCCTCTGACTGAATAGTAATAAATGTTCATCACAATATTCAACCTATATACCTGAATTACTTTGAGTCATCCGCAGCTCCTGTTGGGAGTTTTAGCATCCTCACAGAAAAAAAAAAAAAAGCTTTATTGCCCCGACGTTTCTAAAATGTGTTGCAAGTCTGAAAGAAAAATAATGAAAAACATGAAATAACCTGTCTGCAATCACTGCTTCTGGAAGTTTCACACACATGAAACGTCAGCTAATCACTTCACCTGTCACCAGCAGGCAGACAACGGCCCTCACGTGCACCGTGCACGCTCTCGTGGACGACTGCACGATTTCTGACTTTAGAGAAAGCTGAGGTGAGGAAGGAGGCGGAGTCACAGTGAACCAAAGAAGTTTTAATGACACGACGTTCATCTTCACGTCTGACAGCAAAGCCGACGAAAAATGGCCCGTTTTAGGATAGTTGGGGTTCCATTTCGTTTTTAGCTTGTAAAATGTCAGAATAATGACAAACAGCTGTCAACACTGCTTAATTATTTACCTCTCATGGACCGATTCAATTCAGCTCATCCTGCCCTTTACACAGGAAGCATCCAAAGTTACATACCTAAATATGTTCCAATGTTCAATTTATAAAATAACAGCTTATTTTAGGAACCCAATAGACTGTATCGACCTTTGACCCCCCACCCCCTATGACAGATGCCTGAACAAACTGATTTCTGTACACTCGTTAAGTTAAAGTTCCCTCGTCGTGTCTGCAGGGACCTGATCCTGTCACTCAGGGCTCGTCAGAGGCTTAAAGCAGTGACCAGTAGATGGAGGTCGCCTGCTCCAAGCATCAACATTAGTTGCCATTTTACTACAAACCCATATTTCATCGTCAAGCAAAACTGCTTCAACTCAATTCGGTTTTCTCTTCGTGATCATTGACCGTCCACCAGCATCTTCTGGAAGTCTTTGGTCGTGGTTCTGGGGACACAGAAGTCCCGCCTCGTCTGTGGGCTCCCCGTACGCTGATGATTAAATATCCATTTTCAGCACATGAGCGTGGACCGTTCAGGTATCAGGGAATCAGAAACGAGGATGAACCGACTCCTCGGTATCTCTGTCATTGTTCTGATATACGTTCTGATAAAATGACCTAATATATCTACATTTTCTAGTGGTGCACGATAATTATCGACCCGATAACTATCGGGCTGATAACAGGAAATTATGACATCATCTCGATAAGTCCGATACCCTGACAAATAGCCCTGATAACATATATATTTTTGTCAACACGGCAGTGTGTCGCTCCCTCTGAGCCTTAAATGACCGGCAGTGAATGTTATGTTCATGTGACGTCGGCATAATCAGAAAAATGATTACTCAATAAGGAAAATCAAGAATACCCCCTCATGCCAGAAAACAACTAGTTAACTCAGTCATAATTTTGGTAGTTGATGACTTTGATTGATATTCACAGTATTTTCCCACATGTTACACATAAAAAAAGAAAAAATAGAAAAGGCTGAAAGAACGACTAGCAAACGAGGAAACAGAGGAATTTACGTTACACCTTGAATGCAGCACAGCGAACTGATCACAACAAACATGGCGGAGATTTCATGGAGCTTCGTTAAAGTTTCAGAAGAAGATAGTTTGGTGGTTATTTGTGACGAATCCTCCGAGCGAATTCTACGAGGAGGGAAGCACAAGCTTTAATACGTAAAACCTGATCAGCCACCTACAACATAACACGCTTCAATGGAGTTTTGAAAACACGCTAACTATTTAATTTTTGGGCAAGCCAGCAGCAAGTCTCCCCTCTCCTCTCCCTCATCTCTCTCATCTCAATGTTCCATTGGATTAAAAAAAAAAAACTACTGAACCTCATTTACTTTAATTAAAGGTATAAATTTAAATGGAACCACAAGCCAAAATCCTTTAAATGTTAATATTTTTCAGTTTGTAATTCTGATACATGTATTTCCATCAGTTCAAGGAGCCTTTATTTATTTATATCAGTCAGTAATGAACCTTATTTAAGTTGATGTGAGATATCAAATAGGTTTGTTTGATAGCTTTAAGAAAATGTTTGAGAGGTTTGACAATAGTTTTTCATTGGAAAAAATAAATATCTGTTCATTTAAAGAGTCAAAACTGCTTTTGATTTTGTTCATAGTATTGATGTAATGATCTTAGGTATATGTGCGTGTTATCGGTTATCGTTATCTGCCTTTAGGAGCTGAAAGTTATCGGTATCAGTTTTAAAAAACAGTTACCGTGCATCCCTAACATTTTCCTCAACCTTTTTACTCTCAGAACAAAAATAAACAGCATGTGAACTTGTAGATGCAACTGTATGCTGTTTATTAGAAAAATTTGAATCTTTTCATTTTACAGGAGTGTAAAACAGGAATTTGGACAATGTGACGCAATAAAGCGCTGATGAGTCTCTTCATACCATCAGTGGAATCTATCTGAGAGGCAGCATTAATCCTTTCATGCACAAACAGAATTAGGACATGCAGGGTTGGAAGCACCGACAGGTGAGCTGTCAGACTGCACAGCTCTGCCAGGACACTCTGAGTTACTTAATGGGTGAACGACTGATCAGGTTGCAGTGAAAATATTGGCAATGGGAAGCAAAGGTAGCGGGGGAAAACTAAACAGGAAAAAGGAACAAGAAGCAAATGACCACATGAGTTTGATTCAGCTGCTGCTGAAGATGAAGACGTGGATGACTTCTGGATAAAACCCTGCCCCGCAGTCTCTGAGCCGATTCAGCTTCACCCGTCCCTGATCTCGGGTCAGAAACCCGTCCTCAGCCCTCTGAGCTGGACAGAAGCTCCTCCGGGTCTCCACCAACGCTGCTGCTGCATCCGGAAGTCTGGGTGACGGCTGCAGGAGGAGGAGGAGGAGTAGGAGGGGGAGGAGCTCTCTCAGAAAGTTCCTGAGCAGGAGGAGGAAGGACTTCCCAGCAGGTGACGGTCAGTCCTCAATGGAAGGCAGTGAGGTCACGGGCACTCGACGGAAAAAGAAGCTGGATCCTCTGAAGAGGTGACCCTGGCGAGAGGGTGGAGGGTGGGGGGCAAGGTTATTATCGTTAACGAAAACAAACTAAATAACGAAAACTAGAATTGAAAAAATATTTTCGTTAACTGAAATAAAATAAAAAGTTTTTTTTTAAAAACGCTAACTAACTGAAACTGTATTATGTGTTTACAAAACGAACTAAAATTAACTATAATAATATCAAGAACGTCCTTCGTTTTTGTATTTGTAATTTTTTTTCTCATAAACATTTGAAATCTATTAACTTCGTTCGCTCTATGGAGCCCCGTTTGGGTCATAATTCAATGAATAAATGAGTCCAATATTATGAAATACAGCCGTTTATTATTATGAAATACGTATCCATTATTATGAAATGTTTCCCATTATTATGAAATATATGTGCATTATTATGAAATATTATTAATATAATTATTAATATTAAAATCTCAATAAACATATTTATTAATGCATCTTCCCGCTTGTGGTGTTCCTGCGTATTTACTGACCAGCAGCTATCTGGTCTCCGTGGAAACAGTCCATTATAGTTGCTGTTTTCTCCCGTTACTTCCCAACGCTGACTGGCCTGCAGCTGCAGCTTCTCTTTCCAGGGGGCTAGCTTAGGCTAGCTTATCCAGCTAGTCTTGGTTAGCCTTCTTTCCAGAGGGCTAGCTTAGCTTAGCTTATCCAGCTAGTCTTGGTTAGCCTTCTTTCCAGGGGGCTAGCTTAGCCTAGCTTATCCAGCTAGTCTTGGTTAGCCTTCTTTCCAGGGGGCTAGCTTAGGCTAGCTTATCCAGCTAGTCTTGGTTAGTCTTCTTGTGTGAGCTTTTCAAATGGACTTTCAGATTCGTGGGTTTTTTCCTCCTTGAGAAGTATTCCACACATTGTATCACCTGCTTCTACAACAAGGCACTTATTTTTATCGTTAACACAGTCATAGTCAAAGAAATCCCAAATAGGACTGTGCCGCTTTCTCCCAACTTTAGCTTCAGCCATCAGTGCTCTTTTTTTTTTGCGGTTGTTGTTGTTGTACGGCGAAGCGTATGGAGCCCCGTTTGGGTCATAATTCAATGAATAAATGAGTCTATTATTATGAAACACAGGCATTTATTATTATGAAATACGTATCCATTATTATGAAATGTTTCCCATTATTATGAAATACATGTTTGTTATGAAATATTTGCCATTATTATGAAAAAAATGTAATTATTATGAAATATATTTTTGTTATTATTTAATCTTAGTTTAATGCATAATAGTTGATTTCAGAATGTCTTTTTTATCTAAGAATGAGTTTTTACATAATGGCTTCGTTTTTCATCAGAATGAGCTTTTACATAATAATGACATTTAGCCACTGGGCGGGACCAGTGGTTGACCTGCACGCTCATTGGCTGATCCTTCTCTATGCAGTTGGTGGGAGACTCGCATCCAGCCTGTTGGCTACCTCTCGGAGTAAGTCAGAAAAGGATCTTTCTCCTGTCACCATGCCGTCAAAATCAAGTTGACATCGACTAAGAAACGTAGCGCGAAATGTAGGGAAAACTTACTTACTTACTCCAAGAGGTAGCCAGCAGGCTCGATGCGAGTAAACATGTATTTCATAATAATTGGTAACATTTCATAATAATGGATACGTATTTCATAATAATAAATGCCTGTATTTCATAACAATAGACTCACTTATTCATTGAATTATGACCCAAACGGGGCTCCATAAGTCAGCGTTGGGAAGGACCAGGAGAAAACAGCAACTATAATGGACTGTTTTTACCGGAGACCAGATAGCTGCTGGTCAGTAAATACGCAGGAACACCACAAGTGGGAATTGATAAATATTAGGGATGTCCCGATCACGTTTTTTGGGTCCCGATCCGATTCCGATCTTTTAATTTTGGTGATCGGCCAATTCCTGATTCGATTTCACTTTTTTTGAGTGGGCAAACAGAGTTTAATTTCCCATGCATTTTATTTCCTGTGTACATTAATAAATAGGCCTGCATCCAAGCTGAGATTAATAGCTTTTATCATCTCATAAAATAAACAATAACTTATTTAAACACTCTTCTTTCTTTCTTTTTTGTTTGGGAGAATTATTATAAAACACATTTAGTTACAGAACAGTGACTGTTCAACAGTCTCAGTACTAAAGAACATAGCACTTCCATTTAAATAGCAGCAGGTGAACTTGGCTAGCAGTTTAAGGCAATGAAAACACTAGCAGAAGTCTTTGCAATCAATGAAATCACATCAGAATAAAAATAACATCAAATATTAACTTAACTTCTTTGACATGTTCGCGCACCTTTGTGTCCTTTGTCGAGCATGTAATGATGGGAACGAGGCTCGAGGTAATTAATGAGCCGGTTAAATGCCTTGTATTCCACATACTGAATGGGCTGGTCGTCCTCAGTAATACATTCTGCTATTAGCTCGGTGATTTTTCTGTATTTCTCCGAGTCTTTCAGGAGTTTGTCCTTTCTTTTAAAAGTTTCACAGAGCGTTTGCTGCCCCCCTCATGATATATCAGCCTTCCACACGTTGCAAGTCGCAGTTGAAGCGTCGGTCTTTGTAATTTTATAGTGCTCCACACTGCTGACATTTTTGCTAAAGTTTAGCCTGACGCCGCCGGTCTTGAAACTTTTAAGGTGATACAAGACAGCGCTGCTGGGAAACTTCATTTCAGTGCAAATTATTAAATGTATATAGTTTAAAAAATATTTTTGTTTGTGTAATATGATTACTTTATTAATTTGTGTTAATCAGAATCACTTTTTGAGGAAAAAAATAATGAAAAAAAGATCGGCGTGTTATAATAATGTTGATCGGCCGATCCGATCCACCTTAAATTTTTAAGATCGAAGGCCGATCCGATCAGGGGATCGGGATCGGAACTAGGGCTGGGACGACGCGTCGACGTCATCGATGACGTCGACGCAAAAAATACGTCGACGCAAAAACTGCACGTCGATGCGTCGTCACTCAGAATCAAAAAATGGCGGCGGCCGCGGCATCGAGTAGCAGCGAGTCGGGGGAGAAGAAGCTATCTCGTAACAGGATGTCAAAAGTATGGGACTACTTTACACCTAAAGGTAACGATTCGGTGGTCTGTGACCTGTGCAAAATAGAGATGGCATATCATAAAAGCACTATTAAGCACTAAACTAAAAATTAAATAAAAACTAAAACTAATGGAAAATACATAACTATTATAACCCTGGTGGGTTAGAAAAAAACATCACCAGCAAAAGCAGAAGCCCAAACTGCGAACGTACCTTGCGGCTTAGATGATCCCAGCAGTGCAGCCAGGATTTGAAGATGGGAGAACGAGGCGGGAGACCTGCGGCCAGCCTGACATCACAAACCGAGCGCCAGCCAATCAGAGTCGAGCATCACAAATGCACCCGCCATCGCGATCACGCCTGCTTGAAAAACACTCACCCGCAGCCGTTGACCGCCATGACGTCCGCCACCAGCATGAACGGGTAGGTGAGGACGCTGACCGCAATCTGCAGAAAGGCACTCTGCGTCAGTGTAACTTGAGGACGCGCGAGCGCGGCAAAAACCTTTCACGTGACCGTCTGAACTTACGCCCATCACGAACTTGGTGTAGCTCCTCACCGCCGAGGCCTGGCTGAACTGAAAAGCAAGCACAAGCACACGGGTCAAGCCGGGACTCCCGCGGCCCAGACTGGAGATGCAATCAGGGGGCGCCTCGCGACCCCGCCCACTGGTCTGGACGACGCCCAGCGCTGGTCAAATTACACCTACGGTCACAGTTCTTACACTTTCGTCTACAGCGTAGGTGTTGATGACGTGAGCCAGCAGGTTGCAGCACCACAGGAACAGGACCTCTCCGAGCACGTGTGGGACGAGACCACTGCAAACGGGAAAGACTGGTCAGACTGGTCAGACTGGTGGAGGTACGGCTGCAGCGTGAGTCGCTGACTTACACGTAGAACCCAGCCACGCCTTCTTCCTTAAAGATCTTCACGATACAGCCGAAGATCCCTCTGGAAATGTGACAAACTGCATTAACACAGGGGTGCACGACAATTATCGACCCGATAACTATCGGGCCGATAACAGGAAATTATGACGTCATCCCGATAAGTCCGATATCATGACGAATAGCCCCAATAACTAGGGATGCACGACAATTGTTTTTTAAAACCGATAACCGATAACTCTCAGCTCCTAAAGGCTGATACCGATAACACACACATATACCTAAGATCATTACATCAGTACTATGAACAAAATCAAAAATAATTTTGACTTTTTAAATGAACAGATATTTATTTTTTCCAATGAAAAACTATTGTCAAGCCTCTCAAACATTTTCGTAAAGCTATCAAACAAACCTATTTGATATCTCACATCAACTTAAATAAGGTTCATTACTGACTGATATAAAAAAATAAAGGCTCCTTGAACTGATGGAAATACATGCATCAGAATTACTGACTGAAAAAGATTAACATTTAAAGGATTTTGGCTTGTGGTTCCATTTAAATTAATACCTTTAATTAAAGTAAATGAGGTTCAGTAGTTTTTGTTTTTTTATTTTTTAATCTCATGGAAGCTTTAGATGAGAGGAATGAGAGAGAGGAGAGGGTTGACTGCTGCTGGCTTGCGCACATTAGCATTAGCTTCTGTTAGTTCACATTACTGCAATTTCAAAACTCCATGGAAGCGATTGTTATGTTGTAGGTGGCTGATCAGGTTTTACGTATTAAAGCTTGTGCTTCGTCACAAATAACCACCAAACTATCATCTTCTGAAACTTTAACGAAGTTCCACGCCGCCATGTTTGTTGTGATCAGCGCTGTGCTGCAGGCTGCATTCAAGGTGTAACATAAATTCCTATGTTCCCTCGTTTGCTAGTCGGTCTTTCAGCCTTTTCTATTTTTTTTTCTTTTTTTATGTGTAACGTGGGAAAATACTGCGAATATCAATTAAAGTCAGCAACTACTAAAATTATGACCGAGTTAACGAGTTGTTTTCTGGCATGAGGGGGTATTCTTGATTTTCCTGATTGAGAAGTCGTTTTTCTGATTATGCTGATGTCACTTGAACACAGGCATGGACTGGCCATCGGGCGTACCGGGCAATGCCCGGTGGGCCGACGCACATCTGTGGGCCGGCCCAGGTCTGTCATTAAAAAAAAAAAAAAAAAAAAAAAAAAAGTATATAGTTTTTATTGACCGCAACGGTAACGGACTGGTAGTCGGCTCATAAAAATCTCCGGGGGGGGGGGGGGGGGGGGACGACGACGACGACGACGACACACACTCAACAAACTCAAGAAAGAGACACTGACAGCTAATCAGACAAGCGCTACAGTGCTGCGCTGATGTGAACGCAGTATGAACGTTATTTTCTGCTGAAGGGAGGGGGTGGAGGCGGGGCGGGGCCTTGCGAAGCCACGAAGTGGCCCATTGGTTGATTTTCTTGACGGACATTGGGCTAGTCCAATGAAATTTCTCAGCTCTCGTTGGCCCGCTCCTCCCATCCCTCCTGACCAAATTTTGCCGTTTGGCCTGACCGGAGAGTATGGTGGCTCGTGGATGAGTATGGAAATGGAGAAGGAGAAAAAAGCACAAAAGCGAAAGGGAGGAGCAAAAAAAAGCTCAGAGAACGGAGACAAAAAAAATTAAAGTGGATGCAGCAAAATGTGCCAAAATCATGGAAATGTTTTGAACCACAAGCTCGGGGGCGGGGGCCGCGGGGCCGTCGGCCGCGGGGCCGTCGAGTGAACAGGTGGTTGTCGGAGAAGAAGCGGACGACGAGAGGGAGAAGGAGGAGGAGGAGGAGGAAGAGATGAGACCCAGCAGCAGGGCGAGATTGAGGTCAGAATAGCTATTTGGAGGTGATCACCTGTGTGTGTGTGTGTGTGTGTGTGTGTGTGTGTGTGTGCACTTTATTTTAATTTTTGAAACTTCACTATGTGCACATAGTATACAACATGCAGCATGTGCTTCCGCATATCGTATAAATAACCGGCATTTTTGATCCCCGGTGTATGGTGGGCCGCCAGGGATCAAAAATGCCCGGGCCATTTTTTGGTCCCAGTCCAGCCCTGCTTGAACATAACATTCACTGCTGGTCATTCAAGGCTCAGAGGGAGCGAGACACTGCTGTGTTGACAGAAATATATGTTATCGGTAGGGGTGCACGATAAACTATTGGGCTGATAACAGGAAATTATGACGTCATCCCGATAACTCCGATATCACGATTGGAAAGGACCTCGCAATACGATATGTATCATGATACAATACGATATTATCACGATATATTGCAAATTCTACTCGGTTAATCTCAAAATTAAAAGTAGAGATGAAAAATCAAGTTGCTGTATATGTTCATCAGATGATATTGATCATTCAGAGGACAAATTGAGTCAAAACTATATTTGCTTCAAAACAACCAATTTATTGTTTATTATTAGTGTTTTTGCATTAATTTTTAATACATTAAAACATTTTCCTAAAAAAACGATATTAGGAGCTGAAAAATCGCTATTATATTGGGCGGCCAAAAATCGCGATATGTTGCCAAATCGATTTTTTTTCACACCCCTAACCCCCACTGACTAGGAAGGCGCCGATTTAACGAGGGTAAAGGCGAAACGGTGAAGAACATCGACCTCACAAGAAACTCCAGGCTTCCCGTCAGTTCGGATCCTGCCCACTTCTACTGGTTTAACTGGAGGAGGCCATACTGGAGAGGACTCTGAGCCCCAGATCGGATCGGTTCTGCCCCCTGACATGTTAGGTTCCCCGATACTCAGGTTACCTCTGTCGCTTTGCCATCACATGAATGTTCAGAGAAAAGAAAAACCTCAACAGCTTGTATTTATATGTGCAGCATTTATAAGATCTTACCCGTATTTGGCTTCTCTGCCAACAAACTGGGCCATACAGCGCACGGACATGACTGTCAAAGAGAGCAGAGCGGCTGATTAGATAAACACTGGTGATCAGCAGGTGACCTTCATATCTCCTGTAGTGACGTTTAATGGGACTGAATGTGTAAAGAAAGGATGACCTGCAGGTTCAGCTGGTTGACAGGTGATCGTTACGGGACTGAGGGGGAAATGCAGTATGTTTGTTGCTCCTAACACGGTTCCTGATCCTGTTACCTCATTTATGAATTAATTAACACGGTGGAACAAATAAATCGCAGGAACCAAGTAATGCCTTAACGTAACTTGATGTTAAGAGTAGGGATGCACGATAACTGTTTTTTAAAACCGATACTGATAACACACACATATACCTAAGATCATTACATCAATACTATGAACAAAATCAAAAATAGTTTGGATTTTTTGAACTGATGAAAACACATGCATCAAAATTACTATCTGAAAAAGATTAACATTTAAAGGATTTTGACTTGTGGTTCCATTTAAATTAATACCTTTAATTAAAGTAAATGAGGTTCAGTGATTTTTTTTTTTATCATGGAAGCTTTAGATGAGAGGAGAGGGGAGACTGCAGCTGGCTTGCGCGCGTTAGCATTAGCTCATGTTAGCGCAATTTCAAAACTCCATGGAAGCGATTGTTATGTTGTAGGTGGCTGATCAGGTTTTACGTATTAAAGCTTGTGCTTCCCTCCTCGTAGAATTCACTCGGAGGATTCGTCACAAATAACCACCAAACTATCTTCTTCTGAAGACGAAGTTCCACGCCGCCATGTTTGTTGTGATCAGTACGCTGTGCTGCATGCTGCATTCAAGGTGTAACATAAATTCCGACATTCCCTCGTTTGCTAGTTGTTCTTTCAGGCTTTTCTATTTTTTTTCTTTTTTTATGTGTAACATGTGGGAAAATACTGCGAATATCAATTAAAGTCAGCAACTACTAAAATTATGACTGAGTTAACTAGTTGTTTTCTGGCATGAGGGGGTATTCTTGATTTTCCTTATTGAGAAATCGTTTTTCTGATTATGCCGACGTTACTTGAACATAACATTCACTGCCGGTCATTCAAGGCTCAGAGGGAGCGACACACTGCTGTGTTGACAGAAATATATATGTTATCAGGGCTATTCGTCATGATATCGGACTTATCGGGATGACGTCATAATTTCTTGATATCGGCCCGATAGTTATCAGGTCGATAATTATCGTGCACCCCTAGAAAAAACCAAACTTTGCGAGTCTTATAAAGGACGTACCATGAAAAGGATGTGTAGCCACTCTGGATAGACACTGGATGAGCATCTCGTGTGATGTCTGAGAAAACATCAAAATAAAGCTGCAAATACAAGAGTACAGTCTTCTAGTGCCTAGACAGAATACACTGTTACATCAGAAATGATACGTTTCAACGAATAACCAAGAGAAAGGTCTGATTCTGACATTGAGACATTTGTTTCCGTGAATAAATGTGGCATGGAGAGCAGACTTCCTCAGACGTCACCGTTTTCACTTCTCTCACCTCTTCAACCACTTTCCTGAGTGAACTCTGCTGTCCATCTTTCTTGGACCGAAGCATTACCTGCTGAATAAAAACACTGCTTTTACACACCTGCCCAACACACCATGGGGTAAATGAGAGTTTAAAAATCAGATGAAAATACTTATTATGCTTAACGCCTTTACATAATGAGGTGAATAAAGAAGAATGAGAGCTGTGACAATGACATTATTCATTAGTTGATAAATAAAATGAAATGAAAGATGCACAAACGTGTGACAACAACGGCCGATCAATACAGTCAATACAACACTCTGGAGGTCCTTGCAGAGTTGCACTTCTCTTACAGCGAGGTGTTTTGTAATAAAAATTCACATTCAAAAGCAGAGGCTGGGAACAATTAAAAATAACATTTGTTATACAAATAGCAGAAGCTGCAGCTGCAGTGCAAAGACTTAAAAAACTGGCAGACATTCACACAAAATATCAAATCATGTTACACCCCTTTTCTGTGACACACGTCAATGTTTCCGCTGGGAATTCAGACGTTATTAACACAAGTTTTTTGTTTCGTGGGACATGCTGATGACGACAGGAAATATCAAATAATTGAGGTTAATGATCTGTGTTTGTCTCAGTCGGCGCTTACCTGTTTAATTTTGCCCCTGACTACGGCAGAGATGGCGCTGGATATGATACGAGGCGAGAGGCCCCGAAAGAGCCCCGTCTTTCCATCCACGTTCACGATGTGGTGCGCTGAAATCAAATTCACTTCCTGTCAGCTACTCTGAAAGTTTCCAGCGAGGCAGCGAGACATTTGTGAAGGCCACTTCACTCACCGTAGGAGAAGAAGCCAGGCAGGTACAAGACTCTTCTTCCAAACATAGTTGTCCCCACAGTTGGGGGAAGAGGTTCATGTCCCACCTGGAAACAAGAAGAGCCAAAATTAAACACTACTTTTTTATGTAACTGCTGCAATTAACTTTATTCAAAATTTAATTCAGTTCAATTCAATGACATTGTCCCTGAAATTGTATGTTGCTGTAACTCATGATTTAAGTTTCTTCAAAGAGCTGTTATAGAAGGTTCTAGCTGTGTTCAGGAAGAATCTCCTGCAGCGGCCTGTACTGCAGCGGCCTGCACTGCAGCGGCCTGCATTGTAGCAATCTCCATTGTAGAAGTCTGCAAATCTGGATTGTCCTGGTCTGCACTGTAGCAGCCTGTAGTGCACGGCCTGTACTGCAGCGGCCTGCTTTGTAGCGGTCAGCACTGTAGCGGCCTGCACTGCAGCGGTCTGCTTTGTAGCGGTCAGCATTGTAGCGGCCTGCACTGCAGCGGTCTGCTTTGTAGCGGTCAGCATTGTAGCGGTCTGCACTGCAGCGGTCTGCTTTGTAGCGGTCAGAATTGTAGCGGTCTCCATTGTAGAAGTCTGCACTGTAGCAATCTGGATTGTCCTGGTCTGCACTGTAGCAGCCTGTACTGCAGCGGTCTGCTTTGTAGCGGTCAGCATTGTAGCGGCCTGCACTGCAGCGGCCTGCTTTGTAGCGGTCAGCATTGTAGCGGTCTCCATTGTAGGAGTCTGCACTGTAGCAATCTGGATTGTCCTGGTCTGCACTGTAGCAGCCTGTACTGCAGTGGCCTGCACTGCAGCGGCCTGCTTTGTAGCGATCAGCTTTGTAGCGGTCAGCATTGTAGCAGCCTGCACTGCAGCGGTCTGCTTTGTAGCGGTCAGCTTTGTAGCGGTCAGCATTGTAGCAGCCTGCACTGCAGCGGTCTGCACAGAGCCAGAACCCTGAGCTGGCTTCCACACTCTTATGATTGGCAGAAATGCAAAGGGCAGCAGTTTGGTGCTCTGCCTCCATGGAGCTTTGGCTTAATGGACCCTCTGCAGCCAATAATGACAGAGCTTTGGCCTAAAGCGTTGTATAAAACTATAAATGTGGTTTAATACATTACTTCCTGAGTGTACACTGGAGTACGCCTTCCTGAAACTAACAGAAGTCTGACTGGCAACTGGCAACACATTCTGATTTGGAGTCAAAACTGTAACATTTTGTTACCTCACAGGAGGAAAACTAATGTGGCAGGTTGCTCTGTCTCCTCCATCCCTTCATCCCCCCCCCCAACCACCACCACCACATCCTGGTAAGGTTGTGTTGATTAGGCACAGCAGACAGAACCATCTGGCACATCAGTCCGTGTTTATGGGTCGGTTCTGGCCCTAACTACACCTGTGCAGCCGCGGACTTTACCATCAGCCGGGTTAAGTTAGTTGAGCATGAAGGGTCACTGACTGGACTTCAGGAACCCGAACCAGAGCTGCGCTCCGCCTGTTAGCCACATCAGCTACCTGGATCAGCAGCTTCACGTACAGCAGCGGATGCGTGGCGGCCGTGACGCCCGCTCCCAGCAGCAGCACCGCGGCGTCCACCTCCACGGGCCCGACGTCGACTGCCTGACCGGGCGGGTTTTCAGGCAATTCCATCTTAAATCACCGTGAAGCGGAGAGACGTTTCATTCCCACTCAGCCTCCAGTGCGGGCGCTACAAACAGAACTTCCGCTTTGTAGTTTCAAAATAATGGTCGTTTTTTTTTTTTTTTCTTAAAGTGTTAGTGAAATTCTGCGAGTAGCTGCAACTGTTCGTATTTGTTTATGCGACAGAGTGTAAGCATACGACAGGGTTTATAGTTATTTACTTTTTTAATGGAACTAAAAATAGTCAGCTGTGATCAAAACATGTGGGCGGAGTCTGTGTCGTCACATCAAAACATGTGGGCGGAGTCTGTGTAGTTACATCAAAGCACGTGGGCGCTGTTTGCTAATCTCTTACAGCCAGACGTTTGACTTCAAGATGGACAGATAACAGCAGCCTGCACACTAAAAAAAACCTACAGTATGTGACATGATGAATGATAATTTATACTTTATATGCAAATCATTTGTGCTGCATATTATACAGTATAAAGTATAATCTTCATTCACAGATCCAGAGGCCTAAATATTGATTATAAAAAGAAATCTACTGATTCTTGGGACTGCTTATCTGTAGTAAATTACAGCTAAACTCTGGTGTAACCTTGCAGAAAAATATATTCTTTATATTTATTCATGACTATATCTATTAAAGTAAAACAACTTGAGACTTTCTGAGTTTTCTTTAAGTTTAATTCCACTGCACGTAAAAGGTCAGACAGCGAGCTGCAGTTGAGGGTGAACGGCCCTGAAATGTGATGTCACACTGGATTTGAAGCATGATCAGAAATATTACGGAAGATGCCAGAAAAAAAAATCCCCCAAAGGACAACAGTGTCTGATTGACACATGACAAAGCTTAGGAGCTGAGAGACAGGAACTAGAGGATTTATTCATTTATTTATTTATTTATTGCTTCGTAAGTGGTGAGTGATTTGTATTTAATTCCCTCGTTTTCTTTTCCTGTAGTAGATTATAGGTATTACAGTTAACAATAAATCATGTTAAATTGTCTGGATAAAGCTTTCGATCTCGCTTTCGATCTCGTTGATGGGTGCTGGACTTCATGTGTTGCCATGGCAACAAGCAGCCTCCTCAATCACACTGAAACTATACATTACCCTCGTTTAACGGCTGCATTCAAACTTATTATTCCATCCAACAGAACAAGTCACCCCGTGTCAGTTTGACCACCTTTTCAACGTTCGTCTAGTGAAGGCGGTAGCCCGTTGCAGTATCTCCCGTCAGATCGCTTCGTCTGAATGTTGTAACCTGCAGGATGATGTTGTTACGCTGAAGCAGCACGTCTGCCAGTCTGTCTGAGAGATCGGTCTCCAGCCATGTCTGACCTCTGGTTGACCTTCTCTATTAAAAACCCTGCTTTTTCTCTGCTATTTGGTCAAACTCTGTCAGACTCTGGACCGATGTTTGCAAAGGAAAAGCATGAAAAGACCCTAACCCTAAAACAATCTGATCACTGAGGGCCGGTCTCATCACTGAGGGCCACTGAGGGCCAGCCTCATCACTGAGGGCCAGTCTCATCACTGAGGGCCAGCCTCATCACTGAGGGCCAGCCTCTTCACTGAGGGCCAGCCTCATCACTGAGGGCCAGTCTCATCACTGAGGGCCAGCCTCATCACTGAGGGCCTCATTCACTGAGGGCCAGTCTCATCACTGAGGGCCAGCCTCATCACTGAGGGCCAGCCTCTTCACTGAGGGCCAGCCTCTCACTGAGGGCCAGCCTCATCACTGAGGGCCAGTCTCATCACTGAGGGCCAGTCTCATCACTGAGGGCCAGCCTCATCACTGAGGGCCAGCCTCTTCACTGAGGGCCAGCCTCATCACTGAGGGCCAGAGGGCCTCTTCACTGAGGGCCAGTCTCATCACTGAGGGCCGGTCTCTTCACTGAGGGCCAGGGCCTCATCACTGAGGGCCAGTCTCATCACTGAGGGCCAGCCTCATCACTGAGGGCCGGTCTCTTCACTGAGGGCCGGTCATCATGAGGGCCATCTGAGGGCCGGTCTCATCACTGAGGGCCAGCCTCATCACTGAGGGCCACTGAGGGCCTCATCACTGAGGGTCACAGCCAGTCATCATCACTGAGGGCCAGAGGGTCTCATCACTGAGGGCCAGTCTCATCACTGAGGGGCCAGCCTCTTCACTGAGGGCCAGCCTCATCACTTCACTGAGGGCCAGAGGTCTCATCACTGAGGGCCGCCAGATCTCATCACTGAGGGCCAGAGGGCCAGTCTCACTGAGGGGCCAGAGGTCTCATCACTGAGGGCCAGCCTCATCACTGAGGGCCAGCATCTCATCACTGAGGGCCAGCCTCATCACTGAGGGCCGGTCTCATCACTGAGGGCCAGTCTCATCACTGAGGGCCAGTTTGTTATCTCTTTATCTCTGTCTCACCATTTTTATGCATCTTACAACAGGTAATAAACACTTTTCGAAACTGATTCTTTACTTGCCGATATTGTTTTGTAACGTTGGTTCCTTAATACTTTTGCTCCTTTTGTAACCTTTATAACTTGTTGTGATGTCTGTGAGGAATGAAAAGCTTTTACAGAGATGGGACATGTAGGAGCAGCGGTGGCCAGACTGGTGCGTTGACAGGCGGAGCGTCTTCTGAGCTTCAGCTCAGTTCCTGGACAAATGCAGGCTGCAGCAGACATCCTCGCTGCCAGACTGACTTCTAGACCAACATGCGTGCTAACAGCACCGTTAGCATCTCTGAACCAGAAACTGTTCATTAAATCCACATGAAACTGACTGTTCTTTACAGAAGTCGACATTCCAGGTAAATATTCCCAAACATCTCCGATGAACCTTTTCATGCATCAAACCTCTTAATTTTCATGGACAAATTTCACATAAACAAGACAAAACAGTCTTTTTTTTATTTTAACACACACACAAATATATATGCCTTAAAAGTCATATACTTTTTAAAATAATAAAAAATTATATTCTTCATAGCGTTAAGTCTGTAGATTTGTCTTAAAGTGTTGAGTTTAGCTGCAGCTCAGTTTAATAGATCTGAATCTAATAAACCCAAACTCTCGTCTTTACAGATATTTATTTATTTTTTATTTGTCTTTTGAACATATATGAGCCAAACAGTCCTTTTCATAATGATATGAATAATTATACAATTATATATCAAACAGATTTATCAGAAAAGAAAAAGAAAAAAAGAAAGAAACTTTCATGAATACAGGCAGTAATAGCCTAACGTTTTGTATGTTTAATAATGTTAAGATTTTTTTATGTAAAAAAAAGGAGTAGAGGGATGCTTAAGCTTATGAAATCCCTACCCCCTTTCATTTACATTTTTTACATGGTCATTAATTTTGCTCAATACACATAATATAATATAATATAATATGATACAGTGATTACCAAAGTGTGGGCCGCAGCCCCCTGGTGGGCCGCCGCGGTACTGCAGGTGGGCCGTGAGAGGTCATTAAAATTAAACAAATATGTTTTAAATCCTCAAGCTTTTTAAAATATATTTTTAATTAATGTAAAATATTCATGACATGATTAAAAAAAACATTAAGAAGTAACAAAACAAACCAGTTAAGTGTTATTCTACTGTCATCTTAACTTAATATGACAAGTGTCACCTTATTTGTTGACCCCTTACATTAATATCGGATCACAGCTTCTGGTCCTGAATGTTGATCACAGTTGTGATTAAAGGTTTCGGTGGGCTGCAAAGATTTTTCACATTTCAAACTGGGCCTTGGTATTCTGAAGTTATATATAATATGATATAATATAATTCATGATTGTTTTTATATGTATTTTATTAAGATCATTATTTATCATGCTGACTGTCAGTTCACTGAATAAATTCATGATAATCTCTGACTGAGATTTCAACCGTGTGTTCCTATGCTACTTTTTAAAATCAGTCTTTTTTTTTCTCAATAATTCAAACTGCAAACATATTTACTTTCGAGGTTAAAACAGTATCGTGCAATTTAATTCCAGCAGGTGGCGCCGTTGGGCTGCGTTGGTGGTGAGAGGGCTCCTTCAGTCCAGCTGTGCTGCCACTGATGGCTCAGCATCCGTCAAGAACGTCAGGTTTGTCATCTGATGAAGCTGTTTGAGTTACAATCACAAGAAGACTGATAAAAATCCTCCTAAACCGGCTGTGAAGCACAACAATCACGAGCCGTGCTGTTGAATAACTTCCTCACGTGGCTCTTCATCTGTTGCTTCAGTGAACAGAGCCCTCCAGCAGGGATGGCCTACAGCTGAGCGTGATGACGACCAGCAGCTGTCCGAGGTCCCAGGTCTCTGCTGGAAACCAGGTTGACCAGTCTGGACTGGAAGGACCGCAGGAGTTTAAACAAAAGAAAAAAAACATTGTGGGGTCTTGTTCATGAGCAGGAATAAAAGAGAGCAGGAGATTGACAGGTGGATGGAGGGATGCAGCGCAGAGCCACTGCTCCTCCGCATCTAAAGGAGGCAGGTGAGTCAGGACGCTCTGCTGGACGCTGTCCTGGGGAGGCGCTTTGGACCAGCGCCGCTGGACGGAGGCCATGGAGCAGATCCAGAGCTCACTGGAGAGATTATATATCTGAGCTGGTGCCCAAACACCAGCAGGCTGCTGGAGTGAGGGAGGTTTGGGCCAGAAGAGCAGAACATTGGATGACTGGATGCAGGAAAGCAACAGGAGCCCCTGGAGAGCCTCTCCTCCTCCTCCATTACGATCTGTCAGCTCGCTTGCTGTTATTTGTGGGGAGGTTTGTGTTTTTTAAGACGGTGGAGAGACCTGAGATGTTGTTGGTTTAGAGACTGTGGCTCTGAGGAGAAGACAGGAGGCAGAGGTTCAAATGTTGAGGTTCTCTGTGGGAGGGACCAGGATGGAGACGATCAGGAATGAGGACAGAACATGTTAGATGTTCTGGACCAGACTGAGCTGGTTTGGACATGAACAGTGGAGGGATGGAGAAGATATCAGGAGAAGGATGATGAGGTTGGAACTGGAACAGGAGGTCTAGAGGAAGACCAGAGAGGAGATTTATGGATGTAGAGGAGGAGGAGATGAAGTGAAGAGGATGGAGATAGATGGAGGAGATGATTCACTGAAGAGAGCGGCTGAAGGGACCCCAAACCTCCCAACAGTCCACAGAGACATCAGTTATCTCGCTCTCTGAAGGGCTAAAAAACTGAGGCTTTCCGAATTAATCCTTTAATACAGTGGTGCGCAAACTGTGGTACGCGTACCACCAGTGGTACGTGAGCGCTCTCTGGTGGAAGGTCATGACTTTCCACATTTTTTCCACATTTTCACTTAAAAAAAATCAGAAACATACAATGCATTATAAATAGTGTTTCAAACGAAATGTGTAGCTTGAAAAAAATATTAACAAAAAAATAAAAAATATTTGTTGCATATTCAATTGCAGTGCAGATGTAACAGCTTTGAGTGTGTTTATTTTGCTCTGTATGAGAGTATGAGGACAGTGATCCCTTATTTTTCGTGGTTAATGGGGACCAGCGCCCTCCCCCCCACACGAAAATCAAAATCTGCGAACTGGAGCCGGAGCCCCCCGAGCCTAAATAATGTGTTTAAAATATGTTTAAAAGCCCCCAAAAAGTAGCGAGACACTGCAGCGAAACAAGACAAAGGCTCAACTGTGGTCTTTCTGTTTCCTTCACAGCCTCTGGTCTCTGAACCGTAGTAAACAAACTGCTGGTATTGTGCTATTTTTGGCTCATAATTAGCGGCTAACACGCTAACAACAACAAAAGAAACAGTCTGGTTTTCTCTGCATGGAACGGGAACTTTATTCTGGAGGAACTTGTAACATCACACAGGTTGTATTGTTGGGCTCCTGTTGGTTAACAGAGAATGTAAATCTATACACGCTGGGCTGCTGTTGATGCTCACTACACTTTTCATCTAACCCCGTTTTCATTCTGCCGTCCCACGACACACACACTACATTACCCATAAGGCCACATCATTACCCATAAGGCCACCTTCTTAAAGGGACCAGGCTGGTTCACAGCATTTCTTCACTGTGAGAGAACGCACACAACATCCTGTGATGTTTCCGCGATTTTTTTTCTTTTTTTATCTTATATATTTCTGAAAAGTCTGCGAATAACTAAAACCGCGGAACCTAAAGTGTGAATTGGCGAGGGATCACTGTATGTGAGAATTGTTGGACAGAGTTTGAAATGTCTGATTCAGTAAAGTAACAATTCAGGTAATAAATAACCACAATAAGGAATAAGCATCTCTGTGTGTTTACAGCTAATTGAGAAGGCATATATGGCTATATTTTAAAATCGGTCATCATGGTGGTACTCAGAAAGCTGAACAGATTCTCAGGTGGTACGCAGGATTAAAGGTTTGAGAATCAGTGCTTTAAAATTGAATCAACGAGAGTCCTGGTGAGTTTTCCTCTGACATCAGGGACCACTGATTCACTTCAACAAAGGAGTCAAATGAAAAGTTACCTCAACAGCAATATTCTCATGGGACTGCTGCTGATCGTACCGTAAGGTCTGATATGTATTTATTAGGGCTGGGCAAGTTAACGTGTTATTATCACGTTAACTCGTTAATTATTTAACGCCAACATTTATTTTATCTCGCGTTAACGCATGTTGCTCACATGCTTTTGTTTTGAAAAGTCTGTTTCTGGCTGCAGCGGAACCGGAAGATAATTGGCAGGTAAACATAAGGAAAAGCTAAAACAGTCTGCAGTTCCTCTTCTAACCACTAGAGACTGCAGTTCCTCTTCTAACCACTAGAGGCTGCAGTTCCTCTTCTAACCACTAGAGACTGCAGTTCCTCTTCTAACCACTAGAGACTGCAGTTCCTCTTCTAACCACTAAGGCTGCAGTTCCTCTTCTAACCACTAGAGACTGCAGTTCCTCTTCTAACCACTAGAGGCTGCAGTTCCTTTTCTAACCACTAGAGGCTGCAGTTCCTCTTCTAACCACTAGAGGCTGCAGTTCCTCTTCTAACCACTAGAGCTGCAGTTCCTCTTCTAACCACTAGAGGCTGCAGTTCCTCTTCTAACCACTAGAGGCTGCAGTTCCTCTTCTAACCACTAGAGTCTGCAGTTCCTCTTCTAACCACTAGAGGCTGCAGTTCCTCTTCTAACCACTAGAGTCTGCAGTTCCTCTTCTAACCACTAAAGACTGCAGTTCCTCTTCTAACCACTAGAGTCTGCAGTTCTTTCTTCTAACAACTAGAGACTGCAGTTCCTCTTCTAACCACTAGAGGCTGCAGTTCCTCTTCTAACTACTTGGGGCTGCAGTTCCTCTTCTAACCACTAGAGCTGCAGTTCCTCTTCTAACCACTTGAGGCTGCAGTTCCTCTTCTAACCACAAGAGGCTAGAGTTCCTCTTCTAACCACTAGAGACTGTAGTTCCTCTTCTAACCACTTGAGGCTGCAGTTCCTCTTCTAACCACAAGAGGCTGCAGTTCCTCTTCTAACCACTAGAGACTGTAGTTCCTCTTCTAACCACTTGAGGCTGCAGTTTCTCTTCTAACCACAAGAGGCTGCAGTTCCTCTTCTAACCGCAAGAAGCTGCAGTTCCTCTTTTAACCACTAGAGGCTGCAGTTCCTCTTCTTACCGCAAGAGTCTGCAGTTCCTCTTCTAACCACAAGAGGCTGCAGTTCCTCTTTTAACCACTAGAGGCTGCAATTCCTCTTCTAACCGCAAGAAGCTGCAGTTCCTCTTTTAACCACTAGAGGCTGCAGTTCCTCTTTTAACCACTAGAGGCTGCAGTTCCTCTTTTAACTGCAAGAGTCTGCAGTTCCTCTTCTAACCGCAAGAGGCTGCAGTTCCTCTTTTAACCACTAGAGGCTGCAGTTCCTCTTCTAACCGCAAGAGTCTGCAGTTCCTCTTCTAACCACAAGAGGCTGCAGTTCCTCTTTTAACCACTAGAGGCTGCAGTTCCTCTTCTAACCGCAAGAAGTCTGCAGTTCCTCTTTTAACCACTAGAGGCTGCAGTTCCTCTTTTAACCACTAGAGGCTGCAGTTCCTCTTTTAACCACTAGAGGCTGCAGTTCCTCTTTTAACCACTAGAGGCTGCAGTTCCTCTTCTAACCACTAGAGGCTGCAGTTCCTCTTCAACCGCAAGAGTCTGCAGTTCCTCTTCTAACCACTAGAGACTGCAGTTCCTCTTCTAACCACAAGAGGCTGCAGTTCCTCTTTTAACCACTAGAGGCTGCAGTTCCTCTTCTAACCGCAAGAAGCTGCAGTTCCTCTTTTAACCACTAGAGGCTGCAGTTCCTCTTCTAACCGCAAGAGTCTGCAGTTCCTCTTCTAACCACTAGAGACTGCAGTTCCTCTTCTAACAAACAAGGGCTGCAGTTTCCTCTTTTAACCACTAGAGGCTGCAGTTCCTCTTCTAACCGCAAGAAGCTGCAGTTCCTCTTTTAACCACTAGAGGCTGCAGTTCCTCTTCTAACCGCAAGAAGCTGCAGTTCCTCTTTTAACCACTAGAGGCTGCAGTTCCTCTTTTAACCACTAGAGGCTGCAGTTCCTCTTCTAACCAAAGAGGCTGCATTCCTCTTCTAACCACCTGCAGTTCCTCTTCTAACCGCAAGAGTCTGCAGTTCCTCTTCTAACCACTAGAGTCTGCAGTTCCTCTTCTAACCACAAGAGGCTGCAGTTCCTCTTTTAACCACTAGAGGCTGCAGTTCCTCTTCTAACCGCAAGAAGCTGCAGTTCCTCTTTTAACCACTAGAGGCTGCAGTTCCTCTTTTAACCACTAGAGGCTGCAGTTCCTCTTTTAACCACTAGAGGCTGCAGTTCCTCTTCTAACCGCAAGAAGCTGCAGTTCCTCTTTTAACCACTAGAGGCTGCAGTTCCTCTTTTAACCACTAGAGGCTGCAGTTCCTCTTCTAACCACTAGGGGCTGCAGTTCCTCTTCAACCGCAAGAGTCTGCAGTTCCTCTTCTAACCACTAGAGACTGCAGTTCCTCTTCTAACCGCAAGAGGCTGCAGTTCCTCTTCTAACCGCAAGAGGCTGCAGTTCCTCTTCTAAATGCAAGAGGCTGCAGTTCCTCTTCTAACCGCAAGAGGCTGCAGTTCCTCTTCTAAACGCAAGAGGCTGCAGTTCCTCTTCTAACCGCAAGAGCTGCAGTTTCCTCTTCTAAAACCGCTCAAAGAGCTGCAGTTCCTCTTCTAAACCGCAAGAGGCTGCAGTTCCTCTTCTAAACGCAAGAGACTGCAGTTCCTCTTCTAACCGCAAGAGGCTGCAGTTCCTCTTCTAACCGCAAGAGGCTGCAGTTCCTCTTCTAACCGCAAGAAGCTGCAGTTCCTCTTCTAACAGCAAGAGGCTGCAGTTCCTCTTTTAACCACTAGAGGCTGCAGTTCCTCTTCTAACCGCAAAAGTCTGCAGTTCCTCTTCTAACCGCAAGAGGCTGCAGTTCCTCTTCTAACCACTAGAGGCTGCAGTTCCTCTTTTAACCACTAGAGGCTGCAGTTCCTCTTTTAACAGGCTGCCAGTTCCTCTTCTAACCGCAAGAGGCTGCAGTTCCTCTTCTAACCGCAAGAGGCTGCAGTTCCTCTTCTAACCGCAAGAGGCTGCAGTTCCTCTTCTAACCGCAAGAGGCTGCAGTTCCTCTTTTAACCACTAGAGGCTGCAGTTCCTCTTCTAACCGCAAGAAGCTGCAGTTCCTCTTTAACCACTAGAGGCTGCAGTTCCTCTTTTAACCACTAGAGGCTGCAGTTCCTCTTCTAACCGCAAGAGTCTGCAGTTCCTCTTCTAACCGCAAGAGGCTGCAGTTCCTCTTCTAACCGCAAGAGGCTGCAGTTCCTCTTTTAACCACTAGAGGCTGCAGTTCCTCTTCTAACCGCAAGAAGCTGCAGTTCCTCTTTTAACCACAAGAGGCTGCAGTTCCTCTTTTAACCACTAGAGGCTGCAGTTCCTCTTTTAACCACTAGAGGCTGCAGTTCCTCTTTTAACCGCAAGAAGCTGCAGTTCCTCTTCTAACCACTAGAGGCTGCAGTTCCTCTTCAACCGCAAGAGTCTGCAGTTCCTCTTCTAACCACTAGAGACTGCAGTTCCTCTTCTAACCGCAAGAGGCTGCAGTTCCTCTTCTAACCGCAAGAGGCTGCAGTTCCTCTTCTAACCGCAAGAAGCTGCAGTTCCTCTTCTAACCGCAAGAGCTGCAGTTCCTCTTCTAACCACAGAGGACTGCAGTTCCTCTTTTTGCTGCAGTTCCTCTTCTAACCGCAAGAGGCTGCAGTTCCTCTTCTAAACCGCAAGAGGCTGCAGTTCTCTTCTAACCGCAAGAGTCTGCAGTTCCTCTTTTAACCACTAGAGGCTGCAGTTCCTCTTCTAACCGCAAGAGGCTGCAGTTCCTCTTCTAACCGCAAGAGGCTGCAGTTCCTCTTCTAACCGCAAGAGGCTGCAGTTCCTCTTCTAACCACAAGAGGCTGCAGTTCCTCTTTTAACCACTAGAGGCTGCAGTTTCCTTTAACCGCAAGAGTTGCAGTTCCTCTTCTAACCGAAGCTGCAGTTCCTCTTTAACCACAAGAGGCTGCAGTTCCTCTTTAACCACTAGAGGCTGCAGTTCCTCTTCTAACCGCAAGAAGCTGCAGTTCCTCTTTTAACCACTAGAGGCTGCAGTTTCCTCTTTTAACCACTAGAGGCTGCAGTTCCTCTTTTAACCCAAGAGCTGCAGTTTCCTCTTCTAACCACTAGAGGCTGCAGTTCCTCTTCAACCGCAAGAGTCTGCAGTTCCTCTTCTAACCACTAGAGACTGCAGTTCCTCTTCTAACCGCAAGAGGCTGCAGTTCCTCTTCTAACCGCAAGAGCTGCAGTTTCCTCTTCTAACCGCTGCAGTTCCTCTTCTAACCACAAGAGGCTGCAGTTCCTCTTCTAACCACAAGAGGCTGCAGTTCTCTTCTAACCACAAGAGGCTGCAGTTTCCTCTTTTAACCACTGCAGTTCCTGCAGAGGCTGCAGTTCCTCTTTAACCACTAGAGGCTGCAGTTCCTCTTTTAACCACTAGAGGCAGTTCCTCTTCTAACCGCAAGAAGCTGCAGTTCCCTCTTCCACTAGAGGCTGCAGTTCCTCTTCTAACCGCAAGAGTCTGCAGTTCCTCTTCTAACCACTAGAGCTGCAGTTCCTCTTCTAACCGCAAGAGGCTGCAAGAGGCTGCAGTTCCTCTTCTAACCACAAGAGGCTGCAGTTCCTCTTCTAACCACTTGAGAGCTGCTGCAGTTTCCTCTTCTAACCCACAGAGACTGCAGTTCCTCTTCAAACCACTAGAGGCTGCAGTTCTCTTCTAACCACAAGAGGCTGCAGTTCCTCTTCTAACCACAAGAAGTCTGCAGTTCCTCTTTTAACCACTAGAGGCTGCAGTTCCTCTTTTAACCACTAGAGGCTGCAGTTCCTCTTCTAAACCTGCAAAGAGCCTGCAGTTCCTCTTCTAACCACTAGCTAGAACCGACTGCAGTTCCTCTTCTAACCACAAGAGGCTGCAGTTCCTCTTTTAACCACTAAGAGGCTGCAGTTTCCTCTTCTAACCAGCCTCTTTAAGAGGCTGCAGTTCCTCTTCTAACCACAAGAGGCGCAGTTCCTCTTCTAACCGCAAGAGGCTGCAGTTCCTCTTTATAAACCAAGAGGCTGCAGTTCCTCTTCTAACCGCAAGAGTCTGCAGTTCCTCTTCTAACCACAAGAGGCTGCAGTTCCTCTTTTAACCACTAGAGGCTGCAGTTCCTCTTCTAAACCGCAAGAAGCTGCAGTTCCTCTTTTAACCACTAGAGGCTGCAGTTCCTCTTTTAACCACTAGAGGCTGCAGTGCAGTTCCTCTTTTAACCGCAAGAAGCTGCAGTTCCTCTTCAACCACCTTCTAAGAGAGCTGCAGTTCCTCTTCTAACCACAAGAGGCTGCAGTTCCTCTTCTAACCGCACTGCAGTTCTCTGCTAACCACTAGAGGCTGCAGTTCCTCTTCTAACCACTAAGAGGCTGCAGTTCTCTTCTAACCACTGAGAGCTGCAGTTCCTCTTCTAACCACAAGAGGCTGCAGTTCCTCTTTTAACCACTAGAGGCTGCAGTTCCTCTTCTAACCGCAAGAAGAAGCTGCAGTTCCTCTTCTTAACCACTAGCTGCAGGCTAACCACTAAGGGCTGCAGTTCCTCTTCTAACCACTAGAGGCAGTTCCTCTTTAACCACAAGAGCTGCAGTTCCTCTTTTAACCACTAGAGCTGCAGTTCCTCAGTTCCTCTTCTAACCGCAAGAGGCTGCAGTTCCTCTTCTAACCAACAAGAGGCTGCAGTTCCTCTTTAACCACTAGAGGCTGCAGTTCCTCTTCTAACCAAAGAGCTGCAGTTCCTCTTTTAACCACTAGAGGCTGCAGTTCCTCTTTTAACCACTAGAGGCTGCAGTTCCTCTTTTAGAGGCTGCAGTTCCTCTTCTAACCGAAGCTGCAGTTCCTCTTTAACCACTAGAGGTGCAGTTCAACCACTAGAGGCTGCAGTTCCTCTTTTAACCACTAGAGGCTGCAGTTCCTTTCTAACCGCAAGAAGTCTGCAGTTCCTCTTCTAACCACTAGAGGCTGCAGTTCCTCTTCAACCGCAAGAGTCTGCAGTTCCTCTTCTAACCACTGCAGAGGCTGCAGTTCCTCTTCTAACCGCAAGAGGCTGCAGTTTCCTCTTCTAACAGCAAGAGCTGCAGTTCCTCTTCTAACCACTAGAGGCTGCAGTTCCTCTTTTAACCACTAGAGGCTGCAGTTCCTCTTTAACCGCAAGAGTCTGCAGTTCCTCTTCTAACCGCAAGAGCTGCAGTTCCTCTTCTAACCACAAGAGGCTGCAGTTTCCTCTTTAACCACTAGAGGCTGCAGTTCCTCTTCTAACCGCAAGAAGCTGCAGTTCCTCTTTTTAACCACTAGAGGCTGCAGTTCCTCTTTCTAAACCAAGAGGCTGCAGTTCCTCTTCTAACCGCAAGAGGCTGCAGTTTCTCTTCTAACCACTAAGGCTGCAGTTCCTCTTCTAAAGAGGCTGCAGTTCCTCTTCTAACCGCAAGAAGTTCCTGCAGTTCCTCTTCTAACCACTAGAGGCTGCAGTTCCTCTTCTAACCGCAAGAAGGCTGCAGTTCCTCTTTTAACCACTAGAGGCTGCAGTTCCTCTTCTAACCCACTAGAGGCTGCAGTTCCTCTTTTAACCGCAAGAGCTGCAGTTCCTCTTCAAACCACTAGAGGCTGCAGTTCCTCTTCAACCGCAAGAGTCTGCAGTTACTCTTCTCACCACAAGAGGCTGCAGTTCCTCTTCTAACCACTAGAGCTGCAGTTCCTCTTTTAACCACTAGAGGCTGCAGTTCCTCTTTTAACCACTAGAGGCTGCAGTTCCTCTTTTAACCGCAAGAAGCTGCAGTTCCTCTTCTAACCACTAGAGACTGCAGTTCCTCTTCTAACCGCAAGAGGCTGCAGTTCCTCTTCTAACCACAAGAGGCTGCAGTTCCTCTTCTAACAGCAAGAAGCTGCAGTTCCTCTTTTAACCACTAGAGGCTGCAGTTCCTCTTCTAACCGCAAGAGCTGCAGTTCCTCTTCTAACCGCAAGAGGCTGCAGTTCCTCTTCTAACCGCAAGAGGCTGCAGTTCCTCTTTTAACCACTAGAGGCTGCAGTTCCTCTTCTAACCGCAAGAGTCTGCAGTTCCTCTTCTAACCACAAGAGGCTGCAGTTCCTCTTTTAACCACTAGAGGCTGCAGTTCCTCTTCTAACCGCAAGAAGCTGCAGTTCCTCCCACTAGAGGCTGCAGTTCCTCTTTTAACCACAAGAGGCTGCAGTTCTCTTTTAACCACTAGAGGCTGCAGTTCCTCTTTTAACCGCAAGAAGCTGCAGTTCCTCTTCTAACCACTAGAGGCTGCAGTTCCTCTTCAACCAAGAGGCTGCAGTTCTCTTTAACCAAAGAGGCTGCAGTTCCTCTTCTAACCACAAGAGGCTGCAGTTCCTCTTCTAACCACTAGAGGCTGCAGTTCTTTTTAACCACTAGAGGCTGCAGTTCTCTTCTAACCACTAGAAGAAGTGCTGCAGTTCCTCTTTAACCAAGAGGCTGCAGTTCCTCTTTTAACCGACTGCAGTTCCTCTTTTAACCACTAGAGGCTGCAGTTCCTCTTTTAACCACTAGAGGCTGCAGTTCCTCTTCTAACCGCAAGAGGCTGCAGTTCCTCTTCTAACCACAAGAGGCTGCAGTTCCTCTTCTAACAACAAGAGACTGCAGTTCCTCTTCTAACCGCAAGAGTCTGCAGTTCCTCTTCTAACCACTAGAGGCTGCAGTTCCTCTTCTGACTGCAAGAGGCTGCAGTTCCTCTTTTAACCACTAGAGGCTGCAGTTCCTCTTCTAACCACTAGAGGCTGCAGTTCCTCTTCTAACCGCAAGAGGCTGCAGTTCCTCTTTTAACCACTAGAGGCTGCAGTTCCTCTTCTTACCACTAGAGACTGCAGTTCCTCTTCTAACCACTAGAGACTGCATTCTTCTTCTAACCACTAGAGACAGCAGTTCCTCTTCTAACCACTAGAGACTGCAGTTCCTCTTCTAACCTCTAGAGTCTGCAGTTCTTTTTTTAACCACTAGAGTCTGCAGTTCCTCTTCTAACCACTAGAGGCTGCAGTTCCTTTAGGACCACTAGAGGCTAACAGGACCGGCTTGGCCTCTTTCTAACCACTTAGGGGCTGACAGAGGCCAGTTTTTGACAGAGGCAGCACTGGAGCCTGGATGACTAGCAGGACCGGGCTGGGAGCCTTCACCCCTTAGGGGGACCAGGGGGGCCTGGAGACCTGGATTCCTTGGCAGGACCGGAGCTGGTGACTGCCCCCTGGGCCTGTTCCTCTGGCACCAGTCACCAGTCTTTCTCCAGTCTGTCTCCAGTCTGTCTCCAGTCTGCAACCAGTCTCCCTCCAGTCTGTCACCAGTCTGTCTTGAACAGTGAGTTAACCTAAACTCACCTCCATGTTAAATTGTCCAACACTGTTACATTGTCTCCTTAGAGGTTATGTTCATGCTCATTCTATCTTTACTTTTTTAAATGGATGATGGATCAATTGATTTGATCTGAATGAATGTAATCTAACGTTAGTTAGCACTCATCTCTACAGAGCTCAAATGTTTCTGGACCTCATTAGGTAAAATGACAGAAAGCCACAAATGTATGCATGATCAGACATTTGTTGTTGTTTTGAGACAGCTGCGTTACATCACCAACCTAACGCTTAGCATTTTCCAGTGAACTTCACATAAAACGAAGAGAGCAAAGTCATCTTTACTTTAAAAATAATTTGGCTCATTGTGTCGCACTGACAGACTGAAGGGTCTGTAGCCACATCGGCCCCTGGCTGAAGGCTGTGGAGTCACCAATCAGGGTCAAAGCTGTCAGGAAAAGTGGCCTTCATCCAGATGTGACAGCTGCAACCAACCGGTGGCCTGGCAGAGCTGGCGGGCGACGAAGAGGGAGTGAAGACCGCTGAGTGGCTGCAGTCAGAGTGCTGCTGCTGCCTGGTGCTCTGCCTGAACCACCGAACTGGGCTTCAGCTGCTCTCAACTGTCCAGCGCACATGGGACGGTGGCGGCGGTGCCAGATGAACTTGGCCAGAGCTGCAGCATCCCTCGTTTCTGCTCTGGAGGTGAGTGACAGGTTCCCCTTCTCATATTATCTGTCCTGTTATTTATTGTGTATAGTCTGTCTTCAGAGCCTCCAGTCCAGTATGTGGGGTGCAGAAACGCGCCACCACAGCAACACTTCCAGGATTAAACACTGTGCAGTCCCTCCTCCGTTTAGTGAATACCTTCCTATTTCCACAGTTATTTATCGCATCAGATGTTAAAAAAGCCTCAGAATTATCAGAAGAAATTCTTTCAGGATCCACAACAGCACAGAATCGTGTTTGTAATTGAGTTTGTTTTGTGTTAAACTAAAAAAAAGTCCAATAGAAATTCTCAAGAAATTGTAAAAAAAAAAAACACACAAGACCAGAGCTGCCTCCAGTCTGCCTCCAGTCTTCCTCCAGTCTGCCTCCAGTCTTCCTCCAGTCTGTCTCCAGTCTGTCTCCAGTCTGTCACCAGTGTGTCTCCAGTCTGCCTCCAGTCTGTCACCAGTCTGTCTCCAGTCTGTCTCCAGTCTTCCTCCAGTCTGTCACCAGTCTGCCTCCAGTCTGTCACCAGTCTGTCACCAGTCTACCTCCAGTCTTCCTCCAGTCTGTCTCCAGTCTGTCACCAGTCTGTCTCCAGTCTGTCACCAATCTGCCTCCAGTCTTCCTCCAGTCTGTCTCCAGTCTGTTACCAGTCTGCCTCCAGTCTGTCTCCAGCCTGTCTCCAGTGTGTTTCCAGTCTGCCTCCAGTCTGCCTCCAGTCTGTCTCCAGTCTGTCACCAGTCTGCCTACCAGAGACCAGTCTGTCTCCAGTCTGCCGCCAGTCTGTCATCAGTCTGTCTCCAGTCTGTCACCAGTCTGCCTCCAGTCTTTCACCAGTCGCCCTCCAGTCTGTCTCCAGTCTGTCACCAATCTGTCTCCAGTCTGTCACCAGTCTGTCACCAGTATGTCTCCAGTCTTTCACCAGTTGCCCTCCAGTCTGTCTCCAGTCTGTCTCCAGTCTGTCTGCCTAGAGTCTTCCTCCAGTCTGTCTCCAGTCTGTTACCAGTCTGCCTTCAGTCTGTCTCCAGTCTGTCACCAATCTGTCTCCAGTCTGTCACCAGTCTGTCTCCAGTCTGTCACCAGTCTGCCTCCAGTCTGTCTCCAGTCTGTCACCAGTCTGTCTCCAGTGTGTCTCCAGTCTGCCTCCAGTCTGTCTCCAGTCTGTCACCATTCTGCCTCCAGTCTGTCACCAGTCTGTCACCAGTCTGCCTACCAGAGACCAGTCTGTCTCCAGTCTTCCTCCAGTCTGTCTCCAGTCTGTCATTAGTCTGTCTCTATTCTGTCACCAGTATGTCTCCAGTCTTTCACCAGTTGCCCTCCATTCTGTCTCCAGTCTGTCTCCAGTCTGTCACCAGTCTGTCTCCAGTCTGTCATCAGTCTGTCTCCAGTCTTTCTCCAGTCTGTCTCCTGTCTCCCTCCATTCTGTCACCAGTCTGTCTCCAGTCTGTCTCCAGTCTTTCACCAGTCACCCTCCAGTCTGTCACCAGTCTGTCTCCAGTCTTCCTCCAGTCTGTCTCCAGTCTGTCACCAATCTGCCTCCAGTCTTCCTCCAGTCTGTCTCCGGTCTGTCACCAGTCTGTCTCCATTCTGTCACCAGTCTGTCACCAGTCTGCCTCCAGTCTGTCTTCAGACTGTCTCCAGTCTGTCACCAGTCTGTCACCAGTCTGCCTACCAGAGACCAGTCTGTCTCCAGTCTTTCACCAGTCGCCCTCCAGTCTGTCTCCAGTCTGTCACCAGTCTGTCTTCAGTCTGTCACCAGTCTGTCTCCAGTCTGTCACCAGTCTGTCTCCAGTCTGTCTCCAGTCTGTCTCCAGTCTGTCACCAGTCTGTCTCCAGTCTGTCTCCAGTCTGTCACCAGTATGTCTCCAGTCTTTCACCAGTCGCCCTTCAGTCTGTCTCCAGTCTGTCTCCAGTCTTTCACCAGTCGCCCTCCAGTCTGTCTCCAGTCTGTCTCCAGTCTTTCACCAGTCTCCCTCTGGTCTGTCTCCAGTCTGTCTCCAGTCTGTCTCCTGTCTCCCTCCATTCTGTCACCAGTCTCCCTCCCGTCTGTCACCAGTATGTCTCCAGTCTGTCTCCTGTCTCCTTCTATTCTGTCACCAGTCTGTCTCCAGTCTTTCACCAGTCGCCTTCCAGTCTGTCACCAGTCTGTCTCCAGTCTTTCACCAGTCTCCCTCCAGTCTTCCTCCGGTCTGTCTCCATTCTGTCACCAGTCTGTCTCCAGTCTGTCTCCAGTCTTTCACCAGTCTCCTTCCAGTCTGTCACCAGTCTGTCTCCAGTCTGTCTCCAGTCTTTCACCAGTCTCCCTCCAGTCTCCCTCCAGTCTCTCTCCGGTCTGTCTCCAGTCTGTCACCTGTCTCCCTCCATTCTGTCACCAGTCTGTCTACAGTCTTTCACCAGTCATCCTCCAGCCTGTCACCAGTCTGTCTCCAGTCTGTCTCCTGTCTCCCTCCATTCTGTCACCAGTCTGTCTCCAGTCTTTTAACCAGTTGCCCTCCAGTCTGTCACCAGTCTGTCTCCAGTCTGTCTCCAGTCTTTCACCAGTCTCACTACAGTCTCCCTCCGGTCTGTCTCCAGTCTGTCACCAGTCTGTCTCCAGTCTGTCATCAGTCTGTCACCAGTATGTCTCCAGTCTGTCTCCATTCTGTCACCAGTCTGTCTCCAGTCTATCACCAGTCTCTCTCCAGTCTCCCTCCGGTCTGTCTCCAGTCTGTCACCAGTCTGTCTCCAGTCTGTCATCAGTCTGTCACCAGTATGTCTCCAGTCTGTCTCCATTCTGTCACCAGTCTGTCTCCAGTCTGTCACCAGTGTGTCTCCAGTGTGCATCCAGTCTGTCTCCAGGCTGTCTCCAGTCTGCCTCCAGTCTTCCTCTAGTCTGTCTCCAGTCTGTCACCAATCTGCCTCCAGTCTTCCTCCAGTCTGTCTCCAGTCGGTCTCCAGTCTGTCACCAGTCTATCTCCAGTCTGCCTAGTCTTCCTCGAGTCTTCCTCCAGTCTGTCTCCAGTCTGTCTACAGTCTGTCACCAGTCTGTCTCCAGTCTGTCACCAATCTGCCTCCAGTCTTCCTCCAGTCTGTCTCCAGTCTGTCACCAGTCTGCCTCCAGTCTGTCTCCAGTCTGTCACCAGTCTGTCTCCAGTGTGTCTCCAGTCTGCCTTCAGTCTGTCTCCAGTCTGTCACGAGTCTGCCTCCAGTCTGTCTTCAGTCTGTCTCCAGTCTGTCACCAGTCTGTCACCAGTCTGCCTACCAGAGACCAGTCTGTCTCCAGTCTTTCACCAGTCTGTCTACAGTCTTTCACCAGTCATCCTCCAGCCTGTCACCAGTCTGTCTCCAGTCTGTCTCCAGTCTTTCACCAGTTTCCCTCCAGTCTCCCTCCGGTCTGTCTCCATTCTGTCACCAGTCTGTCTCACCAGTCTCTCTCTCCAGTCTCCCTCCAGGTCTGTCTCCAGTCTGTCCACCAGTCTGTCTCCAGTCTGTCACAGTCTCACCAGTCTCCAGTCTGTCTCAGTCTCTGTCACCAGTCTGTCTCCAGTCTGTCTCCTCCAGTCTGTTCACCAGTCTGTCACCAGTGTGTCTCCAGTGTGCATCCAGTCTGTCTCCAGGCTGTCTCCAGTCTGCCTCCAGTCTTCCTCTAGTCTGTCTCCAGTCTGTCACCAATCTGCCTCCAGTCTTCCTCCAGTCTGTCTCCAGTCGGTCTCCAGTCTCTGTCCAGTATCTCCAGTCTGCCTACAGTCTTCCTCCAGTCTTCCTCCAGTCTGTCTCCAGTCTGTCTACAGTCTGTCACCAGTCTGTCTCCAGTCTGTCACCAATCTGCCTCCAGTCTTCCTCCAGTCTGTCTCCAGTCTGTCACCAGTCTGCCTCCAGTCTGTCTCCAGTCTGTCACCAGTCTGTCTCCAGTGTGTCTCCAGTCTGCCTCCAGTCTGTCTCCATTCTGTCACCAGTCTGTCACCAGTCTGCCTCCAGTCTGTCTTCAGACTGTCTCCAGTCTGTCACCAGTCTGCCTACCAGAGACCAGTCTGTCTCCAGTCTTTCACCAGTCGCCCTCCAGTCTGTCTCCAGTCTGTCACCAGTCTGTCTCCAGTCTGTCACCAGTCTGTCACCAGTCTGTCTCCGTCTGTACCAGTCTGTCATCTGTCAGTCTGTCAGTCCAGTCTGTCTCCAGTCTCTCCAGTCTGTCACCAGTCTGTCTCCAGTCTGTCTCCAGTCTTCCTCCCCAGTCTGTCACCAGTCATCGTCTCCAGTCTTTCACCAGTCGCCCTCCAGTCTGTCTCCATTCTGTCTCCAGTCTGTCACCAGTCTGTCTCCAGTCTGCCTCCAGTCTGTCACCAGTCTGTCTCCAGTCTGTCTACAGTCTTCCTCCAGTCTGTCACCAATCTGCCTCCAGTCTGTCACCAGTCTGTCTCCAGTCTGTCACCAGTCTGTCACCAGTCTGCTACCAGAGACCAGTCTGTCTCCAGTCTTCCTCCAGTCTGTCTCCAGTCTGCCGCCAGTCTGTCATCAGTCTGTCTCCAGTCTGTCACCAGTCTGCCTCCAGTCTTTCACCAGTCACCCTCCAGTCTGTCTCCAGTCTGTCACCAATCTGTCTCCAGTCTGTCACCAGTCTGTCACCAGTATGTCTCCAGTCTTTCACCAGTTGCCCTCCAGTCTGTCTCCAGTCTGTCTCCAGTCTGTCTCCAGTCTGCCTAGAGTCTTCCTCCAGTCTGTCTCCAGTCTGTTCCAGTCTGTTACCAGTCTGTCTCCAGTCTGTCACATCTGTCCAGTCTGTCTCCAGTCTTTCACCAGTCTGCCTCCAGTCTGTCTCCAGTCTGTCACCAGTCTGTCTCCAGTGTGTCTCCAGTCTGCCTCCAGTCTGTCTCCAGTCTGTCACCATTCTGCCTCCAGTCTGTCACCAGTCTGTCACCAGTCTGCCTACCAGAGACCAGTCTGTCTCCAGTCTTCCTCCAGTCTGTCTCCAGTCTGTCATTAGTCTGTCTCTATTCTGTCACCAGTATGTATCCAGTCTTTCACCAGTTGCCCTCCATTCTGTCTCCAGTCTGTCTCCAGTCTGTCACCAGTCTGTCTCCAGTCTGTCATCAGTCTGTCTCCCAGTCTCCAGTCTGTCCCAGTCTGTCTCCTGTCTCCCTCCATTCTGTCACCAGTCTGTCTCCAGTCTGTCTTTCACCAGTCGCCCTCCAGTCTGTCCCAGTCTGTCGTCCTTCTCCCTCCAGTCTGTCTCCGTCTGTCCAGTCTGTCCCTCCAGTCTGTCTCCAGTCTGTCACCACCAGTCTGCCTCCAGTCTGTCCTCTCTGTCTCTTCCTCAGTCTGTCCTCCAGTCTGTCTCCCTGTCTGTCCCAGTCTGTCACCAGTCTGTCTCCAGTCTGTCTCCAGTCTGCCTCCAGTCTGTCTCCAGTCTGTCACCAGTCTGTCACCAGTCTGCCTCCAGTCTGTCTTCAGACTGTCTCCAGTCTGTCACCAGTCTGCCTACCAGAGACCAGTCTGTCTCCAGTCTTTGTCACCAGTCCAGTCGTCTCTGTCACAGTCTGTCTTCAGTCTGTCACCAGTCTGTCTCCAGTCTGTCACCAGTCTGTCCCAGTCCCAGTCTAGTCTCCCAGTCTGTCTCCAGTCTGTCTCCAGTCTGTCTCCCTCCATTCTGTCACCAGTCTGTCTCCAGTCTTTTAACCAGTTGCCCTCCAGTCTGTCACCAGTCTGTCTCCAGTCTGTCTCCAGTCTTTCACCAGTCTCACTACAGTCTCCCTCGGTCTGTCTCCAGTCTGTCACCATCTGTCTCCAGTCTGTCATCAGTCTGTCACCATTCTGTCTCCATCTGTCTCCAGTCTGTCACCAGTATGTCTCCAGTCTGTCTCCTGTCTCCCTCCATTCTGTCACCAGTCTGTCTCCAGTCACACCAGTGTGTCTCCAGTGTGCATCCAGTCTGTCCCAGGCTGTCTCCAGTCTGCCTCCAGTCTTCCTCCAGTCTGTCTCCAGTCTGTCACCAGTCTGCCTCCAGTCTGTCTCCAGTCTGTCACCAGTCTGTCTCCAGTCTGTCTCCAGTCTGCCTCCAGTCTGTCCAGTCTGTCTCTGTCCCAGTCTGTCCAGTCGACTGTCTCCAGTCTGTCACCAGTCTGCCTACCAGAGACCAGTCTGTCTCCAGTCTTTCACTCTCGTCTCCAGTCTGTCACCCAGTCTGTCTCCCCCTGTCAGTCCAGTCCAGTCCAGTCTGTCTCCAGTCTGTCACCAGTCTGTCTCCAGTCTGTCACCAGTATGTCTCCAGTCTCCACCAGTTTCCCTTTCTGTCTCCAGTCTGTCTCCAGTCTGTCACCAGTCTGTCACCAGTATGTCTCCAGTCTGTCTCCTGTCTCCCTCCATTCTGTCACCAGTCTGTCTCCAGTCTTTCACCAGTCTCCCTCCAGTCTTCCTCCGGTCTGTCTCCATTCTGTCACCAGTCTGTCTCCAGTCTGTCTCCAGTCTTTCACCAGTCACCCTCCAGTCTGTCTCCAGTCTGTCTACAGTCTTTCACCAGTCTCCCTCCAGTCTCCCTCCAGTCTCTCTCCGGTCTGTCTCCAGTCTGTCACCTGTCTCCCTCCATTCTGTCATCAGTCTGTCTACAGTCTTTCACCAGTCATCCTCCAGCCTTTCACCAGTCTGTCTCCAGTCTGTCTCCAGTCTTTCACCAGTTTCCCTCCAGTCTCCCTCCGGTCTGTCTCCATTCTGTCACCAGTCTGTCTCCAGTCTATCACCAGTCTCTCTCCAGTCTCCCTCCGGTCTGTCTCCAGTCTTTTAACCAGTTGCCCTCCAGTCTGTCACCAGTATGTCTCCAGTCTGTCTCCAGTCTTTCACCAGTCTCACTACAGTCTCCCTCCGGTCTGTCTCCAGTCTTTCACCAGTCTGTCTCCAGTCTGTCATCAGTCTGTCACCAGTATGTCTCCAGTCTGTCTCCAGTATGTCACCAGTATGTCTCCAGTCTGTCTCCTGTCTCCCTCCATTCTGTCACCAGTCTGTCTCCAGTCTGTCACCAGTCTGTCACCAGTGTGTCTCCAGTGTGCATCCAGTCTGTCTCCAGGCTGTCTCCAGTCTGCCTCCAGTCTTCCTCCAGTCTGTCTCCAGTCTGTCACCAGTCTGCCTCCAGTCTGTCTCCAGTCTGCACCAGTCTGTCTCCAGTGTGTCTCCAGTCTGCCTTCAGTCTGTCTCCAGTCTGTCTCCAGTCTTTCACCAGTCGCCCTCCAGTCTGTCTCCAGTCTGTCACCAGTCTGTCTCCAGTCTTTCACCAGTTGCCCTCCAGTCTGTCTCCAGTCTGTCACCAGTCTGTCCCAGTCTGTCTCCAGTCTGTCACCAGTCTGTCTTCAGTCTGTCACCAGTCTGTCTCCAGTCTGTCACCAGTCTGTCTCCAGTCTGTCTTGTCCAGTCTGTCCCCAGTCATCTGTCTCCAGTCTGTCTCCAGTCCCCTCCATCGTCTCCATCTGTCATCTGTCTCCAGTCTCCAGTCTGTCACCAGTCATGTCTCCAGTCTGTCTCCTGTCTCCCTCCATTCTGTCACCAGTCTGTCTCCAGTCTTTCACCAGTCTCCCTCCAGTCTGTCTCCAGTCTGTCTCCAGTCTCACTCCAGTCTGTCCCAGTCTGTCTCCACTGTCCCTCCAGTCTGTCTCCCAGTCTGTCAGTCTCCTCCAGTCTTCAGTCCTGTCTGTCTCAGTCTGTCCTCTCTGTCTCCAGTCTGTCACCAGTCTGTCTCCAGTCTTTCACCAGTCCTCCTCCAGTCTCCCTCCAGTCTGTCTCCAGTCTGTCCAGTCTTTCACCAGTCCCCCCAGTGTCCTCCAGTCTGTCTCCAGTCTGTCACCAGTCTGTCTCCAGTGTCTCCAGTCTGTCACCAGTCTCCCAGTCTGTCTCCAGTCTGTCTCCAGTCTGTCCCAGTCGTCCCTCCAGTCTGTCTCCAGTCTGTCTCCAGTCCAGTCTGTCCACCAGTCTGTCTGTCTCCAGTCTGTTCCAGTCTTTCACCAGTCACTCAGTCGTCTCCAGTCTGTCACCAGTCTGTCTCCCAGTCTGTCTCCAGTCTGCGTCCAGTCTGTCTCCAGTCCAGTCTGTCCCACATCTGTCTCCAGTCTGCCTCCAGTCTTCCTCCAGTCTGTCTGTCTCCCAGTCTCCCAGTCTGTCTCCAGTCTCTCCAGTCTGTATCTCAGTCTGCCTACCAGTCTTCCTCCAGTCTTCCTCCAGTCTGTCTCCAGTCTGTCTACAGTCTGTCACAGTCTGTCTCCAGTCTGTCACCAATCTGCCTCAGTCTTCCTCCAGTCTGTCTTCCAGCCTTTCACCAGTCTGCCTCAAGTCTGTCTCCAGTCTTTCACCAGTCTGTCTCCAGTTGTGTCTCCAGTCTGCCTTCAGTCTGTCTCCAGTCTGTCACCAGTCTGCCTCCAGTCTGTCTTCAGTCTGTCACCAGTCTGTCACCAGTCTGCCTACCAGAGACCAGTCTGTCTCCAGTCTTTCACCAGTCGCCCTCCAGTCTGTCTCCAGTCTGTCACCAGTCTGCCTCCAGTCTGTCTTCAGTCTGTCTCCAGTCTGTCACCAATCTGCCTCCAGTCTTCCTCCAGTCTGTCTCCAGTCCGTCTCCAGTCTGTCACCAGTCTATCTCCAGTCTGCCTACAGTCTTCCTCCAGTCTTCCTCCAGTCTGTCTCCAGTCTGTCTACAGTCTGTCACCAGTCTGTCTCCAGTCTGTCACCAATCTGCCTCCAGTCTTCCTCCAGTCTGTCTCCAGCCTTTCACCAGTCTGCCTCAAGTCTGTCTCCAGTCTTTCACCAGTCTGTCTCCAGTGTGTCTCCAGTCTGCCTTCAGTCTGTCTCCAGTCTGTCACCAGTCTGCCTCCAGTCTGTCTTCAGTCTGTCACCAGTCTGTCACCAGTCTGCCTACCAGAGACCAGTCTGTCTCCAGTCTTTCACCAGTCGCCCTCCAGTCTGTCTCCAGTCTGTTACCAGTCTGCCTCCAGTCTGTCTTCAGTCTGTCTCCAGTCTGTCTCCAGTCTTTCACCAGTTGCCCTCCAGTCTGTCTTCAGTCTGTCTCCAGTCTGTCACCAGTCTGTCTCCAGTCTGTCTCCAGTCTGTCACTAGTCTGTCACCAGTATGTCTCCAGTCTTTCACCAGTCGCCCTCCAGTCTGTCTCCATTCTGTCTCCAGTCTGTCACCAGTCTGTCTCCAGTCTGTCACCAGTCTGTCACCAGTATGTCTCCAGTCTGTCTCCTGTCTCCCTCCATTCTGTCACCAGTCTGTCTCCAGTCTTTCACCAGTCGCCCTCCAGTCTGTCACCAGTCTGTCTCCAGTCTGCCTACAGTCTTCATCCAGTCTGTTTCCAGTCTGTCTCCAGTCTGTCTCCTGTCTCCATCCATTCTGTCACCAGTCTCCCTCCCGTCTGTCACCAGTATGTCTCCAGTCTGTCTCCTGTCTCCCTCCATTCTGTCACCAGTCTGTCTCCAGTCTTTCACCAGTCGCCCTCCAGTCTGTCACCAGTCTGTCTCCAGTCTTTCACCAGTCTCCCTCCAGTCTTCCTCCAGTCTGTCTCCATTCTGTCACCAGTCTGTCTCCAGTCTGTCTCCAGTCTTTCACCAGTCGCCCTCCAGTCTGTCTCCAGTCTGTCTCCAGTCTTTCACCAGTCTCCCTCCAGTCTCCCTCCAGTCTCTCTCCGGTCTGTCTCCAGTCTGTCTCCAGTCATTTCCAGTCTGTCACCAGTATGTCTCTAGTCTGTCACCAGTCACCCTCCAGCCTGTCACCAGTCTGTCTCCAGTCTGTCTCCAGTCTTTCACCAGTTTCCCTCCAGTCTCCCTCCGGTCTGTCTCCATTCTGTCACCAGTCTGTCTCCAGTCTATCACCAGTCTCTCTCCAGTCTCCCTCCGGTCTGTCTCCAGTCTGTCACCAGTCTGTCTCCAGTCTATCACCAGTGTGTCACCAGTATGTCTCCAGTCTGTCTCCTGTCTCCCTCCATTCTGTCACCAGTCTGTCTCCAGTCCTTTCACCAGTCGCCCTCCAGTCTGTCACCAGTCTGTCTCCAGTCTGTCTCCAGTCTTTTACCAGTCTCACTCCAGTCTCCCTCCGGTCTGTCTCCAGTCCGTCACCAGTCTGTCTCCAGTCTGTCATCAGTCTGTCACCAGTATGTCTCCAGTCTGTCTCCAGTCTGTCACCAGTATGTCTCCAGTCTGTCTCCTGTCTCCCTCCATTCTGTCACCAGTCTGTCTCCAATCTGTCTCCAGTCTTTCACCAGTCTCCTTCCAGTCTGTCACCAGTCTGTCTCCAGTCTTTCACCAGTTTCCCTCCGGTCTGTCACCAGTCTGTCACCAGTCTGTCACCAGTACAGCACCATTGTAGAGTTCCTGTCCTGCACCAACTTCCCAGCAGTTTAGATTTTACACACAGTGACGACCAAAAACAACATGACTCAGCTCTGCAGGAACACAAGTGTCTCAATCCATCATATATATTGCACATATAATCAGTTAAGCTCTCAGTTATGTTCCTTTCATGTTATTGCAATAATATTTGAAGACCTGTGATATAATTTCAGTAAATCTCACCTGGATCCCACATGGTGCTGCCGCTTTGTCTCAACATGGGACCAGACGACACCATCATGTTATTTACATACAGATACAGAGTTATAATCCTAACTGACTGGCTCGCGTGGCCGTGCCTGGAATCCACTGCCACCGTGGCAAAACATGAAAGAGATTCATCTTCAGCAGAGATATTAATCATGTTGACTTGTCACTGTTGTTGACTGTAAGTCTCATTTTAATAGGCTTGGTAAATCTCCGGAGGACGGTGAGTAAACAGATCCCAGAATTTGCATCCGTCTCCATTCACTAAGGTGTAAATCCAAATTAAATTTGCGCCTGTTTATTCATCGTAAATCTCGATGACGAATTCTTAGTGCTCATTCATTTCTGCAGAGCTTCATTACAACAGGGTTTAATTAAAAAGGGCCTTTTCTTCACATCCTTTATTGATCTGAGGGGCATCATTTTTCCCTGTTTTTCATTAGCTGGTAGTCGTCCAAAGGTGTGGATGAATAGGTGCTTCCTGGGTTTCATCCAGCCGTGGCATCAGCGGCGCTCTTCTCAGAGAGCAGGGCTGCACAGTCCTGCGTTTGGTCTTTAAAGTCCAGTCAAGTTGTTTTTGTGGAGAACTTGTCCTGCATCAGGTGTGACATTGTCTTGAGCTGTGTTCAAGAGGGAGGACGGTTTGATCGCCAGCCTGAGGTCAGTGAGAGAATCATTTACAAATGCATGCCACCTGTCACCTGACAGGTGATGCTTCTCTGAGAATAACCAACTGTAAAACTCATGTCAGTCGTCCTGAGGGAGCTCCGGCAGCCTTTGTTCGAGGGGTCAACGCGGTCCTGGAAAAAACAGAGGCCGTGCTTGTCAGACATTCTGGGATAAACCTGCAGCACAAGTCATCCGCGGTACTGGGGCTGCGGCTCGTGAAATGAAAAGCTCTGGAGTGCAAATTGACATAAAGCGGCATGAGCAGCCGCCCCCTGAATGTTTCGGGCCATGAGCAGACATTTTTGATGACGAATTGGGTTGCAGACACCAAAGCACACGGCGGCGGCCACACGAGCCGGATTACCTACCCAATGAGGCGTCAGAACATTATCTTTCATATCACGCGAGGCGGCGAGGAAGACGATAAGCTTGGAGAGGTCTTCACGGGCAGATGGGAGAGGAATAAAACTAAATAACAACAAAGGAGGCCGGACATCGCCGCAGCCTGTCACTATGACGGCGGCCCGATCGCCAGCACCTCGACACGTCAACGGGATCTCACAGAAATACCGTATTTTCTGGACTATAAAGCGCACCTCAATATAAGGCGCACCCACTAAAATTTAAATGAAATATATATTTTGTCACATATAAGCTGCACCGGACTACTGTTTATCATGGTGCACTGAGATTTATAACTGGTTGTAAACCCATGACACATCATTGTACTCTGTACGCCTTGGTCAGCTGGTCATCTCTGTCAATTAGTCATTACCTGGTACTTAGTCATTTACAAATTAGTCATTAGTCAAATTAGTCAAATTAGTCATTAGTCATTTACAAATCCATCCTAAGTCTGCTGCCTTCTTATTTAACATCTTATCTATCTCAGAATCAGTCCACCTACAACCTACGGTCCCAGGACTTCATCATTTTTTCCATCCTTTCAGTCTGTACTGAGTGTGGCAAAAAGGCCTTCTCTTACTCAGCCCCCCCCCCCCCCCCCCCCCCCCCCCCCCCCAACCTGGAACAAGCTTCAGCAGCGCCTGAAACTGTCCAGTTTGATTTCCCTTGCTAGTTTTAAAGTTCTGTTAAGAGACTTAGAGAGAGCCTCTATGGTGTGTTCATGCTGAATCTCTCCCACTTTTAACTGTATTTGTTAACATATTTATTATTTAGTTTTTTTTTTTAATATATATAACTATATTGATTGTTTTATATGTATTTCATTGTGATTTATTATTAAACAGGTCACACTTGAAAATTAGATCTTGATTTCAATGTGTCTTACCTGTATAAACAAAGGTAAAATAAATAAATAAATAAGCCTCCGGTATCCAGGCTGAGAAATAAGATATTTACATCTAAAGATTTTGTACCATAAGTGTTTATTCACTTACCTGAACTGATTGTTTCTGAACAGAACCTGTAACACGGCAGTAAAAGTGCTGATCAAACAAAACAGAAAATTCAATTCAATTCAATTCAATTCAATTTTATTTGTTCAGGGACAATGCACATTAATGAACATTTCTGTAAATGAGCCAGTTTATAGCTGATTAGCTAATTTTCAACTGTAGTCCCTGGGCAAGATATTAATTGCCTAGAATAAAAACATACAAATACATATAACATAGTAAAACAATTACCAAAATAAAAAAATACATAGTTTCAAATTTACATTTCCAAACACACATTTCAGAGCATCTACTTAGTGCAAACACTTCTGGTTTTTCTTTAACCAGTCTTTAAGCTTTCCTTTAAAAGCAGAGAAGGTCGAACATTCCCTTATTGTGGAGGGAAGATTGTTCCAAATGTCCCCCCCCCAGGACAGACAACACATTTCTGCCAAATGTGGTGCGTCTATGGGGGATCTCAGTATCTCCTCTGTGGCAGGCCCTGGTGTTCATGCCCCTGACAGTCCTGTTTTTTATAAATTCTTTCAGAGGTGGAGGCGCAAGACCGTGAAGAGTTTTGTACATGGCACAGGCAAATTTGAAAACCATGAAGCTGTCAAAACTTAGAAAATTGTACTTTTTGAGGATAAAGCAGATGTGATACGAGTGAGGTTTTTTGTCTAGTGTCTTTAAAGTTTTTTTATAAAGAGATTTTATTGGTTTAAGCACTGTTGAACATGCCAATGCCCAGCTAGTGCAACAGTAGTCAATGTGTGAGAAAATCATGCAGTGTAAAAACATCAGAGCTGCAGTATTAGTTAATGAGTTTCGTATTTGTCGGAAGTTTGCCAGATTGTATTTAACCGAGTTGGACACTTTTTTAATGTGTTTCCTGAAAGAAAGTGTCGAGTCCAAAATGACTCCGAGATATCTAAACTCGTGTACCAACGAGAGCTCCTCTCCTCCCAAAAACACACCAGATCGGGTGATTTTTGGTGGCTGTTTTGCAAAATACATACAGACACTTTTTTTGAAAAGTCATTGATGGTTTTATTCATTTTCCTCCTGTACACTAAAACCAAGTTGCTTTATTTTTCCTCCTCCTGTGTACTGAAACCCCCCCACACAGCAAAGACATCCAGAACGGACCCGCGAAACGGACCCGTATCAGGGTCCACTTGAACTCAGTGCTGGATCTGCTTTGGAGCCGGATCACGTGGACCTGCTGGCTCCACGCTGCGTCTGGTCCACATCTGGGATTAAAACCTTACCTCTGCAGTGGGTCCACTCAGAACCCTGAAATCTGCTGTGGAACCAACAAACTGACTGGACAAACTGATAAATCCAGGTGTGTCTGATTAGCTACAATGGTCAGACACACCTGGATTAATCAGTTTGTCCAATAATAATAATAATAGGTATTGATGCTGACAAAATGAATGTAGAGTAGCATAGCCAACATAGGCTACTGAACAAAAACAGAGTAGCCTTAAACTACTGGGTTTGTTTTTTGGTTTTTGTTAAGTAGCGTAGCATAGCCAACATAGGCTACTGAACAAAAACAGAGTAGCCTTAAACTACTGGGTTTGTTTTTTGGTTTTTGCACTTCCTGCTAGAGCGCCCCCTGAGGGCTGAAGAAAGATTCATAGAAAAGCCATATCTCTGTATAAGCCTCATGGTTTAAAGCGTGGGACAAAAGTAGCGGCTTATAGTCCGGAAAATACGGTAAATGAAATACGCTGACAGTAACTCACTCCCTCGTCTCGTTTCCAGAGAACTCTTAAAAACGTCTTCCTTACATGTCGTTAAACAGCAAGTTCAAAGGCCTTCATGTTCTCCTGCAGCTCAGTAACTCCAGCTTTCTTCGACCACATCAGTAAATGGCGTCAGCGAGAGGACGGCAGCCTTAATTACTGGCATCATTCACTTTCATATATCCAGTCTGGTCTCAGTTAGATGAGATCCTTCAGCCCCAAGAATTCATCTTTGTCCTCTGGAGCTGCAATCATCTCTCTCTCAGCCCACCTTTGTTCTTCTTCTTATAGATCCGTTTAAGTGGAGCTTTCATCTCCATCTCCGTCTGGGCGATGAGACGATGGCCCCGCCGGCGGCGAGGAGGATGGAGGACATCTCCTAGACTTAATTGGTGGAGATGGCCTCGTCTTTGAGATGTGACAAACTCATTAGCGTCCGTGAGGAACGTGACTGTCGTGTCGGGCCGAGCAGCTGACGCGAACGTGTCCAGATTTTCGTTGTCCTTGTGCAGCTGAGCCCATTATGAGGCTCTGCGAGCAGAATCCGAGTCCTGAGAGGTGATGGGAGTGTCATGAATGACGGTCACAAGGGCGGGTAGAGGTCACTTAATATCTGGCTAATCTGGTCCAGTCACCTGATACACCTGTTTTTATCAGAAGAAAAGTAACAAAATAAGTCCATTAATAATAATAAGTAGTGCTGGGCAATGATTAAAATTTTTAATCGCGATTAATCGCATGATTTCCCTGATTAATCACAATTAATCGCATTGTATACGCAAAATCAAATAATAAATTCAAAAGCAGTGTAAAGGTCACTTTTATTGAAATGTTCTGCTGCCATATGAACTAAAGTGTCATAACATTTGTTGTTCAAACACTTTTAACATCAGCACTTGTCAGTAACACATATTTGGTGTAAATCTCATCTTAAAAAATCTAAAATAAAATAAAGTTCATGGCCACTGCCAGGGCATTAATGTCATCCTGTTTTTATTTAAAAAAAAAAAAAAAAAAAGATCTACAAACAAAATCCAACAAAATGATTGTGTCTCAGCACAATCAGAACATTAAAACAGGTAATTTCTGAGGTAACAGCAGAAACTTTTAACGGGGAGTTCAACTTGTCAGTTGTTACAAATAACCTTGTTTCTGTTGAATCCTCCGTCTGGGAGAACTTTAAAATGAAAATGAGTAAAAAAAACATTAAGAAGTAATATGTTGTGGGGTTCCTTCAAACCTCATGCCACAAGAACAGTTTTTTTCCCATCTGCTGTCAGCCTTATCAATAAGACCCGGAACCCCCCGACACCCCCCACTCTCCACCTCTGACTATGACACTGCTGTCACATTGACAGAACTCAGAACACTATGGGTTACATTAACGCTCAGACTGCACTACCTGTTCATTTGCACATTTGCACATTTTCATGGCACATCACTCTTGGACGCTGTGCCCTCAATGCTAGAAACAGCTTGTGTATATATATATTTATATCACAATATTTTCAGTTTACATTGTTTGTAATATTTTTCCCTTAACTGCATGCACCATCATCGCCACAACAAATTCCTCGTATGTGTAAAATCGTACCTGGCAATAAAGATTCTGATTCTGATTCTGATTGATCACAGTTGTGATTAAAGGTTTCGGTGGGCTGCTAAGATGTTTCACATTTCATATTGGTCCTTGGTATTCTGAAGTTTGGGAATGGCTGCTGTAGAGAGAAGCTGAAATAGAAATGATAGTTTTACATGGTCTGTCCCTTTAATGCTAATGTGAACCCTGGTTGGTTCAGGATTCAGAACTGGACACGTAGTTTTCGCCAGTTAAAATGGATAAAACAATTGCCGTTTGTGGTGGTGTAGTATATGGGCAGTGGTAATCATTTTGACAAATAATTGCTCGCAGCAATATTAAAAAAGAATTTTAAAAAAATGAACTATTTAGTTCATTTTTTTGAAATGGTGATCTGAACTAGTTCATTTTAATTTCTGTGAACTATGAACTGAACTAGTTGGTGTAGAAAGTGAACTTTCCCAACACTGAGTAGCACTGAACTGAACCTAACATGCTGCTTGTCTTCGGGAGGAAGCTGGAGAACCTGGAGACACAGGAGAGAACAAGCAAACTCACAGAGAGTCCCCCGCTGAGGTTTGAACCAGGAACCTTCTTCAGTGAGGCAACAGACCACCTAATAACATTACATCAAAAAATAAATCAATAATTAAATTAAATTATTTTTTTTTAAAGTCAGAAGATCACCTTCTGTATCTTAGCAGTCGCCAGGGTTCAGGTCCTGATCTGTGACCCCCCCCCCCCGTCTCTTTCACCATCCAATAAAGGCCCAAAAATCTTAAAATACAAAGGCGATCTCTAATCCGTTGCATGAGGCGGGATGGACTCTAATATCCCTTTTCTATTGGATTTTGGACCAATATTTATCTGCAGGAATGTGGAGCTCTTTGTTTTCTTGGATTAACCAGTTAGAGAAAGAAAGTCCTGCGGTTTCAGAGAAACTGGCGGACGCACAGTGAAGCGACGTGTGGGAAGAGAAGACATCGTTGGACTCAACTCTGCCTGAAACAAAAGATCACAAGTTTATAGTCATCTTGTTTAAAGTTTAAAGGAGTCCGCATGGTTCAAAAGAAAGGTACGAGTGATGACTTGAAAGAGCTGCCTGAAGGAGCCAGAACTGATGTTCAGCCTGTCTCCTTCCCATAACTGTCCAGATGTGTGATGTTGTCCTCTTGGACGTGGTCTTTAGGAAGACTCTTGACACACCAGCGTTTCCACACTCACCCTGCAAGGAGACTTGTGTAGCAGACTTTTTGGTTTGTGGTATTGATCGGTTTGACCTTAATCCCGTTGAGCGTCCCGGCGCCGGAGTCTTCCGAGAACTTGACTCAAACAGACTGTGTCCAGCCGGCGGAGCTGAAACCCGTCAGCGTGACTGCAGCGTCCCACCGGGGACGCTCCTGTCTCTCCTCACAAGCTTGAGCCTCGGCGGGATCAGTGTAAGCGATGGCGTCGCACGTTATCGTACGTTCACAGGACGGATTCCACAAAGGGTTAAAACTACTCTTGAATGGGATTTACAGAAAAACCTAATAACAGACTGACCTTACAAATAAATGTGAGATTGCTCCGTCTATCCTCGGGCCCAGGGATAAAGCAGATCCATCTGCAGGAGCTGCAGATATTAGCCACGTCCTAAATCAAACAGGCTCATATGGTCTCCAGATGAACCCCGAGCATCATTTTTATGCGCTGTGGAGAAACAAGCCAATACATGCAGGATTAGAGCAGGAAGCTACAGCTCTGCTCAATTTATGCATGCCCATAAACCGGGCTCTCCGATCCCCCCCTCCCCGGCCCGCAGTCCATAAATAACGCCCGTGAAAACCTGGAAACGGCGACTGCTCTAATACGAGGCTCTGCGCCACGTTGACAGAGTAACGACATCACGTCGCCACCTCCGTGAACGCCCTCCTGATCGTCAGCATGTGATAATCGTTACAGGGGAAGTAAAAGAGTTTTTACGGCCGTGAAAACAAACGTTTAAAGCGTGTGCGTCGAGGGGCTTGGAGTCAATGAAGCCAAGTTTCGATCTAAAACGTCAACAGGTTGCAGGTGGGAGCAGGTCATGAAAGCACGTTGGGCTCCCTCTCAGGAGGATATGGCTACGGTATGGCGAACCAACAGGTAAATGACCCCTGTGACCCCTGAGGGCCAAAGGCTGACCCGAGGCACCGAGAACCACCGTCCGGTTTCATCGAGACACGACTGCAGAAAGCCAGGACCTCCTGGTCTGACACGTCTGAGGGTCAAAGCACCGTCTGTCACGTGTCACATGTGTCTCTCAGCGTTCAGGTTTCTGGTCTGCAATTTTACATCAATTAGCTCTTTAATTAAATGACACCTCTGTTGGATGTGGTGGTTGATGTCACCGTGTGTCACGTTCACTGTTGTCTGCAGTGTTGCCAGATCTGGTGACATAAACAAGCTTCAAAAATCTGTGAAAAGACAATGAATATACATATATATATATGTATATATATATATATATATATATATATATATATATATATATATATATACATGCATGTTCTCCCCGTGCTAGCGTGGGTTTCCTCCGGGTACTCCGGCTTCCTCCCACAGTCCTAAGACATGCATGTCAGGTTAATTGGTGGTTCTAAATTGCCCGTAGGAGTGAGTGAGTGAGTGGTTGTGGGTCTGCATGTGGTGTATGTGGCCCTGCGATGGATTGGCGACCTGTCCAGGGTGAACCCCTGCCTTTCCCCCGTAGACGGCTGGGATAGGCTCCAGCAGATCCCCGTGACCCTTCAGAGGATGAAACACATATAGATAATGGATGGATGGATATATATATATATATATATATTGACACCAACATTTATTTTATTGTGCGTTAATGCATCTTGCTCACATGCTTTTATTTTGAAAAGTCTGTTTCTCCTCCTGGACGAGATCTTTTGAAAGACTCTTGACACAACAGCGTTTTGCTGCAGAACTGGAAGACAATTGGCAGGTAAAGATGCGGAGAAGCTAAAACAGACGTGGAGAACGGTAAAAATCTGTGAACCAGTTCAGGTAGCAACTCAGGTAGCAATATTAACAATTCTGTCTGAAAAAGAAAATCCTGGACTGCAACAAAACTTTGTCTTCATTCCTCCATGTTCCATCAGATCTGCTCCATGTGTTCACTGTCCTGCTGTTCTCTAGCTGGTTACTGCAGTGCAGCTCCATCTAGTGGCACAGATGTGTAATGACAACAGAAAGTCCAGTCCTCCATTATAAAACAAATTCAGTTCTGTGGCCCGTTTTTTAATTTCGTATTTTTGATCCAAGTCTAAAATTGAAATATAAAAAAAAACAAACAGGCAAGTTTTTTTTGTGCTAGATTTAAAAAAAAAAAAGTAATAAAATGTCACTTTTTATTTTTTTTTAATTTTTTGATTGACAATTGAAAATGGAAAGAATGATTGATACACAGATTGGTAAAGTTACTGAACTTTAACATGAACATTTTCATGTTAAAGTTCTCCCAGACGGAGGATTCAACAGAAACAAGGTTATTTGTAACAACTGACAAGTTGAACTCCCCGTTAAAAGTTTCTGCTGTTACCTCAGAAATTACCTGTTTTAATGTTCTGATTGTGGCTCAGGATTTTGTTGGTAGACTTTTTTTATTTTTCATAAAAAACAGGATGACATTAATGCCCTGGCAGTGGCAATAAGCTTTATTTTATTTTACATTTTTTAAGATGAGATTTACACTAAATATGTGTTACTGACAAGTGCTGATGTTAAAAGTGTTTGAACAACAAATGTTATGACACTTTAGTTTATATGGCAGCAGAACATTTAAATAAAAGTGACCTTTACACTGCTTTTGAATTCATTATTTGATTTTGCGTATACAATTCGATTAATTGTGATTAATCAGGGAAATCACGCGATTAATCGCGATCAAAAATTTTAATTGTTTCCCAGCCCTTATGGCTGGGATAGACTCCAGTTGATTTCTCTCAATGACTTACAAATTAATTTTTATTTTTCATTTCATGTAATTTTCTCATTTTTTTTTTCCAATATTCTTTCTATAACTGTTAAAATAAAGCTGCCATAAAAACCTGAGACTGTTCATTCATTTCTTAGTATGACAACTGCCAAAATCAGCGGGGGATCAAATACTTATTTCTTACACTGTATATATATATGTGTATGTGTGTATGTGTGTGTGTGTGTGTGTGTGTGTGTGTGTGTGTGTGTGTGTGTGTGTGTGCAAAGGCTCAGTAGATATAAATGGTTCATTTATATTCATAAAAACAAAACATTTCAGTTACTGAAGCGATCAGATTCTAACATAATACTGGAGTTTAATATTGTTTTCATAGATCTTTTTTTATTGTCATAAACTGTACAACAGAGAATTGTTATAATGTAATTTAACCAGCCAGGAATATTTTTGATGAAGATGCCTGTTTTTAATCCGACGTTCCTGTCGTGTTTTACTCTTCAGTGAATGTTAAAGTACTGACGACCGATGTCCTCTACAGAAAACACATTTACAGAAATAAATCCAACTGTAAATACCTTTTAAATGTTGTTTTGTGCGTCATTTAGAAGTGCTGAAGTACAGAAGAAGAGATGAAAGAAAGACAAAACATGAATTGTTGGTGAACAAACAGATTAAAAAAAAGAAAGAAATTCCTCTTTGTGGATTAATAAAGTATTATTGAGCTGAAGTGAGTAAATTAATTTGGTAGAACAGGCAAAAGGCTGTTCTTGGAAAAGAACAAATAAATGAATTAAAACAGCGCTGATTAAATTGAACTTTTCAATAAAGTAGTATCATGGAGATGAGAGGAAACAAGTCAGAGACGAGATTAAAAAGGAAGCAAGGCGACCACACCGATGTGCTGGGATGCTTGAACGTTCTCTGATCGTTTCTCTGACTCCTTCCTTCAGCTTCCAGAAGCATCAGCTGGTTCGTCAGTCGCTGCAGTCGTTTAAATGTCCACCGCCTGTTAATTATTTTCAGAGCTCCACCACTTAAAAACCTCAGGGGACGAATGCCGAGGATGGTCAGAGGTGAAGAGGCACCTCTTAATCACTTATTGATCCAGAGCAGGATGCTGAGCTGCAGCTCTGTGCCTGTTTGTTGGCTGATGCTCGTCCACCAGCAGGGGGCAGTGTGCAGCTGTGGTGCCTCCTCACTGACAGCAGGTATGACAGAAGGAGCCATCTCTGGACCAGACTTCATCAAAAACACCAAACTGAAGGTTTTTCCAGCTGAACAGCAGGTTCCGGGCACTGCAGATCCCATAAATGATAATAATGATAAATAATAATGATAAATAATAATGCCGCATCGCAGGTATGGAAACATGAGTAAATATTAAAGATGCACGTCCCTGCTGGCTCTTTATAGAGCACCGTGCACCGTGTAAGTGGCTGCGTGGGATCGTGAGAGCATCTCCACGAAAACCAGAGGCTCTGGCAGCCTGCCGGTCCGGAGTGTCCGGGTGTCTGTCAACACAACGCCGAGGAGGAAAGACATCAGCGCTAAGCTCAAAGAAGGAGAATTGTTGGGAAGGCTGAGAAGGGCTGTGAGGAGATTTCCAGTAAACAGTTTGGAGTCCGTCATTCAACAGTGGTTTCACTGGTGACAAGACATTTTTTCCCAAAAAATTTCAGACTTTATAGTTTTATCTTCGTGGCATTATGATTAGAAAAAGACTGAGCTACTGTCCGGACGGGTTGGCAGCAGAAAGCCTCCTCTCTAAAAATAAAGGGCGTGATTGTCCACCTGAAGACTGTTTACTTCTCCCTCAACAACCACTTCCTGGAACATATGCTTATTGAACTAAAACGTTATATCTTCACGCCCCTCGGCTCCGTGTGCTACGGTGAAAGACGTCCTCCTGGGGGTTGATGGGTTTTGATGTGCCTCAGGTTTCACCCACCACCTCTCAGGCTGATCCGATCACACGCGTTTTGATCTCCGACTCAGCATTTTAAATGCCTGCCGGTTTGTGAGGACGGTGGAACAGATCCAAGCAAAGGTGAGCCCGAAGAACAAAACAGATCCAAACAAAGGTGAGCCCGAAGAGCAGAACAGATCCAAGCAAAGGTGAGCCCAAAGAACAGAACAGATCCAAGCAAAGGTGAGCCCGAAGAGCAGAACAGATCCAAGCAAAGGTGAGCCCGAAGAGCAGAACAGATCCAAGCAAAGGTGAGCCCGAAGAACAGAACAGATCCAAGCAAAGGTGAGCCTGAAGAGCAGAACAGATCTAGCTATGATGAGCTGTGGCTTGTTCAGCAGGATAGTATTGAATCACAACTTTATTGTTGAGATTCATTATTCAGGCAGAAAAGGGGAGGGTCCAAACGTGCAGCAAATGGCCACAGATCAGGACCTGAACCGGACCTGAACCTGGACCAGCTGTATGAGGACTGTGGCCTCTGGAGTCACCTGCTCAGGTGAGCTGCCCAGTAACTGCTGAGCAGAGCTGAGCAATTTTATCGGTTCTGCGATATATATCGATATTTTATCGAGTATCAATTTTTCAGCCGCGGGTATCGATATAAAGTCCAGTTTCATCTAGACCAGGGGTGTCAGACTCATGTTCACTGAGGGCCACATCAGCATCATGGTGGCCCTCGAAGCGCCAGATTGACAGCATGAATGTAACAAAATGCAATATAAATCAAAAATAAATTAAACTACACCTTATTATAATGTTAAATAACGGTTTCTGTATTTATTATGTATTCAAGTTTCAAACATGTAAGTCATTATTATATTAAACTCAGGGTTTGTGGTTGTAAGAGTATCCATTACCTCGGTTTCAGAAGCAGAAGCGGTTCTTTGTTTTTCTTGTAGGCTAGATTTAGCATACTTAGCTCTGTTTGCTGTCAAAATGCAGACGTAGATTAAACTCTTTCACGACTGACAACATTACACAAAAGTTATACTTTTGTGCATCAATTCTTTTCTTTTCTTGGACATGTTGGGGTTAGTTAGTAAAAGTTTTTTTTTTAAATCTATCAGTTCTGAAAAATCGTCTTGCTCATAGCTACCTTTATCATTGTGGGTAGTGACGAAATGCATGATGGTAGATGTAGTTTATTGTCAATATGTGCTTTAAAGCAGTGTAAGCTTATTTTAAGTTTTAAAATATTGATTTAAAATATAAGCCAATAATGTCCAAGCTCTCGAGGGCCACATGAAATGACGTGATGGGCCACATTTGGCCCGCGGGCCTTGTGTTTGACACCTGTGATCTAGACACTTCCTTGTGGACCTGGTTCAGTGATACTTTGTCAATCCCGAAGAGAAACTTTACACTGCTTTAAGTGAAGATGCTCTCAAGTTACACTTTATTGAGCTGAATCTGGTTGTGTCTGTGGATGGGGGCAGTTTCACCTGCGTCCTACAGCTGGACACTGCTCCCGGTGCTGGTTGTGATTTAAAACCACTCCATTTAGCCAGACAGAGTGAATCTGGTCCTGATCAGCCCATCTGGAAGGCTAGAGATGCTCATTTAGCTCCAACATGCTTCGTAATGGAGCTACTGTTTGTACACATTTCGATTTTATTCAGTTGCAACCAGATGTCTTGAAGCTTTACGTGCCGCGTGGATGGGTTTGGATATTTTTCATTAAACTGGAACCAGATCTGAGAGGATATTATTGTTTCTTTGATTTCCTGTTCAGACTGAAGGCAGCCTCCAAATGTTCCTGATGTTTTTTTTGGGTTTTTTTATTCTTTATTTTTTCTGTTGTTGTTGATCTCCAACGAGCCCGTCGCTGCAGCTGCTGTTTCACAGCGCAAAACAACAACTTCTGTGTTTCTGTGACAAAGCAGCAATATTTCACTGCCCCCGTGGGAAATGAAAACGGGATCGTGTCAACTTTAATGGAGTTCAGCTATGCAGGAATCTTTCAGAGTACAATCTCGGGCCCAGATGTTAAATTAGTAGTTCAGCCCACAGATGTTGACTGATGCTGACTTTTCCTGCCTCCTGAAAGTCTGACAACTGACGTGATCTCTGCTACCCTGGTGCAGAAATTTAAATTTCTCTCATGTTTAAAGTCGATTTCCCTGTTTTTATTGTAAATTAATAATATTCCTCCTCCTTTGGGTTCAGTCTTCAGGTTCTGTTCGTTCTTCTCGAATCAGGGTGCAAGAATCAGGGATATTCTGGGTCAAGTAACAGTGAGCAACACCTAACAATAAGTTTAATAAATCAATAAATGTGTCAAATGGGTGACCTTTCACGTAAAACTGACATCCGGGCCCGAGCCGTGCGCCTCGTCCAGGGATCAGTGCCATGAAGGGGCTGCAGTTCCCGTGCTGACAGATAGGGGGCAGCGCTGCTCCCCACATGCAGCTGCTCTGCTTCATAAGCTTTCAGGCAGCCAAGAGCCATCAGTTCCCAGGCTCGGGACGCTCATCTGTAAATGTGCTGGGACATCGTGTACTGAACACTGTGTGCTACTGTCCAGAAGCGCACAACAAACAAAAGGCTGAGCTGTCGTCCTCGCGGAGCTTTAAAATCGACTGTCGCGTTGAGCTCCAGACCCGTAATGTTTCACTTGAAACACATCCAGAATTTTGAAGCACATATGATCACTCATTGAAACTGTCCTGCTGCTCTTTCATTGCTGTTATTGTTGGTTTGTAAAGTCTGGGAACAATGAGACACTTTCCCTGTACACAAATAATCACTGTGAGTCTATTTTCTCCTTTGTATTTATTTTAACTAGGACTGGGCATGATTAAAATTTTTAATCGCGATTAATCGCATGATTTCCCTGATTAATCACGATTAATCGCATTGTATACGCAAAATCAAATAATGAATTCAAAAGTAGTGTAAAGGTCACTTTTATTTAAATGTCCTGCTGCCATATGAACTAAAGTGTCATAACATTTGTTGTTCAAACACTTTTAACATCAGCACTTGTCAGTAACACATATTTAGTGTAAATCTCATCTTACAAATTGTCAAATAAAATAAAGCTTATTGCCACTGCCAGGGCATTAATGTCATCCTGTTTTTATAAAAAAAAAAAAAAAAGTCTACCAACAAAATCCTAACAATCTAGAGGCAACAATCAGAACATTAAAACAGGTTTTTTTTCTGAGGTAACAGCAGAAACTTTTAACGGGGAGTTCAACTTGTCAGTTGTTACAAATAACCTTGTTTCTGTTTAATCCTCCGTCTGGGAGAACTTTAAAATGAAAATGTCCATGTTAAAGTTCAGTAACTTTACCAATCCGTAATTATCTGTGAATCATTTGTTTTTTCCATTTTCAATTGTCAATAAAAAATGTAAAAAATTAAAAAGTGACTTTTTTTCCGTTTTATAATCTAACAAAAAAACAAAAAAATGCCTGTTTTTTTAATATTTCAATTATAGCAAACAGGCCACAGGACTGAATTTGTTTCTAATATTTTATTGTCTGGTTTATGTGACCCTGAAATGGCTTTGTTTTATAATCAAGGAACAGACTTTCTGTTGTCATTACACATCTGTGCCACTAGATGGAGCTGCACTGCAGTAACCAGCTAGAGAACAGCAGGACAGTGAACACATGGAGCAGATCTGATGGAACATGGAGGAATGATGCCAAGGTTTTGTTGCAGTCCAGAATTTTGTTTTTTAGACAGAATTGTTAATATTGCTACCTGAGTTGCTACCTGAACTGTAAAGTTCACTGATTTTTACCGTTCTCCATGTCTGTTTTAGCTTTTCCTTGTGTTTACTGTTTTCCAGTTCTGCAGCAGCCAGAAACAGACTTTTCAAAACAAAAGCATGTGAGTAACATGTGAGTAACATGTGTTAACGCGGGATAAAATATATGTCGGCATTAATAAATTTATGCATTAACGCGATAATAACCCGTTAACATTCGCAGCCCTAGTTTTAACATAAATTTGGAATCATTTACACCAGAAAAACTTTTATCTTTGTCCAGGCATTAATTCAAATTTTCCCCCATGAAACAAAAATGTCTGAGATATTAATCTACCCATTAACTCGTTTAGTTGTCCAGGATCTCCGACTAGGTCAACTATTCCCGCTTCTCCTCTCTGCTGCCTTACATGATGCATGTAAATAAGCGTGTGAGGCAACAGCCCTCCTCAAGCTGTTTCAGGGGAACCTGAGGCATTTCTTGAAACGTTTCCTGATGTGCTCAGCCTGACTGGAACAGAGGAAAGCTTTTATACAAACCTCTGAATATCAACCCAAAATATGACACATTAATGTGACACTTTTAACTTTTTTCATTCATTAATTGTCTGGTAAAAATCAACAAGGAGCGTGTTATATTGATGTTCTTATTGTGTTATAATTACGCCCATCCTGTGCACTAGTCAAGTCGTGTTCATCAAATACAGATGTTTTTCTTCTATGCAGCTACAGCAAACGTTAGAGCGCTTCCTGGTCTTCGTCTTCAATCACAACTGCAATCAAAGTAGACGAGACTAAAATATGACTGAAGTCACTCACACTTTCTTATCACACCAGGAAAAGTGGCTCCAATGAATGTTCACAGCCCAGTTGAAGCAGCTTTGCAAGACCAGGCAGACACCCCCACATGCACCTCCACATACTACACCTCTACATGCACCCCCACATGCACCTCCACATACTACACCTCTACATGCACCCCCACATGCGTCCCCACACTACACCTCTACATGCACCACCATATACTACACCTCCACATGCATCTCCACATACTACACCTCCACATGCACCCCCACATACTACACCTCTACATGCACCTCTATCTACATGCACCCCCACATACTACACCTCTACATGCACCTCTATCTACATGCACCCCCACATACTACACCTCTACATGCACCTCCACATACTACACCTCTACATGCACCTCCATCTACATGCACCCCCACATACTACACCTCTACATGCACCTCCACATACTACACCTCTACATGCACCTCCATCTACATGCACCCCCACATACTACACCTCTACATGTACCACCATATACACTTCCACCTACACCTCCACATACACCTCCACATGCACCCCCACATACTACACCTCCACATGCACCACCATATACACTTTCACCTACACCTTCAAATACACCTCCACATGCACCTCAACATGCACCTCCACATACTACACCTCCACATGCACCTCCACATACTACACCTCCACATGCACCCCCACATACTACACCTCCACATGCACCTCCATCTACATACACCCCCACATACAACTTCTCTACATGCACCACCACATACTACACCTTTACATGCACCACCATATACTACACCTCCACATGCACCCACACATACTACACCTCCACATGCACCACCATATACACTGCCACCTACACCTCCACATGCACCACCACATACACCTCTACATGCACCACCACATAATACACCTCCACAAGCACCCCTACATTCTACACCTCCACATGCACCACCACATACTACACCTCCACATGCACCCCACATACTACACCTCCACATGCACCCCACATACTACACCTCCACATGCACAACCACATACTACCTCACACATGTCTCTCCATGTCTACACCTACACCTCTACCACTACACCTCTCCAGAAATGTTGGGTCAACATCAGATCAACACAGACCGCAGCAAATATAATTGGTACTCTTGGTGTTATTTTTTTCACATTTCCCACAACTACTCTTTTACATGTCGTAAAAGCACCTTGAGGTGTTCCCACACTAAAGAGGTTTATATAAGTATGTTGTTGCTGTACTTTTCAAGCCAGGGTAAAAAATAAATTGCTGGAAAGTCATTAAAAATTACTGTTGCTCAACATTTATCAGCACCAAGTCACATGAGATATGCTTTGTTCACCATTTCTATGTCTGAGCTACGTGAAGGAAATAAATAATAGATCACTGCACTCCAAGCCAAATCAATATAGTGAACACAAGATTTGCTTTGGCGATTCCCACAAAAGGTAGAGGCAGCTTCATGCAGTGAGTTACAGTTCTTAGGAAAAAAAAGCCTGAACCAGAAGACCTTGAATAATATAGAAAATCAGCAAACTGCGATCTCTCCATCTCTGTTACCAAGGTAATTATAAAATGCTGCGAGTAGAAACAGATGAGAGAATGAGGGAGGGCTGTCTCTTTGTGCTGACTCCAGTTTGCTGCTGCGTCATCCTCAGCGGAAAGAATGAACTGATCACGCACATCCAGACCAGGCTGGACCAGGCTATGTTGAGCCACAGCACGTCTACAGGTTGTTCCCACAGCCGATTAAAGGCAGGTGGATTAGGATTAGTCAGCTCTATGTGTGCCTGCGCACTCTAAGGGTAGAAGAAGAGAGGTCAGGAGACAAGTTGGGTTGGAGACAAAGCTGGGTCCAAGGACAGACAGGCCACAAACAAACTTCACCTGGAAGAGACTTCCACGGTCATAACTCATCTTTAGTCCACATGAACCAGGGTTGATGTGTCAGGAGTCTCAGATCTTCTCAGTGAAAGTTTTATGATCAAGCAGGACTCAGGATCCCACATGATAGGTCAGTTATCCAAGTGATAAAAAAAAACGATTTATGTTTAGATTCCTATACACAGAACTAGATTTTCAGAACATTTGGATATGCTGTCTCACTGGGCTTCAGGTTTATTCAATAATTTTTTTTGTTTTACCCCTAACTGTCTCCTGCCTGTGGTTACTGCCACTACCTTAGATGAAGGTTATAGTGTAACCTATGATGTCACCTGTTGCCAAACTGAATGGTGGCGTCTGCGCATTGCGCTGGCAACATTGCTTCCATCAACTTCGACCAACTCCACGAAGTGGAAGACCACGTAGAATCACAAAGGGAGGTTGACTACTGGTTGGGCAAATGTTGCATAAAAGTCACTCAACATCTGTTGACTCCACAGATTAAAAGTTTTGAAGGTCCACTGGTGTTGATGCAAGCACAAGAACTGTGTGGCGGTAGCGTCTTGGATCGGGTTTCCATGGCCGAGCGGCTGCATGCAAGCCTCTCATCATCAGGTCCGATAGCAAGCACATGGTCTGAGGCTGGTTTTCAGCGCTTGGGCTCGGCCCCCTACCTCCAGTGAAGGGAAGTGCTAATGCCTCAGCATACCGAGATATTTTGGATGTTATGCTTCCAAGTTTGCGTCAACGGTTTGGTGAAGTCCTTCGTCTGCTCCAACATGGCTGTGCACAAGCCAAGGACTATGAACCTGCACTATCACATATAACTCGACATGCACTTCTACATACACCACCACATGTACCTCCACATACACCTCCTCATGCACCACCACATACACCTCCACATATACCTCCACATGCACCATCACATCCACCTCCACATATACCACCACATACACCTCCACATGCACCCCCACATGCACCTCCACATGCACCTCCACATGCACCTCCACATATACCACCACATGCACCTCCACATGCACCTCCACATATACCTCCACTTGCACCACCACATGCACTTCCACATACACCTCCTCATGCACTTCCACATGCACCTCAACATGCACCTCCACATGCACCTCCATATATACCTCCACATACACCTCCACCTATACCTCCACTTGCACCACCACATGCACTTCCACATGCACCTCAACATGCACCTCCATACAGGGCTGGACTGGGACCAAAAAATGGCTCGGGCATTTTTGATCCCTGGCGGCCCACCATACGCCGGGGATCAAAAATGCCGGTTATTTATACGATATGCGGAAGCACATGCTGCATGTTGTATACTATGTGCACATAGTGAAGTTTCAAAAATTAAAATAAAGTGGTGTTAGTGTCACTAGTGTTACTCATGTCTACCAATTATTTATCATGCATTTCAGCAAAGCAATGTTTCACTAATATTTTAACACACTTAACACTGTAAATTGGACACCAAATCTACTCAAAGCATTATTTGACAACAAAGACTAAACCACCCACACACACACACACACACACACACACACAGGTGATCACCTCCAAATAGCTATTCTGACCTCAATCTCGCCCTGCTGCTGGGTCTCATCTCTCTCCTCCTCCTCCTCCTCCTCCTCCTCCTTCTCCCTCTCCTCGTCCGCTTCTTCTCCGACAACCACCTGTTCACTCGACGGCCCGCGGCCGACGGCCCCGCGGCCCCCGCCCCCGAGCTTGTGGTTGAAAACATTTCCGTGATTTTGGCACATTTTGCTGCATCCACTTTTAACTTTTTTTGTCTCCGTTCTCTGAGCTTTTCTGCTCCTCCCTTTCGCTTTTGTGCTTTTTTCTCCATTTCCATACTCATTCACGAGCCACCACACTCTCTGGTCAGGCCAAACGGCAAAATTTGGTCAGGAGGGATGGGAGGGGCGGGCCAACGAGAGCTGAGAAATTTCATTGGACTAGCCCAATGTCCGTCAAGAAAATCAACCAATGGGCCACTTCGTGTCTTCGCAAGGCCCCGCCCCGCCTCCACCCCCTCCCTTCAGCAGAAAATAACGTTCATACTGCGTTCACATCAGCGCAGCACTGGAGCGCTTGTCTGATTAGCTGTCAGTGTCTCTTTCTTGAGTTTGTTGAGTGTGTGTCGTCGTCGTCCCCACCCTCTCGGAGATTTTTATGAGCCAACTACCAGTCCGTTACCGTCGCGGTCAATAAAAACTATATACTTTTTTTTTTTTTTATGACAGACCTGGGCCGGCCCACAGATGTGCGTCGGCCCACCGGGCATTGCCCGGTACGCCCGATGGCCAGTCCATGCCTGCCTCCATATATACCTCCACATACACCTCCACCTATACCTCCACTTGCACCACCACATGCACTTCCACATGCACCTCAACATGCACCTCCACATGCACTTCCACATACACCTCCACATGCACTTCCACATGCACCTCAACATGCACCTCCACATGCACCTCCATATATACCTCCACATACACCGCCACCTATACCTCCACTTGCACCACCACATGCACTTCCACATGCACCTCAACATGCACCTCCACATGCACTTCCACATATGGAAGTGCATGTACCTTCACAGGCACCATCACATACACCTCCACTTGCACCTCCACATGGACCTCCACTTGCACCATCACAGACACACTTCCACATGCACTACCTGACCACATGCACATGCACTACTGATTCTACATGGTCCTCTGCTTCGTGACATGGCTCGATGGGGCTTGGTGTGGCAAAGCATGACTGGCCTGCTCAGAGCCCTCAGCCCCATCAAGCAGCTTTGGGAAGAACTGGAATGCAGACCTCAAGCTCGTTCTTCTCACCCAACATCAGAGCCAGACCTCAGAAATGCTCTGCAGAATGAATGGGCACAGGATCCCACATAAACACCCCTCAAACATGTGGAGAACCTTCTAAGAGGAGTGGAAGCTGTTATAACCGCAACAGAGGGACCAACACCACCTTAAAGTAGATTGTCACACCATCTGGGTTGTTTTGAGTCGCGGCTCGTTACGACTGGTTCAGTCTGTTCTGTACTGGTGGAAACAGCTGTGAACTGGAGGGGTACCAGTGGCATTTCATCAGAGAGAACTTTCACTTTTTTATAAAAATACAATCCCCTGAGGTGAGCTCTGCTTACTTCAACAGGCTCCTGATAAGGTCAAATTCTGCATCAACAGCTTATATCAGCAGTGATGCTCTCACATCGATGCTTGAGTTTTCAGCTGGAGAAGGAGGAGATATATTCTGGTGAAGCAGAAAGCAGGTCTCAGGCTTGATGCAGCAGATCTTTGTGTGTTGCTGTGTGTGTGTTGCAACTGTTGGCACCACGTGCAGCCGTGGAACAAGGCAGCGCCACAGAGGAAGTGGGTCAGCCTGGTCTGAGGGCGCCTGAGAGACAGCAGCTCAGTACAGCTTGTCTGTTTGGGTTTAACCCCGGCGCTAAGCTGCTGCGCCGCTGACGTTTTTAGATTCAGTTGTTGTCTCCCTCTGCAGCTTGTTTATTTACGCTGAACCGTCTTCGTTCCAAAAGAAAATTCAGACAGCACCTTAAACTGTGAAATATGTAATGCTTCAGCAAAGCCATCCCCATCTATAAAAAACTAATTTGTCTGAATGTGTTGGCTTTTCTTTTTTAATTAAAACGATGTTTGTGTTTTAAAGGTTTATATTTGAACGTGTCTGAACTCAAACGTCCACGCTGAAGCAGTTTCCACCTGCCATGCACACTCTGATGGAGAGTTCAGGGAGGGTTCATGGAGAGTTCACGCAGAGTTCATCTGAAAATATCTCCCATCTGATGCTGGTTTACTTTCAAATCCTCTCTTTTTTGTCCCTCCAGACGGCGTTTCCCTGCGATTCTTGCTCACTTCTTTTATCTCAATCGGCACGAAGCCGTTTTCACACGTGATCAAAGGAAACACTGCTTATTAAAATGTTTTTTTCTAGAATTCCAGCCTCCTGAATCCACACACACACATCCCCCAAGAGGCCTAAAATAAATCACTGCTGTCATCATTTATTTATGAAGCATCGACACCGCTGAGTACGTGAATCTGCAGGGAGATTTAACCAGTAACGCTGGTCAGCCACAAGCATGGCGTCATCTTCTGACTGTCTGATTGGTTCAGACAAGACTGGTTCAGACAGGACTCCCTCTGGTCAGGGTTGCATGTTTAGGGCTGGGCAATGATTACAATTTTTAATCACGATTAATTGCATTATTTCCCTGATTAATCGCGATTAATCGCATTGTATACGCAAAATTAAATAATGAATTGAAAAGTAGTGTAAAATGCACTTTTATTGAAATGTCCTGCTGCCATATGAACTAAAGTGGCATAACATTTGTTGTTCAAACACTTTTAACATCAGCACTTGTCAGTAACACATATTTAGTGTAAACCTCATCTTGAAAAAACGTAAAATAAAATAAAGCTTATTGCCACTGCCAGGACAAATGTCATCCTGTTTTTATGAAAAATTAAAAAAAAAAAAAGTCTACAAACAAAATCCAACAAAATGATTGTGTCTCAGCACAATCAGAACATTAAAACAGGTAATTTCTGAGGTAACAGCAGAAACTTTTAACGGGGAGTTCAACTTGTCAGTTGTTACAAATAACCTTGTTTCTGTTGAATCCTCCATCTGGGAGAACTTTAAAATGAAAATGTCCATGTTAAAGTTCAGTAACTTTATCAATCCATGTATCATTCATTCTTTCCATTTTCAATTGTCAATGAAAAATAAAAAATAAAAAGTGACATTTTATTACTTTTTTTTTTATCTAACACAAAAAAAACGAAAAAAAAAAAAGCCTGTTTTTTTTGTTTTTTTTTAATATTTCAATTTTAGACTTGGATCAAAAATTCAAAATTAAAAAAATGGGCCACAGAACTGAATTAGTTTTATAATGGAGGACTGGACTTTCTGTTGTCATTACACATCTGTGCCACTAGATGGAGCTGCACTGCAGTAACCAGCTAGAGAACAGCAGGACAGTGAACACATGGAGCAGATCTGATGGAACATGGAGGAATGACATGATCATCTTAAACAAAAGGGGTTTGAAAGTTTTATTGCAGTCCAGATTGTTACGTATCGGTTCGTGTGTATTTGGAACCCCAGAATGCAGAGAAAGTCAGTTGGAACGTGTTTATTTTAAAACACGAAGTCTTTCCAGAACAGCCGGGAACGAGGCAGGTGCAGACGGCGGAGGACAGGGCTGAGCACAGGTAGACGTGGAGGCGAACACGGGGTGATCAGGCACGGCAGGGAGGCACTCTGGTATCTGCACACAAATCCCAGTAACGGTTACGAGCGATGATATTATACAAAAGATCACAGGAAACGAGAGCCACAATCATACCAGAAGTGTTGAAATAATCTGGCACCGCCGTGGTGTCTTGACCAGGCTTTATGGTGTGTCATGATGAGAACCAGGTGTGCCTCACTGAGCCTGTCAGTCTGTCCGCGCCCTCCGCTGCACCTGCTGCCAGAGAGAGAGAAAGGAGAGGGGGAAACAAGAAAACAGAGCCTGCCAGGCTCAAACCAAAATGGCTCCATATAATGGAGCCATGACACAGATTTTTTTTTTTAAACAGAATTGTTAATATTGCTACCTGAGTTGCTACCTGAACTGTAAAGTTCACGGATTTTTACTGTTTTCCATGTCTGTTTTAGCTTTTCCACATGTTTCCTGCTAATTGTCTTCCGGTTCTGCAGCAGCCAATAACAGACTTTTCAAAACAAAAGCATGTGAGCAACATGTGTTAACGCGTGATAAAATAAATGTCGGCATTAATAAATTAATGCGTTAATGCGATAATAACGCGTTAATTTGTCCAGCCGTAGTCACGTTTACACATTTACATTGCAGTTACACGGCAGGCTTTGGATCAGATGAACACCAGTTCAGATTCCTGCGTCATGTGGAGCTACATAATGAAAACCACTGAGACTCTTTCCTCATCTCTGTTCGGTTCTGTGCTGTTTCAAATGTGTTTGGAGCAAGACAGACAAAGCTTATGACTTAAACTGTGTCCACGTGCAGAAATGTGCCTGTGTTCTTCTCCAGATTTTACAAAGCCTTGTGCGTATACGGCTCCATTTTGTGAATCTGTGTGGAGAGACAAAAACCATCAGCCAGGGATGTCCGCCGTCATCGTAATCATTCACATGTGAAAACTGAGATTGGACGACAACCAAAGAGACAACAGAATGAACGCAACAGCTAAGGAGAACCCCAAATTCAGCAAGATGGGAAACAAAACACTCCTGGGTAGAGCTGAGCGATTTTATCGATTCTGCGATAAATATCGATATTTTATTTCCCCAGAGAGTATTGATTTTTCAGCCGCAGGTATCGATATTCTAAGCTTCTTTATAAACCCCCGTGTCCCACCTTTAAAAGCTTGCAAGCAACAATTTGCACTGTTTAAATAAATGAAACAATTTTTCTCAACAAATCTTTTATTCATTTTGTCCAGCATTTGCAAGCTGCCTGTCAGCCATATAATGTGTAACTGATGCTTTAAGTTCAATTAATTCAAACAAAGTTATTGGAACACTCACAAGATGTCACCAAAATACCTTTGTCCCTTTAAAATCTTTCGGAAAATGATGTAAATGTATTGTAAGATGAATATCGATATATATCGTATTGTTAGGATTAAAATTAACTGAGAGAACTGTTTAACTGTTAAAACTAAACTTTATGGCATGTAAGAATGCAGTCTCCTTTTATGACCGTGAGCTCCTCAGTTGGCTGCTTTAGGTTTTATGACTTAAACGACTGTAACATTCTCCCCGACAACAGTTTGCGACTCCCAGATAAACAGCTTGTATATTATTCTGGACTGTAAGACTGGAGAGCTGGTGACCATCTGGATTTTCGAAGACAAAGGGCCATAAAACTCAATCTGACAATCAGTATGCATTCCCTAGCATCTCTTTGTGGTGTTAAGGCTATGCACCATCGGCCGATGGAAGCCTGAAGCCTCATCAAATCTTCCTGATGAAGCTGCATTAGAGATTCTCTGCTGCAGACCAGAGCATCCTCAGTTTAATAAGGTTCATAGCATAACCGTTCTTGTGTTTGCAGGGAACTAACAGCCTCATATTTATCCAGCTTCTCTTTATTCATGGAGTTCAGTCCAAACCACTCACCGAGCTCCTGGCTAGACTTTATCACCATTATACTCTGTTCAACATGCTTTTTCTGCTAAAGTCTGTCCGTTATGAGTTAAAATGGAGATTAAAAACATGGAGAATTTAAAAAAAGAAAAGGATAGCAACAATCCATTATCGAGACCTGTGAAATGGTGACAGAATATAATGAAACAACACTGAAAAACAAAACTCTCTGGTTTCACAAAATGACTCATCAAAGCATACTTGAGACACCTCTGACGCTGTCTGAGTGCACCCGGCTTTGTTTGAAGACATGTAAAGGCACAAAGGCACGAACGCAGATCAATACGTCTTTCACCGGGAGCCGAGGCCCAAACAGAAAGAGGGAAGCCTCGCGCTCATTAATCCTTCATTAATACATCAAACAGAGCAGTAAAAGCATTATTTTTGTTTCTAAAGAGTTGCGCGCCGAGAGGTAAGGTAAAAAAAAACCTCTCATTACTGCGGAGAGCGTGGAGCTGAAAGGACGGAACTAATGGAAAACTTCAGGATGAATGAGAAGAAGAAATAAACAACTCCCAAATACGATTTAAAGAAAGGAGGCCCTTCGTCAAAAACACCTGAGATAAAGAGCAGCCGTCCTTGAAATGTCACGGATGTAGGGCGTCGGTCTCGGCTCGGCCCAGAGCTCGTTATCTGCAGGTGCTGGTGTTTTAATGGATATTAAAGTTATCGCTAGGGGTGTGAAAAAAATCGATTTGGCAATACAGTGGTACCTCTACTTACGAAATTAATTGGTTCTGGAAGTAGTTTCGTAATCTGAAACTTTCGTAAGTAGAGATGTGTTTTCCATGTAAATGCTCCAATCCGTTCTAGGCCCCCCAAAATTTAAACATAATTTTTTAAAATAAATTATAAATAATACATGAAATGACATGAAAACCTGTAAGAAATACATGTTAGAACTAGAAAAGCACTCAGAGAGCGCAGACCTCCACCGAGCGCAACAATAATGGAAAATTTGAAAGTGATCCAGAATCCAGGATTTCTTCCGGATCACACCCAAAATGAAATCAGTTCTTCCTTTTCACATTTCCGACAACTCCAGAAAATTACATCAAAATCCATCCATAACTTTTTTGAGTTATCTTGAACACAGACAGACAGATAAACGCTGGTAAAAACATAACCTCCTTGGCAGAGGTAAAAATTGTTTGTTTACCTGGTTGCTGGGTTACGCTCATACAGACAAGGGGCCCTCCTAGCCAATGGGATGCCAGGAAGATGCTAAACGATAGCCAATGGCAGAGCAGCTCGGACGCACCGCTTTCAAACTGAGATACAGAGCCGACAGCTATGTTTACGTTCAGTAAACTCTGGGAGCTGCGAGAAGCAGCGCTACTGGATTTTAGCCTTTCATATCCTGAAATTTCTTTGGTAACTAGAGGCAATATTTTCCCGTTGAGGCGTTTCGTAACCTGAAAATTTCATATGTAGATACGTTCGTAAATAAAGATACCACTGTATATCGCGATTTTCGGCCGCCCAATATAATATTGATTTTTTCAGCTCCTAATATTGATTTTTTTCCCCGATTTTTTCGAAAACAATAATAATAAACAATAAATAGGTTGTTTTGAAGCAAATTGTTTTGACTCTCTGAATGATCAATATCATCTGATCAACATATACAGCAACTTGATTTTTCATCTCTACTTTTAATTTTGATATTAACTGGGTAGAATATCACAATATATCATGATATTGCGATATAGTGATACTATCGTATCGTGATCCAAGTATCATGATACATATCGTATTGCGAGGTCCTTGCCAACACTCACCCCTAGTTATCACTATTTTGTTTCCCTTGATAAATCTTTAAACCTTTACAACCTCAAATCAGAAGAAAGTTAAGACACTCTCAGTGACTCTGTTTCTTTTTTCTTTTCTTTCATGATCCGATGCACCCAAGCGAGGTTCCTCGGTGCCCGACACAGCAAAACGGTCCCACAGCATGATGCTCCCACCCCCGTGCTTCCCTGTAGAGGCTGCGTATTTTGTTTTTTTTTGTGTTGTTTTTGTTTTTTGGGGGCTGAAGGCCTCTTCATTCTTTCCCCAAACAGCTCAGGTTTGGTCTCGCCGGACCAAAGGACGTCAGCTCAGCAGCAGCCGTCTTTGCAGACACCGTATTTTCCTCCCCAACGTTCCAGCCACGTCCACGTTCATTGTCCTGTGCAGTGACACGCCCAGCGTTTCCAGATGCAGTAAAAACCACGACAGACTCTTCCTCTGTTCCTGGCTGATTTCTTGTCTTTATTATGCGAGGGCATCCTTAGAAAGGAATTTAAGAGGATTTTCTCTCGTTTGGACTCTGTACATCCTGCTTCAACAACTGCTTCAAACCAGGCTCTTGGAGCAGTTCATTCGTTCATTCAGTGTAATCTGGATGCGTAAATCAGAAATAGGGACTTGTATTGGATCGTTCGTTAGTAATGTATGTGGTTAATTATGGTGACCGGCAGGCAGGAGTTAATATAAGAGCGTTTGAGGCCACACCCTCCCTCGTTACATAAATACATTTTATATGGAAACGACTGCATTCAAACATTTATATGAGATGGAAAATGTGCGTAAAAGTAACGGCGGGGTCAGAGGGCATTCTTCACACACAGACAAGATGTACAAACAGGTGACAAAAATAAATGAATATCCCAGGAACTAAATAATAGATTAGACTGGAACCATGAATAAAACAGCGCTGACCGTCTTGTCTGGATCGTTCCAACGCTCCAGTTGGCTGCTTTGTGCTCGTTGTCACATCTGTTTCCATCTTCCAGTCACATCAAGTCTCTGAAAATCCCCCCCCTGCCCCGCCCCGACCGCTCCCCTCCGCCAACGCTTTCTACCACTTAGCTCCGTTTCACTGCTTATAGCGGCCCCTCCCACCCCCCCCACCCCACCCCCCCACCCCCGCGCCCCGCTGCTCTCAGGACACTATGTACCAGCTGAACATAAAGGGAAACAGAACACTGGCATATTGTTGTCGGCTGTGTTGGTGTTTGCTTATCTGTGCTGCTGGATGTACAGAGGGGGGGATTCCCTAATCCCACCCCCCCCCCCCCCATTAATCTACACACTCGAGATAATCCAGCAGGCTAATCAGATGCCGCTGGGCTCCACGGCGTTGGGTCTGAGAGGTCAATGACAGGGATGAACCTCCCGCTGAGTGACACGGGCGCGCCACTTTCTCTCGGCCTACGGGGTCGCCGCCCTCCGTGAGTCACGGCTCTTCCTGAGACCTGAGGAAGAGATCACCTGGAACCAGGAGCAGACTCCTGGGCTGATCCCGGTCTGCGGGTTTGTAAAAAGCTGGTGACTTTAGAGAGAAAAAAAATCTGAATTTTAAATGTTGACTCTGACTCGTCGGAGGGTGAGCTTCAACTGTCCCCACCGTACGTTTAAACCGTGTGACTCCGGAGCTCCTTTATTGTCCTGCTCCAGAGGCCTCGACCAAGTAGCGGCAGTCCAGCTCTTTGGACCAGAACCAGTAACCTCAGATTGATCTTCAGGTTTCAGCTTTTTTCTGTGCTTCAAACTCAATAACCAATATTCAGTTCAATTCAGTTTTATTTGTACAGCGTCTGTTACAACGTAAGTTGTCTCTAGGCGCCTTACAGAGACCCAGATCATGACCCCGAGCAAATATCATTAACTAAAATTATAATATTAAATCCTAAACAAGCATAATGGCAGGTAAAAAACTCCCACAGAGGGAGAAAAAAAAACTTTCAGCCAAGCAGTGGCAAGAAAAAACTCCCCTTTAAGAGGAAGAAACCTTGATCAAGACCTGGATCATATGGAGGGACCTTCCTGATGAAGACCAGCTGGATAAAGAAAGAAAAGAGGGGAGAGACAGGACAGAGAGAGGATGGAGGACAGAGAGAGGATGGAGGACAGAGAGAGGAGAGCACACACATGACTGAATGAAATGACTACAAAACATATAAACAGATGCAGGTAGCAGCACTGAGGTGAGATGGTCAGAGGACTAGATCACCGGTCACCACGGCAGCCGACACCCGAACACATCTACACACACAGGTGGAGGTAAACAAATATTTTTGTCAGGGCTGGGCAAGTTAATGCGTTATTATTGCATTAACTCATTAATTTATTAACGCCGACATTTATTTTATTGCGCGTTAATGCATGTTGCTCACATGCTTTTGTTTTGAAAAGTCTGTTATTGGCTGCTGCAGAACCGGAAGAGAATCGGCAGGTAAACAAGTGGAAAAGCTAAAAGACAGACATGGAGAACGGTAAAAATCTGTGAACACGTAGCAATATTAACAATCTGGAAAAAACATTTCTGGACTGTAACAGAACTTTGTCGTCATTCCTCCATGTTCCATCAGATCTGCTCCATGTGTTCACTGTCCTGCTGTTCTCTAGCTGGTTACTGCAGTGCAGCTCCATCTAGTGGCACAGATGTGTAATGACAACAGAAAGTCCAGTCCTCCGTTATAAAACAAATTCAGTTCTGTGGCCCGTTTTTTTTAATTTCGTATTTTTGATCCAAGTCTAAAATTGAAATATTAAAAAAAAACTGGCATTTTTTTCTCTTTTTTGTGTTAGATTTAAAAACGAAAAACAAAATCAAATGTCACTTTTTTTTTTTTTTAATTTTTGATTGACAATTGAAAATGGAAAGAATGAATGATACACAAATTGGTAAAGTTACAGAACTTTAACATGGACATTTTCATTTTAAAGTTCTCCCAGACGGAGGATTCAACAGAAACAAGGTTATTTGTAACAACTGACAAGTTGAACTCCCCGTTAAAAGTTTCTGCTGTTACCTCAGAAATGACCTGTTTTAATGTTCTGATTGTGCTGAGACACAAACATTTTGTTGGATTTTGTCTGTAGACTTTTTTTTTTAATTCTATAAAAACAGGATGACATTAATGCCCTGGCGGTGGCAATAAACTTTATTTTATTTTACATTTTTTAAGATGAGATTTACACTAAATATGTGTTACTGACAAGTGCTGATGTTAAAAGTGTTTGAACAACAAATGTTATGGCACTTTAGTTCATATGGCAGCAGAACATTTAAATAAAAGTGACCTTTACACTACTTTTGAATTCATTATTTAATTTTGCATATACAATGCGATTAATCATGATTAATCAGGGAAATAATGCGATTATTCGCTATTAAAAATTTTAATCGTTGCCCAGCCCTGATTTTTATACATTTTCTATAGATGGTTACATCATCTGCAGACATCTATGTGACCATGCAGATATACGTATCTGCATGTTTTTGCATATTTATACCTTATATAAATGCCGTGAATATTCTATATTTTTTACAGTGTTCTGTGCTGTGCTTATCGTAATAAGAAAAAGATCAATTCCATGGTAACACGAGCTGCTAAATCAAAGGAGAAGGTCATGTTCACCTTGACAGGTGGTCGTTTCGGAGCTCCACCCACTACCCAGTCATTCATTAGGAGACCTCAGAGGAGGAGGAGTTGTTCTCAGCACCGCTGCTTCCAGGTTCAAGTCCCAGCTCAGTCCTTCCTGTGATCTTTCCTCAGTGCAGGTTTCTAACCGGCTTGTGGGCACGAGTGTCTCCGTCCAGCGACGGACTGGAGACGTGTCCAGAGTGATCCCACCTCTGATGACAGCTGAGATAGGCTCCACCCTGCCATTAAAAACATCCTGCGAGCTCCCTCAATAAATATAGATGTCTTGAATATGACATTACACAGACATTTAAAAACCCTGCTGGATTTTGAGGGTTAATTAGCTGAAAGCGTTTTTCAGCAGGTGACCTGAGGATGTCAGCTAGGAGACCTGCAGTCATCCCTTGATCTGGTCTGACTTTTTACATCGCTCCTCTATGCTGTCAGTTGCTAATTTTCTTAGACTCTTGCAACATCTAACACACGTTAGGGATCTCTTTATCTGCACATACCCACTACAGATAAGATTTTAAAAAATACAATTGAAAAAAACTCTCTGAAAACATAACTTCACCTGGAGAAACTTCTCTGCCCTAAAAACAAGAGACACGGGAGTGAGAACAGCGCTGTGAGGAATGTAGCGAGCTGAACTTTGTGGAAACAACAGGTGAACGTTCCAAATGCGTCGCTCACGACGTTAAAACCACCTGCAGACGTCTGAACGGGAAAAAAAGGTTTTCAGCAACAGAGACTCTGGAGCACCCAAGACCCCGACATCAGGTCACTGGCTGACCTTCGTTGGGTGTCTGTTGTCAGCTCTGAACCGCCACGTGCTGGGAGCACCTGCGGGAGCACCTGCAGGAACACCTGCAGGAGCACCTGCGGGAGCACCTGGAGTTGGGCACCTGCAGGGGAACCTATGGGAGCACCTGCAGGAACACCTGCAGGAGCACCTGCGGGAGCACCTGGAGTTGGGCACCTGCAGGGGAACCTATGGGAGCACCTGTGGGAGCACCTGCAGGGCACCTGGCGTGTGGACTGACTCCTTTCCCCGCCCTCTTTTAAATGCAACATAGATACTCAGTAGACTCTATAGAAACGATTTTCCAACATAAAACTGTGACCCCTGAATCACTGAGAGAGTTGTCACGTACGCTGACATCGAATCACGGAACCTGTCTGGTGTTTCCAGGCAGGCAAAACAAATCCAGCGAGGATTCGAGGGATCAGAAGCAGCTGTGTGAAACGACTTCTCCCACTTGTTGCCTGAATGAGCAGCGACGAGACGTCGGCGCTCCAGAGCAAACTCATTTTGCCTGGAATCAGTGGCTCTGGCTATGGTCGCTGCCGATTAAACCACACGCCACTCAAAGGATGAGAGCATCTTCACGTCCAGACGATGCACAACTACCTGATCCAAGTAAGCGACCAAGTGGCACGTCAACAAATACAGAAAACCGCTGTTTAGCTGTTAAACTTGGTAATTTCTGAATAACTTGAATGCATCTTCTTCTTCTCTTCTCTTTAGGGCTCCCCTGCATGAACACAGGATCCTCCTGGTGCTTTTAAAAGAAGTAATGGTTTATTATTTACTGCAATGAGAACCCATTAAACAACACACCAAAGATGTCTCACAAGCTGATCAGTTTCTCATCTTCATGGCAAACCTTTCAGTCCCGTTCATGAGCTCAAACTGGATGCTAACCCGAAAATACAACTTTGACCTTCCCAGCTCCACACAACCCTCTGGGAGAGGACTACCGATTCACTTGAGTGTATGATGATTAGGGTTGGGCATCGTTTGGATTTTAACGATTCTGATTCCAATTCTCTGTTCCGATTCCTGTTCAAAACGATTCTCGATTCCGATTCTTTGATGTGTAGGTCAACAGATCGTGACTTATCTAACATTAGAATATTTTCATTAAAAAAACTGAGAAGGGAAGGAGCCTTTTCACCACATAGGCTGTTACTTTTCTGTGGCACTCGTGTGTTTGCTCCACTGTCATTTTACTCCTCGCAGCCAACGTGAATGGGGGGTCACGTTGTTTGTCTGGCTTGGGAAAAGGAATAAATATGTTTCCTCCAAATGTTCTGGTCACCTCGAGTCACTGTTGCAGGTCCCCAGCAGCAATATTTCACCATGGAGTTATTATAGTATAATATTAATATTATAATATTAGGGGCCGTCTGGTGACCTGGTGGGGCCCAGCACAGCCGGGGGAGACGACAACGGCCTGGTCCGGTCCGCATGATGAACCGGGCTCTGGGATGGTCGGCTCCGTCGCTCGCCGGACTGAATGGAGCTTGGTCTTCCTCAGAGGAGACGGTCTGGTTCATCGGTGTTTCCTCCTCTGACCTGGAGATATCTCACTGTCATCATTATGGAGATATACTGGTTCTAACGGCTGTTAACTGTTTTAACGGCCGTTAGTGGCTTTTATCTGGAGTTAGCACTCGGACCACGGGACCTGGCATGAAAAGGAGTGCTGGACACTAGCAGCTCCCCTAGTACACGGATTAATAAAGTATTTTTGAATTGAATTTGAATTAACACTGATGATTCGTGATGTTGACACTAGCGCGGAGTTGAGTACACCGGGCAGAGTAACATCAACAAACTAGTGCAGTAAATCAAAACAAAACAAAAACAAACAAACAAACGAAAAATAGCACGGACATTTAGGAACCGAAAAAAGGAATCGAAATTCAAAAATCTTTTAAACCATTCCAGAACCGGACGTTAGGAACCGATTCCTACTTGAAATCGTTTTTCGGTGCCCAACCCTAGTGATGATGACAAGTTTTATCACAGACTCGGGGCTCACGCTATAAAAACCCCATTTCCACAGAAGATGGGAGGTTTCCTAAAACTAATCTCTCATTTGTTATATCTGTTTGGAATCTAGACTGCTGACTGTACGCTCCTATATCTGCTAAAAGACTTGAAGATATACTTCCAGACCTCATAAACCAGGAGTCTCCAAATTCGGTCCTCAGGGGCCTTTTCCCTGAATGTCTTAGATGTTTCCCTGACACCTAACCCTAACCCTAACCCTAACCCCTAACCTTACCCCTAACCCTAACCCTTATCCCCTAACCCCTAACCCTAACCCCTAACCCCTAACCCTAACCCTAACCCTAACCCTAACCCCTAACCCTAACCCTAACTCTAACCCCTGACCCTAACCCTAACCCCTGACCCTAACCCTAACCCCTAACCCTAACCCTAACACACCTGATCTAATGAATAGATCCCCACCAGCTCATCCAGGTCTCCAGGTGTGTTAATGACCTGTTCATTTGAATCGGGTGGCTGAAGCAGGGAAACATCTAAGACTCGCAGGACAGCGTCCCTCGAGGGCTGGAGTTGGACACCCCTGATATAGATGAAGACAAACTGGGTTTCTTTAAAACAGGCAGACTCTCGACTCCGTCTGGAATACTTATTACAACAGTTTGGCTTCCACAATTCATTGATTTTATTCTTTAAAAAACTTGTGCAACTTTCCCACAGCCAGAATAAAAACTGACGGCGGCTTATCTGACTCCATCCAAAATTAATTGGCTGTCTGGAGAAATTTGATGACTTCTAACTGTAAATTAAACATTCAAAAGACACAAATAGATGCGTTTAACTCCAGACCCCTGACTCAGTTATCATTTAAACTCATCAAAACACTAGATAAAACTCCTTATTCACCGCACAAGGAGAAACTACGTCGCCGGACAAAAACACCCTTGAACATCTGGTTTGAAGGGTGTCGCAAAGTAAAATTAAAGGCTCGGGTTGAACTGCTGCGCTGGGTGATGTGTGATGAAGACTGACGGACGTTTTAAGACCTGCTCACATAGAGGGGTCTACAATCCCTTCAAAAACCCAAGGATAAACATTTTTGCGTGAGACAAGACTTCTTTAGATACCTCCATTATTTTAACAGTGATCCAAAAATAAAAGACATTACACTGACCTGATTAATCTATCGATCGAACACAAAGGGACATCTGCATTTTATATTACGTACAAATGGGATAAAGAGGTCAGTATCAGCACCACAGAAGAAGACTGGTCGAACATCTGCAGAACCCAAAATAGTCCCTCAAGTTCAGGGCGGTCCTGGAGATTAATTTAGTAGAAATATCCCGTCCATGATCCAGTCAGGGGATCAGAAGCCAGTAAAAGGGCCAGAACCTCTGGAGGAAATGGTTAATTTAGTTAAGAGTGTAACATGAAAACAACGGGAGAGTTGGAGCACTTCTGTGTGCGTTAACTTTCTGCTTCCACGTGAATGGGTAGTTGAACAGCGTTTGAAGCGCTTCATCGCGACTTTCCAGCTTGGAGCGTCATACGCGACCTTACATGGTGTTGTTGGTGCGTCAGAAGAGGCGGCGTCGCTCTGAAAGGTCTGACCTGATCAGACAGAGTTAAACAGGCGTGGACGCAACCCTGCAGCATAAAAAAAAAGCCCCGTACGTGTTCATGTTCCTGTAATTATTTCTGACAGTAATTACATATGTGACGCAAATACGTCTGGAGACTTATCTGCGTCCAGACCCAAATAAGTACGGAAAAGGGACAAGGGAAAGGATTTTCTGCATCAAATCTAGAACTTGAAGCCAAGAAAATAATCAAAAATAGCAAGAAGGGAGTCAAATAAAGACAGAAAATGTAACTGGTCTGAAAGATGAGCGTTGGTAAACTGGGGACCCAGTAAACCAGTAAAGACTCAGTAAAGACCAGGACGTCCCAAGACAGCACTGCTTGGTTTAAGGAACTGAAACTGACTGACGGGATCGCCAAACCAAATAATCCAACCACACTGATACAAGGGTAGCAGCTGCTTGCCAAGGACCTCACAATACGATATGTATTATGATACTTGGGTCATGATACGATATTATCACGATATCACGATATATTACGATATTCTACCCAGTTAATATCAAAATTAAAAGTAGAGATGAAAAATCAAGTTTCTGTATATGTTCATCAGATGATATTGATCATTAAGAGGACAAATTGAGTCAAAACTATTTGCTTCAAAATAACCTATTTATTGTTTATGTACATTTAAGTATTCACAATGCGTCTAATACATGAATACATGAATTTGCCTAAAAAAATCAATATTAGGAGCCTAAAAATCGATATTATATTGGGCGGCCCACCACCCATCTGTTAGTGATCATTACCACCGGTAACCTACTCTTAATTTCCTACTTCCTCTTTCAATATTTGGTATCTTTCCAGCTCCTCGTGTCGTTGGGGATCGACGCATCTACGGTGTGACATCACACTTGCTTGCATCTCGATTACAGCTGGGCGATACTGGGAAGTTTGGTATCGATCCAATACCAAGTAAATACAGGGCCAGTATCGCCGATACCAATACCAATACCAATACTAATACTTTTGCATATTAAGCTTGATCTATCATGAACTTTTGTGATTTTTGTCTTTGGATTATTTTGTTAAAGCCAAGAATAGAATTGTTTTTTCTAGTCCACCTTTTATATCTTTCCATACTTGTGTAATTTTGTTTGCACTGTGTGCCCTTTCCTGTTGCTTTAACTCTATAAATTTCTCCATTGTGGGATAAATAAATTATTATCTAGTTATTTTATCTTAGATAACACCTTTCATTGGGATACATAACATGTACTGGGTTATTTCAAGGTCTTAATTATATTTTTTTGAGTTGTCTCCACTAACATATGACTTAAGTAACATGTACTTTGAAAGTTAATATGAGTTGATGCTGAAGATGACCACTCTGATCTACCTGGATACTCTGATGGAAAGAAAAAAAAAAGAAAAGAAAAATAGCTTGAGTATCGATCTTTTTACATGAGTATCATTCGATATCAATACCTGGGTTGGTATCAATATCATCGATATTTGGATCGATCTGCCCACCTCTAATCTCAATACCCGACTGTTACTGCCATGTCCGCCATGGTGGATCCCGGCCTCTACGACCGCCTGATACCATCTTGTCGCCCACCCTTTCCCTGGGACAGGAGCTCCTACCATTCGCACCCACCTCCCCAGCTGTGCAGAAACATTTGCAGCTGGACGGGACGTCTTTCAGCGACGCCGGTCCGGCTGTCGCCCTGCCTTCTTTACGTCCTTGTTTCTCCAATTGCTCATACGTCTACGCAATGATGTTCAGAAGCAGTTTAGTTTGCATTTGTCAATGCAAACAGGCCCAGAAGAACCTTTTCTAGCCAAGTCTTCACTCGTGGTTCACTCATACTCCATCTGGCTCTTTGAAGTTAAGATTCTTAGAAATGATTGGTTTACCTGTGAGGTGCCTACCTCAGCAATGCATGTGTGTGTTGTGTATGTGTGTGTGCGTGTGTGTGTGTTGTTGTTGGGGGTTATAATCTGTTATGATCCTGTTTTTTTATTTTGTAAAGCATTTTGCGTTGCATTTTTAATGTATGAAAAGTGCTATATAAATAAAGTTTGATTTGATTTGAGATGTCACATTTATATAACAAGACAATGAAGTGGCATGAATTAGGAGGAAAAGGTAAGATGTTGTATAACAAGCACTAATATTTCATGTTTAAAGAAAGAAGAAAAAAAAAACACACCAAGAAAATAATCTTTTTAATCGTTTATTCCAAGAAAAGTTGTCAAACATATTTACAGCAAAAACAAAAAGAAACGATGCTTTCTCAAACATCTAATGGCTCCTGTCAGCTTCTGTAACAAAAAACAGTTCTCATTTTACACGACAGTTGAAAGACACATTTCTGTACACTGGAAAGATGCACTACGAGAGCAGAGCTCAAGAGACTAGACGAGAGTTGAGACGGTGCGGCTCCGTTACGGTGAGGCAGTGAACAGATTGTTGCATAGTGTCGGGTGTGAAAGTGGGACAAGCTACAAGAAACCCGCTAGTGGGGAAGCACAGTGGCAGCGGGGCGAGCGGGGGCGAACCTTTCAGGGACGATGGTAGGGTGTACGCTCGCGTGTTTTAACCGGGCGGGGTTTAACAAAACACTTAGGAAGACGTCCGGCTAAGCGGGACTGAGATTCAGCATCTTAAAGGGTGTGAGACGACGTCCTACGAGCTACACTGGTCTGCTAGGAACAAAGCCAGAAACTAAACCTCCTCCCAGAACTGGGCCACTTCACATTTTCACATCTGGTGGCGTTCAGGACGTCCGCAGCTCCGCCGGGCGTCCAGGGTGGAAAAGAAAACTCGTCTTTGATAGAAGCTCAGATGAAAGCAGCAGCACCCTCGGGCCAGATCTGGGTGCGCTCGTTCGGTTTAACGTGTTTAGTCTGAATGAGGTCTCAGTGTGCTGAAAACAAAGATGGCCACTTGTCTTTTTTCCCTCCACAAACCAACAGTAAGGTGCTTGGAAAAAAAAGAAAAATTAGAAATGTTGTAACTCTGATTCATTCATTTAAATACAGCTGAGAACTCAGACGTTTGTAAACTTTCGAAGCGCTGAAATGTAGCGTAACATTCGCATCTACGTTTGTCCGGAGTTGAATAAAAACGGAAAACCGACAACTCCTCGACATCGTGACATATTCAAAGACACTCTGGGTTGTGGTGCAACTTTCCGTTTGTGCCACTAGATGTCACTGCATCTTTAACTCCGCTGCTAGACTTAGCGCCGCCGTTCGCTTTCGTGACCAACTACGAAGCAGTTTGTACTGAGGCCCGACGACCTCAGAGGAGCTGTAGCTTCTGGACGAAAACACACGTCACACAGCACAACCGTTACGAGAGGAGGAGGTGTCGCACATGTAGTCGTTGAAGAGAAAAAAAAAGAAGAAGAAGAAGAAATGCTAGGTTTTATTTGTAGCTAAAACGCCAAAGAGAACAGTCGGTGAGCGGTTGCTTCAAAATAAGACATGGAGGTTGAGGTAAGACTATCGCGCTCAAGTGAAGCTCCCGTGGAATCAGGAACTAAAACGAGGTTTCTAAAAAAACAAAGAGGTTTGAGGATGTTTAGGAGTGCTGAGCATGAGGTAGAGTCACGCAACAAAAACCTACTGCAGAGTCACTCGGCTGAAGCGCCTGCTGGCAGAGCCGTAAACATCTGGAACAGACATCTCTTTACTTTTCAGGCTCGCACAGAAGACACTTCAACGTCTCCCTTTAGCGCTTGTTTTGTTCTTCTCTATTTTCCTGGAAATTCTTGTGGCTCAGTATCACTATTTTTTATTTATTTTTTATTTAAACCCCAGGGTGCTGTAGCAGTGGAGCGCTAACATGCCGCGATTTCCCCTCAACTACGGACGCCTCGACCGATGCAGTGTTGCGTTTCACCGGAGCACTTCAATAAAGCCGGGAAGGAAGGAAGGAAGGAAGGAAGGAAGAGATAGTTATGATGAGTATCCCCAGGCTGCATTTGGAGCCTGTGGAAGTCCCCAAATCAGATTGGATCCCGAGAGATTCAACCACTCAATACTGCTCAGGTGTAAAGCTACGAATTCACATCAAACCCATCACAAGCCCTGAAACTCTTAAAGGTAGGATGCTTCCTGGACCGACTCTCGTTTTCCCGCCAGCTTCATATCGCTGAACGGCGTCCAGAAATCTCTTTCAGTTTGTGAAGAGTCCAAAAAGCCAAAGTCCGAAGGAGTTTAAATTGCGAGCATGATATTGTGCTGATTAAAAAAAAAAAAAACACACACACACACACACACACACGTGCACGTGGTCAGAACCAGTGCTCTTTGGATTCAACAGGAACTAATGCCCGATAAGACCGGTCTGAATTCCCTGCTGGACATCGTTTGGTTACAATTGCACAGTTGTCGCCTGATTTCATCGATGAAGGCTTGCTACGTACGCTCCTCGCCGTCAACGACGCGGAAACGTCGCCTTCGGAATGTGGCACACGTTTGTAAAATATCGACGTGGAGCGTCTTCGTTCACGCCAAACTTTTGCTCGTTGCTTTTGTCGGAATCGCGGCGACTGACGACGTCCTCCAACGTCTTTGGCCGTTTTTTTTTAAATTTTTTTAAAGTGACATGGTTAAAAACAAGGGATTTATCTGATAAGCTGAGCAAAGAGAGAAACGTCACAAGTAACTGACTTCTGAAGATCCTCTTTTCGCGCTTCCAGCGTTACTGAGAAAATAATTTAGTTCAGAGATCGAATCGCACTTGGGGTGAGAAATTCTTGTCTTTAAGGCACTCGGTAGTGGGGGGGGGGGGGGGGGGATCTATGATTCAGAGCTTTCATTCTCGTCAATGCGGTGAGACCTACGAACACTGGTGCAGTGCAGTCTGGGAAACCGTTCCATGGTGGCGTACATGATAAAGAAAGGGCGGGGCCACACCTGGGCAACAGGGAACTAAAAAATCAGCGAAGTGACAATGAGCCTGGTCTCACGTCCGGCCAGGGCTCCGACGTCGCCCGTCGCTCCACGGTGACGGTGGCGGTGACGGGGGGAGTGCGTTGGCGTCGTCTGATTTGCATACTGTTTCTGTCCCAGAGTTTTGGAATAATTGTCCAGTCGTTCACGTCCAGCTCGGGACAGTGGATTCTTCACAGTTCAGTCCTTTTGTCTTTTTTCCTCCACTGGGGTCCGTGTAGTCGGCGAAGCTGCAGAGACACAAGGCATCGACAGGTCAGCGCCAGGAGATGAAAACAACTGATACATTTTAAGAACGATTAAAAAAAAATAACATTTTACTGTGTTTGGTGGTGCAGCTGCAGACTGGCTGGAGTCCACTCTGGGTTCTAGTTAGGGATGTAGCCATACGCTAATCTTGGGATACGATACGCGATATTCTGCTCGCGATACGATATATATCGATATTCATCTTAGGATACATTTACATCATTTTCTGAAAGATTTTAAAGGGACAAAGTGATTTTGGTGACATCTTGTGAGTGTTCCAATGACTTTGTTTGAATTAACTGAACTGAAAGCATCAATTACACTTTACAGTGATCCCTTATTTTTTCGCTGTTAATGGGAACCGGCCGGCGGCCCCCCCGCAATCAAAATCCGTGAACTGGAGCCGGAGCCCCCCCCGAGCCTAAATAATGTGTTTAAAATATGTTTAAAAACCGCAAAAAAAAGCGAGACACTGCAGTGAACCAAGACAAAGGCTCAACTGTGGTCTTTCTGTTACCTTCACAGCCTCTGGTCTCTGAACCGTAGTCCCACGACACACACTACATTACCCATAAGGCCACACCATTACCCCCATAAGGCCACGTTCTTAAAGGGTCAAGCTGGCTCACAACATTTCTTTGCTGCAAGAGAACACGCACAACATCCTGTGATGTTTCCGCAATTTTTTCTTGATTTTTTTTTTTTATATTATATATTTCGGAAAAAAATCCACGAATAACTAAAACCATGGAACTTAAAGCACAAATTGGCGAAGGATCACTGTATATGGCTGACAGGCAGCTTGCAAATGCTGGACAAAATGAATAAAAGATGTGTTGAGAAAAATAGTTTCATTTATTTAAAAAGTGCAAATTGTTTCTTGCTAGCTTTTAAAGGTAAGGGCACAATGGAGAGTTAAAGTACAGCAAGTGGCCTTCTTTGGCAGCTTTTTTGGCTTGATACTGAACATATGAGGTAGCTACTAGCCATTCTAGCTACCAGGTTCAGGTAAAACGAACCATGGCAATAATTCAAGTCCATTGGAGCAACACTTAAGTCACCTTAAAATCATCAGCAAAGTAGCTGGTGGACTTAATGGCTCTTCCTGCAGAGTGCAGGGAGAACAGAGTGCGGCTGAAAAATCGATACTCTCTGGGGAAATAAAATATCGATATATATTGCAGAATCGATAAAATCGCTCAGCTCTAGTTCTATTATCTTTATCTTTGCTACCAGAGTCGACTTCTGACCGTGTTTAACACAGGCTGGCTGTTGCTGGTGACCGGAGTGAGCTCTATTTTAACGACCTCGTCCAGACTGCATATATCTGCATTAAACATAAATGAGTAGATATCCGTGAACCGAACCCTGGGCTTCTCAAAGCTCTGCACGTTCCACCACTTTCAAATCGAATCCAAAGAGAGATGCCACCGAACTGGTTGCATCCCAGCTGATTCACCTGGATCGGGACGACAGCAGAGCGCTATCAGAGGTTCAGTCCACTCCTAATAATAGCCTCGGCGGCTGGCGTGCAGCAGCTCTGGCGTGCAGCAGCTCTGGCGAGCAGCGGTTCGTTCCTCTTTTCATAGGTTGCGTAATGGCCGGACACATGGCATGAACACACGCTCAGCGGGAGGCACGCACGCTGGAGACGATGAATGAGGGCTGATGCGCCGACGGGAAGGATTAGCTCACTGCTGAGGGAGCTACGCATGTGCTAAACATGCAGAGGGACAATATACCGGGCTGGTAGTGAGAATAAATTGAAAACGAGGAAACATCAACCTCATTTTGACAGTGAGGTCAGCCCACAGCACTCATCGCCTGATCAGTTGCTCTCCTTTGGCTCGTTACGTCCCCTGAAGCAGTTTGCAGATTCTTGCTGCGGCGGTTTTACGCTCGCCATTTTAACACGAGCAGCTGTGAGCATCTGCTGAACCTGCTGAACCCCTGAGCCATGCTTTTAACGGGCCGCCTCCCACAGTGGAGAACGTAGCCACCATCATTAGGTTATACAACTTTACAGTATTCGCCTGCAGGCTCCACAAACTGCTGGCACAAACACGCAGCGCTGACGGAGGCGCCCGCCGCTCCCCCGAGAGAACCACTATCTCACTGGATTACCGCCATCACGGGGAAAATAATTATTAGCTAGTGTACGCGAGTCTTTTATTTCACATCATGACTTTAATTCCCTGAATTGTCTATTGAAACGACAGCGCACATCAGCGCGCATGATTCAGAGAGAAAAAGAAAATCTGACGCTCTCACTTTCTCTCTAATTGTACTTTTAAAGGGCACTTGTTAAGCCAAAAAAAATTATATATATATATGTATATATATGTATATATATATATATATATATATATATATATCTATATATATATATATATATATATATATATATATATTTCTTGTTCATTTTAATACCTGGTACCACTAAACATCATCATGTGACTAAAACAGACAGAAAGAAAACACTGAATGCATAAAAGCAGTGTTTTTGGCAGTACAACGCCATAGCTATTGATGTAAAAACTTAAGTGATTTAGGTTATAATCAAAAAAAAACCATGGAAAATGGTAAGATATCAGCTCTTAAATAAAACTCTTATGAGCAATCTTTGTGGTTATCGTTACGTTTGTCCAAACAAATGTACCTTTAGTTGTACCAGGCATTAAAATTAACAAGAAACTGAAGAAAACAAGGGTGGTCTAATAATTTTTTCCATGGTTGTGTATATATATATATATATATATATATATATATATATATATATATATATATATATATATATATATATATATATATATATATGAAGAGAGAGAGAGAGAGAGAGAGAGAGAGAGATGATGTTTGGGTGTCTGAAGTGTCATTAGCAGCTATAAAACTCAAATATAACACAGCACTGTTATTTTGGGGCACAATTAAATCTGAAAATATGTAATTTAGTGAGCCGGTTGGATCTGCAGGGTGCTGTGACATCACAGGCTCAAGCGGCTGACCCCGCCCACCACGACCAGCTGTTCCAATCAGAGGAGATGTTTGAGGAGAAGCTGCTGTGCAGCATCTCTGAGGCATCCAGCCAGAGTATGACGCACATTTCAGAACGAAATCAGGACCTCTGGGCGGAAAATATCTCCCTTAAGGTAAATAGGTTAAACAACCTTAAATAGGTTGCAAAGAAAGAAAAAAGAGAAAGGAAATACAGATGGCCAATTTATGTATTTGGACCGATCTGCTGCGATAAATAACAGGCAGAAAGAATCCCGCTCTTTATTTGTCTATTTGCATGTCAAACTTTGATCTGTTGAGCGCAGAGAGAGGAGAGGGTTGAAGTGAAACCGGAACTTCTGGTTTCTGTTCCAGAAATAAGAAAACCTTATTCAGAAACCTGACATTTTTTGCCGCTCTATGATTCCCAACTGAGAGAAAGGCTGTTTTTTTATTGGCTCCGGGTGGTTTTGAGGCACGCAGACCAGTGCATTCCTGGTCTTCATTTAACCGTTCAGTATGTAAATGTAGCTCCGTGCGTTAAAGAAACTCCTGATCTGAAACGGGCAGAGCGTGGATCGCAGCGCCACACTCGCCTTTAATCACTGCTCAGCAAAAACAGCTTCAACCCTCGACTACAGCGGCTGGGATGGCGCTCCACGAGAGATACCAGAAACTCCTAAAACTAAGGTTTCCTTTTTAGAAAAGGGTTCAAATTAAAAGTGATGTTGAGCTGAACTTTGACCCTAACCCTAACCCTAACCCACCTAACCCCCTAACCCACCTAACCCCCTAACCCTATCATCGGTTCATCCATCAGTCAGCGTTTCAGTCAACGTCTTGGTCTTCTCGACCAACACTCCCAGACCCAAAAAACTGCTGGGAACCATCAAATGTCTCTTTTCCACCAAACTGGTTCCGGTTTGGTGGAAAACGCCGAACCCCCGAGGCGCCAGATCAGCCGGGAGAAATCGGTGCTCCAGCAGCAAAGAGCCTCAATATTCTCAGAGCTGGAAGAACATGAACCCTCACCTGACAATAACTGTAATAACAGGAAGACCACATCAGCTCCCAAGACTTATTGGTCTGTACACTAGGGCTGTAGCGATACATGATAATCGGCTCACGACACGATATATATCGATATTCATCTTACAATACATTTACATCATCTTCCGAAAGGGTCTTGATACAATATTATCACGATATCATGATATCACGATATATTGTGATATTCTACCCAGTTAATATCAAAATTAAAAGTAGAGATGAAAAATCAAGATGTTCATCAGATGATATTGATCATTCAGAGGACAAACTGAGTCAAAACTATTTGCTTCAAAACAACCTATTTATTGTTTATTATTGGTGTTTTTGCACATTTAAGTGAATGAATGAATTTTCCTAAAAAAAAATCGATATTAGGAGCTGAAAAATCAATATTATATCAGGCGGCTGAAAATCACGATATATCGCCAAATTGATTTTTCCCCACCCCTAGGTCTGAGTCATGTTGCAAAGAAGATACCGCTCATCATTTCTCAGAAGTCTAACCTGGACGTTCCTGAATGTCAACGTCATACAAACTGCTGTCCCTCTTCACTGTTAAGCAAATATGTGAAAAACATTTGGGTAGGGCTGTAGCGATACACTAATCTCGTGATACGATACGCGATATTTGGCTCACGATCTGATATATATCGATATTCATCTTACAATACATTTAAATCATTTTCTGAAAGGTTTTAAAGGGACAAAGTGTTTTTGGTTCTTGTGAGTGTTCCAGTGACTTTGTTTGAATTAATTGAACTAAAATCATCAATTACACATTATATGGCTGACAGGCAGCTTGAAAATGCTGGACAAAATGAATAAAAGATGTGTTGAGAAAAATAGTTTCATTTATTTAAACAGTGTAAATTGTTGCTTGGAAGCTTTTAAAGGTGGGACACGGAGGTTCTGTAAGAAGCTTAGAATATCGATACCTGCGGCTAAAAAATCGATACTCTGGGGAAATAAAATATCGATATATATATCGCAGAATCGATAAAATCACTCAGCTCTACTGTACACCATTATTTCAATATAATTTATGCTTGGAGAGTAGAGATATCTGCCTGTTTGTCCATCCCTGATAATCCTCTTCTCTTCTCTTAGATCCGGCAGTGACACAGCAGCTCTAAATCCCTCGTTCCTGCAGCAGATGCTGACCCAGCACCTTCGGTCTCTGACTGACAGGGAAGGAACCTGTTCGGCTTCAACGTTCACGAAAACATGAGGTTAATGCGAGACATGAGATCCGAAGAGGCCTCGGTGTGAGAGGTGTGACAGATACGCAGACTTTGTGGGGATTAGCATGGCGTAAACCCATTAGATCCACCACAGCTGCCATGAATGAGGACGCCAGAGGGGAAATGATTCGGATCCAACGACGAGTCCCCGTGAACCGTCCATCTCCAGAGACCGGCGACATAAAAAACCCAAATTAGATCAGGTTTCAAAACGAACTGAGGCTTGAGCTTTTCCCTCCTTTCTCTCTGAATAAAACAAAGCGGCCTCGGCCGGCGCGTATACGTAACAGCGCGGTTTTGTTCCTCGACCTCTGAACCCTGAGGGCCCAGAGGAAATATTTACAGGCTTCTCAGCCACTGAATGCTGACTTTTACAAGCCCAACCGTGAACGTCACACCCACTCCCAAACCTCAGAAAGGTGGCATTTCTCAGCTGCGCTGTAACACTCCCCCCCCGCCGAGCCAATGGAGGACGCGCAGAACATCCTGTACCGTGCTGCTGCTCACACTTTTATTGTTATTCATATTAAATTTAAAACGGAGAACATTCTCCGACTCCAACGTCTGAAAGCGAGAGGCGCTTTATTGGGTTTCACGGGCTGGAATGCAGAAACCAGAGCATCAGAGATGCCCGGGGGCATCCACATGTTTACCGCCGTACATGGATGCTTTCTGCAGAGACAACACCTTGAAACTGCCTCGGCTTGTACAAAGATTGTTCACGCTGTCGATAAAACAAAACAACAAAAAAAAAGAAAGCGCTGCTGAAGCGGAGACTGTGCACGTGGGGAGGGCAGAGGCTTACAGCGCTCTGGCCTGGTTAAGACAGAGGCGGCACATGGCTGGCACGCAGCGAGAGGACAAAATGTTCCCGACGAAAGCCTACATAAGCTCTGAACCAGGAGCAGAACCCTTATTGTCCGGAGGAGGCGGCGCAGCAGTTAGATAACTGTCCGGCGGGATTTCACCAAAAAACAAAAAAACTCCACCTTGATTATTAAAGAGGGGTTTCCCCCAAAAGAGTGACGTGATGCTGATTTCTTTCCATTATCCAACTTTCCAACACAAGTTAGACATATAAGATGTACATATACGTGCTGTATCAGCTCTGAATGGGTTAATGCAGTCCATAACGATCAATGTCACTGAGCCACGATTAGCTCAGGAAATTCATTTGTCGATATTATTGAGCGTCATCTGAACAGTACGTCTAAATCTACCGTAAATAACCAGCGTCCAGCCGCAGCCGTGACACGTTTGGGATCCTTATTAGTCATCTTAGATAGAAAAAGACTAAAATGCTGAACACTGGAGAACTTTGATGTTCATACTGACTTTATGACAACAAAAGATGATTTATCAGCACATTTGTCACCAAAGAGACTGAATACTTTCAAGAGCAAATCTTTACTCAATAAACCGAAAATGAGCCGCAGCTTCAAATCTGTTGAACTCAATATATATAGATATATAGAGATATATATATATAGATATATATATATAGAATAGATATATATATATATATATATATATATATATATATATATATATATATATATATATATATATATATATATATATATATATATATATATATATATATATATATATATATATATATATATCTATATATATATATATATATATATATATATATATATATATCTATATATGTATACAGTGATCCCTTGCCACTTCGCGGTTTGAGTTCCGCAGTTTTAGTGCTTCGCGAATTTCTTTCAGAAATATATTATAATAAAAAAAAATTGATTGAAGAAAAAAGAAAAGAAATAATTGCTGAAATTCAGCGAAAATCCACCCCACAGCAGACGAGAGGCCGCAGCTGCCAGGGAAACATCAAACAATGACTCACAGCCTCCTGTAAGCAACAGAGAAACGCAGACGGCCCAGAACTCTAGAATCTGTGCTCTGATTGGCCGAGGCGGTTTTACTACGGTTCAGAGACCAGAGGCTGTGAAAGTAACAGAAAGACCACAGTTTAACCATTAACCGCGAAAACTAAGGGATCACTGTATGCACATATACAGATTTTTTTAAATTATGCAACCTTGTGCTTATTTTTAATTTTTTAATTCTTTTAAATCTAAACAAAACTGTTTTAATAGCATATGAAAAAAAGCTATATCTTATTCTTTCTTCTATCAGATACACCAGATGTGTATTATTATTTCAGATTTATTAACTCTTAATTTATTTAAGTTGTTCTTCAAGAGCCCCATTAAGATCAGTTAAATAATCTGATTTAAAGGTGTCTTCTTTCAGGAATGTCGTCTCCTATTTTTAAATCAATACTAACGTGGAGCGGGAGATGCAACAACTAATATTATGTTTTTGCTAGTGTTTATCTGTCTGTCTGTGTTCAAGATAACTCAAAATGTTATGGATGGATTTTGATGAAATTTTCAGGAGTTGTCAGAAATGTGAAAAGGAAGAACTTTATTTTGGAAGGAAGAATTTTATTTTGGGTGTGATCCAGAAGAAATCCTGGATTCTGGATCACCTTCAAATTTTCGATAACATTGCACAATGGGGCCAAAAAAATCTTGTTTCTCAATATCTCCGTTAATTATTGCCCAAAACTCATGAAATTTGACTCAGGGATTGACAATGGGAACCTCTATCAAATTTCAAATTTCAAAGGCTGATCTGGTTCTGATCCAGAAGGCGGTTTTTATCGCAATCTGTAAATAGCTAAATGGGGGACTTGTTGCACTTGGCGGAGGTCTGCGCTCTCTGAGTGCTTGTCTAGTTTCATTTCATTTCCTTTTTTTTCTATTTCATGACAATAAATGCATCACTGCAGATGACGCAGTCACACAGACGCAGCTGCAAAAATGAATAATTTGTGATACCTGCAAGTTAAAAATAATAACTTTTGGGACAAAAAACAACTTAACCTGACACTCATCATCACCCAGCTGAGGACGTCTGAAGTTATGAAACTGGAAAGGATTCGATTAAAAGGCTAAAAGTAGAGCGAGCAGATTACACAACCTGCAGCTTCTGCTATTCCAGCCAGTTGGAGGAAAACTCTGGCCTTTCTGAACTGGGTGATCAATTCTCCGTCAGCATGGAAGTTTGAGAAAAACGGATGCATCATCTGAGGCCTAAAAACTCCGCAGATGCTGCGTCACCAGAACCTTTCGATCCCGATTCACGCCAAAGCTAAAGGCCCGACGCAACAGTCAAGAGTTTCAACGGGTCCGTGACCTGATACGCCCGTTTACATTTGTGAAAGTAAAAATGCAACAGTTTATTTCAAGCTCAGAGCTCATGTAAATAGATGTTTGTCCAAAGACACTTTGGAGCAACAAACCTGGAATAGTTTCTTTATTAAATTTAAAATAATGCAAATTATTTTCAAAGCAGCTGATTAAAGCCCTTAGAAAGAATAACAGGTCAGACCTTAAATAAATACATAATTAAAAATCACAATCAGTCAGGAGCTGGTTGTGGGCGTCTCTGCTGGGGACGGCAGGTTCTTTTCCATTTTTATTTTGGCGTTTTACGGCTGATTAATCCATAAAAACAGACAGTTAGTGAAGTCAAACACCATCAATCCATCCATCACCCGCTGGCTGAGCAGATCTAGATTCTTGTGGTGCGGGGTCATCGACGCTGACCTCCAGCGATCCCAGCGTGGTCACAGTGCTGTCGTCAGCAATCCTCACTTAACCAGCTCCTGACATAAATACGTGCATCCCACGCCGCCTGCTAATCCCCCCCCCCCCCATCCCAACAGATGACAGGCTCCCATTGAACCAGTGGGCCCATTACATAACGTTCAATCCCATCGCGCTGCGAAAGAACGAGACCAATCCGAGGCGGCGGGGCATCTTCAGAGTCCACCCCCGACCCTCCCACCCCGGCAGCCGGGAGGTGTTATGTCACAACCGCGAGGGCGGGGGCGAACAATGACGGGTTAACGGAGACGAGCCGACAGGACAGGAGAGCTAATTGTCAAACAAACACAAGGCTCAGTCCCGGTCGATGGAAAGTACAAGTTGAAACGAGCAGACGCCCGGTCCGGGTCACTGAGCATCCACTCGCTGGACGTTTGATGTGCTGCAAGAAGTTTCCGCTCTACATAGCAAACTGAGACAATTAAAATCTCACAAGGATGCGTTTCCTGCACCGTCACCGCAGCGGAAGTGATTTCCTAACGAATTCGTCCGTTTAACTTCTTCACAAGTGAAGTGATGAGAATATAAATAAAGGTTTGGCTGATGTTTTAAATGGACTGGTCGGCCTGGTTTCACAGCTCCACTGATGTTGGTCGGTTATTAAAATTAAATTTAAACTGCAATAACATAGAAATAAAATCAATAAACAATAATCTTTTTTAAAAAATGGGACATTAAAACTTTAAATTCTTCCCAACTTATGGTATCAAATGAAAATGTATCACTTTTTTTTATTTAACCTTTATTTAACTTAAAAGTTAAAATGTATTAACCTTTAATAAAAACAGTCCATCAGTCAAACACCAACACAGACACAAAGTTTAATTTCTTATCAATGCTCCAAAACCAACTTTAAAAATCTACGAGTTGATGAACTAGAGAGAGTTTGAACTAGAGTTTGGTCACAAATTCAAATTTGAGTAACATTTACTAAACCACTGTTTCCATCAACAGCATCCTAAACGACAGGGAAAACTGCACCGCTACATTTACACTTTAATGAAACGCTGAATAAAAAACAGGCTGATGGGGATAAATGACTATGAGGAAATAAATGTAGCTATTATGCGAATCCTAGAATAGGTAGCTATCAGGGTTTCCGTTGTCCGGTAATTGCCACTTTGTCCGGTAAAATATGCCGAAGTCCTGTACTTTATAATCTCTCCAGTCAAAATATCCGGTGAAAATACTCCTCCCAAGCACAATTTCATATGTAATAAAATGGGTAATGGTTCAAGTTGGCAGCATGGGCACATTATTAAAATGTTATTTGCCACTCCAGATGTGTTTTTTATTTGTTTGCAAATTGTTTTATCTTAGAGTATATAGGCCTTCATCTTTTTATGTTCATTCATGTGTCAGAAGAGCGCAAGTTCTGCAATATTTATTTATTTTTTGAAGTTATGCTTGTGAATCAATTTGAAATAGCCTGTTTTTCAATAAAAATACTATTAAATAACTTGCATTAATATCGTACTACTGCATATGATTTATTTTTAACCTCAATAAATTCATATAGCCTATGTGACCAGAATTTCAAACATTTGTCCGGTAAATTGAAAACCTGCCGGTCACATTGTCCGGTGCCAATTTTTTCTAGCGGAAACACTGGTAGCTATACAAAAATATAAAGTTTAATGAATCAACAAGTGATGATTAAAAAGAGGCCAGCCTTCAGAGGGTCATCGATTATTTTTCTGAAGGCAGTTTTATTAAATAAAAATACTTGGTTCCATCTCCAACATCCAAACTGAAGTTTGTGATTCTGACCAAGCTGGTTGGATCAGTTCTGCCGTCTGATCTGATCTAAGATCAGCTGAGCTCATTCATGCAGCTCATTAACCAGACCGCCACAAATAACGACACGAGAATAGACCAAGTCTGCTGGAATAAACAAATGAGACAGAGACTTCATAAAATAAAAGGCCAAAATATGTGTCTGCAAGTGTGTGTGTGCGTGTGTGTACACACACACACACACACATATATATATATATATATATATATATATATATATATATATATATATATATATATAAAAAATACAGTTGTGTTCAAAATAATAGCAGTCTGTTCAAAAAATTGAGTAAAGCCCAAAATCCTCATAATGGTTCTTATTTCCATGCATTGGGAACACTGCACATTATATTCTAAATCAAAAGATGAAGAAAAAAGCAGAAATTCTTTACTCACTTTACAGAAAATGAAGAAAAATGAACATTGGGCTGTTCAAAAAAATAGCAGTGTCTGCATTTTACTTTACAAACTCAGGATTCAGCATTCCTATGAATCACTTAACTAATATTTAGTTGTATAGCCACTGTTTCTGAGAACCGCTTCACATCTGTGTTGCATGGAGTCGACCAACTTCTGGCACCTGTGAACAGGTATTCCAGCCCAGGATGATCAAAGACAGTCTGAAGTTACCTGTGAGTACTGTGACAATTAGAAGACGCCTGTGTGAAGCTAATCTATCAGCAAGAAGCCCCTGCAAAGTCCCACTGTTAAAAAAAAGATGTGCTGAAGAGGATACAATTTGCCAAAGAACACATTGGCTGGCCAGAAATGGAGAAACATTTTGTGGACGGATGAGAGTAAGATTGTTCTCTTTGGGTCTAAGACAGTTTGTCAGACGACCCCCAAACACTGAATTCAAGCCACAGTACACTCTGAAGACAGTGAAGCATGGTGGTGCAAGCATCATGATATGGGGATGTTTCTCTTACTATGGTGTTGGGCCTATTTATCGCATACCAGGGATCATGGATCAGTTTGGATACATCAAAATACTTGAAGAGGTCATGTTGCCTTATGCTGAAGAGGAAATGCCCTTGAAATGGGTGTTTCAACAAGACAATGACCCCAAACACACCAGTAAGCGAGCAGCTTCTTGGTTCCAAACCAACAAAATTAAAGTCATGGAGTGGCCAGCCCAATCCCCAGACCTTAATCCGATAGAAAACTTGTGGGGTGACATTAAAAATGCTGTTTCTGAGGCAAAACCAAGAACTGCAGAGGAATTATGGAACGTTGTCAAATCATCCAGGGCTGGAATACCTGTTCACAGGTGCCAGAAGTTGGTCGACTCCAGGCAACACAGATGTGAAGCGGTTCTCAGAAACAGTGGCTATACAACTAAATATTAGTTTAGTGATTCATAGGAATGCTGAATCCTGGATATTTTTCAGTTTATACAGTAAATATTTGAGTTTGTAAAGTAAAATGCAGACACTGCTATTTTTTTTGAACAGCCCAATGTTCATTTTTCTTCATTTTTTGTAAAGTGAGTAAAGAATTTCTGCTTTTTTCTTCATGTTTTGATTTAGAATATAATGTGCAGTGTTCCCAATGCATGGAAATAAAAACCATTATGAGGATTTTGGGCTTTACTCAATTTTTTGAACAGACTGCTATTATTTTGAACACAACTGTATTTATAGATATATATATATATATATATATATATATATATATATATATATATATATATATATATTATATATATATATATATATATATATATATATATATATATATATATATATACAGACACTCACATTAAAAAATAGAAATACTTTATTATCTTGTTAGTGTTAGTTTATTGAATTATTTAATTTACATGTTTTCATATTACATTAGAATATAAAATATCTACATACTTAAATATAATATATTTAAGAACTAATATTTTCAGATATTTCCCTTTTCAATTTAGTTAAATTCAAGAATATTTTATAAATACCAAAAGGGGAAATTACATAATATTATTAAACTAGTTTACATTGTTAAACTACATAAATGATTTTTATCATATTATCTATTTAATGTTGATGCATTCATTAAATATTCTAAAATGTATACATATTTTTAAATTGTACATAGTTATTAATTTATTAATTTAATTATTTGTTCAGACACTTTTTGTTTTAATAAATTCTTATTTATCCAGTAATGTCTAAAATGCGATCAATACAACTTGTATTGTTTCCATATGTTTTATTCTAAGAGAAAAAAGGAACACAAATTAAAAAAAAAAAAAAAGAAAAAAAAGCATGTTTACATAATTCTTCTGAGGTTAAAGCAAACCGTGCTGTTAAACAGGACTGGGTAATTAATCAAAAATGACTTGAAAACCACATTCAGATCCTATAACCCACATAATCTTGCCCGTGTCAGTTATTTCAGTTTTTCCTTAATTCTGTTATTACATTACCCACTGTGTGTGTTCAATAACTCCTTTTTATTTATTTTTTTTAAACCTCAAAGATATCTGCTCTTTCATCTGACAAATATCCCACTTTTACCAGCTGAGCAAGTTTACAGCGAAATCCCTGTCAGTGCTCCGTGAGGGCTAAAAATAAAACTAAAACAGTCAAGGTAAAATATTGAATTAGTCATCAAACTGGTTTGACCTCATGTGACTCGGCTCTACTGTAAGATTACTGCCTTTTCCTTCCACCTACATCGGCAGCTTTAATGGAAATGCAACATTCAGCGTAATCGGACCAAATGGTTCACACAGTCCAGCCTGGCCTTCAGTGGTATTCCATCTATGTGCTTTGGTCAACATTCAGACCATTTATTTATTTATTTATTTTTTCAAACGGTGTCCACTTGTCCCACATTCAGGTGCTACGTCATCAGGTATGTCATCACGACCAGTCCCAGACCAGTCCCCAACCAGTCTCTGACCAGTCCAATTCCAGTCTCTGACCAGTCCCCGATCAGTCCCTGACCAGTCCCCGACCAGTCTCTGACCAGTCCCCGACCAGTCCCCGACTAGTCCCTAACCAGTCCCCAACCATCCCAGACCAGTCCCCAGACCAGTCCCCAGACCAGTCCCAGACCAGTCCCCAACCATCCCGATTCGATTTGATATAAATTGACAATTTAACCCCAACTACTTATTTTGCTTTATTACTGAGAAGAAAAAGAGAAACACAAATTTTATTTCAAAATAGTATTATTTTGTTTATTTAATGTCCAAGAGACAGTACACCAGGCCTACTGAACATAAATTCAGACATTAAATTAAGCCTTTACAATATACCTGGGGGTATATATATATGATATATATAATATACACTTCACAGGTTTGCAAAACTCTGCTCATACTTAAAATCCAATTGACCTTTCGGTAAGCACCGCCCCCTCCCTAGTTACTGTTGCTAGGTTGGACAAACTTGCTGCTCCTCCGTTAAGGACTGTGTTAATTCACTATTTTTCCGATGTGTATCATCAGTGTTAATATTATACTATAATAACTCCATGGTGAAATATTGCTGCTGGGGACCTGCAACAGTGACTCGAGGTGTCCAGAACGTTTGGAGGGACATTTTTATTCTCTTTCCCAAACCAAAACAAATGCTTTTACAAACCCAGCTGTGGGTTCAGTTGTGTCCATCCACACAAGCAACTGAACGTGGGGAAAGTTACAAAACACACCTACATTTACTCCAAGGTAAGTTTACTTTGTTTATTAGATGATTGATTTAACCACCGTTTAGTAAAAGTAATAATATGATTTAGCAGCAAGGAGGGTGATGAATGAAAACATCTCTCTGTTAGCATTCCGGCTAGCTCGCTACAAATATATATGGCCCTGGATATTTATTTTGTTAGGTATACGGTAAGGCTAGTGATGTTAACCTCACTTTATTAATTATATTAATACAATGCTGCGACTGTCTGATGTTAACATAGCTCTGGTGTGGGACAGACCTATGGACCAGAGCTAATGCTAATGCTAACTGAGAACTCATCACCCTCCTTGCCACTAAATCATATTACTTTTACTAAACGGTGGTTAAATCAATTATCTAATAAACAAAGTAAACTTACCTTGGAGTAAATGTAGGTGTGTTTTGTAACTTTCCCCACGTTCAGTTGCTTGTGTGGACGGACACAACTGAACCCACAGCCTGCATTCTCCAGTGTGTTTTATCTTGTTAAAGAGAATAAAAATGTCCCTCCAAACATTCTGGACACCTCGAGTCACTGTTGCAGGTCCCCAGCAGCAATATTTTACCACGGTGTTATTATAGTATAATATTAACACTGATGATACACATCGGAAAAATACCGAATTAACACAGTCCTTAACGCAGGAGCAGAAAGTTTGTCCGACCTAGCAACAGTAACTAGGAAGGGGGCGGTGCTTACCAAAAGGTCAATTGGATTTTAAGTATGAGCAGAGTTTTGCAAACCTGTGAAGTGAGGCACACCAGATTGTGAGTTTTGCGTTTCATTATGTAATGTCAATTATCCCCCCAGGTATATTGTAAAGCAGGGGTAGGCAACCCCGGTCCTCACTGCAGGTTTTGCATGTTTCCCTGTTTTAACACACCTGATCCTAATTAATAGCCGTCATCATCTTGTCATCAAGGTCAGCACATGTCTGTAAATGACACGGCCACTTGTATCAGGGTGTGAAAAAGGAGGGAAACATGCAAAACCTGCAGGACAGCGGCACTCGAGGACCGGGGTTGCCTACCCCTGTTGTAAAGGGTTAAGTTAATGTCTGAATTTATGTTCAGTAGGCCTGGCGTACTGTCTCTTGGACATTAAATAAACAAAAGTTAAATTAAATTTGTGTTTCTCTTTTTCTTCTCAGCAATAAAGCAAAATAAGTAGTTGGGGTTAAATTGTCAATATTATATCGAATCGAACCAAATCGAATCGTTTACTATTTTTTATGAATCGTCCCTGAATCGGATCGTAGCCTGTGAATTGAGATTTGAATCGGATCATGTTTTGTGAGTGAAAGATTCACACCCCTAATAAACATGCATGAAATCAGTAAACTGACACAAATCTACACATTTTGAAGAGATCATTTGTCATTGAAAAAAAAAAAATAAAAATTCCATCCAGCTGTATTAAACTGAATTCCCCACACACTGAACACTGAACACTCTTGTCCGGAGGCGAGTATAATTAGAAAAGAGGCAGAAGCTCCCCAACAGTAGCTGCAGTGAAGCGTTTGTCTGACTGGCAGCGACTGAAAAGATAAATATACTGGAGGGAAAGACCGTCGGTCTTCGCTCAGTCAGACTGGGTTTTCATGACAGTTACAGTTCAGGTGTCGGTTCGAACAACATCATGCACTGACATCCTATGCTGGTCTGTATTTCTGCCAGTAACTGGATGTTTTGTTTCACACGTGCACACCCGGCTGCATGTGTTTAATCAAAGACCAGACCATTGGCCCTCAGGCCCAAGCTGTAACCTGCCCGATTCCCTCAAGTGAAAAAAATCATCCTCTTTTCTGACTGCATATCGCTCTCTAACCCCTACAGCCACAGACACACCTGGCTGCGTACCATTAACGGGCGCTACACGTCCGTATTTGCTCAAATACTTAGGGTAGGATTTGTTTTTGACCTGGAACAACAGGGAGCGATAAAGGATTCGCGTGAGACGCCGTCATCTCACGTCTTGACGTCAGCGCTCTAGGATAGGTGCTTTCACTGCTGTTAATCTCTTTTCCTCCAGCAGTGACGAGGGACACTCTGAAGCAGTCAGGCTTAGAAATTACTGGAAACGAAGGGAGGGGCCAACGTGTCGGCCATTTTTTGTTCCCTTGGACAAAGAGAGTGTTGTAGCCATTACAATCTGAACCCTAAAATAATCGGTTTGGCAATGTATTGCGATTTTTGGCCGCCCAATATAATATCGATTTTTCAGCTCCTAGTATTGATTTTTTAGGAAAATTCACGTATTCATGTATTAGATGCATTGTGAATACTTAAATGTGCAAAAACACTAATAACAAACAATAAATACGTTGTTTTGAAACAAATAGCTTTGGCTCAATTTGTCTTCTGAATGATCAATATCATCTGATGAACATATACAGAAACTTTATTTTTCATCTCTACTTTTAATTTTGATATTACCTGGGTAGAATATCGCAATATGTCGTTATATCGGGATATTGTGATAATACCGTATGGCGACCCAAGTATCATGATACATATCTTATTGAGAGGTCCTTGCCAATACTCAATCCTACTAAATCACAGTTTTGGTAGTCGTCCCTTTGAGTAATATTGAATAAACTGGCTATAAAAAAGAAACTAACATAAAGAGATATTAAAGGCAGACTCTGAAGCAGTTTCAACTCACTGAACCAGCTCTAGTTTGACTGCTACCAGTCGTGCCAAGTGTGTGGTGGGTCTGAGTAGGGGTGAGTATTGGCAAGGACCTTGCAATACAATATGTATCATGATACTTGGGTCTCGATACGATATTATCACAATATCGTCATATCACAATGTATTGTGATATTCTACCCAGTTAATATCAAAATTAAAAGTAGAGATGAAAAATCAAGTTGCTGTATATGTTCAAAACAACCTATTTATTGTTTATATTAGTGTTTTTGCACATTTAAGCGAATTGAATGAATTTTCCTAAAAAAAAAATCAATATTAGGAGCTGAAAAATCGATATTATATCAGGCAGGCTGAAAATGGAGATATATCACCAAATCGATTTTTTTTCCCACCCCTAGGTCTGAGTCATGTTGCAAAGATGATACCGCTCATCATTTCTCAGAAGTCTAACCTGGACGTTCCTGAATGTCAACGTCATACAAACTGCTGTCCCTCTTCGCTGTTAAGCAAAAATGTGAAAAACATTTGGGTAGGGCTGTAGCGATACACTAATCTCGTGATACGATAGACGATATTATCTTACAATAGATTTACATCATTTTTTGAAAGATTTTAAAAGGACAAAGTGATTTTGGCAGGGTTTTAAAGTAAAAAAAAAAATCCTGAGCCTTAACTTTTTTCCGGATGTGCGGTGGATCAAACGCAACTTGGCAAACAACATCTTGGCATTGTGCTTGGTAATGTACAAGATAACCTTCAATTTAAATGTGAATCCTTAGAAAGTAAAGATTATTAAGTTATAAGTGAAAACATGTGATTCATTTAACAACCATTTAATTCAGTAAAGGGCAATTTGTACAAATAAAAAAACAAAACAAAACTGCAACTTTTTATAATTTTTGTTCAAAACAATGGTAAATGAAGTTATAGGAAATACATTCCATTTGGTTATTACTCCTCTCCTCTTTAACATATTTGCAGAGGCAGTTCTGTTATTCTTCTGGATGCATCATCCTAAAAAAAGTGAACCACTACATTCAGTATTTTTTTTTTTACCATGTTTTGGGTAGTTGCTTCATCAACATTCAGAGAAAACCTACATCCTGATCACACAGACAAGGCAAGGCAAGTTTATTTGTAAAGCACATTTCGCGTATAAGACAATTCAAGGTGCTTCACATAAAACACTGACATTTCTTGAACTCTGGTTCTGTCATGTTTGTTCATATAAGTGGCATGCTGATTGGAAACGGGACCGTTTATTTAAAGTGTTCTTATCAATCGCTACTTTTTTTTTTACCAGCGGTTGCGCGATCGTAAATGATTAATAATGTTCCACAATAAATGAGCACAAATGTATTTTCAAGTCACAAAAAGATGAGTCATCGGGGCCGCTACGTCGAGTAGCCCCTGCCCCGATCTGCGGTCTGCAGTCAGGGGTACTTGGCTACGTCCGCTGTGGCTGTTACTCCCAGTTAACAGCTTGTGTGTTGGAGCGCGCAGACTGCTGCTTTATGGCTGGCGTCTCCTTTGTGACGGTGAAGAGCTTTTTTGCTGCTAGTTGCATAGACTAGCTTGTTGGAGCACAACACACAAATCAGGCTCCCTTAGCTTCTGGCAGCCAAACGGCTAACCGTCTCCTCTATCCATCCCCAGCGCCACCTGTTGCCTCCATTCAAACAACCATCGGCTCACCTCGGATGCTGCGTTCAAGACCACTCAGATAACGTATTTGTGTGTGTTATTTCCTGAATAGTCAAACACCGGAAATCCGGCATGGTGCCGGAATACTTTAAGCCCTGTTTTGGTGACATCTTGTGAGTGTTCCAATGACTTTGTTTGAATTAACTGAACTGAATGCATCAATTACACATTATATGGCTGACAGGCAGCTTGCAAATGCTGGACAAAATGAATAAAAGATGTGTTGAGAAAAATAGTTTCATTTATTTAAACAGTGCAAATTGTTGCTTGTAAGCTTTTAAAGGTGGGACACGGGGGTTTTGAAAGAAGCTTAGAATATCGATACCCGCGGCTGAAAAATCGATACTCGATAAAATATTGATATATATCGCGGAATCGATAAAATCGCTCCGCTCTGCATTTGGGCATTTCACAAACCACCACAACAACCGGTGCCGCCACCACAGATGGACCGCAGATGAGAAAAGTTCCAGACGGTGACCGAGACGAGAATGACAAACGGTGTCAGCTGAAAGGAAGATTACCAGTTTTTAACCCCCGAGGTTACCAACGGGCAATGTTCCCTTTAAGTCAGAGGCGCTGAGTCCTGTGCCACACAGGAGCCCGCTCGGTTTAATTCCCACTAATCGCTTTGGCGGCTCATTCACCAACTCCTCCTCATCTATGTTTTTAAGGGTGATCAGGTTCTGCTGATGCACCTGAGTCACTTTAAAAGAACATTTCAACAGGTAAATTTGTGGTGAGTAATACTAAGCAGATATCAAGGAAATGAAACTCACCTGGAAAGGAAATGGGTCCCTTCTGTGACTAGTTTGGGTTTAAAAAGAAGAAAAAGTAGACAGGAAAAAAAAAAAAGAGAGGTTTTGGGGAATAGAGGTCCGTCACGCAGCACACGTGACTTGGTCCATCCGCATCTCTAACTGCAAGGCGTCCGGTCGGTCCTGAGGGTTGACTGCAAGCATGTCCTGAAGGAGCTTCTTCACGCCTTCAGACATGGAACTTCGGGCCTTCTGAGGGATGTGCAGCACCATCTTGGGGTTCTCCAGGAGAGCCTCCCCAACGGGTACAATCTCTGTGCCCTGACGAATGTAGGTGCCCAGCAGTTCACGCTTTGACTCTGCGTCGATGAAAGTGATCCGCTCAATCATGGCCCAGATGATGATGCCGAGGGCGAAGATGTCGGCCTTGGCTGTGTAGTGGCCCTCCCACACCTCAGGGGCCATGTAGAAGTCCGACCCGCAAGCCGACGACAACCAGAACTTGTTTATGTTGACGACGTTGTTCTGATTGCTCCCCTTGGCACCGGCTCCGGCCGCCGGGTGCTCCTCTGTGTTCTTGGCGTTCAGGCCGGCGCAGACCTTGCTGAGACCAAAGTCAGCCACCTTCAGCACAGGCAGACCAGACTTCTGCGAGATGAGGATGTTGTCCGGTTTCAGATCTCGGTGGACGATGTTGTTCTTGTGCAGGAAAGCGATGGCACTCGTCAGCTGGCGCATGAAGCTCCTGTTGGTCTGGGGGTCGGGCCGCCGGGACAGGATGTACTGGTTGAGGTCTCCGCCCTCGCAGAACTCCATGACGAACCAAAGGTAGCACGGCTCCTCTGGGTAGCCAAGGATGCGCTCCCCTGCAGATTAAAGACATGAATGAGATTACAGTTTCTTCAGCTCAACTCCACAGGTGCTAACGGTATCGTACAGGTGCGATGGCATTCCACGAATAGCACGACAGCACGTCACGCTCCTGTCCATCGAACCTTTGGAGACCTTTGTATAATTCAGAGGCAGCAGGTGAGCTGTTGCTCTCAATCAGTCACCCCGAGTAGGGCTGTAGCGATACACTAATATCACGATACGATACACGATATTCGGCTCATGATACGATATATATCAATATTTATCTTACAATACATTTACATCATTTTCTGAAAGATTTTAAAGGGACAAAGTGATTTTGGTGACATCTTGTGAGTGTTCCAATGACTTTGAATTAATTGAACAGAAAGCATCAATTACACATTATATGGCTGACAGGCAGCTTGCAAATGCTGGACAAAATGAATAAAAGATTTGTCTCAAGTCGCAACTGGGCGTCACTCCCGCCTTCGCGTCTCAAATCGTACCGACCGTGTATCGCACAAGACTCTGTACTTATGGTCAAGTAAAAAATGCAGAGCTGTGTAGGAGGTTTAGCTGCACCACCAGGGAAAGGCTGGCGCTTTAACTGACTTTAACAGAGAATTTAACAGAGGTGAATCTTACCGACCAACTCTGTGTGTTTAGGACCATCACTGATTACTGCTAATGACTCTTTTAGGCCTTTAAAAGTTATTGTTTCATTAAAGAAACACAAATGTTGATCACAGCCCGTTAAGTTCCGTTTATGAAATAGCTGTTAGCGCAATAAATAAAAGGCAGAACAGCTTACAGTTAGAAAATGACAGTGGGGGAACTCTGGGTGCAGTTTTTAAACAGTCTTTGTGACTGGAGGTTAAATCACCTGCCACCTTATCAGTCTCATTACAGACGACTCCAGGAAGCCCAGTACAGGCCAGACTGCTCTCGTCAGTGAGAAGCAACTGTAGAAGCAACGTTCGAACTGGATTCAAAAAAATATCCAGACGGCATCACTCAAAGCCCTGCCCCAATTGTCGCTGTCGAAAAGTAGGTTAAGTGAATCTTGGCAAAAGTTAAAAATGGCAAACAAGGCCTTCGCGTTGTCGCTAAAATCCTAAAGCCATTCCCTGTCATTGTTTAACAGCTGGAAACGATGTCAGCTTCAGATTAATATTTTATTTCAAGATCCTGAACGGTGACACTTATGTAACGGCCAAGCTATTAAAGGACGGCACGCAAACGGTGCAGTCTGCCCCAGTTACAATCATGGATTTTACCAGCAAAGGCCAGAACTGGAACTTAGAAGTAGTACGTTGGGTTATTTAATATGAATCCGTGAGTATAATTGTCATCCATCAACGATGGTGTGTTCTGACAAAGAAGCAGATAAACAGCTCAAACAACATATCATTACAAGGATAATAAAACCGTTGTAGTCGTAAATCACTGCCACACTTTGTTTAAATAATATATTCCACATTGCAGTGCATCACCACTGTTACATGTGTGAGTGTGCAGCTGACAGGCCTTTAGGTAACATGCTGCCAAGTAGTACACTGTGTTCTCTCACGAGCTGGAGGAAGCACAGTGTGCTCTCTGTGCCTCCTATAGGTAACGCACAGCGCTGTCCCTGTCAGGCAGGAGGCAACATCACCTTAAAACTCACAAAAACAACCTTTTAGTCGACTTGGGCCCCGCAACATCCACGCACTGCGGTTTAAGTGCAGATCTGGACAGCTTCTCAACAGCAACGCTGGCTCGTGACGTCACGCACATCATCATTATAGCCAGTCTCCAAAGTAGTTTTATTTATTTTTAGGGCACTTTAGTATATGTTTGCATGCGTGAAGCCAATTAAGCACCTTTGTAAACTTGGATCAAAACATGGATCGATTCGTGCCTTAAGTGACTCCAAAGTTTAGCAGTTCACAGCCCTGCTAACAGTGAGCACGCCAGGTGTGTTTACCTTTGAGGGAGGTCTCCACCAGGCGCAGGTACTGCTTGGATTTCTTGTTCCCGTGGCTCATCTTCTGGGCCAAGCCGCTCCGCTGCAGGACGCACTCCTCCAGCTGGACCACGTTCTGGTGCCGGTTCTCCAGGCTCGTCAGGGCCCAGAACTCGGCCAGAGCCAGCTCCACGTTCTCCGGGGCGTCGCACTGGAGCCGCTTCACCGCCACCCGGGCCCCGGTCTTCCGGGCCAGGGCCTCGTACACCACCCCGTAGCTCCCCCGGCCGACCTCCCGCAGCAGGCTGTACCGCGGGGGCGCCACCACGGACTGGCCGGAGCGGTCCGCGCGGAGGAAGCTGATGGAGAAGCAGTCGTCGTCCTCCTCCTCGTCCATGGGCTCGCCGCGCTTGTTGTTCCCCACCGCGAGGGAGCGGAGCACTTTCACCGCGTCCCGCTTCATCTTCGCGGCCGCGCTCCGCCGACAGGTCCGCACGCCGCCGCTTACCTTCCGTCTCCTCTTCCCGTCGCGAATATCCATAACTTCTTTCTTGTTAAAAGTAAGCATGGAAGGAGGGCGTGTATATCGGTCATTACTTAAACTCTTGCCGAATAAAGTTTGGCGTCCTTTCGAGTAACGGCGCCGTGTTTTGGGAGGCCTGTGTGTTGTTGTTGTTTTTGTTGTTGTTGTTGTTGTCGGAGGTTGAAGCTGCTCGGGCGCCACAGGCCGTCCAACTGTAGCAACTAGTGCAGAGTCATAAACAAAATGTTCCGACGCTCTGAGAACAGTGGGCGTGGCCCCGGCAGCACTTCCGCCGCACGCTGATTGGCGGAGAGTGGGGAACGAGCTCGAGCGTTTGACGCTCAGAGCACGTTACCTTTGTATTTATTTTTAAACGCCGGACCCGGCGGGTCTCTCCAGACGGTTCTGGCCGCGGGTGGCTGCCGCCTCGGGCCCCGGAGCGGATTCTCCGGGCGTCTTCCTCTCCCCATTGTCTGGCGTTACGTGAGGGTGGGCGTGGAGGCACGTGCGAACTGGCATACACACGGCAGCTGTATTACGTCACGCCATAGGTCATCAATAAACAGCTGTTACCGTTTTATGAAATATAGGTGAATCCGAAAGGAAAGAAACTGTTCTCTCTTTCTTTGCTTTTAGGCGGTATTAATATTTATCTACAACCTCTGAAAACAAAGAAGATATTTGATTTGATTTGGGGGGAAAACAGTTATGACTCTAAACAACAGCTAAGCAATCTGGTTTTCAGAATCAGAATCAGAATCGCCTTTATTGTCATTGTAAATGCATTACAACGAAAATTGCGTGCATTCTTCAAAAGGTACTTGTGAGGTAGATAGGAATATTAATAGTATTAAATATATTTACAGCGAAAGGAAGGCCACGTAGTAATTAATAAAAGTATATACAAAATGTAAACTAAGTTATGTACAGTCTATAGAGTGTTCTATCGACTAGTATATTGCACTGGAATTATTTCAGTTATTCACAGGGTCGTGTATAAAGGCAGAGTGTTTTTTTGTTTTTTGTTTTTTTTGTAACGCATGTCTTTAAATATGATTGTTGTTAATAGATTTTTTTTTCAGGTCAAGTAGAGGAAAATCTATGGGATGTCACCTCCCTCCACACCAGCTGCTAAAAAAGATAAATAAAGAGAACTTTGTTGACCTTTGACTTTACAATCAGGGCTCGGTTTGACAAGGCCTGGATTTAATGTCAAATGTCATACAGAGCTATTCTCTTTTATTTTTTATTTTTTAAGTGATAAATCCTGACTTGGAAATTGGGTCTTAAATTTGGTGTATGCTAAAAGCCGTTGGGCTTCGTGGTCATGGAGAAACACCAAAACATCTTGGAAAAGTAATGGAAATAGTGAGGTAATAACTAGGGGTGAGTATTGGCAAACACCTCGCAATACGATATGTATCGTGATACTTGGGTCACGATGCGATATTATCACGATATATTGTGATATTCTACCCAGCTAATATCAAAATTAAAAGTAGAGATGAAAACTCTAGTTGCTGTATATGTTCATCAGATGATATTGACCATTCAGAGGACAAATTGAGTCAGACCTGTTTCCTTCAGAACAACCGATTTATTGATTATTATTAGTGTTTTTGCACATTTAAGCGAATGAATGAATTTTCCTAAAAATCGATATTAGGAGCTGAAAAATCGATATATCGGGCAGCCGAAAATCGTGATATATCGCCAAATCGTTTTTTTTTTCACCCCCCTAGTAATAACGCATATGAGGCCCGTGTAATAGTTTGCTTTCTTCTTCAGTCTGGTTCCAGCTCTCATGCAGCAGTTGACGGGTCATCTGGGCGGGACGGAGTCTCATCATGGACTATTTTATTTCCCACTTCCACCATTAACTTCAGTCACGTGGAGATCTGGACTGTTCCCTCCTCATGTCTCTGACTCTTTTATATTCAATTTTAGTTCAGTTCACTTTATTTTTGCAGCATCAGTTCACAACAAAGTCAGACTTTACAGGGAAAGTATCTTAAGTTTGAATAGTTAAATTTTATCCAATTAAACCCAATGTATTCCAGTTGAGGACAATTCATTGTATGTCATGACGAATCCAATTTATTCCTGTTTATGATCCAATTATTTCTAATTTATAATTCAGATCATCCAACCTTCGTAACTAGAGCTGAGCGATTTTATCGATACTGCGATATATAACAATATTTTTATCGAGTATCGATTTTTCAGGCGCGGGTATCGATATTCTAAGCTTCTTTCAAAACCCCCATGTCCCACCTTTAAAAGCTTGCAAGCAACAATTTGCACTGTTTAACCCCTTACCAATCCTGTAAAATTGGCCTAAAACGCCTATCCAAGGCATACCCAAAGTCAATTGAAAGCTGTTCTTGAACCGATTGTAGCACATGGATGATTTTGGTCTCTTCTGAGAGGTAACACTCTGAAGTTTTCCCCCCAACTGTCAGAATCACTGTGAGTGCTACTAGCATTGAGTCATCTAAGTTTAAACATATGAAACTATTTTTCTCAACACATCTTTTATTAATTTTGTCCAGCATTTGCAAGCTGCCTGTCAGCCATATAATGTGTAATTGATGCTTTTAGTTCAATTAATTCAAACAAAGTCATTGGAACACTCACAAGATGTCACCAAAATCACTTTGTCCCTTTAAAATCTTTTGGAAAATGATGTAAATGTATTGTAAGATGAATATCAATATACAGTCATGGAAAAAATTATCAAACCAACATTTTTTCTTCACTTTCTTGTTCATTTTAATACCTGGTACCACTAAACGTCATCATGTGACTAAAACAGACAGAAAAGAAAACACTGAATGCATAAAAGCAGTGTTTTTGGCAGTACAACGCCATAGCTATTGACGTAAAAACTTACGTGATTTAGGTTATAATCAAGAAAACCATGGAAAATGGTAAGATATCAGCTCTTAAATAAAACTCTTATGAGCAATCTTTGTGGTTATCGTTATGTTTGTCCAAACAAATGTACCTTTAGTTGTACCAGGCATTAAAATGAACAAGAAACTGAAGAAAACAAGGGTGGTCTAATCATTTTTTCCATGACTGTATATCGCATCGTGAGCCGAATATCGTGTATTGCATCGCGAGATTAATGTATTGCTACAGCCCTGCCCAAATGTTCTTTCACATTTTTGCTTAACAGTAAAGAGGGACACCAGTTTGTATGACGTTGACATTCAGGTTAGACTTCTGAGAAATGATGAGCGGTATCTTCTTTGCAAAATGACTCAGACCTAGGGGTGTAAAAAAAAATTGATTTGACGATATATCGCGATTTTCAGCCGCCTGATATAATATCCATTTTTCATCGTGTATCGTATCGTATCGCGAGATTAGTGTATCGCTACAGCCCTATTCATAACCATATTCCAGTTCAGCTGAGTTTAAAAAAATTCAAAATGAATGTAATGCCCATTCATAAAATATCCTTGCTAAAAAAAAAAAAGAAAAAAAAAAAAAAAAAAAACTTTGGTGCGATCCCCCAGCCTGAGCAAGCATGAGGTGACTGTGGGGAGAAAAAAAAGATCCAGTTAACAGAACTAAAAAAAACCTCTGGCAGAACCAGAAGCAGAACCAGAACCAGGCTGAAGGAGAACAGCCATTAGACTGGACTGGTCGGGGTCTGAGATGACAGGAAAGACAGACAATAATAATGATTAATACGTGCAAGAAGAGCATTGACTTCATGATTAAAGCTATTCTTTACATCAGCCATTCCCAAATGTCAGAATATCAAGGCCCAATTTGAAATGTGAAAAATCTCCACGGTCCACCCAAACCTTTAATCACAACTGTGATCAACTTACAGGACTTGAAGCTGCGTTCTGTCATTAATGTGAGGGGTCAACAAATAAGGTGACACTTAAGTTAAAACGGCAGTAGAATAACATTAAACTGGTTTGTTTTATTACCTCTTAATGATTTTTTTAATCATCTCATGAAGATTTTACAGTAATTAAAAACGTATTTAAAACAGGATTTAAAACATATTTGTTTAATTTTAATAACCTCTCATGGCCCACCTGCAGTACCACGACGGCCCACACTTTGGGAATCGCTGCTTTACATATAAACTTCGTCAGAACTAACAGTGTTCAGCCTCAAAGGTAGAGAGGATGTCTGCTATAGAAGCTAAAGGAAATGTTCTTTTCTCTGGTGCTGAATATATTATCATCCCAATAAATGACTTCATCATTAGCAAACCGACTGTCCGTCGATAGAATGAAAGAAAATGTCATTGTCGCCGGTGTATTTATAGAGTTCATCACTGCCATTTCCTTCAGCTCTCTAAAACCCCCAGATGAACGATGACAGGAAATACGCTTGTTTTTGATCGTTTTATAGATGGTTTTATAGACCAGGAGCAAACTGAAGTTCCAGCATCATCTCCTTGACCCAGTACTGAATTACATTCTCTTCCAATCAGTGCTTTCCTTTAGCCTTGTACGGGTATACACGGTGTTGTGCCAGTCTATTTTCACGGGCGGGCTTTCAGAGCATGAAATCAAACCCAGATGAGTACAACCTGACTTCCCGCTTCACTTCGTAGATCATGACGTAACTCTGAGGACCGTAACATCTCTAACCGAACGTTAGTAAAACCTTGTTGAATGAATCAACTCTTATCTCTGAGTTTCTGTTCCTGCTGTGTGACGACGTGGTTTAGAACAGTGATTGAGCGCGTTAATCTGCGTCTTATCTGATAGTCTCCTGGTCTCCATTGTCCAGCTCTCACAGTGTCCCATCTGTCTGTTGTCCTCATCCCTGGAGCTCCTCCTCGTCTCCTCATGTCTCTCCAGCCCGGCCACAAAGGTTCAGATCATTAAAAAATAAAAAATAATAATAATAATAAACCAGGGCTGGGCAACGATTAAAATTTTTAATCACGATGAATTGCATTATTTCCATGATTAATCACGATTCATCGCATTGCATACGCAAAATCAAATAATGAATTCAAAAGTAGTGTAAAGGTCACTTTTATTGAAATGTTCTGCTGCCATATGAACTAAAGTGCCATAATATTTGTTGTTCAAACACTTTTAACATCAGCACTTGTCAGTAGCACATATTTAGTGTAAATCTCATCTTAGAAAATGTAAAATAAAATAGGCAATTGTAGAGCACAATTCGTACACAAGGCAATTCAAAGAGCTTTACAGATGCATACAATGACAAGAAAGCAAATAGAATCATACAAGCATAAAAATAATCATTAATAAATTAAATTAAAAATTAATTAAAAAAAATTAATTAATTAAATTAAAAATGAAGAGTGCAGATAAAATCATTTCAGTTGTCATATGCACATCTACACAGAACTATTTTCAGTCTGGATCTGAACATTGTCAGAGTTCGGTTCTGTCTCACATCTTCTGGAAGACTGGTCCAGATTTTAGGAGCATAAAACTGAAATGCAGCTTCACCTTGTTTAGTCCTGACTCTGGACACCAGCAGGAGACCACTACCTGAGGTTCTCAGAGTCCAGGTTGGTTCATATGGATTCTAACATGTCAGAGATGGACTTTGGAGCCATGAAGAGACTTGAACACAAGTAGAGCTGTTTTAAAGTCTATTCTCTGAGTGACAGGAAGCCAGAGACCTCAGGACTGGACTAATGTGGTCGTATCTCCTGGTTCTAGTCAGGACCAGTGCAGAGACCTCAGGACTGGACTAATGTGGTCGTATTTCCTGGTTCTAGTCAGGACCAGTGCAGAGACCTCAGGACTGGACTAATGTGGTCGTATTTCCTGGTTCTAGTCAGGACCAGTGCAGAGACCTCAGGACTGGACTAATGTGGTCGTATCTCCTGGTTCTAGTCAGGACCAGTGCAGAGACCTCAGGACTGGACTAATGTGGTCGTATCTCCTGGTTCTAGTCAGGACCAGTGCAGAGACCTCAGGACTGGACTAATGTGGTCGTATCTCCTGGTTCTAGTCAGGACCAGTGCAGAGACCTCAGGACTGGACTAATATGGTCGTATCTCCTGGTTCTAGTCAGGACCAGTGCAGAGACCTCAGGACTGGACTAATATGGTCGTATCTCCTGGTTCTAGTCAGGACCAGTGCAGAGACCTCAGGACTGGACTAATATGGTCGTATCTCCTGGTTCTAGTCAGGACCAGTGCAGAGACCTCAGGACTGGACTAATATGGTCGTATTTCCTGGTTCTAGTCAGGACCAGTGCAGAGACCTCAGGACTGGACTAATATGGTCGTATTCCTGGTTCTAGTCAGGACCAGTGCAGAGACCTCAGGACTGGACTAATATGGTCGTATCTCCTGGTTCTAGTCAGGACCAGTGCAGAGACCTCAGGACTGGACTAATATGTGGTCGTATCTCCTGGTTCTAGTCAGGACCAGTGCAGAGACCTCAGGACTGGACTAATATGGTCGTATCTCCTGGTTCTAGTCAGGACCAGTGCAGAGACCTCAGGACTGGACTAATATGGTCGTATCTCCTGGTTCTAGTCAGGACCAGTGCAGAGAGAGACCTCAGGACTGGACTAATATGGTCGTATCTCCTGGTTCTAGTCAGGACCAGTGCAGAGACCTCAGGACTGGACTAATATGGTCGTATTCCTGGTTCTAGTCAGGACCAGTGCAGAGAGACCTCAGGACTGGACTAATATGGTCGTATCTCCTGGTTCTAGTCAGGACCAGTGCAGAGACCTCAGGACTGGACTAATATGGTCGTATTTCCTGGTTCTAGTCAGGACCAGTGCAGAGACCTCAGGACTGGACTAATATGGTATCTCCTGGTTCTAGTCAGGACCAGTGCAGAGACCTCAGGACTGGACTAATATGGTCGTATTTCCTGGTTCTAGTCAGGACCAGTGCAGAGACCTCAGGACTGGACTAATATGGTCGTATCTCTGGTTCTAGTCAGGACCAGTGCAGAGACCTCAGGACTGGACTAATATGGTCGTATCTCCTGGTTCTAGTCAGGACCAGTGCAGAGACCTCAGGACTGGACTAATATGGTCGTATCTCCTGGTTCTAGTCAGGACCAGTGCAGAGACCTCAGGACTGGACTAATATGGTCGTATTTCCTGGTTCTAGTCAGGACCAGTGCAGAGACCTCAGGACTGGACTAATATGGTCGTATTTCCTGGTTCTAGTCAGGACCAGTGCAGAGACCTCAGGACTGGACTAATATGGTCGTATCTCCTGGTTCTAGTCAGGACCAGTGCAGAGACCTCAGGACTGGACTAATATGGTCGTATCTCCTGGTTCTAGTCAGGACCAGTGCAGAGACCTCAGGACTGGACTAATATGGTCGTATCTCCTGGTTCTAGTCAGGACCAGTGCAGAGACCTCAGGACTGGACTAATATGGTCGTATCTCCTGGTTCTAGTCAGGACCAGTGCAGAGACCTCAGGACTGGACTAATATGGTCGTATCTCCTGGTTCTAGTCAGGACCAGTGCAGAGACCTCAGGACTGGACTAATATGGTCGTATTTCCTGGTTCTAGTCAGGACCAGTGCAGAGACCTCAGGACTGGACTAATATGGTCGTATCTCCTGGTTCTAGTCAGGACCAGTGCAGAGACCTCAGGACTGGACTAATATGGTCGTATCTCCTGGTTCTAGTCAGGACCAGTGCAGAGACCTCAGGACTGGACTAATATGGTCGTATCTCCTGGTTCTAGTCAGGACCAGTGCAGAGACCTCAGGACTGGACTAATATGGTCGTATTTCCTGGTTCTAGTCAGGACCAGTGCAGAGACCTCAGGACTGGACTAATATGGTCGTATCTCCTGGTTCTAGTCAGGACCAGTGCAGAGACCTCAGGACTGGACTAATATGGTCGTATCTCCTGGTTCTAGTCAGGACCAGTGCAGAGACCTCAGGACTGGACTAATATGGTCGTATCTCCTGGTTCTAGTCAGGACCAGTGCAGAGACCTCAGGACTGGACTAATATGGTCGTATCTCCTGGTTCTAGTCAGGACCAGTGCAGAGACCTCAGGACTGGACTAATATGGTCGTATCTCCTGGTTCTAGTCAGGACCAGTGCAGAGACCTCAGGACTGGACTAATATGGTCGTATCTCCTGGTTCTAGTCAGGACCAGTGCAGAGACCTCAGGACTGGACTAATATGGTCGTATCTCCTGGTTCTAGTCAGGACCAGTGCAGAGACCTCAGGACTGGACTAATATGGTCGTATCTCCTGGTTCTAGTCAGGACCAGTGCAGAGACCTCAGGACTGGACTAATATGGTCGTATTTCCTGGTTCTAGTCAGGACCAGTGCAGAGACCTCAGGACTGGACTAATATGGTCGTATCTCCTGGTTCTAGTCAGGACCAGTGCAGAGACCTCAGGACTGGACTAATATGGTCGTATTTCCTGGTTCTAGTCAGGACTTGTGCAGCAGTGTTCTGGATGTACTGCAGCTGTCTCACAGCTGGTTTAGAGCCCTGTGAGCAGGCCGTTACAGTAGTCTAACCTGGTGGAGACCAACGCATGGATTAGTCTTTCTAAATCCTCTCCTGAGGTAAAACCTGGATATGTCCTGTTAATCCATCAGGACAAACTCCCCAAAGGTTTTTGGAAAATGGGAAGAATTTGAGAAGTTGATGTGGACAGAGATGGAAAGGTATGTTCCTGCCTTGTCATGTTAACTTCCAAAGCTACTGTAGGAAGACCTGGACCTGGACATTTTTAGATGGTTAAGGGCTGCTGATTTTATTGCTTTAATGTGGCTGTTAAAGTTCAAGTCCGAATCCAATATTACCCCTACATGTCTGACCTGATTTTTAGGTTCTAGAGAGAGTCTGAAGGTGACTGATAACACTTCCTCTTTGTTTCTGTGGGCCACAGACAATGATATCAGTTTTGTCTGAGTTTAGCTGGAGAAAGTTGTTTTGCATCCACGCACTGATCTGTTCGATGTAGTGACAGAATGAATCTACAGGCCCATGTTCTCCTGCTGTCAGTGACACATAGATCTGAGTATCATCTGCATAGTTGTGGTAGGACACATTAAAGCTGCGTATTAGCTAGACTAAAGGAAGCATGTACAGATTAAACAACAGGGGTCCCAGGATTGACCCCTGGGGAACCCCACAGGTCATGGCCATTTGGTCTGAGACACAGTTACCAATTTCAACAAAGTATCTCCTGTTCCTGAGATAGGACCCAAACCAGTTTAAAGCATTTTCAGAGATTCCTACCCAGTCTTCTAATCGCTGTAATAAGATCACATGGTCAACTGTGTCAAAGGCAGCGCTGAGGTCCAGCAGAACTAAGACTGAGACTTTCCCTGCATCTGTGTCCAGGCGAATTCCATTTATCACCTTGATCAGGGCTGTCTCAGTGCTGTGTGTGTGTGTGTGTGTGTGGTGGGGGGGGGGGGGGGGGGGGGGGGGGGCTGAAGCCTGATTGAAAACTGTCAAAAACATTGTTGGACAGGAGAAAGTCAGTAAGCTGTTGATATACCACTTTTTCTAGGACTTTGCCAAGGAATGGCAGCTTTGATATGGGCCGGTAGTTCTTCAGTACTGTGGCATCAAGACTGCTCTTCTTTAGACGAGGCTTAATGACAGCAATTTTTAAGGCTGTAGCAGGGTGAGTTAGAAAACTAAGAATAAAACTTTCAGTTAACTGAAGAAAACTGAAGGATGTAAAACTAACTAAAACTAAACTGAATTGTAGATAAATTCAGCTTCGTTTTCGTTGTTTCGTTTTCTCCCTCGAGTACTGCCATAGAGATTACTGCTGTCCTGCAGCAGCCGCTATGCTACCCTCCCTCCGAGAGGGGGCAGCATAGCGGATATAGACCTTTTAGGGCCAGCCCCCGGAAGTACCCCGTCCGCCATTGCTGGAGGGTGCTACACATAGACATATATACATAGACGCCGCATCGAATGCCGCCGCCCACTGAAGTGACGTGCCTACAGGTCGCCATCTTGGTACAGACACTCGCCAGGACAATGCATTACATCTATGGAGGAGTGGCGTTTCTACACACACAATATCATAAATCGCTGTTGTGAAGCTAATTTCACGTGATTTGTTTGTCAAAAACAAACGTCACACATTACAGACAGACATAGATACAACAAAAAGAAAAGAAAAGAACCCAGAAAACGTTCAATGTTCAGGTCTACAATATCACAAGTATTTACAATATCAAAAGTCAATATCAGTATGTATTTACAATATCACAAGTATTTACAATATCACAGTGTGTTTACATATATATATATATTAAGGCCAGGCTTTGCATCCACGGAATTCAGCACCTTTGAAAAATAAAGAAAGCTCATTATGTATACAACACAGTGTGTGATGAGCTTTCAATTGGTCATTTTCATTTTCACAAACATTGTCTGTAGTATTGAAGTGGTTTTAATGTATGCAATGGTACACCTGCAGCCACAGAACTAAACTGAATGTCAGTAATCAATCAGGCAACACTGAGAATACCGTTTGCATGCAATGTATGGGGATGTGGGAGAGGAAGATTTGAGACTCTCTCAGGAAACTATATGCCTTCGGACCATGAAGGGTGTAGTGTGAGGGCAAACTCCCTTGCTCCCTGGTGTACTCATGGCCCCTCTTTGCCAGGAGGGTCTATGCGAAGATCTGAATTCAGTAAGCATAAAACTTATTAGTTATAGCCCTCTAATAAGAAGATAAAGAGTTAATCACAAGACTATAAACATAAATTTCCAAAAGAGTATTTCCATTTCACCTGAGAGCATTCCAGCTTTTCTTTCAACTCTTCATTTATGAGGTTTTTCTCCCTCAGATCCTCAAGAAGAGCACTAACATTTTCTCTTTGCCCTTCGTTCCCGGAGCATGCTGTTTCTCTTCTCACGCTCCAGACTCTCCACTCTAGCCAGGGCTTCACAAACTCTGGCCTTTAAAGCGGTGGGAGAAGCAGGCAAAGCATAATTTGGTCTGATGGGGAAAGGGATGGAAATGCGATAGAGGTTTTGATTTGACCAGAGCCTTGCTGCTCTTTTGAGTATGAAAATATTACATGCAAATACTCACAACATTACAATGAGGTTCAGCTTCAAGGAAAGGCTAGGCAAGTGTACTGGAAGGCTTTCCTCTGCTTTCCTTGAAGTTGCGGTCTTCCTTGGATGGTTCTTGCTAAAACGTAAGAAATACAACATTTAAAAAAATTTTTGGCATCATCAAGTGTACTGTAAATTATTCCAAATGATGCATACCTTTTGTAAACAAGATGGAAAGTTAAAGACAGATGGTTTGATACCGTGTCTCAACTGGACAATTTGCCCAGTTCTGTCGAAGTCATTCGCCTTGAAATGTTTGCTGCATAGCAAGGGACCTTTCGGTGCCCACAAAACCATCTCTTCTCACTGCAAGTTCCCACTCCCTCCTCAAAACCCGATCTTTGGGAAACCTTAAATGTATGAAAAGTGAGAGACAGAGAGATGTCTGCAACAAACATAAACAATATAATACTCAATTTATTAGCTATATTGTTGTTGTATTCTAAGCTAGAAAAAACTAGTGGCTCGTGGTCGTGGGGGGGGGGTACTACAGGTGGGCGGTGAAGAGGTCATTAAATATGTTTAAATCATCAATCTTTTTTAAATGTGGTTTTAATAACACATTTTAGTATTATAAAATTCATGAAATAATAATAAAAGAACACATAAGATGAAATAAAACAACCAGTTAAGTTATTGTCATTTTAACTTAATATGAAAAGTGTCACCTATTTGTTGACCCCTCACATTAATATCAGATCATGGTTCCTGGTCCTGTATGTTGATCACAGTGTGATTAAAGGTTTGGGTGGACCGCGTATATTTTTCACATTTGCAAATTGGGCCTTGGTATTCTGAAGTTTGGGAACGGCTGCTGTAGAGAGAAGCTGAAAGGGAAATTACAGTTTTAATGAGCTGTCCCTTCAACGCTAATGTGAACCCTGGTTGGATCAAGATTCAGAATGGGACATATTTTTCAACAGATAAAATGGATACAATAATTGCATTTGTGGTGGTGTAGTATATGGGCAGTGACAATCATTTTGACAATTAATGCTTGCAGCAACATTAAAAAAGAATAAGAAAAAATAATTAAAATGAACTATTCTTTCATTGTTTTGAAATGGAACTGAACTAGTTCATTTAATTTCTGTGAACAATGAAATGAACTAGTTCATTTTATTTCGTGAACTATGACTGAACTAGTTCATTTAATTTCTGTGAACATGAACTGCACTAGTTTGTGTAGAAAGTGAACTTGCCCAGATAGTTAGTGTCCTCCAGTAAACACGCTCTGGTCGTCTATGGTGTAACTGGCGATCAAGCCGTTTAAGACGATCTCTGTTATTTTCTCAGGGGTTCAACTGAGGCCAAATCACGCTTTTTATACAAGAGTTTATTCAGAGGTAGAGTAGAGAGACGTTTGTGCACGTCCACATGTAACTAGGTGGATGCCTCTTTTACGCGCGAATGCAGGTTTACATGCCTGTAACTATATTAAGTTAGCAATACAACTAGCTATAATATCAAGGATATAACCCGGACTCTGTCCTTCCTGTCAGGTTTATTTCATTATATAGCAATCTGCTCATACTATAGGTTACCCCTTACTTAAATCTTACTGTGAAAGGTTGATCCCACGAGATCTGGTTTGGATACTCCTCTTCAGAGAGCATCCAAATGCAGCACAGAAATCAGGCATCTTTTTGAAGCTCGTCTGCAATAGCATCACTTAGAAATTTATTTAGGTCGTAAAACCAAATTTCAAACATCTAAGACCCTGTATCATAGCTACATGTGTGACGCTTTTACCAAATCAATAAGTTTGGAAATCTGTCCATGATTCAGCGAATAATTCTACTTTGATATTAAGTTTTGGAAAGTTCGTACCTCTTTCCCTCGTAAATATTCCTTCACCGCTGCCTCAGCTTGGTCTGTACCAAGATGGCGGCGCTTTAGCACACGCCAGCCACAGTGGATGCGACGGTCTATGTATATATGTCTATGGTGAACAGAGCGACACTTTCACCGGCTCGCAGATTAACAGTGTTTTTCTCTTTCTACAATATATATTTTTTATAATGTCGAGTCGGTTGCTGGGAATAATGTTCCGTCATAACTGTGCCAACAATGGCGTGAAAATTCAACAATGGAAGAAGAAAGTATGCACGAAGACTGCCTTATTTGCAGAACAAGAAGTTAGGAAGACGGGGTGAAAAATATCAACAGAAAGGACTTTGTTCCAAATGAAACAGCCGGGTAAGTTTTTCGTTTTAACATTCAATCTCGTACTACTCATAGTCTCGTGAGAGTCCCGGACGATTCTGGCTGAAAAGAAACAGCAGTATGGAGCTACTGTAGCCCTCGGCGCTAGCACAAGACTATAAATCAATGAATGAATGACTTAGGAGAATGATAAAATAAATTAAATATAAACATTAAACAGCCTAATTTACCGCTGTGTTAACCATTACAGCAGCATAATCTTTATGGCTTGTGACGTTAGTTTAGCCGCGTCCACAGTTTTAGTGTTTGATTATGGGAATAGATCATGCTATTTCCATAACCAATCATTAAAAACAGCGATAAAAACTACCTTATCGTAAACTGGAGGCCACTGCCTAAAATCATCAATCCAAGACTGTCTGTGTTATCGTAAATTATGCTCCACGCTGCTGTGTTTGGGTTACTTGAGGAGCACGCACACTCCATTTATGGCGGGGCCACTAGGGGGCGCATGTCCACAATTTTCAAGTCGAAAGGTGATAAAATGCTGCATACGCAAGAAGAAGAAAAACTAAAACTAAGACTAAACTAAAAAAAAACTAAACTGAAAACTAGTCCTCAAAATAAAAACTAAACTTACTAAATTACTTGAACTAACTAAAACTAAACTGAAATAAAAAGCAACTGGAAAACTAAATAAAATAAAAAATAAAGAAAATTTCAAAACTATAATAACCTTGGCCTGTAGGAATTTTTCAGTCTGAAGTGAGATGTTAGTTAATTCAGTGAGCTGTGGTAACAAATTGCTCAGCACAGACTTTAGAAATCAAGTGGGCAACTCATCAAGGCAGCACGTTGATGGACTCAGACTGCAGATAATCTAAATAAAGCTTATGGCCACTGCCAGGGCATTAAAGTCATCCTATGCTTATGAAAAATTTGTCTACAAACAAAATCCAACAAAATGATTGTGTCTCAGCACAATCAGAACATTAAAACAGGTAATTTCTGAGGTAACAGCAGAAACTTTTAACGGGGAGTTCAACTTGTCAGTTGTTACAAATAACCTTGTTTCTGTTGAATCCTCCGTCTGGAGAACTTTAAAATGAAAATGTCCATGTTAAAGTTCAGTAACTTTATCAATCTGTGTATCAATCATTCTTTCCATTTTCAATTGTCAATCAAATAAAATCAAAAATAAAAAGGGATATTTTATTAAGTTTTTCGTTTTTAAATCTAACACAAAAAATGAAAGAATGCCTGTTTTTTTTATATTTCAATTTTAGACTTGGATCAAAAATACAGAACTGAATTTGTTTTATAATGGAGGACTGGACTTTCTGTTGTCATTACACATCTGTGCCACTAGATGGAGCTGCACTGCAGTAACCAGCTAGAGAACAGCAGGACAGTGAACACATGGCGCAGATCTGATGGAACATGGAGGAATGACGCGAAGGTTTTGTTGCAGTCCAGAATATTTGTTTTCAGACAGAATTGTTAATATTGCTACCTGAGTTGCTACCTGAACTGTAAAGTTCACGGATTTTTACCGTTCTCCATGTCTGTTTTAGCTTTTCTAAATGTTTATGTTTTCCGCCAATTCTCTTCTGGTTCCGCAGCAGCCAGTAACAGACTTTTCAAAACAAAAGCATGTGAGTAACATGCGTAAACGCGTGATAAAATAAATGTTGGCATTAATAAATTAATGAGTTAACGCGATAATAACGCGTCAACTTGCCCAGTCCTAATAAAAACATATATATAATCTATATATATATATATATATATATATATATATATGATTTAAACATATTTGAACACAATTAGTAAGCCTTACTTACTCATTACAAACTATATTATCGTTATGTAATTATTTCATGGTCGGCAATCTCAGATGTTTTTTTAAATCTGCAGAAGCTATTTTATGGTTTTTTTTTTTGAAAAATATTATCATTAATTTGCTGAAACTCTAAATAATATTCTAATTTAAGGAAAAGTTCATCTTAAATAACTATCTTAATTTAAAGGAGTTTTTTGTTGTTTTTTTCTTGACAGATGTCACAGAATAATTCCTGGTAAACTGTAAGTGGCCACTGCTGTCCAGAAACCTGGTATAAAGTCATCAGACAACAAGGACTCGCTCTGAGCGCTCCGGCTCTGCCAGCAGCACAAAAACTCCCGACAGCGCCAGATAAAACAGACCCTCCTTTTGTGCTGCTCCACGCCGCGTCGCATTCATGCGCCTGCATACCAGTCTGGCTGGACTCGCAGAGCCGACTTGTCCATTGTCACAGCTCAGTGGCCGGTAAAGCTTTATTTGTGGATCTGATCAAAAGGGGAATTAACTGAGGCTTAGACCTCTGCCCTGCAATCAGCAGGAATCTAACCGAGGACACAGTGGCGTGGACTCTTCGCTTCGCTCTTTCGATTTCAAACCCACAAGGTGGCAACTTCAGTGATGTGGTGAAATAATTCACTTTCTTTATGTGGAAACCTGTTAAGTCGTATGTTGGTAGTCCAGCTTCTCAGAGAGGATGGTGGATTCCTTTGAATTAAATTTTCTTTCGTAATGGGCAATGTGTAAAAATGACGTGTGGTTATAAAGCTAACGAGCTAAAGAGCTAATTGAGCTTTACCATCGTCATCTCCGTCCAGTTTCACATCTGACTGCATTCGCTCAAAGCTTTAATGCCAGTTTTGAAGGACGAAGAAGTGGAGCGAAGGTTGAACCGGCTGCTGTGAATGGAGCTGTAAGGAGACGATTTAAGCAGTGCTGTTGTACAGCTCCCAACGGCGGCGCAGCAGCCGCAGGTGGCATTATTTTCTGAAAACCCACTGTACTTTATATGTGTTCTCGCATGTAAAGACAAGACACCGACCGTCCTGACGCCCATTCTTTCACTTTTTGGTCTTTTCATCCAGTCATGTGAGGCAGAAAGCAGTTTCTGTCAATTCAAAGTTTTTATGTAACAGAACCTGATAAAAAAAAATATCCAATCCTTAAATTAGTTACATATAATTCAAAATGATACACTATTAAAAAAAAAAATCCAAATTTTACGACAAATAACTCTAAATTTTTACAGTGTTTTACTGTTTTCTGTAAAATAACAGACATTTCTTGTAAATTTAACAACACAGTTGTTCTTTTTTTTTTTTTAAGTATTGTACCAGTAATGACAAACTATGTTCATTTCTCTTTTTTTAATGGAAAAATGAATGTTTTATGTATGTATTATTATACATGATCTTTCCTGCTCTCTTAAATTACAGTCAAATCTTTGTAAAATGACAATAATTATCTGTAAGTAAATATGAAGCTTGTTAAAGGTGCTTAATCATAATAATTTGGAAGAAATCTGTGAAATTACAACTACAAACTGTATTTTAATTATGGAAAAAAAACTGTATTTTTATGAGAAAGTAATTTTCTGTTATTTCACGGTAGTTTTCTGGCACCCCAGCTGCTGGAAAATTACCGTTTTTTTACATTTTTTTTTTTTACAGTGTAGTTAATAGACACAGCCCTCGCAGGCCCTCTTTCCACTTTCAGCCATCCTGTTAAAGATCTCCGCTGTGCTGCTGCGGGACCTGGTTTCGGCCTCACGTCCAGCCCGGGGATGCTCTGGGATGACCGCCGTGCACGCGGGAGCCCACCGTTGTGCTTGATGGTGGATGTGAGGTTTTCACTAAACATGGCCAGACGTCTCCACGTTGGTCTCATCTGCATAAAAGACACTGTTCTAGGGATGTAATGATATGGAAAATGTGATATCCTGCATATAGTGACCAAATTATCACGGTTTACGATATTATCGCGATATTCTTAATTGCTGTACAAATGTCTAAAAAAAACATACATTTTAATAATTTCACAAAATCTTGTGATTTTCTTGTCATACTGAAAAAGCAGAAGCCAAAATCGTATCGAAATGAAACTTTCACATTAAAAGGGCAAACAACTGGCACAGAAAGAGGTTTTTATTTTAAATGAACAAAATAAATAACAGGAACAAAGCTTATTTGTCTGGTGCAAATTTAAATAAACACTTTAACAACCATAGTAGGTCAAAATATGCAAACAATTATCAGGAACAAAAATTATAGTGCAAGTTCAAATGAAATAAACTTTGGACTTTAAGCGGAACCTTAAACACGCATAAATGTGTAAATAAAGAAACAGTTGTTTAGGAGCCAAATATGTTGTTCTGAATTGTAGTTCACTCTGTGTGTCTGTGGGTGTCGCTGTGTTGTTACCTGAGGGTCAGGTATAAAGGTAGCTGCCTGTTATTGGTTAGCTGTTGGACCCAGAAGGGTAAAAGGTTTTTGACCGCTGTGGCGCTAACTGCCGGGGTTATGGTTGTCGGATCAGTTAATGGAATAAATTAATATTTTAACTGCATCAGAAGAACATCGTTCCGGTCATTTTTCGATGTCATTTTTCAATGTCCTGCGTGCTATCACCACTTTCCGCCATGCTCACGTTACGATACCGATGTTACAAGCTACAAATTCATGTGAAACACAGTCGCGAGTCGCTCGCAGACTTGAATGAGGCTGATATTACATATCCCGGTAATCAACCGCGATAATGAGATGAAGTAATCGTTACTGCGTAAAATTTTACTGCGCTTTACCATAATACCGGTAACCGTTCCATCCCTACACTGTTCCAGAACTTTTGTGGTTTGTCCAGATGCAGCTTTGCAGACCTAATCTGCACTGGCGTGTTATTTTCAGAGAAGAGGCTTCTTCCTGCAGCACTCCTTCAGTCTTTTTCTAACCTTTCTCGTGCCTGTGGAGTATTTTGTATTTTCCAGTTTCTCTGAAACTTGCAGTCTGATCTTGGGGTGACATCCCTCCCTCAGAAGCCTGGCGACTAAATCCTTCCACATATCAGTGAATCTGTCCCCCTGTGGACTGATGGACTCTAAACTGCGTGGAAGTGACATCCTGACCCCTCCCAGGTCGACGGACAGATCATTCTAGAAGACTTTCCTCCTCTGTGTTGCGTTAACGCACCCCTGAATGTTCCAGCGCGCTTTGATGCATGAAACATCAGACCTGAAAGACGGTGCGTGTTTCAGGCAGCTCTGTGAGGCAGAGAAGCAGACGACGGACACATGAAAAGCATGCTCTCCTGACCTCTAGTGGCCGAGTGGGAACAGCAGTCTTTAGATGGCACACATGTATTTGCCTCATCTGTTTTTCCTCCCGCTGGTATGTCGGCATAAAAGACTTTTTAAAAAGCTCACTTGGACGTGCGGTGGCTGTAAAGGTCAGACCCCAGAGGTGAAGGTCTCGTCTCCACTGCTGATAATGAACATGTGCTGAACATGAAGGTGGTTGGAGCTGAAAATCTGGTTTCTTTGAAATGATAGGAGCTATTGGTTTGGGCTGGATATCATATCCCACTGATGCGACTGTAAGACTCAAGGTGTGTGTGTTCACAAACTGCGATTAGGAGTAGGTGGATGATCGTGCGTGTGTGCATGTGTGTGTGTATGTGTGTGTGTGTGTGTGTGTGTGTGTGACCTTGCCTACAGAGGTTTTGTGTTGGAGTCAGTATTATTTGTCCGTGTTCTGCTCCCGGATAAATATCTTTCAGAAGTTTCAGGGACGCTCGCTTCAGTTTCTGAGTCAGAAAAAACAGCGTTACCACGGCAACTTGAAGGCCAACAGCGCCGAGGTAAAAAAAAAAAAAGAAAAGAAAAGAAAAGAAAAAAAAACAGGGACAGAGACGCGGAGTTTCCTCCGGAGCGAATTCACGGGCTGGAGGGGACCGGGGGGGGTCTTTGAACGCAGCACACAGGTGTTGCAGGTGAGCAGCCATCCATCCAGTGACCCTTTCTGATGGACGGGTCGATGATGGACTTACGATTAGTTTACGAACCGGTTTTAATCCGCTGGACTAAAGGTGTCTGTGTGTCCTGTTCAGCCCCTGTCTTCTCGTTAGGGGTGTGAAAAAAAAAATCGATTTGGCGATATATCGTGATATTCGGTCGTCAGATATATCGATTTTTCAGCTCATAATATCGATTTTTTAGGAAAATTAATTCATTCACTTAAATGTGCAAAAACACTAATAATAAACAATAAATAGGTTTTTTTTTTAAGCAAGTAGTTTTGACTCAATTTGTCCTCTGAATGATCAATATCATCTGATGAACATATACAGCAACTTGATTTTTCATCTCTACTTTTAATTTTGATATTAACTGGGTAGAATATCGCAATATATCGCAATATCGTGATACATATCGCATCGTGACCCAAGTATCATGATACATATCGTATTGCGAGGTCCTTGCCAATACTCACCCCTACTTCTGGTGCACTATTCCACCTGGAGACATGAAACAGACCACTGGTGAAAAATAAAGGAATAAAGCATGCATGATGTCACAACGACGGACCCCTTGCTGTCATGGTGACTATAATAAAGATGGCTCTGGAGCATCCATCTGTCCATCTGACTTATCTGCCAGGACACGTCTTCCAGCTCTTCTGGGATGACATCAAGGAGTTTCCTAATGAATTGTTTTGTTGTTTTTTCTTGCTTTGAAAGGTTTCTAATTAAGCGAAATGACTCAGAAGCAAGTGATAGCCACGTTAGCTCCTTCGGTTCGGGATAAACTTTACTGGAAGAGACTGTTTCAGGCTCTGAGTCTCTTTATGAATGAAGCTCTGCTACTGTCATACCGTCATACGAACGCAGGTTCATGGAAGTAAATACAGTGATCCCTCACCAATTCGTGCTTTAAGTTCCGCAGTTTTAGTTATTGGCGGATTTTTCAGAAATATATAATATTAAAAAAAATAAACTCCTCCATGAGTCACCACCTTATCGTGGTGGAGGGGTTTGCGTGTCCCAGTGATCCTAGGAGCTATGTTGTCGGGGGCTTTATGCCCCTGGAAGGGTCACCCATGGCAAACAGGTCTCTAGGTGAGGGACCAGACAAAGTGTGGCTCATAAAGACCTTTATGATGGAAAAGAACTGAGGCCCAAGGTTTCCCTTGCCCGGACGCGGGTCACCGGGGCCCCCCTCTGGAGCCAGGCCTGGAGGTGGGGCTCGGAGGCGAGCGCCTGGTGGCCGGGCCTTTGCCCATGGGGCCCGGTCGGGCTCAGCCCGAAAGGGAAACATGGGCCCCCACTCCAGTGGACTCACCACCTGCAGGAGGGGCCATAGAGGTCGGGTGCGTAGTGAGCTGGGCGGTGGCCGGATGCGGGGACCCTGGCGGTCCGATCCTCGGCTGCAGAAGCTAGCTCTAGGGACGTGGAATGTCACCTCTCTGGCGGGGAAGGAGCCTGAGCTGGTGTGTGAGGTCGAGCGGTTCCAGCTAGATATAGTTGGACTCACCTCAACACACGGCTTGGGCTCTGGAACCAGTATCCTCGAGAGGGGTTGGACGCTTTTCCACTCTGGAGTTGCTCCGGGTGAGAGGCGCCGAGCTGGTGTGGGCATACTTATTGCCCCCCAACTTGGCGCCTGTACATTGGGGTTTACTCCGGTGGACGAGAGGGTAGCCTCTCTCCGCATCCGGGTGGGGGGACGGGTCCTGACTGTTGTTTGTGCTTACGCACCAAATAGCAGTTCAGAGTACCCACCCTTTTTGGAGTCCTTGGATGGAGTATTGGAGAATGTTCCATCTGGGGACTCCCTCGTTCTGCTGGGGGACTTCAATGCTCACGTGGGCAACGACAGTGAGACCTGGAGGGGTGTGGTTGGGAGGCAGGGCCCCCCCCGATCTGAATCAGAGTGGTGTTTCGTTGTTGGACTTCTGTGCTCGTCATGGACTGTCCATAACAAACACCATGTTCAAGCATAAGAGTGTCCACATGTGCACTTGGCACCAGGACACTCTAGGCCGCAGTTCGATGATCGACTTCATAATCGTATCGTCGGACTTGCGGCCGCATGTCTTGGACACTCGGGCGAAGAGAGGGGCGGAGCTGTCAACTGATCACCACCTGGTGGTGGGTTGGCTCAGATGGTGGGGGAGGATGCCAGTCAGACCTGGCAGGGTCTGCTAGGAACGTCTGGCAGAGTCTCCTGTCAGAAGGAGCTTTAACTCACACCTCCGGCGGAACTTCGATCATGTTCCGAGGGAGGCAGGGGACATTGAGTCCGAGTGGGCTATGTTCCGGGCCTCTATTGTTGAGGCGGCCGACCGGAGCTGTGGCCGTAAGGTCGTTGGTGCCTGTCGTGGCGGCAATCCCAGAACTCGTTGGTGGACACCAGCAGTAAAGGATGCTGTCAAGCTGAAGAAGGAGTCCTATCAGGCCTTTTTGGCATGTGGGACTCTGGAGGCAACTGACAGGTATCGGCAGGCTAAGCGGGACGCGGCTTTGGCGGTTGCTGAGGCAAAAACTCGGACATGGGAGGAGTTTGGAGAGGCTATGGAGAACGACTTCCGAATGGCTTCGAAGAAATTCTGGTCCACCATCCTCTCAGGAGGGGGAAGCAGTGCTCCATCAACACTGTATACAGTGGGGATGGGGAGCTGTTGACCTCGACTCGGGATGTTGTGGATCGGTGGAGGGAATACTTCGAAGACCTCCTCAATCCCGCCGACACGTCTTCCAATGAGGAAGCAGAGTCTGGGGACTCAGGGGTGGACTCTCCTATCTCTGGGACTGAGGTTGCCGAGGTGGTTAAAAAGCTCCTCGGTGGCAGGGCCCCGGGTGTGGATGAGATCTGCCCGGAGTTCCTCAAGGCTCTGGATGCTGAGGGGCTGTCTTGGTTGACACGCCTCTGCAGCATCGCGTGGACGTTGGGGACAGTACCGCTGGATTGGCAGACTGGGTGGTTGGTCCCCCTCTTTAAAAAGGGGGACCGGAGGGTGTGTTCCAACTACAGGGGGATCACACTCCTCAGCCTCCCTGGGAAGGTCTATTCAGGGGTCCTGGAGAGGAAGGTCCGTTGGATAGTCGAATCTCGGATTGAGGAGGAGCAGTGTGGTTTTCGTCCCGGCCGTGGAACGGTGGACCAGCTCTACACCCTCTTCAGGGTCTTGGAGGGGGCATGGGAGTTCGCCCAACCAGTCTACATGTGTTTTGTGGACTTGGAGAAGGCGTTCGACCGTGTCCCCCGGGGATTCCTGTGGGGGGTGCCTCGGGAGTATGGGGTGCCGGACTCCCTTCTACGGGCTGTCCGGTCCCTGTACGACCGGTGCCAGAGTTTGGTCTGCATTGCCGGCAGTAAGTTGGATTCGTTTCCAGTGAGGGTTGGACTCCGCCAAGGCTGCCCTTTGTCACCGATTCTGTTCATTACTTTTATGGACAGAATTTCTAGGCGCAGTTGAGGTGTCGAGGGGATCCGGTTCGGTGGCCTCAGGATTGGGTCTCTGCTATTTGCAGATGATGTGGTTCTGTTGGCTTCATTGAGCCGTGATCTACAACTCTCGCTGGAGCGATTCGCAGCCGGTTGTGAAGCGGCTGGGATGAGAATCAGCACCTCCAAATCCGAGACCATGGTCCTCAGCCGGAAAAGGGTGGAGTGCCCTCTCCCGGGTTGGAGATGAGGTCCTTCCCCAAGTGGAGGAGTTTAAGTATCTCGGGATCTTGTTCACGAGTGAGGGAAGGATGGAGCAGGAGATCGACAGTCGGATCGGTGCGGCATCTGCAGTGATGCGGGTGCTGCGCCGGTCTGTTGTGGTGAAGAGAGAGCTGAGTCGGAAGGCGAAGCTCTCGATTTACTGGTCGATCTACGTTCCCACCCTCACCTATGGTCATGAGCTTTGGGTAGTGACCGAAAGAATAAGATCGCGGATACAAGCGGCTGAAATGAGCTTCCTTCGCAAGGTGGTCGGGCTCTCCCTTAGAGATAGGGTGAGAAGCTCGGTCATCCGGGAGGGGGTCAGAGTAGAACCGCTGCTCCTCCGCATCGAGAGGAGCCAGATGAGGTGGCTCGGGCATCTGGTTAGGATGCCTCCTGGACGCCTCCCTGGTGAGGTGTTCCGGGCACGTCCCACTGGGAGGAGACCCCGGGGAAGACAGGACACGCTGGAGGGACTATGTCTCTCGGCTGGCCTGGGAACACCTTGGGATCCCTCCAGAAGAGCTGGAAGAAGTGGCCGGGGAGAGGGGGGTCTGGGCTTCCTTACTCCGGCTGATGCCCCCGCAACCCGACCTCGGATAAGCGGAAGAAGACGGTACGGTACGGTAAAAAAAATAAAGAAAAAATTGCAGAAACATCACAGGATATTGTGCACGTTCTCTCACAGCGAAGAAATGTTGTGAGCCAGCCTGGCCCCTTTAAGAAGGTGGTCTTATGGGTAATGGTGTGGCCTTATGGGTAATGTAGTGTGTGTCGTGGGACAGCAGAATGAAAACGGGGTTAGATGAAAAGTGTAGTGAGCATCAACAGCAGCCCAGCGTGTATAGATTTACATTCTCTGTTAACCGACAGGAACCCAACAATACAACCTGTGTGATGTTACAAGTTCCTGCAGTGCCAGAATAAAGTTCCCGTTCCATGCAGAGAAAACCGGACTTTTTCTTTTGTTGTTGTTAGCGTGTTATTACGAGCCAAAAATAGCACACTACCAGCGGTTTCTTTACTACGGTTCAGAGACCAGAGGCTGTGAAGGTAACAGAAAGACCACAGTTGAGCCTTTGTCTTGTTTCGCTGCAGTGCCTCGCTGCTTTTTTGCGGTTTTTAAACATATTTTAAACACATTATTTAGGGGGGGCTCCGGCTCCAGTTTGCTGATTTTGATTTTCGGAGGGGGCGCTGGTCTCCCATTAACCATGAAAAAAAAAAGAGATCCCTGTATATGTGAACGTCTCAGCAACCACTGACAATGAAACACTGCCCGTGTTTTATCCCCTAACTGGGTTTTTTCCTGCTCATACATCCTGCAGGAAACAACAAAGTTGAAATGACATAGAAGGTCTTTCTCTGGTTTTCCTGCCCGCCTACCCAGAGACCTCTTCCCCGTCGGACATATGTGACCGCTCACCTGGGAGGAGTCCAGGTAGCATCATGGCCAGACGTTGCCCCCTTTCTGATGCACAGAGGCTCTGCAGCCCTGAGCCCATCACTTCAGGTGGGCCCAGACATCCTCCGAGGGGATCCTCACTCCACCTGCCGTCTTTTCTCCCTGTTGCTGCAGGTGAGGGGAGCAACACAGACTGACCAGGAAACTGACTGCTTGACTTTCTTTTTCTTTTTTTTTTCCAGCTCTGTCCAACGACTGCACCACTGCCACTGACCTGCCTGTCAACCTCCCGTCTTTCTCATTCTTACTTCATCTGTGAGGAAGATGGACCAAAACAAGAACGACACGCAGTTCGTTAACAGCCTCGCTGCAACGTTCCCAACTAATTAGGCAGGCGACTATCTGAGGTGCAGTCATGGATGGTTGGCTGTATGTGTTTGCTGAAACAACATCACTGCCAGGAGACACCGGGTGAGTCAGGCGTAAACATTTATTTGGGCTCAAGGTTAGACAATAATTAGATGCAAATAAGACTTTGAGCTCTGCAGGATGTTTTTTTTTCTTCCTCTTCTGGGCAACGGTCATGTTTTTCCCAAATGAGGTGCTGATCTCTTGACGTTCCACCTGTTAAATGAAGTGGTTTAAAAATGACTGCGCACAACTATTGTAAATGACAAGACCCCCCCCCCCCCCCCCCCTTAACTGAGCCTTGGAGGTCTCACGTTGTCGGTGGCCCGATGTCGGTGGTGAGCTTATTGAGACCCGGAACACCGGATCCGACCGGGCCCGATTGGATCCAGTGTTCCGGGTCTCAATAAGCTCACCTTGGTTCGGTGGAAGGCTCTGCACCCCAGCTTTGCCCAGTCACGGGAATCGGCAGTTAAAAGTTCGATGACTTCTGATTTGGCCCGTCAAAATTGACGTGAGCCCAAAAATAAAATAAAATAAAACAAAATGAAAATATTAAAACTAATACAAAAATTTGATCACCTTAACTAAAGTTAAGTGCGGGATTTAGGATTTCAAAGCGTCAAAAACCAGGGAATACTTCAGATGCTCTCCGCCACACGGGGAGAAAAAAAACCTATGAAAGAATAAAAATTTGATACAAAGAGGGCCGCTGCAACTAATTTCGGATAGCTGAAAATAATTAACGATTGTTCTGTCAAGAGAACAATACGGTGAGACTGCAGGACTTCTGTAAAAAAAATTGAGAACGGGGAAAAACACACAAAGTTCTGGCAACGGGCCAACAAAAATCAAATTAAAAAAAATTGTGCTGAAGGACAGACTCAGGAGGAGGAGGGGTAATGTTAAACTGTAGAGCTGCGCCCTCTGCTGGCCAAAAAAGAAGAGTCTCAGCAGAGTGAACCAGTGAATCGGGAGAAGCGTGCTACCCAAAGAAAGAGACTTTTGTTCGGCTCATTATCGTTGTTGTTCTGGTCAGGAGCTAGAAGTGTGCGTTCATATACCAGTGAGTGTGATGTTTATTGTTCCCAAATGACATTATGCTGTTTATTTGGTTTATTTCTGTGTTGATAACCTGGCTAATTTGGTAGCTCGTTAAAGCTAATAATTGCTCATAGTGAGCAGTTGCTCACTCCTGTATGTTTATGGTGTTATGGTGTTAGCCTATAACATCAGTTGATGTAAGCTAAGAGACAGATTTATTCTTATTTGTTGATTATTTACCATATTATTTCATTGTTAATTATCACTACTGGTAGCCCAGTGTACAGTTAAATAATGTACTGATAATTTCTTTATTATTCTCTGTGTTACAGAACCACACACACACAAACATAATCTACGCACATGCTCCTCAGCCTGTATTTCATTGTTGATGGACAATAAAAGGAATGAAAGGAATATAACTTGGACTCGTGCATTTTAACTGATGCCCCCCAGCGGCCACAAGTGTTGGTCCAGCACACATACAGTCCTCTAGAATAATCTCCAGTACAAAAATGAAAAGAAGTAACAAAGGGAGAGGAAGCTTCTTGCCGCCGAAAAAAAGCAAAAAAAGAGAGCGAACAAGGAGATCTCTTTCTTATATACCCTGGAATATTCACGATCTCCATGCAAATGAGGTCAGTCTGGGCTGGCCGGACGAATAATTCTCCCCACCCAGCGCGGTTTACCACTGAGAAATCCCTCTGTGACCATAACATAACGCCAGCCTTCTCATTTCCTCACTTTTAACAGCATCTAAACAGTTAAACTTAATATCAGAATGGGTTAAACATGATAAGACAACAAAAAATATGCTCACATACATATTGTTACGTCAAAAAAATGTCCTTATTCGCCACTATTCAGAGATGCCATAGTCCGTCGTTACCCCTCGCTCGCCCCGTTCGTTCTCGCTCCTATCTTGAACGGATAGGACGGATAGGACCCAAAAGTGGGTCGCAGACCCGTTTTCAGTGGGTCGTGGGCCTTTGCCTGGGGAAGGAAATGCTAAAAAAAAATGCATGTCATTCATACTCCTAAACAGTAGATGGCGATAATGCCCTGTAATGCGAGTTGACACCCGCCAGTTCACATCATAGAAAAAGACCTGCAGAGTTTGTTTACATATGACATATGTCATATGTTGAGCAGGTGAAATGCAGATACAACAAAGAATATATGAGATATGGATTTTCTTATCTTGAAGACAAAGGTCAGTGAGAGGTTATTCAGCTAAAACTATATATTTTAAGTTCTTTTTGAAACGACTGCTCAGTGGTTGCACTGTTTTATTTCATGTTTGTGGATAAAAGCACTGTTGAGTCTTAAAAATGGCTGTTACTGAAATGTTCTGTTTGTTATGTCAGCTTTATGATTAATGCTTAAATAAGTGACTAGATAGTTTTAATAGGAAATTGTTATATATTCAGGAAGTGGGTACTCAGCAAATGCTACATATTTGAGTTATTTTTGAAACTTCTGCTCAGTGGTTGCATTTTTTTATTTCATGTTTGTGCATGTTGAGTCTGTTAAAGAAGGCTGACGTTACTGAAGTGAAATGTTTTGGATTTAATTCAAATGCAGCTAATTGAGCATCAAAAGGAATATTTCCCACTTGAAGCCATTTGGTTTTTGCCATTTTGTTTCACCAATAAACTTATTTTTTTGTGTTGGCATTCTGTGATATTCTATTCTACTATCTCCAATTCAAACTGCAAAAGTTGGAAATTTTCCTTGATTTGGGTGGCAGCTTGTCATTAAGGGTGATGGTGGGTCCTGAAGCCAGACCAGTTGAGAACCACTGACCTAAACAATACACCGACAGACAGGGAATATCACACACCAACATCGACCCAAATTCCTAAAACAGAAAGAGAATGAACTCGTTGACTCTAAATAACATGGTCAAAACTTATGATAAAGAGATAAAGACCAGTCATCAGACACTACAGTCCAACAAAAGCATGCCAGCCACTCATGCTGAAGCTTCATCAGCTGTCAGCGCGTCACTATACGGTACGTGCAGCATATCGCGCTGCACAGAGAGTACGCAGCTTTAAAGATGGATGTGACAGTGATTTACAACTACTTCATAAGCATTCATTAACAAATTCAAAGCACTGTCTTCAGTAGGTTTAGCAGGTTTAGCACTGACAGAGATCTGAAATCATGTTTATGCTGGTAAGATTCTTTTTCCAGTTAGCAGTCATTTTCATCCCAGTCCATTTACTGGACAGACTCACTTGGAGAAAACATGATGGTGTGCTGGAAGGAAAAAAAAAAAAACCTCCTGTGGAGCTGACAGTCTTCTTTGGATCTATTCAGTCTCCAACTGCCTCCATCGTTCTGAAATCCTCGTCTTGACAAATGTGCGAATGTTTCACACCGTTCTCATTCCAGCCCTATAAAATTCAATTTCCAAGTCAATTCAATTCAGTTTTATTTTTATAGCATTTATAACAATGCAAGTTGTCTCTAGGCACTTTACAGAGACCCAGAGCATGACCCTCGAGCAAATATCATTAACTTAAATTGGAATATTAAATTATAATCAGAGCAAAATGGCAAGTATAAAAACACTCCTGTAGCAGGAGCAAAAAACCTTTAAACCAAACAGTGTCAAGGAAAAACTCCACTTAAAACAGTTCTGTTTAGATGTGCATATGACAACTGATTTGTAGTAAAACGTTTCATCTTATTTTTGGTCTGATGTTGTGATGAAGGACTCCAAGCAGATGAAAAACAAAAAAAAAAAGGTCATTTTCACAGATTATATTAGAGTTCAAGGCAAAAACAGACAACATGGGCAAATCCACCCCCGATGGCTCTCTTCTCCTTTTTTACCCTTTTTAAAGTTTAATAAAACCGAGGGCTTTCACAGCAAAGCTTTGTGGTGTCTTTGCATGTAAAAAAAATCTAGTGGAGAGAAATCTTTCTGATATACGCTGTCATAGAATTGTCAGAGAAAAAAAAATTGTGGACAATGATTTTTTTTTCATTCTTCACTTAGAGAATAAAGTCAAAATGTCGAGAATAAAGTTGAAACGTCGAGAATAAAATTGAAATGCACTTTCCAGAATAAAGTCGAAATGGTGAGAATAAAGTCGAAATGCAGTTTCCACAATAAAGTTGTCTTAAAGATTTATTCAGCTTTACTCTACCAACATAATGTCTGTGTCTATGTGCTTTTATCACATAGACCAGTATTAAAATAAGTATTTGTACTTTGAAAAGATTGTGTCAGAAATTGTGCCTAGTCACAAAAAGAAACTACACCGATTCTGGAATTCTGCATTTCGACTTTATTCTCCACATTTCGACTTTATTCTGGAAACTGCATCTTGACTTTATTCTCAACATTTGTCTTTATTCTCGACATTTCGACTTCATTCTCAACATTTCAACTTTATTCTCAATATTTCATCTTTATTCTCAACATTTCATCTTTATTCTCAACATTTCGTCTTTGTTCTCGACATTTCATCTTTATTCTCAACATTTTGACTTTATTCTCGACATTTCATCTTTATTCTCAACATTTTGACTTTATTCTCGACATTTCGTCTTTATTCTCGACATTTCGGCTTTATTCTCGACATTTCGTCTTTATTCTCAACATTTTGACTTTGTTCTCGACATTTCGTCTTTATTCTCGACATTTCGTCTTTATTCTCAACGTTTCGACTTCATTCTCGATATTTCGACTTTATTCTCAACATTTTGACTTTATTCTCAACATTTTGAGTTTATTCTCAACATTTTGACTTTATTCTCGACATTTCAACTTTATTCTTGACATTTCGGGCCCTATCTTGCGCCAAACCTCCAAAACCTGCTATTAAGGGATAGCAGGTAGCAGGAGGGGCGTTCCCCCACAAAGAACACAATCTTCCACCTCCCAAAACCTGTGATATTACCTGCGCCAACCACTATATTATGCACACATTATGCATGGGAGTGGTTAGGGCGTTCCACCTGTTTAACTGTTTAATCAGTGCGTCAGCAGCCATTGCCTTTAAGAGCAGGTTGCAGTACCTGCAAACTGCTATGGAGCGTCTTTTCATCCAGATCAAAGCAGCTTTCATGGGCAGCTCATCTGGGAATCTGCTCTTCCTTCCTCCTCTTCCTCTGCACTGATATATACATAACTAGCTCTAACTAATGTGGAGCAAATGATTTAATCATTTCTTTTGTACTCCAAGAAGTTCCAACAAACTGCTCAGAAAAAAATAGAGCCAGTGAGCTTCCAGGAAAGCATTTCTTAACTAGAAAAGCACTTGGAGAGCGCAGACCTCCGCCAAGCACAACAGTTCTCCCATACAGCTATTTACAGATTACGATAAAATCCGTCTTCTGGATCAGATCCGGATCAGCCTCTGAAATTTTATAGAGGTTTTCAGTGTCAATACCTGAGTGAAATTTAATGAGCTGTGGGCAATAATTAACGGAGATGTTGAGAAACAAAATTTCCAGCCCCATTGAGCGCATGTTACAGTCTCAAGCCGGGTTGTGAACCCGCAACCTTCCACCTCTGGGGCTCCTGCGCACAACCCACTGCGCCACCTTCAATCCTCTACATAGACAGTCAGATCCACCTCTGTTTCACCTTCCCATCTGACGAGCAGCCCAGGTGTGGCACTACACACCTGTACCTATTCAGTCATCATTCAACCAGACTCGTCTCCAGATCTTCCTACAGAAACGCCTGATCCAACCATTCGCAGTGCCACCTCCTTGCCTTCGTCGTCTCCTGGATTGTTGGTTTGGCTGCCAACCCTCGAATCCTCCTTTTTTACAACTGAGAGAATTAAACTCTTAAAATTCCAGAACTCCCTTCCTGTCTCCATTGTGGTTGCTTTAGGGTTCAAGAAACAACTAAACCTTAACAGCGCAATGTTATCGAAAATTTGAAAGTGATCCAGAATCCAGGATTTCTTCCGGATCACACCCAAAATAAAATCAGTTCTTCCTTTTCACATTTCTGACAACTCCTGAAAATGTCATCAAAATCCATCCATAACTTTTTGAGTTATCTTGAACATATCCCCTGCGCCAAGACGCACAGCTGTGCCAAGACGCACAGCTGCGCCAAGACGCACAGCTGCGCCAAGACACACAGCCGCTGGGAGCGGTGCTTTTTAAAATACTGCAGAACGGATCATTGGATGAGCATTGAGCCAGAGGAACAGGTATGATGACATCTACCTTCCACCTCTGAGCTCAAGGAGAGGGTCAGAGGGATACGAGCACAGTACAAGAAACTCCACAACAGAGTTCTGTGATCTCGTTTCCTCGACAGCAAACATCTGGATGAGATCATGTCACAGCTGTACAGACATCATCTGCCCTTAAGAGAATAATAACGTATTAAAGTAATACAGTGATGCATAATCGAGAGGTAGAGCCGGTTGTGCAGTCCACATGTGACTGGGTGGACGCGCAATGACGGGATTTGGACGCGCTCTTTTACGCGCCGACATGCCAGTTGCGCTTTCCACAAATTCGGTATCTTGCGGTACTGCAAGATACCGAATTTGTGAAAAGCGCAAGAGACACGCCCACTGCCGCGCCCACAATGTGAGTAAGGGAGTCGGCATAATGGGTAGCAGGTTTAGGGAGTGGAAGATTGCATTAGCGGTTGGCAGAGGCTCCTAAATCTGAAATTTGCAGGTAATGGATAGTAGGAGGTAAAAGATAGGGCCCTTCAACTTTATTCTCGACATTTCGTCTTTATTCTCGACATTTCAACTTTATTCTCGACATTTCAACTTTATTCTCGACATTTCAACTTTATTCTCGACATTTCGACGTTATTCTCAACATTTTGACTTTATTCTCGACATTTCGACTTTATTCTCGACATTTTGACTTTATTCTCAACATTTTGACTTTATTCTCAACATTTCAACTTTATTCTCCACATTTCAACTTTATTCTCCACATTTCAACTTTATTCTCAACATTTTGACTTTATTCTCCACATTTCAACTTTATTCTCGACATTTCATCTTTATTCTCGACATTTTGACTTTATTCTCAACATTTCAACTTTATTCTCGACATTTCAACTTTATTCTCAACATTTCGACTTTATTCTCAACTTTATTCTCGACATTTCAACTTTATTCTCGACATTTCAACTTTATTCTCGACATTTCAACTTTATTCTCAACATTTTGACTTTATTCTCAACATTTTGACTTTATTCTCGACATTTCAACTTTATTCTCGACATTTCAACTTTATTCTCGACATTTCGACTTTATTCTCGACATTTCAACTTTATTCTCGACATTTCAACTTTATTCTCAACATTTTGACTTTATTCTCGACTTTATTTTTTCAACATTTTGACTTCTCAACATTTTCGACATTTCAACTTTTATTCTCAACATTTCTTTATTTTGACTTTATTCTCAACTTTCGACTTTATTTCAACATTTCTCGACTTTATTCTCGACATTTCAACTTTATTCTCAACATTTTGACTTTATTCTCGACATTTCATTTCTCAACTTTATTCTCAACATTTTGACTTTATTCTCACATTTCATTTCGACTTTATTCTCGACATTTCAACTTTATTCTCGACATTTCAACTTTATTTCTCAACATTTTGACTTTATTCTCAACATTTTTTCTCGACTTTTTATTCTCGACATTTCAACTTTATTTATTCTCAACATTTTGACTTTATTCTCGACATTTCAACTTTATTCTCGACATTTCATTTTTCTCGACTTTCATTTATTCTCGACTTTATTTCAACTTTATTCTCAACATTTTTTGACTTTATTCTCAACATTTCAATTTCTTTTGACTTTATTCTCGACATTTCAACTTTATTCTCGACATTTCTTTACTTACATTTCTTTATTTCTGACTTTCAACTTTATTCTCACACTTTATTTCAACATTTTATTTATTTCTCAACATTTTGACTTTATTCTCGACATTTCAATTTCTTTTATTTCTCTCAACATTTGACATTCTCATTTTTGACTTTATTCTCGACATTTCATCTTTATTCTCAACATTTTGAGTTTATTCTCAAAAAAAATCATTGTCCACAATTGTTTTTCTCAGTGTGGCCCTAATGTCATAGAGAATAAATCTGAATTAAAGGATGAATGAATAATTGTATAATCTGCCCTCGAGGATTAATAAACTGCTACTGAACTGGATGTTAACAGGGGGCAGACGCATGTTTGAAGCAGATTCATCCTCAAGCAAAATTAATAAAAGAGTAGAGCGGCGCCTGCAGGTGCGTAGACGACTAAATGAGAATCGCCGATCTACGAGAGAGTAAATGAACTTAACTGCATCACAGAGTTTGTTTAGACAGATGCTGAGTGACAACAGCCCAAAACGTTCATCTGTATTCAACCAGCGATATCGCTGTAGAAACGTTTCACACTGACAGGCGTGATGTCGTGTGTTTATACATTCAGCTGAATTCAGCTTCTTTGTGCCAGTTTACAACAAACGTCGTCTCAGGGCACGTTGGAGAGAAAGTTTGATCAGCACAAGTCCACTTCAGTCTAATTAGGATCCACTTTGGGTTTGAATGCACACGTGCATTTACCTGGAGTTCAGTGAAGAAAGAGGAAGCAAAAATCAAGCGAGCGAGCAGCTGAGGTAGCTCTGGCAACAGACCCAGAAATGCTGAGCGCTCAGACCGACCGTCTGGCAGAGATTCATTAAAAAACTGGAGGTTTGATCAGTGCTGAGATCAGGTAAAGAGACACAACTGAGCTGCCAGGGAGCAGGTGGGTTTAAAGCTCTGCTATAAATGGAAAAGGTCCAAAGGAGGGACAGGAGCGTGACAAAGTACCGTATTATTATTATTTTTTTCAAGTGGCCCAATATCCATCAATCAATTATCTCTACTTGCTTCAATCCAATTTGACTCTCTAACCTGAGAGCTGGATGAAACGTCTGAGATGTGCTTTGGTACAAAATGCCACAAAGATGTACAACAACAGTTCACTTACACACCACGGGCCCGATCTTCCGCCAAACCTCCTAAAGCCGCTATTAAGGGATAGCGGGTAGCGGGAGGGGTGTTCCCCCGCAAAAAAACGCAATCTTCCACTTTGCTAAACCCGCTATCCCACCTGCGCTACCCGCTACATTATCCATAGGAGTGGTTAGTGCGTTCCACCTGGTAAACCAATCAGTGCGTCAGTAGCCATTGCCTTTAAGAGCAGGTTGAGCTACCCGCTAACCGCTATGGAGCATCTTTTCATCCAGATCAGAGCAGCTCTCATGCGCAGCTCGTCTGGGACTCTGCTGTAGAGCTTCCTCCTCTTCCTCCTCCTCCTCCTCTGCACTGATATATACATATAAATTTTTACACAGACAATTCCTATCAGCTACCTGACAGTCCCAGATAGTTGGTGTCCTCCCAGTAAACACAGCCAGGCAGGGGGGGCGCTCTTGAGCGGCGATATGTAAAGACGTGTAGTTGTGTTGCTCCGCAGGGAAACGCCACTTTTTCATATAAATCCTCCTTTATCTGACATTAATGTGCTACCTGTCGTCAGCGGAGATTGTACTGTAAGTGTTGGCACTGCACGAAATAACAGTCTGACGATGTCGGGACCCAAAGGCAGCAAAAAATCGGAGGCGGCCAAGGCTACAAATAGCAATGCTACATCCCCAGACACAGCCGAGCTAATGGCTGCAATAATGAACTCAGAACTCAGAAAAAAACGTGGTGGCCAAGATTACCACACTCGAAATGAAGGTGGAGAGTAAGTGTCAAGCCTTACACAACATGATCGATTCGCTCCGCAACCACGTTAAAGACCAGATTGATGGCGTACAGTCTGAATTTCGTGCCAAGATTGAGCCGCTAGCTACTAGCTTCACAGATCACCGCGACCGGCTAACTAGCTTGGAGGACGCTACAAACACGTATTCTGTGGATCTGGAGAAACAAGTTTGTGCTTTGAAAGATACGGTGTCAACTCTCACTGAGAAGACTGAGGACCTGGAGGGAAGACAGCGGAGATGCAACATTCGGATACTTGGAGTAAGGGAAAAGTTTGAAAGTGGGACACGGCCTGCCCTCTCCGTGGCTAAACTACTGCAAGAGGTTTTGGGCTTAGATGCCGCACCTACATTGGACCGGGCGCACCCCAGTCTCCAACCTGCTCCCGCACAAGGACAGAATCCTAGGCCGTTCATCGTGAAATTCCACTATTATCAAGAAAAGCTGGATGTACTCCGCAAGGCTGCACAGAACAGCCCTCTGGCGTACAACGGTGACAACATCCTTATTTTCCCGGACCTGCCATCTACGGTAGCGAAGAGAAGGGGAGCTTTTAAAGAGGTGAAGGAACTGCTTCGTGGCTGCCGTGATGTAAGGTTCGGGATGCTCTACCCGGCGAAGCTGAGGATCACCTCCCCTCTAGGGGAAAAGGTTTTCACCGATCCAGTTGCGGCTAAAGACTACACCATGAAACATCTGGTGACGAGTGGTCAATAAGGTATTAGCTGTGTATTCTGAGGTTTTATATTAATGGCCTAATAACTTTGAATATACTCGAAGAGACGTTTGTGCAAATTATACATCACTGCCTTTTTCCTTTTTTTTTTCTTTTTTTTTTTTATATACCGAGTTAGACAAAATTAAGCGAGTGCTTATCCTGTGAACAGATGTTCCCATTGCTAATTTTGCAGTTTGTCAGATATAAATATTTTTGCACTGCCGTTCCCTGCTAATGGGCAACCTTAGTTTTGTAAGGTAACCAGTTTTGCATGTCTCACACAAGCTCTTCGGGGGTGGGTGGTTGGGGTTATCTCCTGGTTGAGAGGAGAGAAGTTAAGGGGCAACTTTGTTTTCGTTTTTCCCCCTTTTTTTTTTTTTTTTTTTGTTTGTTTTTGTTTTGTGTGTGTGTTTTGTTTTGTTTTGTTCTTCAGCTGCAGTCTCCAATTCGATTCACACCTATATCTTATGGTACTGTTGTTTCATGATTATTTCTTGCTGATTTACGTATGACCACTATGCCTAAGGTTGTCCACACAGCTGGACTCTGCTCCACTACATTTATTAGTTGGAACGTGAAGGGACTCAATAATTTAATTAAACGTAAAAGGGTATTTTCTCATTTATCAACCTTTAAACCGGACATTGTCTTCTTGCAAGAGACGCATTTGCGCTCCACACAAAGTAGCAGGCTCAAGCAAAGCTGGCTTCCCCAGGTCTATCATTCAGGATTTGATTCAAAAGCCCGGGGAGTTGCAATCCTTGTCAGGAAAAACCTTCCCTTTGTTTCCACTAGTGTAAAAAGTGACGTCAATGGTCGTTATGTAATAATTACTGCTAAATTGTACCACACTCCAGTCATTCTTGTAAATGTTTATGCCCCAAATTGGGACAACCCTCAATTTTTCTCTAGACTGATGGGTTTGCTACCAGATTTAACTACGCACTGTCTAATAATGGGTGGTGATATGAATTTGGTGTTAGACCCAAATCTTGACAGGTCAAAATCTCGCCAATCTGCCGCGGTTTCTAAATCGGCCTCTGTGCTCAAGGACCTTCTCCAAAATTATGGGATCTCAGATCCGTTGCGGATATCTGAACCTTCTGCAAGATATTATTCCTTTTTTTCGCCCGTACATCACTCATATTCGAGGATTGATTATTTTTTTTTTGGACAATACACTTATCCCAAAGGTTACATCATGCAAATACCACGCAATTGTGACGTCCGATCATGCTCCAGTTCAGATTGACATTACATTTCCTGATACCTGTGCTACCCAGCGGATCTGGAGATTTGATTCAACATTACTATCAGATCAGGATTTTTGTAAATTTATTACATCCCACATTGAGCTCTACCTAGAAATCAATGATACCCCAGATGTCTCAAAGTCTACCATTTGGGAATCACTTAAGGCATACCTGCGCGGTCAAATTATTTCTTTTACTGCCCAAAAAAAATAAAAAAACGAGGTGGAAGACTTAAAGAACTAGCAGAGCTCATTGCCAATCTTGATACACAATATGCCAATAACCCAACTCCTGAGTTGTATAAGCAGAGGCTCTTGCTTCAATCTGAATTTGAATCCCTGTCAATTAAAGACACAGAGAAGCTACTACTTAGAACAAGACATTGTCTGTATGAGCATGGGGAGAAAGCAGGGAGAGCTCTCTCCCATCAGATACGTCAGTCCATTGCTAGCACTGCAATATCAGAGATAATGCTAGATTCAGGTCGGATAGTGACAGACCCTATGAAGATCAATGCTGCTTTTAAACAATATTACCAGGACCTTTATACTACCCAGAATACTTGTACACCTGATAACATAGATTTATTCCTGGACAAGCTAGATATCCCAACCATTGATCCAACCCAACGTGAGATGCTTGAAAGACCGATCACCTCGGTCGAAATATCACAGGCTATCCGATCATTACAAAATGGCAAAGCTCCCGGCCCAGACGGGTTTTCATGTGATTTTTATAAGGTATTTATTGACAAACTAGTCCCTCTACTTTGCGACGTTTTCTCTGAAATTCATACAGTTGCCAAACTGCCACAAACCTTATCCCAAGCCACAATATCTGTAATTAAAAAAAAAGACAAAGACCCTCGAAAATGTGGATCTTATCGGCCCATCAGTCTGCTTAATGTAGACTATAAGATTCTCACAAAGGTGCTTGCACTTCGCCTCGAAAAGGTGGCACCTGCCATTATACATGAAGATCAGACAGGTTTTATGGCTAATCGCCAAGCATACTTTAATACTCGCCGCTTGTTTAATATTTTACACTCTGACCATTCAACTGATCTCCCCGAAATAGTAGCTTCACTCGATGCCGAAAAGGCGTTCGATTGTGTTGAATGGCCTTATTTGATTACGGTTTTAAATAAATTTGGCTTTGGCTCCAATTTTACATCATGGATTAAGATTCTGTACTCATCTCCGATGTCTTCTGTTCGCACCAACAATACCACTTTGGATTACTTCTCGTTGCATAGAGGCACTCGTCAGGGATGCCCCTTGAGTCCCTTACTGTTCAATCTCGCAATAGAACCCCTAGCGGTGGCATTGAGAGCTGAACCAGAGATTAAGGGGATTTGTCGGGGGAACTCTATTCACAAAACATCGCTATACGCAGATGATCTTCTCTTGTACATTTCGGACCCTGAGACATCCATTCCCAGAGCATTAGAACTCCTTGGTTCCTTTGGACATCTATCCGGGTACAAATTGAATTTAGGTAAAAGTGTTCTCTTTCCCATTAACCAACTGGCCAAAGATTTGGTCTATTCAAATTCTCCATTCAAAATAGAGCATTCTTCATTTACCTATCTGGGCATCCAAATCTCTAGTACTTTTAAAGACCTTTTTAAGTATAACTTTGCCCCCCTTCTAGATAAAATCAAGTCAGACCTGACACGCTGGTCAATGCTACCTATCTCTCTTGCTGGACGAGTTAATGCAATTAAAATGACTGTTTTGCCCAGATTTATGTATCTATTCCAAATGATACCCCTTTTCCTACCCAAAACATTTTTTAACAAGCTAGATAAAATTGTAGCTTCCTTCATCTGGGATAAGAAAGTCCCAAGAATCCGTAAATCTCGATTGCAATGTTCTAAGGCTGAGGGAGGATTAGCCCTACCCAATTTCATGTATTACTACTGGTCCGCCAATATTGTGAAATTATCCATTTGGATTCGTGCGTTTAAAGAGGGCACTGGCCCTCTCTGGTCCACTATGGAACTAAACTCTAACCTGCCTGTATCCCCAATTGCAATGATCTCCTCTGCTTTACCAATTACCACTAAAGTAAGTTTTAAGAACCCCGTGGTGAAGAACTCTCTTAATATTTGGTTTCAATGTCGTCGGAATTTTGGCTCTAAACAGTCCCTTGCTTGTTCCCCATCATATCAAACCCACTTTTTTTTACCAGCTTTGAGTGATTCTGGTTTTAAAGGATGGTATGACAGGGGAATTGTATTTTTCTCTGATCTATTTGTTAAAGGGTCATTTTTATCATTTGAAAAGCTAACTAAAGATTTTGATATTCCTACAACTCATTTCTTTAGGTACTTACAGGCCCGTAGCTTTGCAGTGAAACACTTCAGAACTTATCCAACTCTACCTCCTTCTTGCCCTCTTGAGGACTGTCTGCGCCCTTTACCTTTTACCAGAGGACAGATCTCTAAAGTGTACAACTTATTACACCGCATAAGACCTGAATCTCTGGACAAACTTAAAGGCCTGTGGGAACTGGACTTGAACCTAAAGATCTCAGATGATGTATGGGATCTTAGTATCCGCCGCATTCATTCAACATCCATCTGTATACGGCACTGCTTAATACAGTTCAAAGTCTTTCATCGTTCCTATCTAACTAAAGCTAAATTGGCAAATATATATAACACCTCTGATGATGGGTGTCCGAGATGCGGACTATCTCCTGCCACTATAAGTCACATGTTTTGGTCCTGTAGTGCCTTAAACAGGCTCTGGAACTCAATTTTTGAAGCCTTCTCTTTTGTTTGCAATAAAACAATAGATCCTAATCCAATAACGGCACTGTTTGGTGTTCTCCCAATCCAGCATGGCATAACTTCACACCAGGCAAATGCAGTTGCCTTTTCATCTCTTTTGGCCCGAAGGTTAATACTCTTAAAATGGAAAGACACGCAGCCTCCATCTTTTATCCAGTGGGTGAGAGAAGTCATGATGTGTTTACAGATGGAGAACTTAAGATATAGCTTACAGGGCTGTCAAAAAAGATACTATAAGACATGGTCACCCTTTGTGGAGTATGTCAAGACACTACCGTTTGCCAGGGTTTGATTTTTTATATTGCTTGTTTCGACTACCAGTAAATCTGCTCAACAATACCATTATCATGTGTTAACTGCAGCTCTCTTTCCTTTTTTTTTTTTTTTTTTTTTTTTGGGGGATGTATTTTTCTTTTCACTTGGTTTATGTTACTGAGTCAATATGGTTGTATTAATTTTTTCATCTGTCATGCTTTATCCAAATTTTCTTTCTACAACGTTTGCTCTGCGTGCCACTGTTTAGCACAGTTTGTTAGTGTGTCCTGATATTTTTGACACTTTCATTCATGCAATTTTTGTATGTTATATAAAACTGAAAAATTATAAATAAAGTTTTCAAAAAAAAAAACACAGCCAGGCAGAGCCGTAGGAACATATTTTCAGCAGGGGGTGCTGGGAGTCTGAGACAGCTGTGCGTCTTGGCGTAGCTGATGTGCTTTTAAAAATACTGCAGAACGAATCGTTGGATGCACATTTAACGATCACGAACAATAAATGTCTCTGTCCCTCCTCGACCACCAACAGTTTCAGACATATTGGAAATAACAGAAGTGACTGTGACGTCGGCCATGATGGATTTTGAGGGGAAATGTCCCAAAGATCTTCTTGGTTTCCTCCACAGCAGACATCTGGATGAGATCATGCCACAGCTGTACAGACTGACGTGTCTGGCCGTGACTTTTCCCACATCCACCACAACTGCTGACCAGACATCCTCTGACCTCAAGGGAATAAAAACATATGCAAGTAATACGGTGATGCGTAATCGAGACATAGAGCCGTTTGTGCACGTGCACATGTGACCAGGTGGACGCACATTTATGCCATTTGGACACGCTCTTTTATGCGCCAACATGCCAGTTGCGCTTTCTCCAAACTTGGTATCTTGCGATCGCGGGTTGCGGGTAGCAGGTGGTCAGACCACCCGCTACCCGCAACCCGCGAAACAGGACACCCATTGCCACACCTACAATGTGAGTAGGGGAGTCGGCATAGCGGGTAGCGGCTTTTGCCGGAGGTGTACGATTGGGGCTCACATCTTTACGGCTCTCTTCAAGGCAGCCGATGTCAACCTGTGTGAGTTGACACCTGTGAGTCTTTCCGAAACCGCCGTGGCAGTTCTGTAACGCCACATTCAGATGCTGGGTAGAGGTCAGTGGAGGAAAGGTGGATCAGGACGTCTTCTAACTTGAGCACCACCTCCAACCAAACGCGGGCAGCTAATCAGCGCGTAACTTCGGGGGAACTAAAGACCGACGCGTCTCTGGAGGTTCACGGTCAGTTTGTGTGGAGCCGGGTGGAGGGAGGGGTCTACGTTTGATCAACGGGACACGTGTGGGCTGCAGGGCAGGTTGGCTGAAGTTCCTTTCACAGCCTGAGCGTGCCGAGTGTTTCTGAATTAACCCAGTGGTTCCCAAACTTTTTGTGCCCAAGGCGCACCAAAGGACAAGTAAAAATCTCAAGGCACACCTATTGTGCCTTGAGATTATAGCCTTTATAACACGTGTTATCACTCATATCATGAAAAATATCTGTAAATGTGGATAATTGTTTACTAATATAAAATAAAATATGACAGAGACAACTCTATTGCTCATGAAATATTTATAAATGAAATATTTCAACAATTAATTTGAAACTTCATCAACTTAGGCTTCATCAAAGCAGCAACACACCCATTTAAACCAGACATGTCACAAAATTGAATACTAGGCAAAGAAAACGCAGCAGAAATTAAGCACAAAGAACTGTCAATGCAAGGAAGCTGCACTGTCCATTGTCCTGAACTACAAATTATTAATGTATCAGCACTGAAACTTGTGCTATTGTAAATATTTTGCCTGCGTACAGATTTTTTTAATCCTTGGTGGCACTGAGGAGAGGGCTGCTCGCAAGTCCTGTTCAACAGACAGCCGTGACCTCCTGTTGTTCTTCATGTAAACCAGAGTGGAGAACGCCAACTCACACAGGTAGGTAGTGGGGAAGAGAAGAAGTTGCTAAATTGTGTGATGGGAGATGTTTGGGTACTCTGATGCAGAAGCCAACCAAAACTGATCCAGTGGGAGCTCACTAAATTTGAGTTTCAGTGTCCGATCCGCACGGAGCTCTGCGCACTCCTCTCTCTCTTTCATAGTGAGCTTTTCGGTTGAAGATTCCTGGTTGAACGGGTCTCGGATCCAGTCATAGTCCTCGATGTCAGCCACACGTGGAAAATAGCGCTCAAACCGCTCTTTTAAGGCCTGAAGGTGTTGGGCATATACGGCGCGCTCCCGAGCTGTCTGTGGCACAGCCGATGCCAGCGCGAACATGTCCATGGGGCCCGGTTCCAAAGCCTCGCGCCACAGGATAAGTTTGCCCATAAACCCCCGAACCTTGTCCGTGGATGAGAAAATGTTTTCATTCCTGCCCTGAAGCTTGGCGTTTAACTCGTTGAGATGCCCAAATATGTCGGCAAGGTAAGCCAGCCTGGCGCACCGCCTCCCATCCGCGAGCTTGTCCTTATGTGGGACAGCGTCATAAAGACGGGACAAGACTTTTCCCGAGACAGCCAACGTACCTCTGTGTGAAGGATCAGGCTTTGGTGGTCAGTAAATAAAAAAATAATTACTTTTCTGTAATTGTATATTGCAATAATAATAATATACTGTATGGTTGTCCCAAAATCCCACGGCACACCCGCACTTGTCTCATGGCACACTGGTGTACCGCGGCACACCGTTTGGGAACCACTGGTTTAACCAATATTTTATTGAGTCTAGAGACACTATCATCCATACTATCAGGAGAAATGAGTGGAGTCCATCCACGGCACGATCCACGTCCCGTACTGATGTCTGCTGGGTTCTTTGGTCTTTGATCCTCTTCAGGAACCTGTAGGAACCTTGTTTAACTGATGGATCCATCAACAATGCACGTATGTGGCACTTTAGTGGCTTTAATGGGATGATGGACGTCACACGAATGCTGTCTGTGCTGCAGTCACTCACGTTCAGAGCAGTGACCTCTGACCTCAGGTCTTCAGTCAGCTGCCTGTTGGAACCACATCCAGGTCTCCTGCTTGAAGAACCATCAGTCCACCAGGACAGGATGGAGCTCCACCACCAGCAGGATGTCTGGTGTGCACAAGCACACGCTGCAGACCAAGGAAGCATTTGATTTGTTTCTCATTAAGGTCTCTAAATAGTAAATTATTCCAGTAGTTAGCGATTTTCTGTTTGTTATAAATAACCATTACTACATTATTCTGCTCGTGGCGTCATCTTGTTATCTATTGTTCATCAGCATCCGCGATGTTTAGAAGAAGTGATCCACAGACACTAAACTGTGCAGCAAGTGTTTGTGTTGTTGTGACACACAAGCAAACAAAGTATAATATTCTTCATAGATCTTTATGACTCCCAGTCATTTTGTTTTCTCATTTTATTTAAAAGTTCAAGACACTGCTAATATGCAGTCATCCTGTAGCGTAACATGAGTGCAGATGTGGACATTGAAATGCCATCCCTGTGCTTTACGTGCAAAATTATTATTGGGTTGTTCTTGGCAGTCTGCTGTCGTCAGATCGGAGTTTGTTAGACCACAAGTCCAGCATGAACGATCCGGTCCGGAGAGGAAAGACGCTCTTCTCCACATGATTCCCACCTGCTGGTCGATACAGCTCCACCGGAAGACAAAACAGCAGAGTCCGAAACGCTGGTGATGTCATTTTACCACTCTGCATTACGGTTTTATCCTTCCCATTCAGTGACTCAAAGTTGAAACAAGGCTCAGTCTGGTACTCTGATCCTGTAAAACACGGAGGTGTGAACTGACGACCAGAGTGTCTGCTCCAATACAGTCACAGGAGCTGCAAGGTGAAGCGTCTGAGGTCAGCCGCCGACCCATGAGCGAGACAAAATTAACGTGAGAACCATAACTGAACAGGTATGATATCCTTCATTCACTGCTGCAGGAAAATATCCAGGCGATATCTGGGATCCTACCAGCTGGACATGTTGGCAGCGACCCACAGTCTGATTATCACAGACACGGTCTGAGGAGGCCGACCCCCCAGAGCCTCCAACAGTCTGCAGATTAGAGCTAGCTGATATGTTGATAGTGAAAATATAGATATGCATATATTAGGGCTGGGCAAGTTAACGTGTTATTATCGTGTTAACTCATTCATTTTTTTAACATCGACATTTATTTTATCGCACGTTAACGCATGTTGCTCACATGCTTTTGTTTTGAAAAGTCTGTTACTGACTGCTGCGGAACCGGAAGACAGTAAACATAAGGAAAAGCTAAAACAGACATGGAGAACGGTAAAAATCTGTGAGTTTTACAGTTCAGGTAGCAACTCAGGTAGAAATATTAACAATTGCAACTGCAACAAAACTTTGGCGTCATTCCTCCATGTTCCATCAGATCTGCTCCATGTGTTCACTGTCCTGCTGTTCTCTAGCTGGTTACTGCAGTGCGGCTCCATCTAGTGGCACAGATGTGTAATGACAACAGAAAGTCCAGTCCTCCATTATAAAACAAATTCAGTTCTGTGGCCCGTTTTTTCATTTCAGATTTTTGATCCAAGTCTTAAATTGAAATATAAAAAAAAACAGGCATTTTTTCATTTTTTTTTCTGTTAGATTAAAAAACGAAAAACGTAATAAAATGTCACTTTTTAATTTTTTTAAATTTTTGATTGACAATTGAAAATGGAAAGAATGATTGATACACGGATTGGTAAAGTTACTGAACTTTAATATGGACATTTTCATTTTAAAGTTCTCCCAGACGGAGGATTCAACAGAAACAAGGTTATTTGTAACAACTGACAAGTTGAACTCCCCATTAAAAGTTTCTGCTGTTACCTCAGAAATTACCTGTTTTAATGTTCTGATTGTGCTGAGACACAATCATTTTGTTGGATTTTGTTTCTAGACTTTTTTATATTTATTTTTCATAAAAACAGGATGACATTAATGCCCTGGCAGTGGCAATAAGCTTTATTTTATTTGACATTTTTTAAGATGAGATTTATACTAAATATGTGTTACTGACAAGTGCTGATGTTAAAAGTGTTTGAACAACAAATGTTATGACACTTTAGTTCATATGGCAGCAGAACATTTAAATAAAAGTGACCTTTACACTACTTTTGAATTCATAATTTGATTTTGCGTATACAATGCGATTAATCGTGATTAATCAGGGAAATAATGCGATTAATCGCAATTAAAATTTTCAATCGTTGCCCAGCACTAGTTTTTAGTGGTGACGACCCCAAACACAGAACGGGATTTGAGGTGGTTACGGAGCAAAACCAGCGACTGAGGACCTCCAGAGTGTCTGCTTTGATAGAGTCCTTCACATCCGTAGGGTTGAAGCACTCTCATACAGCCCATTAAGTCCCACATTTAAGGCATGAAAATGCCGGATATTCATAGTGGAATCCTCATTTAGAGGAGGATCCCAGTGACTGCAACACCAGCAGGACCGTCTTTCCCCTAAACGGCACTTACGACGCCGACCTCACATAACCAGACGTGAAGGCCTGCTGCTCGGCAGCATCCAGGGATTTCGCTGGGATCTTCCTGGCGTTGAGGGTTCAGACAAAACTAATCCATGTTGCTGAAGAGGAAATGGCAAAATGCTTTTAGCTCCCCAGCAGGAAGTCTCAACGGCAAGCTGCGACACAGCCGCACGAAGGAAATGCAGGAAGTCAAGCGGGCGGCTCTCCGATGAATCATTCATCAGTGAGTATCGGAACAATGAGAGGTCAGCGCTGTTTCCCTCAAACACGATGAGACACACAACTTCAAACGAGAAAAAGTTGCAATGGTACGGAAGAATGAGAGTAGTCCCTACATGTACCGGGACGTTGGCCTTCATTGTGGATAATATGAACCCGGGACGAGGTCAAATCTGAACCACTCTGTTACACTAGTTTCCTTCTCACAAAGATCTGGAGCACCGACTGATCTGACCACAACACATATGCCCCCCCCCCGTCTGAGTCAAACCACGCCAACGCCACCACCTCTGGACCAGGTCTTTCTGCAATACAGTAAAGTAATATGCAGCCTTTGTGATTGCAACCCTGTATTATTGACGAAGGTTTGTGCTCATATAAATGAAGAAAGATGGCTCTTGAAGGAACTGAAGGAACGGAGATCAGAGACTGAATAATGAAGCGATGATGAGCTCAGATATCTCCTGGGCATTCAGTTCTAATCAGTGAAATGGCACTGAAGATTTCCTGATTTCTTTTCTCAGTGTTTCATGCAGGAAGTTAACGTTCACTGGGTGTTCTGCTTATAAATGTCCTTGTGTGCAAAATAACTGAAAAGAGTGTGCAGTGTCTTACTGAGGAGCTGTACAGCTGTGTGTGTGCTGGTGACGAGCAACAGCTTTTTCAACTGTTGAGAATTCAGTCAGTCTTTTTTTCTTCTTTTAATTAATACACTCAGAAATTCAGCTCTGCTTTCTTCCTGGCTTCATTTTAATGTGGTCAAGGAATTATCCCTTCAGAAAGTCAGTCTAGATTGACTGTAAATCTGTCATATGGCACTTTTGTAGTTGGTCTTTTAATATTTAAATTGCAGATTCACTGGTAAAAGAGCATCTCAGGTCCAAACGGCACAATCACATCGCTGTTTGTCTGAAGAGGATCGATGCATAGACATGTGCACGCATATCATGTGATGCTTTGTTTTGTTTTTTTAATGCTTGAAGACATGAATTAAATGAGCAGTCATCGCACGCAACATCAGGTTCAGAAATCCTGCAAGACTTACAAGGTTTGGTTAAAGTGTCAGACCATGTTAATCAGTTTCTACTGCTTTTACTTTCTCCTGTATTGATATATGTTTCTTTGCATTAAAACATAGGTCAGATTAACACATTCAGTTCAGTTTTCTTGTGCACGTCTGGAGCTCTGCAACTGTGGTGCTTCATACTGAGTATCAGCGCAGTTTGATCAGAACCAGAACAGTATCAACGATATCAACGGTGTCAATGGTATCAATGTTATCAACGTTGTCAACGATATCGATGGTGTCAACGGTATCAACGTTGTCAATGATATCAACAGTATCAACAGTATCAACAATATCAACAATATCAACAGTATCAACGTTGTCAATGTTGTCAACAATATCAACAGTATCAACGTTGTCAATGATATCAACAGTGTCAAAAATAACAACGATATCAACAGTATCAACATTGTCAATGATATCAACAGTATCAACAATATCAACAGTATCAACGTTGTCAACAATATCAACAGTATCAACGTTGTCAATGATATCAACAGTATCAACGTTGTCAATGATATCAACAGTATCAACAATATCAACAGTATCAACGTTGTCAATGTTGTCAACAATATCAACAGTATCAACGTTGTCAATGATATCAACAGTATCAACAATATCAACAGTATCAACGTTGTCAATGTTGTCAACAATATCAACAGTATCAACGTTGTCAATGATATCAACAGTATCAACAATATCAACAGTATCAACGTTGTCAATGTTGTCAACAATATCAACAGTATCAACATTGTCAATGATATCAACAGTATCAACAATATCAACTGTATAAACGTTGTCAATGTTGTCAACAATATCAACAGTATCAACGTTGTCAATGATATCAACAGTATCAACAATATCAACAGTATCAACGTTGTCAATGTTGTCAACAATATCAACAGTATCAACATTGTCAACTGTATCAACAGTATCAACAATATCAACGATATCAATGGTGTCAACAATTTCCACGTTATCAACTAATAATAATAATAATAATAATACATTTTATTTAAAAGTGCCTTTCAGGACACACAAGGACACTTTACAGATAAATAAAATACAATAAAATAAATAAAATAGATAATAATAACAAAAGAACAAAACAACAATGGGAAGTGGGTCAGATTATAAATGAAATGCCAGTTTGAACAGATGGGTTTCCAGCTGGTCTTCCTGATGAAGACTGTTATGATTGGATGTTATTACATGTGTGACCGCTAGGCGGCAGTACTGGTTTTGTGGTCACCTTACTGAGCTACGGTGTGATAGAATGAGACTGTATGAACACACATGTATGTGGTAGAGAACGGGAGTTATTAAAGCAAAGTTACTTGCTATCAACACGGCCTCATCCTTCAAACACGAACATGACATGGTACCAGGAGTAAACTCGACTGGACGACATGGATCTGAAACCACCGGAGAGTTTGAAACTATCGGGGAATGTCAATGAGAACTGGCGCACCTTCAAACAGCAGTTTCGACTGTATGTTGCGGCTATGGGACTTGAGACTAAGCCGGAAGCAAGAAAGGTAGCGCTGCTGCTAACGATAGCAGGGCCACAGGCCATAGAAATATTTAACACGTTCGTGTTTGACACTCCTGAAGATAGTGAAAAGTTGGATGTAGTGCTTAGTAAATTTGACGCTCACTGTTCTCCGAAGAAGAACGAGACGTACGAGAGGTACGTGTTTCGGTCTCGTACACAGCGGCAGCACGAGCCCTTTGATAGCTTCCTGACGGACTTGCGGCTGAAAGCGCAGTCCTGCAACTTCGCGACACTGAAAGGACTCCATGATCCGGGACCAGATTGTCTTCGGCGTGGAGGATAAAAAGGTCAGAGAGAGGCTACTACGGGAGATGGAGCTGACGCTGGCGGGAGCTATTAAGATCTGCCAGGCGAGTGAGCTGTCCCAAAAGCACGTGAGGACGTTCAGCGAGATGTCTGCAGTCGCCTCGGCGCAGAGCGACGGCGCGGGCAGCGGTTGGAGCAGTGTCGTATCAGCGGAGACGGCGCACACAGACCCGGCCGGCACAGCAGTCGGAGGACGTGATGATGAACTGCAAACGCTGCGGCTCACAACACAAGATAAGACAGTGTCCGGCGTTTGGAAAGCAGTGCTCCAGTTGCCAAGGCAAGAATCATTTTGCTAAACAGTGCTTCTCCAGAAGGAAAGAGGGGAAGAAAGGAAGAACTGTAAATGTTGTAGATGAGCCTGATCTTAGTGACACGTTCTTTGTTGGAATGGTGAATTATGAAAGTGAACAAATAAATAAACTAGACAATGTAAATGAGGTCATCAGAGAAGATAAATGGATAGCTCCTCTAACGATAAATGGGACTGTAGTCACCATGAGATTGGACACTGGGGCAAAAGCAAATCTGATAAGCATGTGTGATGTGAAGGCAATGAAAAATAAGCCACACATAAAAAGAAAAGAATCTGGACTGAAAGACTACAATGGGCGGCCAATTAAATGTTTGGGCACATGCAGATTGAGTGTCACAGTTAAAGGGAAAGTGCACCAACTATTCTTCTTCGTTGTGAATGAAGGACGCGAATCACTTCTGGGTGATAGAGCCTGTGAAGAACTGGGACTTGTGAAAAGAGTGTATCGCATCATCCCAACCATAAACCCAACAAATGACTCTATGGACACAATTGTTCAGAACCTTTCAGATGTTTTCAAGGGTTTTGGTGTTTTACCCTTCACATATAAAATACAGTTGAAAGAAGGAGCCCAACCAGTTGTGCACGCACCACGCAGAGTTCCGGCGCCACTGAAAGACAGTCTAAAAAAAGAACTGGACAGAATGATCATGCTGGGGGTGATCAAAAAGGTTAATGAACCTACGGACTGGGTCAACTCAATGGTCATCACAAAGAAAAAGAATGGTGAGTTGAGAATATGTATGGACCCCAAAGACCTAAATGAGAGTATAAAGCGTGAACATTATCAAATACCTACACGTGAAGAGATCATCAGTGAAATGTCAGGTGCAAGCTACTTCACAAAGCTTGATGCTTCACAAGGCTTCTGGCAGCTGAAACTGGATGAAAGCAGTACAAGGTACTGCACCTTTAATACGCCCTTCGGCAGACACTGCTTCCTCAGACTGCCTTTTGGAATAAAGTCAGCACCTGAAATATTTCACAGAGCGATGGAACAGATCATCGAGGGCTTGGATGGTGTCCGAGTCTACATTGATGACATCATCATATGGGGATCCACAGCCCAAGAGCACAATGAGAGACTGAACAGAGTTATGGAGCGCATACAAAAGTATGGACTAAAACTCAACAAGAATAAATGTGAGTTTGGTGTTCAAGAGATTCTGTTCCTAGGAGACAAGCTGTCTGCACGTGGTGTCCAGCCAGATCAAGAAAAGATACATGCATTACGGAACATGCCAAGGCCCACAGACAAAACAGGTGTGCTACGCATCATTTTGATGGTCAATTTCATCGGTAAACTTATTCCCAATCTGACTGCAAAGACATCATGCATACGAGAGCTTCTGCACAGAGACTGTGATTTCAAATGGACAGTGAAACATGAGCATGAGTGGCAAAAACTCAAAAACACACTGACCACAGCACCTGTGTTGGCATTTTATGACCACACGAAGAGGATCAAAGTGTCAACAGATGCTTCTAAAGATGGTATCGGAGCTGTTCTACTCCAGGCTGAGGGTGAGCACTGGAAACCGGTAGCCTATGCATCTCGAGCTATGACAAAATCTGAATGTCGATACGCACAGATCGAAAAAGAATGTTTGGGAATGGCATATGGTTTGGAGCGGTTTCATAGCTATGTGTACGGCCTGCCGTCTTTCACAGTCGAAACGGATCATCGACCGCTGGTTGCCATCATTAAAAAGAATTTGAATGAAATGTCTCCACGGATTCAGCGGTTAATGATGAAGATGCAGAGGTACGATTTTGAACTGATATATACTCCAGGTAAACACCTAGTCCTCGCTGATGCCCTATCCAGAGCGACGTCCGGCAGCTGTGTGAGTGCCACAGACGAGGACATACAGTGTCATGTGAACATGGTGTCTGCTACACTGCCTGGGTCTGACACAAAATCAAGACAAATAGCTGAGGCTACAACAAAGGATGCTGAGCTGCAGGTCATGAGGAATATGGATGAGGGATGGCCGGCTGGTTCATGTCCACAATTCTACCATGTCAGAGGTGAGCTCAGTACTGTGGATGGTCTGCTGTTGAAAAAGGACAGGATTGTTATACCACAGGCTTTGAGAATGGACATGTTGCACAGGATACATGAAGGCCATCTCGGCATGGAAAAGTGCAAAAGGAGGGCGAGAGTGTCGGTTTTCTGGCCCGGACTGAATAAAGACATTGAAACACTCGTAAATAGATGTGAAACATGCCAGAAACACAGGAACAAGCAGAGCAAAGAGCCTATGGTGGTTGCGGAGGTGCCAACTGCACCGTGGCATAAAGTAGGAATGGACTTGTTTCATCTCAGAGGTAAAGACTATTTAGTGGTAGTGGATTATTACTCAAACTTTCTTGAGATGGCGCTGCTAACAAGCTCAACGTCAGCCTGTGTCATAACGCATGCAAAATCCATCTTCGCCAGGCATGGCATTCCACACACTGTGGTGAGTGACAACGGCCCCTGTTTCAGCAGCAAAAAATGGCAGAAGTTTGCAGAGCAATATGATTTCAAGCACGTGACGTCAAGCCCACACTATGCACAGTCAAACGGGCAAGCGGAAAAAGGAGTTCACATTCTCAAGCAACTCTTAAAGAAAGCAGCTGACAGCAACTCGGATCCGTATTTGGCTTTATTGAGCTACAGAGCATCACCTCTTCAGTGCGGTCTATCACCAGCTGAGCTGCTGATGAAGAGGAAGCTCCGAACAACCTTGCCCAGTCAATTGAACAACAGAGCAAAGCAAAAGAATACCTTAAAGATTGAACATAAACTACGACAACAGAAGATGATGCAGAAGTCATTCTATGACAGAGCAACCAAGCATCTTCCTCCACTGACTAACCAACAACACAGTCAGGATTGAGGATGCTGATGGATGGAGTACCAAAGCAACGGTCCTGCAAGAAGTTGCTCCACGATCGTACACTGTGAGAATTGATGATGGACAAATCCTCAGACGCAATCGTCGCAGTCTGTTAAAGACTCCTCAAGGGACTGTTGGTGAGTTCAGTGTAACCTGTGGTGAATCTCAGGTCATTCCCACACCTGATATGGACTGTAACACTGACTCTCACCCGCCTACTCCAAAGGAACCTGAGTTAAGAAGGTCCACAAGAGAAATCAGAAAACCTGATAGACTGAACTTATTAAAAAAATAAATAAATAAATAAAATTCAATATGCATGTTAAAGATGTTGATCGAAATGTATACTGAATTATGTTGTGAATGTGTTCCAGATGGCTTAGTATTGGTTTAGATTTGAGTTAGTCTAACCTATCTGATAAACTGTTTATTCTATGTGTCAGAGTTATAGTGAATGATAACTTGTTAAAATAACAGACACAGTTAATGTAATAATTCGTGTTAAAACATTTTGTTTTAGAAAAAGGGGGATGTTATGATTGGATGTTATTACATGTGTGACCGCTAGGCGGCCTGGTTTTGTGGTCACCTTACTGAGCTACGGTGTGATAGAATGAGACTGTATGAACACACATGTATGTAGTAGAGAACGGGAGTTATTAAAGCAAAGTTACTTGCTATCAACACGGCCTCATCCTTCAAACACGAACATGACAAAGACCAGCCGGGTAAAGAAAGAGAGGGAGACGGGACAGAGAGAGGATGGAGGACAGAGAGAGGAGAGCACACAAATGACTAAATATAATGACCATATAAACATAAACATAAACAGATGGAGGTAGCAGCACTGAGATGAGATGGCCAGAGGACCAGGTCGCCAATCATCATGACAGTCGGCACCCCGAACACATCCACACACACACACAAGGAGGAGAACCCCGGGATGGCCAAAGGATGGAACTGCAAGTCAGCATGAAACCCAGGGTACTCTGACCTGCAAATAAACAGAGAAAAAAAATGGGGGCAAAACAGCACAACAAACCACAGGAAAGTAAAGAATATGTAACACAGTTACAGTAACACGGTGCTCCCAATAAATTATGAATGAGCTTGAGGAGGAGGAGGAAGGGAGGAGGAAAGGGAAGGAAAGGGGGAAGAGCAGTAGAGACACCACTCAGCAGATCATGTTGGCGTCCCCCTGCAGCGTAGGCCTATAGCAGCATAGCTATGACGAAGCTGTGATTAAGACGAGCTACTCTAGTCTGAGCTACTACAACTATGGCTGTAACTATTAGCCCCTACACACTATAGTTTAGACTAACTGTAGGAAACAGAAATGTTTTCAATTTAGTTTTAAAGATGGAGATGGTGTCAGCCTCCTTAACCCAAAATGGTAGCTGGTTCCATAAAAAAGGTGCCTGGTAGCAAAAGGCCCGTCCTCCAAACTTACTTCAACAATATCAACATTATCAACAATATCCATGTTATCAACTGTATCAACAGTATCAACGGTATCAACGTTGTCAATGGTGTCAATGGTGTCAATGGTGTCGACGGTGTCGACGGTGTCAATGGTATCAACGGTATCAACGGTATCATCGTTGTCAACAGGTATCAATGGTGTCACTGGTATCAACAATATTAACAGTGTCAACGATGTCAATAGTATCGCACGTTATCAACTGTATCAACGGTGTCAACGTTATCAACGGTGTCAACGTTATCAACGGTATCAATGGTGTCAAGGGTATTTAACGGTATCAACGGTGTCAACGGTGTCAACGTTATCAACGGTGTCAACGTTATCAACGGTATCAACAGTTATCAACAGTATCAACAAAATCAGTCTTCAATATGCAGCCTTACTCAAGGACTTTTACACAGGAAGTCAGCTGGTTCATTGTTGTCCAGTTAAAACCAGTTACTAATCCAGTCTGCTCCAACATGGGGCAGAACTCACATTCAGCTTTCCAGATGTGCGTCTTTCTCTCCTCTATAACTTCCTCCAGTTATACCAGTAGAAGCAGACGGCTGGATGTGGATATCTCCTTGTTGTTGATGGACAAATAAGTTTGCCTGCAAACATGTCATATTATCTGCGGTAACCAGCGACAACGACAGAACGGTTGGGGGAAATGTGTTTTGCATGTCGCTGTGTTTGCTGATATCGGCGTGGACAGAACATCGTATGGGCGGGAATATTGTACGAAGTCGACAAGAATTCTGCAGAAATCCAAGGACAAAGCACTGACTGCCTTTGCAAAAAAACATCTCTATTTACATTAATATGCTTGTCAAGCTGTCACAAAGTGATACATTAATGTTTGTGTAAAGAGATAAGAAGTTCTTGTTTCCGATGTTCGAATTTAGTTTGATGCCTTTGGTTCATTTATGCCGTAAAATGTGTTTTTAAAAAAATCTCATTGATTTCCTGTCTTCTGCGAGAGAGATGCACTGGAGAACCTGAGGGATTTTTACCAAATTATGTTCCGTCTATTGTCAGAACAAATAAACAAATAAAGGTGAGCCACCACTGCTTAACGTTCGTCCGCTCAGTCGCAGACAGAAGATGGTCAACCCACAGTGGGCAGAAGAAACCAGCGCCAGAACGAGAAGAAGAAAGGTGTGCAGAGGGTTTGAAGCTGCTTATGATCCAAAAATACAACATCAGAAAAAGATGTGGTGGCAGCATGATGCTACGGGCCAGCCTGGCCTCCCGTGATTCACGTAGTCGTGTTGCAATTACGGGACTACGCGGTCAAGAACTTCACCGTCCTAAAACACACTGTAAAAACTGTTGCCTAGCTCTAACTAAAAAAAAATAAGGCAACATTTTCCAAGCAATTTTTGAATGTTTAGTGAACTTATTCATATTTTGAGTAAGGATAACTTAATGTTATGCATTTTTTATGAATGCAAAAAGATAAAGTTGTGTTTGCAGAAAAAGCCAATAAATAGAGTAAAATCAATGTAAAAGCATCAGCATATTTAACACACAAAACTTAATTAAAATATGTATCATTTAAATTAAAAAGAAATGTCATATTCCCTATTTTATTAAGTTTGACCAGTTCATGCTTTCTTTCTTTTGAAAATGGGAACTGCTTAAAATAATTAGTTAGCATAATATTAATAAAGACATCAAATTTCCATCTTTATTTAATCATAACGCCATTCAAACTGAACTGGACAGTCAAGAATGCCCATATTAAGTGCATAGAAGAATATAGTGAGAATAAGAATAGAGAATATAATAAGAATATAGTGCAGAACTACAGACAGAGAGACCCACGTGCAAACAAGCTGCAGGAAAGACCAGGCAAAGAAACGCAGCGTAGGAAACTCATTCCTGAGTGACAGTTATCATCTGCAGCCAACACCCGAACTGAAGGAACAATACAGCTGTCCTTCATGCTCAAGCGTGTTCATGAATAAAAGTTCCCGCAGCGAAACCGATAACGTGGCCTTCACATCACTGTGAGCAAGATTACCATCCAGATGCAGAGCTTTGATAAAATGTTCAGGATATTTTGGTTCATTACAGCTGTTTCACTCAATAAACAGCTGGAGCAGCTCGTTTTACTCCACCGCAGAAAGAAGGAGTACGATGTGATGATGAAGATGAAACAGCTGCTGTCAAAGCTCAAACTGTTAAAAAAAAAAAAAAAAAAAAGAAAGAAAGAAAGAGAACACTGTCATTTTGAGGAAGTTATAGTCATAGCTTCACCCTGCACACATCTGCTCCGATTATTCTTTGTTTCCAGCATCACGTGCTTCCGTGCATCATCACGACGGAAAATACACCAACGTACTGCTGAAAACCCTTTTTTCACACCTTCAGCTCATGTCAGCACATTTGACAAAACCAGGAATCAATTAGCTAAGAATAACTCTGGCGCAGACTCTGATCACAGAGATGCTCCCTGCAGCCAGCAGCGCAGTGCTGCAGAGCTAGGGTTAGGATTAGGGTTAGGATTAGGATTAGGATTAGGATTAGGGGTTAGTATTAGGGTTAGGTTAGGGTTAGGATTAGGTTAGGTTAGGGGTTTTAGGGTTCGGGTTATTAGGATTAGGGTTAGGAGGTTGGTTTCGGGTTAGGTTAGAGATTAGGGTTAGTTATAGGATTAGGGTTCGGGGGTTTAGGGGGTTAGGGGTTAGGATTAGGGTTAGGATTGTTATGGTTAGGGATTTGCGGCATAGGATATAGGGTTAGGGTTAGTGCGCTTTCAGGGTTCGGTGACAGTTATCATCTGCAGGAACTGAAGAACAATACAGGTCTTCATTCAAGGTTCATGAATAAAAGTTCGGCGAAAAGATTGGCCTTCACATCACTGGAGCAAGATTACCATCCAGGCAGAGCTTGATAAATGTTCAGGATTGGTTCTTACAGGTTTCACTCGATAACAGCTGGAGCAGCTCGTTTTACTCCACCGCAGAAAGAAGGAGTACGATGTGATGATGAAGATGAAACAGCTGCTGTCAAAGCTCAAACTGTTAAAAAAAAAAAAAAAAAAAAGAAAGAAAGAAAGAGAACACTGTCATTTTGAGGAAGTTATAGTCATAGCTTCACCCTGCACACATCTGCTCCGATTATTCTTTGTTTCCAGCATCACGTGCTTCCGTGCATCATCACGACGGAAAATACACCAACGTACTGCTGAAAACCCTTTTTTCACACCTTCAGCTCATGTCAGCACATTTGACAAAACCAGGAATCAATTAGCTAAGAATAACTCTGGCGCAGACTTGATCACAGAGATGCTCCCTGCAGCCAGCAGCGCAGTGCTGCAGAGCTAGGGTTAGGATTAGGATTAGGATTAGGATTAGGATTAGGGTTAGGGGTTAGGATTAGGGTTAGGATTAGGGTTAGGATTAGGGGTTAGGATTAGGGTTAGGTTAGGTTAGGATTAGGGTTAGGAGGTTAGGGTTAGGTTAGGGTTAGGATTAGGGTTAGGGTTAGGATTAGGATTAGGATTAGGATTAGGGTTAGGGTTAGGGTTAGGGTTAGGGTTAGGGTTAGGGTTAGGTTAGGGTTAGGGTTAGGGTTAGGGTTAGGGTTAGTTAGGGTTAGGATTAGGGGTTAGGATTAGGGTTAGGGTTAGGATTAGGGTTAGGGTTAGGGTTAGGATTAGGGTTAGGATTAGGGTTAGGGTTAGGATAAGGGTTAGGGTTAGGATTAGGGGTTAGGATTAGGATTAGGATTAGGGTTAGGTTAGGGTTAGGGTTAGGATTAGATTTAGGGTCAGGGTTAGGGTTAGAGTTAGGGTTAGAGAGCTGAACCACAGCAGCGGGTCCACATGGACTGTTCTGACCGGACTTCAGGTAAACCAGTAATGCTGAGTTTCCTGAGTGGCTGTTCGTCTTCATGTCCGGGGTTCGCCCACTGTGTCCGCAGGTATTGGCTTTAGGATAAGCAGGTATAGCAGCTGAAATGAAGACTGAAGACAGCCTACTGTCCTGCAGCGCTCCCTTTAAATCAAATAAACGACCCACCATCTGTTTTTGACGGTTCGAAGCCTTTCATGAAACCCGCTCTGAAAGCAGAGCTATTCAGTTCCAGGCTGAATGCAGGTCTTCAATAGAAAGCATGTTTGTAAGTCGTTCTTCATCTATGGAGGTTTGTAGTGATGGTAATTTTCCATAAGGAGCCTGACTGTCCACCACCAACGTCATTTAATCAGCATCAAGGCTGCCTATTCACATGCTGTCATTTTCGCCTGTTCAAGAGCGCATTCATGCAGCCGCCGTTGAGGCCGAACTGCTTTATAGAGCCTTCGCTTCATTCAGACGCCCATCCCCAGCTCACAATCAGCCCGAAGTTACAGCATCAGCTCATGTAACTCTGAAAGTCTCACAATGCCGTCAGCCGTGTGCAAACACAGGGTGACGTAAATGAAAGTTGCACTCTCTTTTGTTTTGGTCGTCATCGCCGCCGCCGCCTTGTGATTAATTCTGCGTCTCCGTTTGATGAGGCGAAAACGTGTAACGTGACTCTCCACCCATCAAGAAGGTTTATTTATGGTCCTGATGGCAGCTTCTCTTAACGGCTGCTATGGTTACCTTCACACCAGATATGGTGCGGTGCTCAGGTTGGCGGTGTTGTTGTCGCTTGTGCGCTCACCTCACTTTTGTCTCATAACAGATCTTTTTCATTGGTGGAGGTGTGAGGCGTCACCAAGGAGCTGGTGGGAGGGAGGGAGGGGACGGGGGCGCTGCGTTAGCGTGGAGGTGTGTGTGCGCCATGAGGACGATGTTGATCGTGATCCGAGGAAAAGCCCGAGGAGAGGTCACGGGTTACCTCTCAAACACCGTCGGCCGCCGTGTCACAGTCGCTGAGCGCTTGTGGACGCGCAGCAGCTTGTTGCTGACAGGAGAGCAGAGAAACATCACGGTTTTATGCTCACTGAACACAACGGTGCTGTAAAGCACAACATGGAAGATAACACCAGGCTTTTACAGCGCCGTTCGTGTGTGTGTGTGTGTGTGTGTGTGCGTCCAGCAGCATGTGGGAGTTGTAAGATACGATGAGATGCAGGTGTCTCCAGGTTACTGGGGAATGTAAATGCAAACACGGCTGCTCAAACAGAGCATTTATAAAACCCGGGGCTGCACACATCATCGCCTTCTGCGTGCATGTGTGTGTGCGTGTGCGTGTGACGGTCGGAACGATTTGCAAGTGGACGATATGTAACGAATGCTGGAATGTTTTTGTAGAACGTTTCTGGTTTAGAAGTTACGAGGTTGCCAGGCAGTAACACCCACTGCTGTACAACCAAACTGCAAACGCAGTCCCGTTACGCTGCACGTGAAAGCGACTGTGATTATGTATACAGTGATCCCTTATTTTTCGTGGTTAATATGGACCGGCGCCCCCGCGTAAATCAAAATCTGCGAACTGGAGCCGGAGCCCCCCGAGCCTCAATAATGTGTTTAAAATATGTTTAAAAACCGTAAAAAAGTAGCGAGACACTGCAGCTAAACAAGACAAAGGCTCAACTGTGGTCTTTCTGTTTCCTTCACAGCCTCTGGTCTCTGAACCGTTGTAAAGAAACCGCTGGTATTGTGCTATTTTTGGCTCGTAATTAGCGGCTAACACGCTAACAACAACATAAGAAACAGTCTGGTTTTCTCTGCATGGAACGAGCATTTTATTCTGGCACTGCAGGAACTTGTAACATCACACAGGTTGTATTGTTGGGCTCCTGTCGGTTAACAGAGAATGTAAATCTATACACGCTGGGCTGCTGTTGATGCTCACTACACTTTTCATCTAACCCCGTTTTCATTCTGCCGTCTTACGACACACACACTACATTACCCATAAGGCCACATCATTACCCATAAGGCTACCTTCTTAAAGGGGCCAGGCTGGCTCACAACATTTCTTCACTGTGAGAGAACACGCACAACATCCTGTGATGTTTCCGCAATTTTAAAAATTTTTTAAATTATATTATATATTTCTGAAAAATCCGCGAATAACTAAAATCCGTGGAACTTAAACCACAAATTGGCAAGGGATCACTGTAAATGAATAAATGATGGGCAGCCCGAGGACCGTCGCCTCCTCTCTTAAATCCTGTCTGTGTCTTTTTCTTTGTTTGGCATATTCCTCTTGTTCTTGTGAGGGTTTCCTCCAGGTTCTCCCTGTGAGGGACCCATCACCTTTCCAGGGTTGTTCCCCATCTCCTACTTGATGACAGCCGTTGCTGAAAATATGAGAAGAAAAACAGAGAACAGTGAAAACTTTCAACTGTTTTCTTGGTAAGGATTTTTAGATAGCTTGTAGGTTTTTAAGAAAAAGTAAACCTGGCAATCCGTTCATTGGTATTTATCCAGGACCAGGTCACAGAAGCAACGGGCCGACCTCCCTCTCTCCAGCCATCTCCTCCAGCCCCAGTGGTGGAGACAAAGAGGTCTTCCTAAGCAGCCTAAGAGATATAGGCCCTGATCGTACCCTTTCCGCTAGCCGCTACCCACAAATTGCAAATATAGGAACCTCCACTAACCGCTAATGCAATCTTCCACTTGCTAAAGCCGCTACCCAATATACCGACTCCCTTACTCACTTTGTAGGTGTGGCAATGGGCGTGTCTCTTGCCCTTTCCGCAAACTCTGTATCTCGCGATCACAGGTTTGGAGTTGGAGTTGCAACCCACATCTCGGCGCGTACAAGAGCACGTCCAAATGGCTTCAGTGTGCGTCCACCTGGTCACATGTGGATGTGCACAAACGTGCAAATAAACTCTTGTATAAAAAGCGTGATTTGTCCTCAGTTGAACCCCTGAGAAAATAGCAGAGATCGTCTTAAACTGTTTCCTCGCCAGTTAAACCACAGATGACCAGAGCGTGTTTACTGGGAGTACACCAACTATCTGGGACTTTCAGGTAGCTGATAGGAATTGACTGTGTAAAAATATTTATATGTATATATCAGTGCAGAGGATGAGGAGGAAGGAAGAGGAGGAAGCTCTACAGCAGAGTCCCAGACGAGCTGCTGCTCTGATTTGGATGAAAAGACGCTCCATAGCGATTAGCGGGTAGCGCAACCTGCTCTTAAAGGCAATGGCTACTGACGCACTGATTGGTTTAACAGGTGGAACGCCCTAACCACTCCCATGCATAATATAGCAGGTAGCGCAGGTAGGTTTAGGAAGGTGGAAGATTGCGTTCTTTGCAGGGGAACGCCCTTCCCGCTACCGGCTATCCCTTAAGAGCAGAACTGATGGAAGATCGGGCCCATAATCTCTCTAGCAGGTCCTGGATCTGCCCAGCTCCTTCTATGACCACAACATCTGCCCTGGAGGGCCGTCGGCAGGCATCCTGCAGGCATCCTGCAGGCTACCTCAACCAGGTGGTTTAATCTGAGCCCTTCCTGGATGACTGAGCTCCTAACTCCATCACCATGAATGAGTCCAGCCAACCTTTGTAGAGAGAGGTCATTTCAGCTACTTCAGCCACTGAGCACAGTTCAGGATGTGGGAGCAGGAGCACAGATGAGCTGGGAAGGGAAATGCTTTCTCCTTTCATCTGCACCGCCGCTCCCGTCTGTCAACGAGACCCCGAGACACCTGAACTCCTCCACGTAAGGCCGTGACTTAATCACAGCTAGGAAACCTGCAGATCCAGCTGCTGCTCCATCCAAGTCAGAGAACCAGATTTATGCTCCCTGGACAGCAGAGGCAGCGTCCCAGCCGTTAACACACAGCGCTTTAACGAGTCCCACCTCTGACCCAGCTCTGCTCACACCAGCCGACCTCGGCGCCACCGTTGGCTGGTCGTGCTCGCCGTGGGAGTTTAGTAGGGCTGTGTAGCAATACACTAATCTCACAATACGATACACGATATTTGGCTCATGATACGATATATATCGATATTCATCTTACTATACATCAGTTTTCTGAAAGATTTTAAAGGGACAAAGTGATTTTGGTGACATCTTGTGAGCGTTCCAATGACTTTGTTTGAATTAACTGAACTGAAAGCATCAATTACACATTATATGGCTGACAGGCAGCTTGAAAATGCTGGACAAAATGAATAAAAGATGTGTTGAGAAAAATAGTTTCATTTATTTAAACTGTGCAAATTGTTGCTTTCAAGATTTAAAGGTGGGACACGGAGGTTTTGAAAGAAGCTTAGAACAGGGGCGATTCTAGGGTCAGAGCTTTAGGGGTGCTGAGCAGCCAATGAGCCCCACCACAACCCACAAGTAACGTTAGTGAGAAGAGGACGATACCATTTGGCGAGGTCGGTTTCCTTTTTTATTCTTTAAATATAAACTTAAACCACAAACTATGGATTAAGTTTTGGACATTATCTAAGCCTGTCAAATGCAAACTAAAATTTTAGAATAACAACATTTCTTACTCCAGGTTTTTGAGGTGCTGGATTTCAATTTCAATTTGCTGAAGCAAAAAAAAACCCTAAAAAAGGGCTAGCCTCGCCCATGGCATATCATAACCCACAGCTGAAAAATCAATACTCTCTGGGGAAAAATATCGATATTAATGCTGGGCAAGAACATTAAAACAGGTAATTTCTGAGGTAACAGCAGAAACTTTTAACGGGGAGTTCAACTTGTCAGTTGTTACAAATAACCTTGTTTCTGTTGAATCCTCCGTCTGGGAGAACTTTAAAATGAAAATGTCCATGTTAAAGTTCAGTAACTTTACCAATCCGTAATTATCTGTGTATCATTTGTTTTTTTCCATTTTCAATTGTCAATCAAAATTAAAAAAATTAAAAAAGTGACTTTTTTAAAAAGTGACATTTTTTTTCCACAAAAAAACAAAAAAAAAAAGCCTGTTTTTTTTATATTTCAATTTTAGCAAACAGGCCACGGGACCGAATTTGTTTTTAATATTTTATTGTCTGGTGACCCAGAAGTGGCTTTGTTTTATAATCAAGAAATAGACTTTCTGTTGTCATTACACATCTGTGCCACTAGATGGAGCCGCACTGCAGTAACCAGCTAGAGAACAGCAGGACAGTGAACACATGGAGCAGATCTGATGGAACATGGAGGAATGACGCGATCGTCTTGAACAAAGACGTGAAAGTTTTTTTTTTTCCAGACATTATTGTTAATATTGCTTCCTGAGTTTCTACCCGAACTGTAAAGTTCACAGATTTTTACCGTTCTCCATGTCTGTTTTAGCTTTTCCAGTTTACCTGCAAATTGTCTTCCGGTTCTGCAGCAGCCAGTAACAGACTTTTCAAAACAAAAGCATGTGAGCAACATGTGTTAACGCGAGATAAAATAAATGTTGGCGTTAATAAATTAATTAATTTATTACAATTAATCAATAAATGAGTGCGTTAACACTATAATAACGCGTTTACTTGCCCAGCCCTAATCGATATATATTGCAGAATCGATAAAATCGCTCAGCTCTAGAGTTTAGGTTCCAGTGTGCATCTGTGATCTCACATCTTTTGTTTTAGTGAGAGCGAACTCAGCTCTGCTGTTGCTGTTTGCTGAAGCCTTGAGTTGCTCTCCAGTCCACATTACAACCAGTAATCTTCAGATATCTAGTTATATCATAGTTCGGTATCTATTCATCTATCCATCCAGCTATAACCCTGTAGTAAAAACATACGCAGACGCCGTTGCATTCATGTGAAATTAGCTCAGTTTATGTGACACATATATACAGTATTTACTATAAAACGCCGGTCCTTGACAAGGTCGGCAGGAAAATATTGGCTTTGTCCTAAATACCGTCATCAGCGTGTGTGCGTGTACGCGAGTGAAAAGCCTAAGGAGTGGATTAATGATTTATTGGAAAAAAACAGCAGAAACAAACACAGCCGTGTCCTTCAGGAGGTGAGCGAAACATCACCGTTTCATTTGGTTTGTTGGAGCGGAAACTTATGTGGCCGTTGCCCAGAGATCCTCCGCTGTCTGAATAACAGCAGCCACAGCAGATATATATATAAAAAAAAAAAAAAAAGGAATAAGCTCTCTTTGAATCCAGTAGAAACACAGTGGCAGCTGCGATGAAAACATCTGACTGAGTTTTTCTGTTTCCACCTCTGTCCTGATCTCAACTAGATCTTCTTATCCTGTTATCTTCATCCAGGTTCAGGCTCATTTTTTGTTCATGATGGTCTGGCTAACATCTGATCACACTAGAGGTCTTCACGGGTCCACTTTCATGGACCTGAACCCGAATGGACCTGTGAAAATTCGACCAGACCCGAGCTATTATCATAAGTCCGGGGGTCCGAACCCGAATGAACCCGCAAGATTTGGACCCAGAACCGACCCGACCCGAGTCTTTAGTCTTCAACCACGAACCGAACCAAGTTACCCGAATAGAACCGAGACAATCCAGCCCATAGTTGCTCATGTTAAAGTTGTCTGATGTTGAATAAAACTTGATTTTCTTACCTAAAGTTGTCTTCTTCTACCGGTTCAGTTGCTACATAGGCTACGTGATGTAAACAACAATAAATCCACATCGTTATTTTCTTTGTGGATACAGATGCTATTGGTAGCAACTGCTAACACTAATAGGCTACACCGGTCAGGACGTGTCGTAAATATGTTCTATCATCCAGCGTTGTCATGTTGGTGATCCGTTGTGTTTTACAGCTGCCGGGCAAACCGCTAATAACACGCTACGGCAACACGATTGTTTCATGACAAATACGCCACGTTAATGAATAATTAATTAAACTGCCCCGAGTCCTGACATTGGCTGCCACCACCAATATCTTTACTTCTCTGGAGTAAACGCGGACCCAGCCTGTCAGAGAGCACCGACCGGACCCGAGACTAACTGTACCGATTCTGACCCGAACCCGGAGTCACGTCTTTAGAATGGACCCGAGACCCGATTCGGGTCGGGTCGGAACCTCGAGTTTTCGGGTTGTTCCAAAGACCTCTAGATCACACGAATCTAAAACTGCAAACAGTTGGGTTTTTTTTTGCTTGTTTTATTTTTGAAGAGTTTCCTCTTTGACAGTGAAAAGCTTTTAAAGACTTTGACCAAGGTGATGGAGCAATGACAAGCACTGGTAATGTTTTAGAAGAGGTATTGACACAAATAAAAGCAGGTTAACTTCAAGAGACTGGACACCATTTGAATTTTCTTTTCATATTTGATCAACTCCATGAGTCAAAAGACGAAAGAACCACCTTCAGCAGTGATAGCGTCAACCAGATTTTATTCTTTTAATTTTTGTATGACTGTTAGATGAGAATTTGGATATATTCTCACTCGTAAGAATTGTTATTATTGTGCACTGGTGAAGCAGTCTGTTCGGTTGTTAAACAAGGCACTGACAAAAGACGGAGGTGCAAAACGAGTTTATTTGCTAGCGTCAAAACTTAGCTACTTGATGGAGCCGGTACAATAACAACCTGTGGCCTCAAATCAACAGGAATCGAGGCTAGAAGTCAACGGCCTTAAGTCATGACACAGCATGACACAGCAGTTTTAGCAGATTTATGCCTCAGAATGGATTCCTAACATTACAATGACATCATCTGTTTCAGTGTGCGATGGACTGGTGACCCGTCCAGGTGAACCCCTGCCTTTCACCTGAAGAGAGCTGGGACAGACTCCAGAGGATCCTCGTGACCCTGGAAAGGACTAAACAGCTGTGGATGACGGATGGATCATCGGTTTCTGACATCTTTGTGGATACGTCGTGGTCCACTCAGTGTCTCCGAGGCTTGCAGACGTTGGTTCTTCTCTGTTCTGGCGGTTCTGGTGTAGATTTGCTGGTGTGTTCGGGGTCACCGTCCGGTCACGGCCCAACGTCACCTGATGTTCTTCACATGCGCCTCCTGTCGGTGTTCTCCCGGGTCTCTCCCGGGTCTCGTAGCTGCAGGACCAGCCCAGACCATCATCCCTCCACCACCGTGCCTGACAGTGGGACTGAGGCGTCCAGATGTGTCCAGATGTTTTCATCGTTCCAGAGCTCCTGTGGTTTGTCCAGATGACTCGTTACCATGTTCTTTTTAGAGAAAAAGATTTCTTTCTGGTATATTTTCAGAACAAGGTGCATTTGTTCTTTGTTTTTACTAATTCTGTGTCATGAACCTAAAACATCAGCTTGTTCACGTGAAGCCTGCAGGGTTGTGGGTGTTTCCTAATTTACCTGAAGACTCTGTAGTTCAGCTGCTGCATCTGGTTTAGTTGATGAGCCGATATGCTGTTAATCTTCATGACCCTATTTACCTTATTTTAATACCTGAGTTATATTTATTAAGTTGCTCCTTATAAAACCTGAGAATGAAACGAAAGTCCTCGATCTTTTTTTTTTTTTTCACATAACTGCATCAAGGTCTGAGACAAGAGAGGTCAATAAATGCAGAAAGCATCCAGTGCAGACAAGCGGCGCTTCAGTCATCAGCAGATCAAGAGGCAGACAACAGACGGAGGGAGGGACGGAGAGAAAACCCACTCAGGGTTGCCTGGGAACCTTTCAGCGCCACGGCAGAAACTCATTACAAATGAGATAACATGTCGCTCCGACACTTCACACTTGACCCGTCGGAGATGAAGAGACGCAGACGAGAAGAGCAACACGCAGACGCAAGAGCTTCTTCACCGTTTGGAGACACGACTGAAGGAAACGGGAAACGGGCCTCGGCATTGTGCTGACCGCACGATCAGTGGATCTCACTTTGAACACCACACAGGGATTTGCATTACACGCACTTCAAAGGTGATTCTTCTTTTTTGACCATTAAAAGGCAATAAAACTACCGACTGAGCAACTGCCTATGGCAGCATCGTAGGTGTCCTGAGACGACCGGAGGGAGTTAATGCAGCTCAAAGGAACTTCTGCCATTTTTAGCTCGGTGGGTCCCTCCTCAGGTGTGGAGGTTGTAATGTTTGGTACCGGATAGCGTTTAAACTTTATTGTGAAGGTCACCAGTATTATTTTGATGAGCACCAAGAACCGGATGTAATGGAAAAACTAGTGGAATGGACAAAAAAATAAAGGACGTGCAAGACGAAGAATGAGAGAAGTCTGGTGTCCAGTTATTGCATAGATGTAGCTATAATACCCCTCGTATATAGTCATATCACAACATGGTGTCAGAGTAATAGTCGTACGACTACGGACTCGCGAAGAAAAAGAAAAAAGAAAAGAAAGACGACAATTAAGAAAAGTTGAAGATGGAGGCATTCGGCGTACCCACCCCGAAAATGGATTGGGATTCATCCAATTTGCCGAATGTGGGGAAAGTTACAAAACACGCCAACATTTACTCCAAGGTAAGTTTACTTTGTTTATTAGATGATTGATTTAACCACCGTTTAGTAAAAGTAATGTGATTTAGCGGCAGGGAGGGTGATGAGTGCTCTGTTAGCATTAGCATTAGCTCTGGTCCATATGTCTGTCCCACACCAGAGCTATGTTAACATCAGACAGTCGCAGCATTGTATTAATATAATTAATAAAGTACGTTAACATCACTAGCCTCACCTTATACCTAACAAAATAAATATCCAGGGCCATATATATTTGTAGACAACGAGGCAGGCTAGCGAGTTAGCCGGAATGCGAACGGAGAGATGTTTTCACTCATCACCCTCCCTGCTGCTAAATCATATTACTTTTACTAAACGGTGGTTAAATCAATCATCTAATAAACAAAGCTAACTTACCTTGACGTAAATGTAGGTGTGTTTGTAACTTTCCCCACGTTCAGTTGATTGTGTGGACGGACACATAACTGAACCAAAGCCTGCAGATTTCCACTGTTTGTTTTATCTTGTTAAAGAGAATAAAAATGTCCCTCCAAACATTCTGGACACCTCGAGTCACTGTTGCAGGTCCCCAGTAGCAATATTTCACCATGGCGTTATTCTAGTGTAATGTAAATATGGTTGATAGGCATCGGAAAAATGGCAAAATAACATTGTCCTTAATGGAGGAGCAGCGAGAATGTCCGACCTAGCAACAGTAACTAGGGAGAGGGCTGTGCTTACCGAAAGGTCAATTACACAAACAGCGATGAGATCGTCAGGGACCGCATAGTTTTCGCTATCAACTCACCTAGAGTACGCGAAAAACTGCTTAGCCAAGGACCGGAGCTCACGCTCGAAAAAGCAATCGATATAGCCCGCTCCCACGAGCTATCAAAAGCGCAGCTAAGGGTTATGGCGAACGACAGCCATGAGATACATGCAATACACCGCAAATCTGGAAAAACAAGCTTCACAAAACGTGCTATTAAATACAATGACGACCCAAAGACTCACGAATATGCATGTAGCAAGTGTGGAGGACGTAACAATAAGGCGACAGAGTGCCCAGCAAAAGGCAAACAATGCCTCAAATGCCGAAAATTCAATCATTATGCAAAAGTATGCAAAACCAAGTCTCACATTGCTGGCAGAACCGTGCAAAGAGATATCCACACAGTCGAAAGAGATGATGAAGATGATAGCCCGGAGCTATTTGTGGACACTGTTACCACAGAAAAGGAAGATGAGGAAAGCGCATACGCAGACGTTGGGTTGGGGTCACAAAACAGGAAGTTAAGTTTTAAGTTAGACACTGGGGTGCAAGCAAGCATCATACCAGTAAAAGACTTTAATGCATTCATGCCTAACGAACAACTGATGACAGACGACCGCAAGTTAACAGGTTAACAGGTAACAGGTTGGGCATACACTAGAAGTGAACGGCTACTGCAAAATAAGAAGCACATACAAAGCCAAGTCAACCGCGGAAAGGTTCTATGTAGTGAAATGCAAAGGTCCACCAATCCTAGGCTTCAAAGCCTGCAAAGCCCTGGGACTCATTAAAGTAGTATATGCGGTCGACAGTGACAAAAAGAGCAGCATCCAATCAGACAACATCCTGGATGAGTATGCAGATGTTTTCAAAGGCATTGGCGCATTTCCAGGCGAGTGCAGTTTTAGAATTGACCCCAGTGTAGCACCAGTTGTTTGCCCACCGCGGAGGATACCATTTGCCCTCAAAGATCGTTTAAAAACAGAGTTGGAGAACATGGAAAAGGACGGCATCATACGCAGGGTGACGGAGCCTACCAAGTGGGTTAATGCCTTGGTAGTGTGTGAAAAGCCCAAGACACACAAACTCAGGGTGTGCCTAGACCCAAGACCCCTAAACAAAGCCATAATGAGACCACATTACCCCCTACCCACGCTGGAAGATGTGACTTCTAAACTAGCAGGGGCAAAATATTTCAGCACCCTTGACGCCAGATCTGGGTATTGGGCCATAAAGTTAGATGAGGAGTCCTCAATGCTCACAACGTTTATCACTGTATTTGGGAGATATCGTTTCCTCAGGCTGCCCTTTGGCATTGTGTCCGCCCAGGATGAATTTCAGAGGAGGGTGGATGAGACGTACGAAGGCCTGAGAGGAGTAGCTGGCATCAAGGACGATATTGTCGTGTTCGGAAAAACAAAGCAGGAGCACGACACAAAACCTCCGTGCTATGCTCAACCACACAAGGGAGAGAGGGATACGCCTGAACCCAGATAAGTGCCGCAATTGTGTCCCTGAGGTGAGCTACTTTGGTCACAAGCTCACCACTGACGGTTTGAAACCGGACCCACTAAAGGTGAAAGCCATCAGAGACATGTCACCGCCATCTTGTGAAGCAGAGCTGGAAACTGTGCTTGGCATGGCCAACTACCTGGCGAGAGTGGCGAGATTCGCACCCAATCTAGCTGATGTGTGTGCACCACTCAGAAAACTGCTCAGACAAGATGCAGAGTTCAAATGGGACATGGTACATGAAAATGCATTTCGAAAAATGAAAGAAATCATCACAGCGGAGCCAGGGCCAGTGTTAGCCTACTTCGACCCGGAAAAGGAAGTAACACTACAAGTGGATGCGTCAAAACACGGCCTGGGTGCAACCATCATGCAAGAAGGCAGGCCAATAGCATATGCATCCAAGCTACTCAACAGCACTGAACTAAACTACGCCCAGATTGAAAAAGAACTATATGTGGTCCTGTTTGGGTGTAAGAGATTCCATGAGTACCTTTACGGGTGGAAGATAATTGTGGAATCTGACCACAAACCGCTAGAGACTATTCTCCGCAGACCTCTTGCTCTTGCTCCACCGCGCTTACAGCGCATGATGCTTGCATTGCAAAAATATTGTATAACTCTCATCCACAGACCAGGCAAAGAGATTCCAGTGGCCGACACATTGTCGAGAAATTCCAAAGTCCATACTGTCGTTAGCTCAGCTCCAGTGAGTGCTGATAGACTGAATGACCTTTTGGCCGGGCGTGGGTCAACAGATCGAGGAAATGATTAAAAAATGTGACATATGCCAAACACACGTAATTCCAATATTGAAGAACCCATGCTTTCACATGACATACCAGAGACCCCATGGGAGACAGCAGCAACAGATCTATTCACATGGAACTCAGAGAATTACATCATCATTTGCGACTACCTCAGCCGGTACTTCCAGATAGAACGCCTGCACCATATCACCACAGCTGTCATTCACAAAATGAAAGCAGTGTTTTCGAGGCATGGAATCGCCCGTCGGGTTGTCAGCGATAATGGGCCATGTTACAACTCCCAAGAGTTCAAGCAGTTTGCAGAGTCATGGGGTTTCCAGCATGTCACTTCAAGCCCACGCTACCCACAGAGCAACGGGCTAGCTGAAAAAACTGTTCAAACTGCAAAGTGAATCCTCACCAAGGCCAGAGAAGACAAGAGAGACCCATACCTCTGTTTTCTGGAATACAGAAACACACCAATCGACGGACTCAAATCACCAGCCCAGATCCTGATGAGCCGCAGATTGCGCTCCATCCTGCCTGCAACAACTCAGCAACTCCGACCCCAAGTGGCTTCCGAGGCTGCTGTCCATGCAAGGAGGGCGAGCTGCCAGCAGTGACAGAAACAACACTATGACAGATCCACCAGGCTGACGTCAACGCTGCATGCTGGAGCATCCGTCCGTTTTCAACAGGAAGATAGCACCTGGGAACCAGAGACAGTTGTCCAACCAGCTGAGAGCGGAGCTACCACATCAAAACGAGTGACGGCCAGTCGTTCAGTCGTGTACCTGCTAGACAACAATGCACCCGCTACACAACAACCAGAGGCTGGCGAGGCTGGCGAGGATGGCTCCAGCGCTACACAAGAGAGCCCAGGCGCACAACCCCATCACACCAGGTCTTTGATCCGTCACCTCGGCACATCCGCGGTCAAAGGGAAGCAGCAGAAACTGTAAAAAGCAGCTGCCTCTCTCCAAGGTCCTGATCACACAGAGCCTTGCCAACGCACAAGACCTGGACGTATCATTAAGCCGAGGCAGGTCCTCGACTAATGATTGATTGTACAGGGTGTAAGCTGATTGCTACCCGAAAAGAAAAGAAAAAAAAATTATTATGACATTGCATTGTGTTTATAGGCGTTCAAGCCTGCGAGATGTTCACAACCTGAATACTGTCAGTTATTCCAGCATTCACAGGAGTACCCTGGACTTGGTGATCTACCAAGTTTAATTGTTTGCTACTGTTGTTGTATTATTTTTCTTGTAAGTAACACTTTCGAATATACTGTTTTTACATTATGTTCCGGATTAATTGCACGCTGAGAAGTTGCAGTACAACTTTAATTGAATAGAAACATAATTTGAGAATGCCAGCTTGTTATTTGATTGTCTCCACAACAGTTTCTTCAACACCAAGAACTGGATGTAATGGAAAAACAACAAGACGAAGAGTGAGAGAAGTCTGGTGTCCAGTTATTGCATAGATATAGCTATAATACCCCTCGTATATAGTCATATCACAACAGAGGTTACATCAATGATGCTATTTAAGATTTAGATCAAGATCAATGTCAACTTTATCATCCCTCAGCAGGCACTTTGTGTTACACCCAGCAGTGAGAAACATTACAACCATGATCACAACACACATCAGGCATACAGGACAGGTTAGTGCAGGGGAAGAAAATAAAAAAATACACTCGCTTTGAACTGTAAAGGAGGCACGAGAGACGACTGAGACCCGTTGGTCCGTCACCTTGGCACATCCGCGGTCAAAGGGAAGCAGCAGAAACTCTGTAAAAAGTAGCTGCCTCTCTCCAAGGTCCTGATTCTCCGCAGCTCATTTCGTCTCTTGCTGGGTCCCTCTCAAGTTCAATTGATTCAAACAAAGTCATTGGAACACTCACAAGATGTCACCAAAAATCACTTTGTCCCTTTAAAATCTTTCAGAAAATGATGCAAATGTATCTTATGTATCTTGAATGTATCTTTTCTCTTCCTGCTCTCGGTGGAGGCAGTCGCATTTCTGTGAGCTCCCATCTATCTGTCCCTGCTGCTTCTCTTTTGTCTTGTCTGAGCTTTTTTTGGAGCCTCACTCGGCATAATATTCAAATCTCTAATTATGGATCTGATCAGCTGGTTTCTCAATGCAATTAATCAATTTTTCTCGAAGAGAAAACAGGACACAGGAGAGTCCTCCGGTCCCGATGGAATACTGGCTGGATACATCAAAGATTTTGGATGGAATCTGGGATGTCTGCCCCCCTTGTTCATTGTGGACACCAAAGTGTACCTATTGGGATTTATGATAACAGGGATTTCTGCTGTTTGGAGTTGGCGGATACCTGCTGTATCGGAAAATTTACACGGCAGCTGCTATCCTGGACACCGTCAACCTGCCTGCCGTGTGTGTTGGAGTGAGCCGCGCTGTGATCACTCAGACTGCTGCTCTTGGTGAGCTGAACCGGAAACTGGACGTGATTCTAGTGACGGTTTTGAACTCTGGCGAAATGGATTCGATCCTGGAGAAGTTCAAGCGCCGCTCAGGGAGAATTGACCTGTAATTCGGACAATTGGAGTTATTCCCGCCGAGATGGACCAGCAAAAACTTGAAGGCAGACAGAATTCATGTCAGCCTGACCGAAAACATTCTTCTCTTATCTGAATCTGGCTCCCCTGAAACGTAGCTCGCCTCAAGGCCGGCCTTCGACCTAATCTCTCCTGAATATTATGACTTTTCGACGCTCCTTCCCGAACCCCCCCTTTCCAAACAACACCTGGGGCTCCAGACCAGGAGTCCTGGCTTACGCACACACATACACATGTACACACACAACACTTCCCTCCCCCTGCCCAACTGCCTCCGCTGGCTCCTGGATGTTTTTACCCCCCCACGCTTGACGGACTGGGCACTCGAGCGCACAGACTGTTAGCTGGACACTCCCTCCCCTCCCCCCTCCTCTTTCCTGACCCATTATGATGTCTTCGTAATAAGTTTGTATGCTTGTGCTGAGGTTTTTTGTTGTGAATCCCACAACATGTGCCTCTGATCAAGGACATGTGGTGTGAGACACCTCTTTTTTATCCTCTCCCCCCCCATCCCCTATGTGATCATATTTTCTTCTGCTAAAAGTGCCCTGGCCGGAGGGTGGTGTACTTGGGCATGTGCTTAAGTGTACTGCTCTGACACGGTAGAAGCGCTCTTATAGCGCTGACCCAAGCACCGTTGACTCCTGTCCATATGTTGTTGTTTGTTGTTGTTTTCTGTATGTTTCTCTTGGAACAGTGTACTGGGAAGACAAATTTCACTGTGTTGGGACGCTGGCTCAGTGACAATAATAAATCTGATTCTGATTCTGATTCTGATTAAGATGAGTATCGATATATATCGTATCGTGAGCCGAATATCGAGTATCGTATCGCATCGCAAGATTAATGTATCGCTACAGCCCTAGTCAGGGAGTCCAAAGTTACTCGTCTTTTTTTTTAAGGGATGGGAGACCGTTGCAGAGAGAGATGGCACTTCCTAAAAGTAAGCAAATATTCTTTCAGATGAAAGTGGAACTGGTTGTAACCTGATGAAGCCTTGAGCTGAGAGGGATGAAGCTCTCCATGTGCCCTCACCCACAGCCACGACCCTCAGGAAACATCAGAGGAGGAAATTAAAACAAAAGGAGTGTAAAAGTGTGGCTTACTCTGCGAGACCGGACCGGCCACAGGTGGGGGGGCGAAGGAGAAGGAGCCTCTGAGGATCCTGAGAGGAGGTGGACAAGGTTCAGCTGTTTGGAGAATGAATGTGTCTCCAGGAAACAGCAACGCACTGAAATGAACAGTCAAAACAAGGAGGATCTCTTTTCTCTTTCATTTCTACTTTATTTCTCTTTCTGAGAACTGTCTGTGTTTCCATCTGATCCTAAAAAGAGACAAACGGCCATCCCTCTGCAGCACGACAAGGAAGAAACATCGTTATTATCACAGGGGTGAAACGCTTCAGTCACATAAAGCCCCACCACATAAAAGTCAAATTAATGATAATATAATACACATGAGCTCAGAAAAAAGATCAGAGGACTAACTTTCAATCAATTTTGTTCACTTTGAGTCTCCTCGAGAGCGTCAGGAACATCTGCAGGAGATATGTGGCGTTCTTAAGTGAACATTTCCCCTCCATGTATAAATTACACCTCCTGGAATAAAAGCATCCACTCAATGCTGCATTTAACACAACTGACTCTCCGGTTGCCATGGATATGCAATGTTCCCATCATCCTCCGACCTTGACCCGTTCTACACAGGTATGAGTACTTATCACGCTCGTTGCCACCATATTAATGCTTCACAATTAATTTAAAAATGATGTTTACTCACAAAATAAGGTTATGAGTGTTGCATGCGGAGGGGTCACCTGTGCAGCTCAAACTGCCACGAAGGTCCAGAAGGTCCAGAAGGTCCAATTATTCAGAGGAGAACCAGAGGAAAACCAGAGGAGAACCAGAGGAAAACCAGAGGAGAACCAGAGAGGAACCAGAGGAGAACCAGAGGGGAACTGGAGGCCAACCAGAGGAGAACCAGAGAGGAACCAGAGGGGAATCAGGGGAGAACCAGAGAAGAACCAGAGAAGAACCAGAGAAGAACCGGAGGGGAACCCGAGGGGTACAACAGGGGAACCAGAAAAGAACCAGAGAGGAACCAGAGGAGAAACAGAGGGGAACCAGAGGAGGACCAGAGAGGAACCAGATGGGAACCAGAGGAGAACCAGAGGAGAACCAGAGGAGAACCAGAGGGGAACCAGAGGAGAACCGGAGGGGAACCGGAGGAGAACCAGAGAGGAACCAGAGGAGAACCAGAGGGGAACCAGAGGAGAACCAGATGGGAACCAGAGGAGAACCAGAGGAGAACCAGAGGGGAACCAGAGGAGAACCAGAGGAGAACTGGAGGAGAACCGGAGGAGAACCAGAGGGGAACCGGAGGAGAACTGGAGGAGAACTGGAGGAGAACCAGAGGAGAACCAGAGTGGAACCAGAGGAGAACCAGAGGAGAACCGGTGGAGAACCGGAGGAGAACCAGAGGGGAACCGGAGGAGAAGTGGAGGAGAACCGGTGGGCAACCAGAGGAGAACCAGAGAGGAACCAGATGGGAACCAGAGGAGAACCAGAGGAGAACCAGAGGAGAACCAGAGAGGAACCAGAGGGGAACCAGAGGAGAGGAGAACTAGAGGAGAACCAGAGCGGAACCAGAGGAGAACCAGAGGCGAACCAGAGGAGAACCAGAGGAGAACCAGAGCGGAACCAGCGGGGAATTAGAGGGGAACCAGAGGAGAGAGAGAGCTTCTGATAGGTTAACTGACAACATCTGAGTTAATTGGAGGAATATCTGTGGATGTATTTGAAGACACACCTCAAACTTACTGATTCCTTCTGTGACATCATGAGGAAAATCTAAAGAAATCAGCTAAGATATCAGGAAGACAACTGTGGACCTCAACCAGTCTGGTTCATCCTTGGAAACGATTTCCAGATGTCTGAAGGAGCCACGTTCATCTGCTCCATTAGTTCTCCACCAGTAGAACCACCATCACCATGTCCACCATCACCACCCAAGTACAATGTAAAGCGTTGGATACAGTGGTGTAAAACACGCCACCACTGGACTCTAGAGCAGTGGAGGAACGTTCTCTGGAGGGAAGAATCACACTTCTCCATCTGGTGATCTGATGGAAGAACCGGAGGAGAACCAGAGAGGAACCAGAGGAGAACCAGAGGAGAACCAGAGGAGAACCAGAGGGAAACCAGAGGAGAACCAGGAGGAGAACCAGAGGAGAGAACTGGGGGAGAAACCGGAGGAGAACCATAGGGGAACCGGAGGAGAACTGGAGGAGCAGTGGAGGAACGTTCTCTGGAGGGAAGAATCACACTTCTCCATCTGGTGATCTGATGGAAGAACCGGAGGAGAACCAGAGAGGAACCAGAGGAGAACCAGAGGAGAACCAGAGGAGAACCAGAGGGAAACCAGAGGAGAACCGGAGGAGAACCAGAGGAGAACTGGGGGAGAACCGGAGGAGAACCATAGGGGAACCGGAGGAGAACTGGAGGAGCAGTGGAGGAACGTTCTCTGGAGGGAAGAATCACACTTCTCCATCTGGTGATCTGATGGAAGAACCGGAGGAGAACCAGAAAGAAACCAGAGGAGAACGGGACGGGAACCGGAGGAGAACCAGAGAGGAACCAGAGGAGAACCAGAGGGGAACCAGAGGAGAACCAGAGAGGAACCAGAGGAGAACCAGAGGGGAACCAGAGGAGAACCAGAGGGGAACCAGAGGAGAACCAGAGGAGAACCGGAGGAGAACCAGAGGGGAACCGGAGGAGAACTGGAGGGGAACCAGAGGAGAACCAGAGGAGAACCAGAGAGGAACCAGAGAGGAACCAGAGGAGAACCAGAGAGGAACCAGAGGAGAACCGGAGGGGAACCAGAGGAGAATCAGCGAGGAACCAGAGGAGAACCGGAGGGGAACCGGAGGAGAACCGGAGGAGAACCAGAGAGGTACCAGAGGAGAACCAGAGGGGAACCAGAGGAGAACCAGAACAAGAGAGAGAACCAGAGGAGAACCAGAGAGGGGGGAGTCACGTGACCGGCCGGACAAGATGGCGGCTTAGGCTTTTCGCGCTTCCCATATCCTCCCCGTTTTTTTGCTAGTTTACCCCTTTAGTTTTATTTTTGTACTGATATCTGTGAAGCCTTTAATTACTTGGGACAAAAATGACTGAACCTGGGAAAAAGAGCGGTGCAGGTGGAGCCTCTGCGAAGTCGAGCAAAGGGACTCGTGCTACCGAGCTGGACACTATGGCAGACATGCTAATGGAGAAACAACGTGAATATCTAGAACCTCGGTTCGCTCAACTTCACGAAATGGGTAGAAGTACAGAGGATAAATTGAGCACGATTCAATCTGATCTGGCCTCGCTCTCGGCTAATATTGGTGTGGTGAAAGCAGATATCAAGGCTCTGAAGAGCACTGTCAAGGAAAACTCGATGGCAGTTGCTAACCACAAGACCGAGCTGCATACACTTGAACTCAAGCTGGCGGACTTGGAAGACAGGAATAGACGCTGCAACATTCGTATCATCGGCCTGAAAGAGGGAGCCGAGGGCTCGAACAGTGTGCAATATCTAAACCGGGCACTGCCGGAGTGGTTCCCGTCTCTTCAGAATGAGCAGCCGGAGATAATGCGAGCCCACCGGATCTACGATGGACGCTCTACCCGTGACAGACCCCGCACTCTCATCTTCAACGTCCTCCGCTACAACGACACGCCAGGCTATTCTCCGAGCCCGAAGAAGGACCCGGTCACCGTTGACGGCAAGAGAGTGAGATTTACCGCTGATTATAGCAATCATACAGTCAAGCGCCGGCAGGCCTTCACCCAAGCGATGGACACCGCGCGAGAAAGAGGAGTTGAATTTTTTCTCCTTTACCCAGCGATTCTGAAAATCAATGATGGGCCGGATTATCGTGTCTTCAGCAACCCCGGAGAAGCAGAGGATTTCCTCAACTCCCGACCGATGACGACGCAGGAGAGCCCCCGTCGGGCTCCGGCTCGCGAGGCGATCAGCCGGCACACCCGGGCCAACACCACACAGGCGGCTGCGGAGGATCCGTAACAGCCCCTGATCATCACTCTGGTACTGTACCGCAGCTAATGGATGGATGTGAATTTCATTCACACGTAATCTTCCTGGAGTTAATTAGTTTGTGAACTGGTTAAGATGTCGTTCTCTCCGTTTATTCTTGGAGTCGCCACGAACTGCCTTCACACCTGGCATTCAGCCACTTTCCCTTTTTGACGCGGCGGCTGCCGCAACGGATTACGGTGGAGGTCCTTTGATTTCTCGTTTACACACATTTATTGTTTCTGACTTTAAGCGCCTGCTCCAGTAGTGGGCGTTATAATGGATGCTTAAATAAGGTAAAGTGCACATAACACTTTACTGCCTTTTTGATTTTATGTTAAAGTGACTGTTTAGACTCAGGTCTGGGTATCTTCCTGGTTGCAGGTTCAGTCTCAGGTTATAATACAGCCGCACCTAGGATCTCTTATTGCTTTGCCTTGACAGACTGAGTTGCTCTTTTTATTTTTGTTTTGCTCATCACAATTCCAGATAATCTCTAGTCACTAAGAATGGCAGGTATTGTCATAAGGTGATATCTTTGGTCACGGGGTAATTGTTCAACGTTAATTGCTTTGGTCGACTTGAATGTTGCCGTATCACTGCAGCAATTTCCTGGTAGTTTTGTTCCATCAACAGTTTTACGTTATAATACAGGATCAACTATCCTTAGTTGATCCGCATTTCTGCTTTTACACTTTAAGAGCTTGCCTCACATTATAGAGCAGTTTTAGTTTTACTTCTGGCACAGTCAGCACATATAATGTTAAGACAGCTACTTTAGTCTCATACTTGAAGTCACAGTTATACCATACTTTGTGTTTATATTTCAGACATCTTAAGGAATTCAGTACATTCTATACGCAGCCCCTCACTGTATGTTTTATGCATCCATTTTTAATCATTGAAGGGTTGACCTCTGTGAGGGGTTTTTACTTTGTAATTTCATTTGGGGAGGGGTGGGGCTGGCGACTACTGCCCTGTTGCCGCCCAATTTCCGACTATGGTCACGGAGCCAAGTAGTAGGGGAGGGTTAATAGTTAGAGCACGTTTTTTTGCTCTCTTGGGGGGGGGGTTGTACTGGGAGGGGGGTGGGTTTATAACATCATTTGTTTTTCTGTTTTTTTTTTTTTTTTTTTTTTTCTTTTTCTATTTGTTTCTTTGTGTTACTTTCTTTTGTATGGAAGGAGAAGGGACTGACTGGATTAAGGTGTATACATATCTGTCTGGGTTCAATTTTTCAGATGGTCACAGGTGCTGTCTTCACGTCTTGGTCGGCATTCACTTTAGAGGTCGATACCCTGAATGATGCCCGAGCTTAATGTTTTGAGTTGGAATGCAGGTGGTTTGAACAGTCCCCACAAAAGGATTAGCACGCTGGGTTTATTACGTAGGAGGAGAATTGACGTTGCATTAGTACAGGAAACTCATCTCCTGGCTACTGATATTAGACGCCTTGCAGATAAGCATTATCATGTGATAGCTTCCTCCACGTCTGGTACAAAGACCAAGGGTGTGGCTATTGTAGCCAGACGTAGCTTTAAAATTAAAATCCATGACACTTGGTCTGATACAGAAGGCAGGTTGACAATTGTTAAGTCAGAAATTAGTAACAGGAAAATAGCCTTCATATCAGTGTATGCACCGAACTGTTTTGATGCAGTCTTTTACGACAATTTGACAAATAGGATGCTGGAGCTGAGTGGGTATTTGTTCATTGTGGGGGGAGACTTTAACGCGGTTTGGAAGGCAGCTAATGACAGGACAGGTAAATCTGAGACAGGGATCAGAAACAAGCGTCTGCAAGCTTTTACAGGCATGGGCAAACAGTCTGGGTCTCACAGATTTGTGGCGTTCATCATGAACCCATCGGTCAGTGACTACTCCTATTTCTCGGCTCGACACAAGTCTTGTTCAAGAATCGACTACATATTTGCATCCCCTAAACTCTTTAAAAATATTCACAATGTATTGTTGCTTCCCATTGCCCTTTCTGATCATAAAGGTGTGCTTTGCACTGCGATACTCAACAGCGTTTTACCTCGCGCACCAAAATGGCGCTTCAACACGTCTCTATTGAAACAGGAAGAATTTAGGACACAATTTACGGAAAGCCTTAGGGAATTCTTGGAGTTCAATGTTGGCTCGGTCGATGATCCAAGAATACTTTGGGACGCAATTAAAGGCTTTATCAGGAGTAATGCCACTCTGTTTGCCTCCAACCAGCGCAAGGCCCAATTTCTAAGTTACATGAATTGGAAAATAAACTAGCAAAACTAGAATCTGTGTTACCTGCTAATCTATCGGAACAGATAATTTCACAGCGTGAGGTGGTCAGAAGAGACATTAACATCATCCTCAGACGCCAGTCAGAGTTTTAATCCATAGGACCAGGCAAACGGTATTATTTTCATGGGTCAAGGCCCAGCCACCTGTTGGCGATGAAGATTAGGTCAAATGAGCAGTTCTCTGATATTTCCTTCAGTCAAATTACAGTCAGGAGCCATCACCACTGATCCAACACAGATCAACAACACTTTTCGTAGTTTTTTACAGTGACCTGTACAAATCAGATATATCTCTCGACAAAGACAAGTGTGACAATTTTTTGGCTCAATTAAAGTTACCTCGCCTTGCGGTGGAGGAGGCAAATGATTTGGCAGAACCAATTTCTCTTGAGGAACTTAAAAGGGCTGTGCTAAGTATGCAAAGGGGCAAATCAACCGGGCTAGACGGCATACCACCAGAATTTTACGCAGTCTTTTGGGACGTTCTTGGCCCATTGCTTCTCAGTATGATCCACTTTTCATTAGAGAGAAGTTCTTTCTCTAGGGATGTCAATATAGCTGTAATAAGCTTATTACTGAAGAAAGATAAAAACCCTACAGAATGTAGCAGTTATAGGCCCCTTAGCCTGTTGAATGCCGATGTTAAAATATATGCCAAGACACTCTCCCGTCGCCTGCAACCTTATATATCAGCACTAGTTCACTGTGACCAGACCGGCTTTATGAAGTCACGTATGGCCTCTGACAATGTTCGCCCGACTGCTGCATATAATTGACACAGCAGCAGACCTCAAACGCCAGCAGCTGTTTATCCCTAGACGCGATGAAGGCGTTTGACCGCCTTGAGTGGTCCTTTTTGTGGTCGGTTTTTTGGGAGCGATGGGTTTTTGGAGATGGCTTTATAAAAATGATACAGTTGTTATATTCAAACCCCTCTGCGATGGTTCTTACAGGTAACATTTGCTCCACTCTGTTTCCAGTGTCTAGATCATCTCGTCAAGGCTGCCCTTTGAGCCCGATGCTGTTTGCCCTATCGCTTGAACCCTTGGCGCAGATGATCCGGTTATCGTCAGTTATTAAACCCATAACTGTTCATAACACACACCATCACCTGGCACTTTACGCTGACGACATTTTAGTCTTTCTTGGAGACCCGTTGCCAGTCTGCCCCCCACCTTTTATCAAATGCTGGATGAATTTGGTGCGCTATCAGGGTTCAAAATTAATTGGTCAAAGTCAGCTTTGCTGCCATTGAATGAAGCGGCCAAGACCTCTCCTTTGCCCTCGAATATTCCCTCAGTTTCACATTTTAAATACCTGGGAATCGAAATATTTTCCTCTCTACATCTTATTGTGAAGCACAATTATACTGAATCACTGAACAAAGTCTTGGGTGATTTAGAAAGATGGGCCAGCCTACCCAACTCACTTCAGGCACGCATTTCTATTGTCAAAATGGATGTAGTGCCCAGAATAAATTTTGTCAGCTCCATGGTCCCCCTCTCTCCCCCCTGCTGGATACTGGGGTAAACTGCATGCGGCCATTTCGAAATTCATATGGAATGGGAAGAGACCCCGTCTTAGATTTGCCACTGTACAGCGCAGGAGATTGGATGGGGGATTAGCGATACCCAACTTTAAACTTTACCACTGGTCCTTCATTCTTAGACCCCTTGTCACATGGTTTGACTCTCAGACAACAGTCTCTTGGCGTACAATGGAAGAAAGGATGGTGCACCCATGGTCTTTGGCAGACGTTTTATTTGCAAATATTTCTGTTCGGCCAAAAGTCAATTACGTTTCGGCCCCATTGTGACTCATCTGATCCAGGTCTGGCGCTCAGCGGAAAGGAGTTGTGATATATCTTGCAGATGGCACCTGCAGTCTCCGATTTTTAAATAATAAAGGTTTACTGATTGGGGGAAGACCTGTCACCAACTCTCAGTGGGAAAAGGGAGGGGTACATTTTTTGGGCGATATTTTTGACTTAGATGGTTTAAGCTCCTTTCAAGACATTAAGAATAGCTTCAATCTGCCAGGCACATCCTTCTTTTTTTATTTGCAACTGAGGGCATCCCTTAAAGCACACGGGGTACCCTGGCAGCACCCGCTGCCTACACATCCACTTCATGAATTG